>OY720315.1:15717433-16985719 GCA_963082785.1 Philonthus spinipes
ATGATAGAACAGTATTAATTATTCATGAATATACTCTCTTGACATAACTCAACAACATCTATCGACCATGAAATAATTTGTGCAACGAAATAAAAAGGGTTACACTTTACTTATAATTTCTATTGAACCTTCTTCTAACAAGTTTAAAAGCTTAATGATAGAAAATAGAAGAAAATATTTACAAAATACACAAAAGTGGGGGGTTAAGGATTTCTTTATAGTTAGGGATGGATTTTGCACCAAGCAACTAGTAGGTACCCGGCAATTCCTTGAAGAAAGTCGGCCATTTAGAACAGTCCCTAGCTGGCGATGTTGACCATTTTGCGCGCGTTTACGCATTAATTATTCCCTCTTTAAAATTGTTTCGGTACATGGACGGAAATTTTAGGGAACAAAAGAAATTCCTAGTCTAACCCAATCAAGGTCAATTTTTTACTTCCTATGCAACAATTTTTAAGTTAAATCAAAAGATTATCGAAACATTCCTTTTTTTTGTCTTATCTATATTCCGAATTTTTCGTCCAATGAAATATTAAAGACCCATTAAATAAAATGGCGCCGAAGATGATCATGCACGTTGTCCACAGGTAGGCCGGTGGATCTGGTTAAAATAATTGCATGGTCTAAAATAGAGGTTTGTAGGGAGCTTCGACGGCAAATGTCATTCGCGCGGTCTAAAATAGACGAAACAAAAAAAAAACAATTAGTGTCAGAGCTACAGGAAAGTAAAATAGTCATTTATTGACAAAATGGTGGGCATTTCGAAAAAGTTTAAAAGATCAACTTATTAAATGCCTAAAGCATTTAAACATGCAAAAAAATCGATTTTTTGAAGCAATTTTAATTATTGCGGGCACGACGACCACCTAAATTCTGCACAAAAACAGTTAAATAACACCAAATTGGTTGAGTAGCTTTTTGGCAACCCAAACACCCGTATAAAAGTGTGACTTTTAGGAAATAGCGGGTAAAGTTTTGGAAAGGCGTTTAATAACGTAGAACGGCCGCTCCAATGTATGCGATCATTGGAGCGGCCGTTTCGACAATATGAAATGGTGTCCTGACAAAACAGTTTTGTCCATACATTCTCTGCAGTATAAGGTATAGAAATATGAAAAAATGTTTTTTTTGAAAATTCCACACCGAAATAAAACTT
Source organism: Philonthus spinipes (assembly GCA_963082785.1). Classification (NCBI taxonomy): domain Eukaryota; kingdom Metazoa; phylum Arthropoda; class Insecta; order Coleoptera; family Staphylinidae; genus Philonthus; species Philonthus spinipes. Next base: position 15,718,590 of record OY720315.1, read on the forward strand.
CCTAAATCTCATTCATACAAGGTTATGCGCGATTCTAAATTTAATTTTGAGGAATTAACAACAACTCTGCGCCAGAAAAACGTACATCTTCTGTTTGATTTTTTCAAGTCGTAACAACCAAGCGTTCTTACAAGGAACGCAAAACTAAGCAAGTTTATTCAACGCCCAAATAATTTATGAGAGCACTTTTGATTTAAAATTCAAAATTGATAGTAAAAAAATTGTGCAGTTTATTTTTATGCCGCATTCAACGTGTCAATGAATATTGAATTTTTTTTTAACTACTCTCGCAAACTTTTAAAGCTAAAGGTTTTTACTTTCCTAAGAAATTAATTCCTGTATTTTTCAAGGAAATAAAAACCTCAACCTTATTAAAGCTGCTTAAGATATTTACTTCGCTAAGTAATTATTTCATGTATTCTTTAAGGAAGTAAAAAGCTCAACGCTATTAAATCTTCTTAAAGTTTTTACTTTGCTAATAACGCGTAATATCTTGCGAGAGCATCGACTATAAATACACATACCTATATCTAGAATACATTTTGAATTTTAATATTTTTTTTAAACAGCTCTCGCAAATTATTAAAACTTGTTAAGGTTTTTTCTTACAAAAGAAATTAATTCATGTGCACTTTTAGGAAGTAAAAACCTTGACCTTATTAAAGCTTCTTAAGGTTTTTATTTCGCTAAGAAATTTCACGTGTTCTCTAAAGAAGTAAAAGAAAGTCTTAACCGTATTAAAGCTTTTTAAGCTTTTTATTCTGCTGGAAAATTAAATTATTTATTCTTTAAGAAAGTGATAACCTCAACAAATGTTATAACTTGCGAGAGCAGATTAAAAAAATTAAAATTTAAAATAAATTAACGACAAAATATTTATAATATATCGAAACGTTGAGGTCAAAATTAGCAATAGCAACTTTATTCTAGTCATAATCCCGAGGAAAAAGAGGCGGACGATTCGCCCGGCGAATCCACCATAAATGCACACACCAATATGTACAATGAATTTTAATATTATTTAAACAACTCTCGTAAATTATCGAAGTTTGTTAAGGTTTTTACTCCCCTAAAAAAATCATGTATTTTTTAAGAACGAAAAACCTCAAATTTATTTGAAAAGATTAAGCTTTTTACTTGGCTAAGAAATACATTTCTGTATACTTTCAGGAATTAAAAACCTTAATCTTTTAGGATGTAAAAACTTTAACCGTATTAAAACTTTTTATGATTTTTATTTCGCTAAAAAATTATTTCATGTATTCTCTAAAGAAGTAAAAATCTTAACCTTATTAAAACTTCTTAAGCTTTTAGTTTGCTAAGAAATTAATATATGTATTCTTCAAGAAAGTGAAAACCTTCACAAGTGTTAAATCTTGCGAGAGTATTAAAAATAAAAAAAATTAAATTAATTAACAATAAAATACTTACAATATACCAAGACGTTGAGGTGAAAATTAGCAATAGAAACTTTCTTCTATCATAATCCCGTGGAAAAGAGGCGGTCGAATTAAAGTACTGGGACGGTCGTAACAGCATCCGCCCCGCGAATCCACCACAAATGCACACATTAATATGTACAATGAATTTTAACATTTTTTAAACAACTCATGTAAACTATCGAAGCTTGTTATGATTTTAACCACCCTAAGAAATTCATGTATTTTTAAGGAATTAAAAACCTTAACTTTATTAAAGCTTCTTAAAGTTTTTACTTCGCTAAGAAAATATTTCATGTATTCTTTTGAGGAAGTAAAAGTCAAACTTATTAAAGCTTCTTAAGCTTTTTACGTTGCTAAGAAATGAATTTAAGTATTCTTTAAGGAAGTGAAAACCTCAACAAACTTAATATCTTGCGAGAGCAGATTACAAAATAATTAAAATTCAAAATTGATTAAGAAAAAAAATACCTACTATATACCGAAGCGTCGAGCTAAAAATTAGCAATAGAAACTTTATTCCAGTCGTAATCCCGTGGAAAAAATGGCGGTCGAGTTAAATCGCTGGGACGGTTGTATCAGCGCCCACCCGGCGCATCCACCATAAATGCACACAGTAATATGTACAATGATTTTTAACATTTTTTAAACAACTCTCGCAAACTATCGAAGCTTGTTACAGTTTTTACTACTCTAGAAATTCATGTATTTTTTAAGGAACTAAAAGCTAAACTTTATTAAAAAAATATATTAAGGTTTTTTCTTCGCTAAGAAATAAATTTCTGTATACTTTCAAAAATTAAAAACCTTAACCTTATTAAAGTTTCTTAAAGTTTTTACTTCGCTAAGAAAATATTTCATGTATTCTTTAAGGAAGTAAAAGTCTTAACCTTATTAAAGCTTCTTAAGGTTTTTTACGTTGCTAAGAAATGAATTTAAGTATTCTTTAAGGAAGTGAAAACCTCAAGAAACTTAATATCTTGCGAGAGCAGATTACAAAATATTTAAAATTCAAAATTAATTAACAAAAAAATACTTGCAATATACCAAAACGTTGAGGTCAAAATTAGCAATAGAAACTTTATTCCAGTCGTAATCCCTTGGAAAAAGAGGCGGTCGAGTTAAATCGCTGGGACGGTTGTATCAGCGCCCGCCCGGCGCATCCACCATAAATGCACACACCGATATGTACTGTGGAGCTTTTGCGCCCTCTGTATCTAATCCCGAATTACACGGCGAGCTATTTATGTCTTTTGATAAAAGACGTCTCTACGTGAACGGCGAACGGTTTACTCGCAGATAAAAGCATATATTACATTTTATACACACACGTACACGCAAACACACACGTAAACGAAACAACGGACGGGCGGAATATACTTTGAGTCGAGTTTTAAATGGAGTTCTGTTTGTTGAACTGAATTAGTTTCGGTAACTCATTCAGTGGTGGTTATTTGCGGCACGTGATTTTTATTTAGCACACAACAAATAAGCATATAGTTAATAATTTATATATATTTACTCAAATAAATTAAATAAAAAAATTTTAATAAATTATTCCCTCTTTTGCTACTGTGACATTTTGACTTACGTTACGTAAGTACTTTAAACCGATGCATATTATAACACCCACTTACTGGGCAAATACCCCGCCGGACATTGAATTACATAATGTACACCTGCTGTTGCATATCAATAAAATATTTTATTGTGCATTTGTTTAAAGTACTTAAGTAACGTAAATCAAAATGTCACAGAGCTAAATTTGGAAATAATTTATTAATTGTTTTAAAAATTAATCGACCTATTAACTAATTTATACCTGATTATTATAGCTTTTCTGGTCACCTCGTATAATTACTTAATATTTATTTTGTAAAATTCGACGCTATTTAATAAAATAATAATAACAATAATAAAACAAAAGTGTTGAAGCAATCTCTGTATTTCTCATCATTTCGTGTATATTATTTCTACGGTGAATAGAAATTTTATACACCTGTAAGAAATCCCAAGTAAATAAGCGTTACTGTTACTGGCGGCGGCGGTTATTTAACGGGCCTTTCGGGACGGAAACGTAAGGGATGTTGTAATAACCCCCGGGGCCGCAGTTTCATTTATTTTTATGCACTCCCTTTTCTTCGTCCCTTCCGCATGGAAATACATGAATAACTAAATTGGAATGGATATTATTACTGCCTTCAACGCAAGAATAACATGAACGGGAGCGAGGATGCCTCGTGACGAGACAGTGTGTATTTATTAAATGAAATTTAATAAGAGAAAGAGATGGAGAAAAAGAAATATTAATAGAAAACAGGCGTGAATAACAATGACGAACAAATGGGGTAAGCAAAGAATATATTTAATATAATATATATATTTTATTTAATAAATTTGTCATTTAATCAGCGATGAAAAAAATATATTTAATTAGCAAAATTGCACTGCTTTCGTTTGATTTTCCAGACACATCCGCCATACTGCTTAACCCTCTGATAAAAAAAACAGTTTATAACTTTACATCAGTTTTCAAAGACAAATATTGACACAAATTTTTATATAAAATAATATTTTTGTTTAAAAATTATTGTCTTAACTCAAGTACGCTTTTTAAATACAATATTAGAACACGTCTGTAAATTAAATATCCTATGACAACCCCCACATACGTTACATTAAGGCGCTTTTATAGTGGAACAGAGGATAATTTTTGGAGTGCACGTTTATTTGCATTTAGAATAGAATGTACGCGCGTTTCAAAAAAGAAACCATAATTCTATTATTATTAATATTTAGCTGCATGAATCTAGCACAATGCTAGATTCTAGCTGAATGAATCTAGTATTGCGCTGTCCCACAATAAATGCGGCATACGCCAGTATTGTAGTGTTTAAATATTATTTTCCTATTTAATTAAATTTCCATTCTATTTAGTAATTCAAACATAAAATCGCGAAGCGATATTTTACGACTCAATTCCAAAACGAACAGAAATATATTACCATTCTCGATATTCCCCCCACTCGGAACGTTTTCCAGCAGGAACTGCCTTTTGACAAATTCCCTTCGTATTTCGGATTCCGGTGTGGCAACCGAGTCGGTTAGAGGGGCGGAGGCAGAAGGGCGAACTTGCACTCGTCCTAATAAATCCACCTCAAATCATCTCCCCCAGAATATACTGTATACTACACACACACAGAGAAAAGGGGGAGAAGTCGCCCGGGCTTTTCCTTCCTCTCCCCCCCCCCTCACTTTCCGCCCATCGACTTCCTTCGGCGGCAAACAAACCCCATTCAGAGAGAATCCCGACCCCCACCCCCTGGGCCGTTCAGACAAACATCAGATATATATCTAATGAGGAATTCTAACCATTTCACCCGCAACTATACACAGCACATAATGCAGAGTTCAAAGTGTGTTGTATTTAATGAGGTATATATATTATCCTTTATTTACACAGCTCCTTAATTTTTGCTGAAGTAAATGGACTTTTGCATGTAATTAAGAAATTTATGTACCACAGATTTTAATTAATATACACACATATACATCTTTATTCAGACAATAACTTTATATAATATACAGTTATATAATACAATTATACTTTTTTTATAACTTTTTTTAATTTACATGAAACATCCTAAATATTTCTGCAGATTTTTAAAGGGAATGTTATTTCTAAATTGTACACACTGAATTTAGTCTAAACAAACAGTAATATACAGAATGAAAAATTTAAATTAATAAAGTTGATTTCAGCTATTGAAAAATATGAATTATACTGTTTTGAAGAAATTTGCGAACAATATACGTGGAATAATTTAACAATCCTCACAGATGATTATCATCCACCACAAGTTCAGTTGGACAATTTACCATCCACACTTAGTCTCGTCAGTTATTAATAACTGTTTAATTTTTTAAACCGTAATCAAATAAATTGGAAGTATATTATTAACAAAAATGTACATATCGAGGCACTTAATTTTTGAAAATCCATGATCACTTAAAATAAAACATTTAATGATTTTCAACTATTTTTTGTGTATTTCACGACAATTGTTTCGCAACTTATAAGTTATAAGTTCTTCACCTGAAGAAGCAACAACGTTGCGAAACAATTGTCGTGAAATACACAAAAAATAGTTGAAAATCATTAAGTGTTTTATTTTAAGTAAAAATGTACATTTTAGATACATTTTGCACCATCCAGGTGATAGGGCCTGGATGGGGAAAAATTTCAAAAATATCTTCCATTTTTAAAGATTACTTAGTTCCATACTTTATCCCAACCCTGTATGTTTGACTTGTATTCTCAAATAATATAAACATTAATTGTTGTTATTCCTAAGTAAACGTTTCATCTTGTTTAAACGTATGAATTTTACATTTTACTTAGCGCGTATTTGGTGTTTTATGAAGATAAACGTGAAATCCTGAAGTGTCCCATAAGGGAAATACCCCGGCAGCATCTGGATTTATTAAAGCAAACATTTCACCCGCTGCATGTGAAATATTTTACTGCGGTTAAGAGATTACCCGGGAGAAATTATCTACACGGCTTACGCGTGTTGCAGCATTTATCAAACAGGCCCACCGCCGAAATCCTCCATTATGTAATACAACATTTTTAGTAAATACCGTGCTTTAGCATTAAAATTGTTTTAGTTTAATATAAATAACGTATTGTGTAATAAATATAACTTATAAACAATATTATATAATTAATAATAAGTTTCCTTTCCAAGAGTTCTATACATTAAGGTGGGCTGAAAAAAATATTTTATTGCGTTGTACTGAAAAAAAGTCTCTGGATAAGTAATTAAAATGAAACTACAAAAAATATACTATCTATCGCATTACACTTGAAATTTTGAAATTTCAAGAAAATCACAAGATTTTACAATTTTACCATAACAACTACATTTTGAGCTGTTATAGTAAAAATCCTTTTTAGTACAGTTGTAAAAATAATCTAATTGTTGAAAAGGTAGTATTTCGTAAATCTGAGGTAGTGAAAAGCGTTCCATTATCGTTAATTAATTAATTATTGAGTGCCTGCCAGCTGTAGCTCTGCGCCATATGTAGCTTGTTTGAGCCCACCAGTCTTGTGTTTTTAGCTTCATAATGTTGAAACGACAATACCCAAAGGAATAATAATAATAAATAGATAATCGGGGATATTCCCTATGGGAAATGTTACGTTTAACGTGTACCTTATTAATTAAATTCACATTCGATGTGTAAATATCTAAATTAAATAAAAAGAATCTGAAAATAATTAATAAATTATTTCCTCTTTAGCTACTGTGACAATTTGACTTATTTTACATAAGTACTATAACAAATGTCTAACAATAGACGTTTGCTGTTGCACAACAATAACATTTTGTATAATGCAACGATTTTTGAATCGAAAATATTTAATGCAAAACATTTTTTTTTTAAATTAAAATAAAAGTTACGTAATATAAGGCTATCTGCAGAAACGTGTTTCGGGATTTGATCCCTCGTCAGTACAGCTGTGCCTTACGTAATTGGAAATTTTTTAATTACATTAATTAAAAATATAAAAATAAAAAATAAAATAATTAAAAATGCACTGTCCCCTCTGAGATTCTAAATGTTACTTTCTTAAATCATAGTACTTTATGTAGTTGAAACATTGAAATAACGTTTGTATGAAAAACTTGGCATTGAAGCTCTTGATACCAGCGTTTTTCGGATTAAACCTACACTGTTTTTAGCGCGGACGAGTTTTGAGGAGGCTTCAGCTACTAATTTCACACAGGGCTTGCGCTTGCGTGTGGCACGGGAATTTGTGGAAGTTCTACTTTTTGCTATGGTTCCAACTATCAAGAACCATAGCCGAAATATCTTCGTCGGATACTCCTCACAACAAAGGTTCTGGAGCAAGCAGTAGTAAAGAACATTACGAAATTATTGATTGGACCAATAATTTCGTAATGTTCTTTTGCATATAAATTGATTTTTTGCCAGGGATATTTGACTCGAGTAGGAATGTAGTTCTCATCGGAAATATGTAGGTCGTCTGCTGAACTTTAGTCCGAACCTACCATTGGTTTAGTTGAATCCTTAAAAAATGAAGGCTGCAAAACTAATGGAATGTTAGACTTACTGATTTTTTCATTCCTCTCCGTTGCAGTCTTTTGGTAATTTTTTTTACTCCTTTTTTGTCTATGTTTCCCTTTTTTCTTAAAGATTTCTTTGGAGAGATAAGAACTTTAGTTCAAGCGCTGGATTTGTTTAATCTTTTTCACGTTTACATGACATCGATAAAGAGCACTCGCAGACCTCGGAGACCTTTTAATTGCAATGTCATTTTACATTTGCATGCATAAATATGAAAGAGTGACAACGCCTTTTACTAAATTCCTCAATTTTCTGTTTGTACTTTTCTTTGTCACGCTTAAAGGACTTCATAAGATTACGGTAGCTACCATGGTATGAAATTCCTTACTGAATTCCTCAATTTTCTGTTTGTACTTTTCTTTCTCCTTGTCACGCTTAAAGGACTTCATTCGATTACGGTAGCTACCATGGTATTTATTTATTTTATTTATTTATTTATTCCTTTGCCTATCTACCTTTCGGTGTAAGGCTCATGGTATGAAATTTATTAGCTGAATTATTCTGTTGGGCGTTATTGTTGGCAATGACGCTTTTTCGAAGACAGCTTTTGTGTTCGGGGCGACAATATTAGAAATCTGAGAGAAACCATCAGGCTTATTACTTTCTAAAACTAAAATACGCTGTTCATGAAAACAACTCCTAAGAACATCTTGGTAAGTTGGAAGCTTGCTCACAGGTAACTCCCTCGGGCAGCCGAACAAGAGACAATCACAATCACTGCAAGTTATTATTATTATTTGGCAACAGCCATAACGTAGGCTAAATTTATCTAAAACCTCACTCAAATAATTATAATCTTAATCCGCACCGTCAACTCAAAGGAACTACAGGTCAGCCTAATGGCGTCTACAAACATATACTGCCCAGTATCAGAGAATATAACATGGCCGCAGGCGTCCACGCGTAACTCTGCTATAAGGGATTTTCTCAATAGTTGTTCAATATTCAGCTGTTTAGGTGCTTTAAAAAAAATCTTGTGATCTTCATGAGATTTCAAAATATCAAGAGTAATGCGCTAGCTGGTGATTGGGTTAGGTTAGGTTGCATTTTAATTATATATCCTAGAGAAAAAAATTTCGACATAATGTAAAGAAAAAAAAAAAAAGATTATTTTTCATCCTAGGACGGGATGAAAAAAAAAACATCTTTTTTATATATGTTTAATTTGAAGGTTAAATAATTGAACTTAGTGAATATATTTTTTCGAGTCTTTAATTCTACTATTTTCTATGGATTTTTAATGGAATTTAGATAATATATACTGTTAACGCGCGCACATTAAAATATAATTAAACTTGGGATTTGTTACTTTAATGCGGTTCGATTTTTTTTTTTTTGAGACTACTAATGGATTTCACAAACATGTCAATAAATCTAATTAAAAAATAGAAAATAACTTCTTTAATTAATGTCTTACGCAATAAAAGACATTAATTAAAGAGGTTATTTTCTATTTTTATTAATTAGATTTATTGACATGTTTGTGAAATCCATTAGTAGTCTCAAAAAAAAAAATCGAACCGCATTAAAGTAACAAATCCCATCCCCCCACAAAAAAGTCAAACCGCAAAATAACTTCGATCCGTCCGTGTCAACAAAACGCATTATTCCTCACCTTCCTCTCGCCATCATCCCATTTGTAACACGTGTCGTTTAAACCCCGCACGGAAAAAAATCCCTAATCTGCATAAAACCCCCCCGGAAAAAAAAAACCTCGACCCTCCATTATTTCCCCGACGCTCCGGGCACATTTTTAAGGATCAGAGACCGTCGGTGGATTCGGTCATTACGTCCCCCCTGGATCCTTCGACGGCTTCGCGGATTAACCCGGACTGAGTTCGATTTTTTCTTTCTATCTCTCTCTCTGTCGGCGAAATCCCTTAACTAACCCGTCCGGGTTTCGTTAATTGGGATAATTCGGGATTCGCTCATTTGGGTAGATTCGCAGTCCCTTTTCTGCGCTCGTTTTGTTTTTATTTTCGTTTCGTTGCGGGATCGATATTGATGTAGGGATTTGTTGTTAATTAACTGCGAAATATAAGAAAACCTTTTTTTAAGACTTTAAAACTTAAAAAATATATGTATATAGAAATAAAATAATGAGGAGTGCCAGTGAAGGAAAATGAACTTAAAATATTAATTGTAAGTGATTTTATTATAGAATATTTTAAGATTTTTTTATAGATAGATCTTTTATATTTCTTAAGCAAATGCATAGATTTCAGTTAGAGTGTTGTTATATTTTGGTATGATATAACATATATATTTGGTTAATATTGATATTAATGATAGTATTAACAGTGTGAAACAAGTATAGTTTTTTCTAATATAATTTTCCAAATTTCTAAATTAATGCAAAGTATTCGTTGAAAATTAGTCTTATAAATGGGCTAATAAAAAATGTCAAACTATCAATTTTCATTAAGTTGTTTAAAAAGGTAGATTATTGAAAGTAGTTAATAATAAATGTTAAACCATGTATATTAACATACTATTTACAACTCGTTTGTACGATCTAATCTTTTGTATGGATCTTTATTGTGGTTTCCCTATAATAATGTATACATACTAAAATTGGAAATTATTTATTTATCGTTGTTATAGATTTAACAATAATATCAAGCTTAAGTAAATTCCGGGGCGGTATACTATTTCAGGATTTTGTTTTATCCAGAGACTTTTAAAACTTGATGCCCCTGGCGTCGTAACCTTAGTGAATTTTAATCCGCATGGTATTAATTTTGGGAACTCTGTTTTATTTCGAATAAATTTTCATTGAACAAATTATATATTCAACCCCTTGAAGTAATTTTTAGAATCGAAAATACTTTATATATTAATCCCGATTTTGACTTATTTCGTATGCCACTACGTTTCTGTAAACAACCAATTAATTCTGGACATTTCAAAGATAGGTCCAGAATTTTTAACATGATTATTCAAGTCCATCAATTAATTATTTTGTTACGTTATTATTCAATTTATATAGATTATTATTTAATTTTATTTTTGATTAGATTTCATCTATTCAATATTTTAGAGAGTTTGTATATATATACATTTATATTTTAAAAGCAATTAAGTAAATGTGTATTTTTTAGATACATAAATAAATAAAATACACGGATCATGAATCATACAATGTACAGACGAATTTATTCATTGAATTTAAAATTAATTTAAGAATAACGAAAACGCCATTGAAGTGTTATGTCAATTTATTTATTAAAGCAATAAATTTGTTTTCTCTTTCGAGGCTAGGGTTAGACATACATTGCAAACACAAACAAAAATATTGAGTAAAACAACCATTTCCCGGGCTGATATTTTCCTATACAAAATAATTAACAGCGTGGTAACTGAGAAAATAACTTTAATATAACAAAAGTTTCATATTGATTTTTAGTAAAATAATTCTAGTATTATATATAAATATCTTTAATTATGAATTTACAGCAAAGTATATACATATTAATTGCATATCATACATAATTAATGTACAATTCATAAAGTGGCTATCGACCAAAAGTCTGGCTGAAAGACTTTTGGTCGATGGTCTAGTTCTTGTCGTTTTTTATTTTTATTTAAAGGTCATGATCTTTTATGTCTGAATGCATAGATGATAATTCTATTACTACTACTAAACATCTTTATTCATGTAACATTTATACATAGTTTAGATAATTATGTACAATGTATTTGTAGATTTATATTCACATATATTACATCAAATGTGTAACGACCGAACGTCTTTCCGCCTTAATTCTATTATTTTGTCTGGAAATTGCAAACATGCAACCAAAATCCATTATATTATATTAATTCAATCTTAATAATTACTGAATATTACAAAAAAATAATTGGGTAGAAAGATCTCTTGTCGATGGCCCGAAATACTAACACCTACATGTATTGTAGTTATTTATCTTCTATTGTTTTGTATTACAAAGTAGAATCTGAAAAAAAATGTGTGTATACCAGGTGTACCGGTATGAAGTGAGCGTCAAGATACAAAGTATTGATAATGGCACTTGTTGTGAACGATCCAATTTTTTTTTCTGGTGGTTGGTTAAGACATCTATCAAACATAGTTAATGTACATAAAGTCATTGAACAAACAATATCATATTTTTTCATCGTGTTAAAAATGTCGATTTTTGTACAAGAAAATGATGATTTGCGAAAACCATTAATTTTTTGTTTTCATTTGAAGAAAAGTGCTATAGAGTCGCATTGAATGCTTGTTGAGGTAAATCGTGATCATGCTCTATCAGAAACAATATACAAATGATAGTTTAAACGGTTCAGAGATCATGATTTTTATACGAGAAATTAAGAATGTGGAAGACTACCATAAAAATTTGAAGACGTCGAGTTGCAAGCAATATGAAATTATCCTTCTAGTTAATAGCGAATGACAGGAAAGTTTGTTGTACAACAAACAATTTCTGGGCTTTTAAAAGCCATGGAAAAAAAGAAATAGTGTGAAAAATGGCTGACACATGAATTGCATGAGAAACTGATAGGAAAGCTAACAAACACTTGTGAAATTTTGTTCTAAAGACACGAAAGAAAATCAGTTTTGCATCGAATAGTTACTGGCGACGAAAAATGAATCCTAAAGAAAAAAAATCATGGCCCAATCCGGGACAACCTTCACCATCGACTGCAAAACCAGATCGATTCGGCAAACAGGCAATGCTCTGTATTTGGTGGGAGAAAAGTGTGATGTATCATGAGCTTCTAAAATCTGGCTACAGACTAACCGCTACAGACAACAAATGATCAATTTAAACTATGAATTGATCGAAAAACAACCAGAGTGAGCCAGAAGTAATTTTGTTAAACGACTCCTGCGCACAAATCAAAGTCGGTTCAGGATACAATCAAAACACTTGGCTGGAAGCTGCTACCCCACCCATCGTATTCATCTAACTTGTCCCCTTCTAACACCATGTTTTCTTCGATGGGGCACGCACTGGATTAGTAGCACTTCGATTCCTACCAAGAAGTCGAACATTGGGTTTCTGATTGATTTGCTTCGAAAGAAGAACATTTCTATTGGCGTGGTATCCATGTATTGGCGGTAGTCAAGATATGTAGAAAGCAATGGTAAACACTATGAACATTTTTTTTAATTTCCCATTCAAAATTAGTGTTTCGTTTTAAGAAAAAATCGCTCATTTCATACTGGTACACCTGCTTTATAGAAAACGAGTAGGATCGAGGATCCTACTTAAATAATCTGAGTTATTAACAATTTTTGGAAGTTTATTTATTCTTATAATTACGCTGAAACATTTCTCTGTTAGGAATTTTTACTCCAACAAAAATAAAATAATCCCGAGAAATCCTTTACCCACAATCCTTTCTCCAACGTGTATTAAAATGGCACTTAATACTAGACCACGTATTTAACCCGTCTCGCGGCAAACTTTTCCCCGGCCGCACCGAACATAACTTAAAAATCTAATTTGAAATTTAAATTTCTCGCCTTCTCCACTCACACCGGCATAGAGAGGGCGGGATTGCCTCTCCGCCCCAACAAAGTCCTTATATTAAAAGTGATGCGATGAGGGTTTCAGGAGGTGACGAATATTTTCAGCGTGAGGGGCCGAGTTTCCTAAGTGGAAAACGAGACGGCGGGGCTTTTTTATGTAACTTCCGCGTTTTCGCATTACTTTATGGTTATTAAGTTAGTTAAGTATTTTTGTGCACATTTTCATGGAGATATTTAAATTAGTTTCAATTCGTCATAGTGTTAATTTAATATTTTATAAAAATTCTATGGTTGAGGCTTGATGAATATCCATTATAAATAATTAATAATAAGTAAAACGCTGGATTTTCTGAAGTTTCACAGGTTTATTGTAGAAAAAATGCCACATTTGATCAGCTGCCTGATGATTATACTGTGTATCGAAAGAATTATGGCAGTGTCTTACATTGTGTAATCATTTATAATGCAATATCCATCGCAAAATCATACGATAGAATATTTCTCCAGGAAGTAATTGTTTCCATAAATATTGCTTTAAGTACTTACGTTATAAATATCATTATTGCAATAATAGACTTTGATTAAAATTATTGCATTGGTTAAAGAGAACGTAATAAATTTTGTTTTTCTTATTTTCAAAACTAACATCCTATTTGACATTTAATTAATCTAGAATTAATTAACTCTAACATAAATTAATCTCCCTTTATCGTTTAGTAATTGATTATAAATCGTTCCCACTGGAAAACATATTGTCGCATTAGCATCGATTAATCCGGCCGTGATTAACAAAAAAAGGGACTTAACGAAGCGGAAGAGATAAATCGCGAATGGAATGCTTAGTTTTCAAGGGAGTCAGATGGAGGAGAAGTGGAGAATAAAAATAGTAATAATAATAAAAGAAATGAAAAGAGAGACACAGAGCGTAACAAATGACGGGAATTTTCTGGAAGAGATATCCCGGGGTGTTCCTTATGATTGTCCGATTTGCTAAGAGACATTTTTCAAACGTTTTACCTCTTTAAATATTCAAAATATTAAATAAAAACATTAATCTTCATAAAAAGTTGAAAAAAAAAAATTACTCGATTTAGATGAATGTATGATTTGCTAATATTCGATTGAAATACTAATATTGATAATTAAATAAAAGTCACTTGGTTTGTTTCACTACTATTTTTTATTCTCTCCATTGAAGATATGAAATACTAATTTGAATAACCATCATGCTAGTTTTATTCTGTATGTATATTACCGTATGAAATGGCCTCCATTAAATAAACAAATAAATAAAAAAATTTAACTCTCGTACCTTAAATTAAATATAATTAAACATTAGAGAAAAAAAGCACTGGCATGTAATCTTAAGAACGTTTCATAAGGACGGTTATTTTTTATCATTTGATTATTCTCTTATTTAATTTCACATGTTTTACACTAAATTTCATCAAAACCACAAGTCAAAAGTCGATTTCGATCGATAAGTTTTGATAACCCTAAATAAAATAAATGCAGGGGCGCTCAACTTATTGTCAAAATAATTATTTAAAAAAATATTGTATTTTGGTGGATGCGCCGGGATACCGCGAGGATTATTACAAGTTATCTACGGAAATATAATAATTTCATAAATATATAATTATAATGGCATCAATATATCATAGTATATTATTATATTATATAATATAATTATAAACCGTTCTGGTAAATTGGTTCAAATTTAAGAAATGGCGAAAGAAAATGAAGACAAAAGTCCGTTTTTAGAATTTGATCGGTAATAAAAAAATAGCAATTTTTACTTTTTTAGAATGAAAATAGGTATAGGATATATTAAAATTAATTTAAATTTTATGATTTCAAATCCGAAGTCATTCGGTCTGGCTTGCAATTAAAGAAATCAAGATTTACGCAGTCCTCGGGGTATACCATTTTGTAAATGGCTGTAATGACTCAAATACTTCTTAGCTACATATGTTATTTTCTGCATATGTAGTTTTCATATTAGCTAAAAACAAATAAAATCGATTTTCAGGAACTTCTAGAGCGAAATAAATAAATAAAAAGAATAGTTCATTAATAATCAATGTTTTTACAAAAAAATACACATAAGTGATAGGATGTTTAATCACAAATGAGCAGTTCGTGAAGAGCTATGTACGAACGCAAGTTTTTTTTATTTCATCAGTGACTATTATCGTTGAATAACAATCTTTTCATTTGAGAGAAAAATGAAAAGTTTGTTTGTGATAACTTTTCATTTTCGCTAAAAAGTTTGTTTGTTAAAACCTCTCATTTTCCCTCAAATGAAAAGATTGTCATTCAACGATAATAGTAACTGATGAAATAAAAAACTTGCGTTCGTACATAACATTTCACTAATTGCTCATTTGTGATTAATTATCCTAAATGATTGGATGTATTTTGTATTTTTTTCGTAAACACAGTGAATATTAATGTGCTGATCTCTTTTTGTATGAAATAAATGTCTAAATATTAAAACCATTAATGATCTCTTTTTATTTATTTATTTTTATCTTATTCTTATCTTAGATTGAGTATGAAAATAACCTCTTGTGAAATACAAGTACACCATAGAGAAGCAATTGTAAATGTGTTACTCCAACGCGCGTTCGAAAAATTCATTCCGTACGTTCCACTTGTGCCGTCGGTGGCGCCTGTTTTCCTTTAAGCTGCCTGCAACGGGAATCCATATCGGAGATTGAAACGCGGAGGCAGCAATACGGGAACATAGGAAAATCGACGAAATGATTTATATACATTGCAGACATCAAATGGAAACGGGAAATGCAAGAGAAAACGTACTAAAAAAATATGCGCGTTAGATGTTGAATGCATTGTAAATCGATTCAATTTGTATGGAAATTTGTATGAATTAAATTTAATAAGGCTGTTTTTTTTTTCTTTCTAGGGGGTTTAGTATGTTTTTGCATGTTTGTTGTGGAAATTTATATTCATGGATTGCGAGGCTGAAAATAAGATTTTGCTTGTTAAGAATTGAAGCTTCATATTTTATTCTTGTAGTTATAAAAATAGTTTATAACTTGTATTTATTATGAATAATAATAATAATAATAATAATTTTTATTTTCCAACGGAAGAATCTAACAAGGGAAAATATACAATCAAAATCATAATATAAGAAGAGTACAAGCAAAATTAGTTAAATTTAAACAGAAAAAAAGAGAACAAAGTATAAATTAATATTAGCAAACAAAATTAAACATTGAAGAGATTTTGTCAATATTGTTTTTATGGCTATTGAAATAAAAAAGGTACAACTGTAGTAATTGAATAAATGGTGATGTGTCCATTATGGTACTTTCTTCGGTGAATTCGGTCAATAAAAAGCTTATGTAACGTGCCTTCTGGTTTCTTCAATTTGCCTTTTGATGACAGAAGTTTGTTGATTCTTTATTATTCCCTTGACTAGTTGTTGTAGAACTTAAAGTCAACTTATAGGACGAAACACGTTTATTAAATCAATTGGTTTTGAATATGCGTTTACCGTTACAAGGCTTGAATGAGTCTGACTTGAAAAGGTGGAACACCAGAACAACTAAAAGATTAATGATAATAATAACAGAAATAATAATATAAATCATAATAATAATTTCTCAAAATTTAGACCCCTATTATAAATATAATCCATTGCAAATTTTATAAACTAACACACATAAATTATATTGGGACACTACACTACTGACAGACCTGACAATAACATTAACCGACCAAACATTACATTAATTGACAAAATTTCCAAATATTCGTATATTATAGAAATTTCAGTACCAAGTGATAACAATATTTCAAAAAAAAATATAAAGAAAAATTTGACAAATACCAACCCCTTGCATTTGAAATTAAACGTATATGGAAACAAGAGAAAGTTATAATAGTACCTTTCATAATTTCGGTAACCGGTATTACACCGAAAACATTTCACCAAAATTTAAAACTATTAAATTTACCCGATCAAATACACAACACAATACAAAAGGCCACTATTCTTGCAACACTATCTACAGTGAGAAGATTTTTACAATAATTAAGAATTAAAACTTGTAATAATACCGTTAATTCTTAAAAAAAAAGAAACCAGTGTATAAACTGAGAAATAAATAAATAATAATATAAATGTACAGAGATACATTACACTTATATATAGATTTTGGGTGTTTAAAAAAACTCGATGGAATGGACTCAGGGGACCTTGAAACGTGCATATTTATTGAATTTGGTAATTCGAAAATTTTTACGATCATAATTCTTTTCTTTTGACGGGGGTCCGGGGAAAGTAAAAAAAAAAACATGTGATTCCCCGGTGAATTCTGTCAAATACGTTTTTAATTGATCAATGAAAAAATATTAATTGAAAAAATGAATCGCTTCATTTCAAAGTTAAAGCCAAGTATTTGGAAGAATATTATAGTTTAGTCTGTTATTTCTTACCTAAGAATGGATCCAACACATTTTTTCGTTTTGTAACAATTTGGAAGCGTTTGCGAAAGATGACGGCATATTGACGTTTTATTTGATATAAAAATAATTATTTCAATAAATAAAGTCATCACATCCAACATATATAATATTATAAAAATAATTGTTTATTTCTTAGGGAATTCATCGGCTACACGAAATTCTTTCGCTTATAAAATGAAAAATATTTCTCGTGAACTACAACTTTGAAACATTTTTCTATAAAAAAAAATAATCGCTTAGAGTAAAGTTGCACTTAATGATTTTTTATTCTGACTAAAAGCTTTTCTGATCATTCCACTGTTATAAAAAGCTTTGATATAACGTTTGGGTTGAATTCGTTTAGCCATATATGCGCTATCGCGGAAACTCAAAACACACACACAAATGAAAACATGTATATTCGTTGATTCGATAATTTTTACGATCAGAATACATTCCGTTCGACAGTGGTCCAAAAAATATAAAAATTAAATATTACATACACATATGGATACAGCAAAAAAATTATTTTTAGAATCAGTTGATAAATGATTTACAAAAATGAATTTAAAAATCCGTGATTATTTCTTTCTCAAAATCCTCATTGTTTGTTTCCTTGTCTTGAACAGTATTTTCCGTTTCAAAAACAGAGAAGGAAACGTCAAGTGTAATTAACGTCAGGTGCAAAACAATGGAATCGATCCGTTGAAACGAAGGCGTTTTGCCTCCCCTGGAGAAAAGCGAGGTCCTCGTGTTCCGTCCCTCGCCGAACATTACAATCAATTCCTGAGAGGGATGAAACATCCCTTTTCCGGACCGTTTGCACCGGGAATAGAGATGAGGATGAATTATTTATATACACAGAGAAAATATATAATGACAAATTAATTATTGATTTGAAAATGGTAAACCAATTAAATTAAAATTTATTAATTAGAGCGTTTTTAAAGGTTCATTTAACAATAAAAGCATGAGATTTTTTTAACGTTGATCATTAAATAATTGAAACTTTAACTGTTCAAAACGAAAAATGTTCCTCCTCAAAAACGCTCGCCATCTTCTCTCTCTACTATCCGTCTTCAGGAACCCAGGAAGATGTCTTCGATCTTACAGACGGCGATTTTGTATCAACGTTGGCCCAGTATAGTACCGTGTTCGTCATATTTTATGCCCCTAGACATTGTAAAAGGTTGATATACGTGAAAGCTGCTAAGGATCTAATCAGGAACGATCCACCGGTAAATTTGGCCAAGGTGGATTGTACGAAGGGCGGCAATGATTACTGTTATACATATGGGATTAGCGGATATCACACCCTCAAGGTATTCAGGAATGGAGAGATATCTCAGGAATACGGTGGACCAGATGTCGTCAAATACATGAAAGCACAAGTGGGTCAAACAGTCACCGAGCTGGAGAAAGTCCTAAAATACTGCCGAAAAATATGTTTCCGTTGTTTCGAGAAGGAAAGCTCTCTGAAAACCAGCTTCTTAAAACTCGATAAGAAACTTATATAAAAAGTTAGATTTGGTCACTCAACCAACAAAGCCGTTATAAATTAAAGACGACACAAGCGCCATCTTTTGCCTAATTCATTAAATGTCAACAAAGCTGTACTGAAAAACAAGGCATTAAAGACAATGTCGTACTCTTCCGTCAAAAACATTCGAACAAGAAATTTGAAGAGGATTCAGTCGTATTCAAGGACGGTGACAAATTAAACGAATTCATTGTTTAATATTATCACGGTTTGGCTGGACACCATAAATCTGATCGTAAACGAGGCTTCCACAACCCACTCATTGTCGCTTTTTACGATGTCGACTACTTCAAGTATTCTAAAGGAACAAACTGCTGGAGAAACAGGATCTTGAGATCTTGCATGACTTGAGGTCCCTTGAATCCATTCCATTGAGTTTTGTAAAATGTGCGTGTGTGTATGTGTATCCGCGATAGCGCATATACGGCTAAACAGATTGGACCCAAACTTTATATCCAAGCTTTTTGATGGCGAATGTGGAGTCGTGTTTCCACATTCGCCATCACCTGAAATTCCGAGTTCGAACATGAACTTAATGAATATGAAATCGAATTCGCCAAGCAACAGCAATTGTTGTCTCCAGAAACGAGAAAGGATAGAAATTCACAATGATTTTTTTTATTGTTGAATTAATTAATTCTTGGATCGTATGACAATGTATAAAATGGTCAACATAATTAGAGATTATATTGCAAACAATCCTTAGATCTACCAATAGCATTCGCGAATCCGGGATTCATCAATCCTAGATCGATTCAAGTATTAATCTCCGACTATTAGTACGGCTATTAATTATAAAATTAAACAGAAATGAAATAATAAAAATTATATTTCTTTTTATTTCATTATGCTCAACATTAAAACTGGAAATATTAATGCATTTTAAATACAACAATCGCCCTTCCACACAATCACTAATTACTCACACACTCCCTCACAACACATTAAATTACATTAATATAAAAAAGCGTTTTATCCGAACAATAATCCTCAGCAATTACGGTTATTATTACACATCCGCTGTAAATTATCCCCTCCGATTCTTTTTTTATTTCGTTTTAATGCACGCTTTTAACGGCAAAATAAAACGACGCTCACACAATTGAACGAATATTTCTTTTTTTTATTATTGTTATTCGCAGCAGCAGAAGGAATCGTGGAAAAAACGAACAGAAAACAGCGTCCGGAATGATGATTGATGGCGCTGGATATTGGAGATAATCAGTGGGGTGATTAATTTCATATAAAGCGTGCGTTTTGAGAGGGGTCGGTTTTTGTATCTGTGTGTTGTTCTTGGGGTTATTAATAACGTTGTTTCGCACAAAGGAAGTTACATTTTTGAAACTGTAATCCGCGAAAATGATTATGGTTGTGTTTAAATAAGTCGATTGATTCAATTTACATATGTTCCAAAATAAATACAAATATATACAAAAATTCAAGTCATTACAACATTACAAGCTGTTTTTACATAAAAGCTGATATATTGGCCACTGTTTGAATATGCCGCTAACCCCTGCATCACAATCCAGGTCATAAAGTCTAAAAAAAGTTGGAAGTAGGTAAACGCTCATATTAGAGAGTGCTTACACTAAATAGCCCGTTTTTACATTTTTTGGATGTAAATTATTTATTGTGTTTAAATAATATGATTAAGTATGTCTGTATTGTTTATTTTTTTCTAAAGCCAAATATTGAAATGTATTAATTGTTAATGCTTCTATGCATCATTATTGGAATAATGAAAACACTTTTAATTTTTTGTTTGTATAATTGAAATTTATTAAGTAACTATTCGTTCGATTTCATTAACGTGTCATTTTCAAATAAATGAATTTCACTTATACAAAGTTAAACAGAGTTTTTATTAATTCATATTTAACTATAAATTGCCTCCATATTTACCGTGTATGAAATAGATTAAAATAATTTATTAATTATTATAATTTAATTGATGCAACTTAATGATTGTTGCCTTAGATTAACGCTCTTTTTTACGTCCGCGTATTACAAGACAATGAGAGAGAGAGAGAGAGAATCACTAGAACTTATATTATTGAAGTTCGAAGAAAATTGTTTACTTTTTTTTTAATTGTCGACGAAATATGTGACAATTTGAAGTGTAGCACGATTCATTGATTTGGCATATATGTGCTTAGTTGCGTGTTATTGCGTGTTATAGGCAACTAAACATACAACATCAATGCGTTTGACTCGCGTATTTTGTAGGTATACATAGGGGACATGTATACTGATAAAAAAGCTCTTTCTATATAAAATCGTAACTCGCGTAAAAAATTAAGTGAGCTGAAACATTATTTCTGACTTCATAGAAATTTGCTGGTTACATTTTTTTTAAATATATTTAATGTAAAAACACCATGAAACTAACTACATTTCACAAAAAAAAAATGGGATGAAATAATCGTTAATAAATTTATAGGAAATAACTCCCTATTATTGCAAACCAAACTCTAAACAAATAAAGTACTTCCTGATAACCAAAATAGAATCTTGATAAATTATTATCATGCGCTATAAAAGTATTGATGTTTGCGTGTGTGTGAGTTTCGGAGGAGAAGAGGGATTACATCTCGCGGTTTATGCACAGTTTTGATGATGATGTATAAAAGTTTCATTCGGCCATATCGTAAAGGCCTCGGGGGATTGCGTTAATGGCTCGTAAACCTAATATTAGGCAACATATACAATGAACCGTGATAAAATTAACATTCAACTTCCATCGCGATAATATAGATTTACAATCTATTTAATAAAATTATTATTCCACGGGTTTCATTAAAATTTTATTAAGTTTTTTTTTAATCTAAAGAAAAATTGACGGATTATTTATTTAATTAAATTACACATATTAAACCTTTTACAAAATAGAAAATCTAGCATTAAATAATCCAATAGACTGGATGAACCTCGTCGGGAAAATAGCATAATCGTGAAATTACCTTGTACATGAAAACTGTACAGCGAATCAGCGCTCTCTCAAGATGTGCCATTCAGTCATACGAGAGTTGATTATGTTGTAAGTAGTACCAAATAATTGAAGAGTACAGGGGAAAAGTGATCATAGTCCCAAAAAACCTTTTTTTAGGGATCGACAAAAACAAAGTTTACACAGTCGAATTAAATAGCTATAATTATTTAATTAAAAATATATATATTAGGGCATCAATACTTACTAATTTTCTGTGCCTAGTACGTACTTGAGCTATTTTCGACAGACATTCACTATTTTAGGGACAAAAACGAAGCGACACTACAAAACAAAAAATGTTACACAATTTTTGTCAGTAATGGACTCTGATCGTTTTCCCCTGTACTCTTCAATTGTAAGAATAAAAGTATGAAAATATATATATAGCAGCAAGACAAAAAAATATTTAATTCAACTACTATTATTTGTGATATACAACAACAACAAAAATAATGCCAAGTAATAATATAGTTCAACATTTATATATAAAAATTTGATACAGCTAAAAATGAAAACAATTTATTAATTATTTACAAATAATTTTTATTTAATCAATATAAAGAACTGTGATCAAGTGAATAAAACTCTTTTCCATTGATGATACATATATGCTGAAATTATAATAATGTGCGCTGTCAATATTGTATAAATAAATAATGCATTTAACAAAATGTTCACAAAATAAAATCAATCAATCTGAAAGCTGGCTATATTTCAGCAAAAATCAAGATTACAATAAAATTAAAAATTACTAGCAATGATCAATAAAATTCGATCGTTTCCACTTTCCAACTGCAAAAATTACTTACACTGTAACTTTGTTTTGACAAACATCTGTTGAATTAACTATTGCCAGTAATTTTTCCTTGTTTAATTTTATTATAATTTAAGTAACAGCAAAAGTATGAATAATCTCGGTTTTATTTTATTGATATTTTTATATTTAAAAATATCATAAATAAATATACAGATACACCTTTTGTGGCGGTTTTAATTTACCAAGTGAATCTTGAAATGCAAATAAAAATGAAAATAATGTTTTACTCTTGACAATGCTTCCTCAAACACTAACTGAATCAGGAGAATGGAAGGATCTTCCTCAAATTAACGTTATTCCGATTTGTTGATTTATTGTTTACAAATATTGTTCAGTATTTTCTGCTGTTTATCTCTACTGATTGATAGCTTGCATTATATTTTATACGATGTAAGCTGTTATGGTGTTAACAGATTATAATATTCTAATTAAAGAAAAAAACTAATAATTTTAAAACTGCAAATTACAAAGGATTTAATAAATCCTTTTCTAAAATTTCTTTCAGATAATGATATAAATATTAATCTTGATGCATTTTACCATGTGCGTAGATCTACTATAAAGAATTATGTTCCTATGAAAGTTGCTACCAAATCGAAATGGTTAATTAATTTAATGACATTAAAAAATCTCCATATAAAATATAAGCAATGTCTCAATTTATTAGGCTAGCAACAGCATACTTTATAAATAGAAAAGAGTATTATTCATTCATACTTTATATCGATCGAAAAGCAAATCTATTGGTTGAAGCTTTACTCCAACTACATTAATAAAATAAAAGGTGACAATTATATATTTAATATCTTTATTAACACACAGATACATCCATATGTACTTATTATTTTTATTATTATTATAGTATTTGAACTTAAAAATAAAACATGAAATAAGGCAATACAACTGTCAAATGGCGATCGACCGGGGATCCTTCTGCCAAGGTTTGTCATTTCTGTCCAGCGGCAGTCTATAATGAGTGAAAGGATGATATAATAAAATGTATTTGAAAATTGTGTTTGGTGGGGTGATGGCATTTATTTTCATGCAAAAATATTTTGGAACTAGGTGATTGTAGGAATAAAAAATACTGATTTTCTCAAAAGCATGTACTTTAATGATATATTAAATAAAATGCGTCAATTTATTTGCTCATTGTTATTCAAAGATTGCTACAAAATCTGGATGATATAATAAAATGTATTTGAAAATTGTGTTTGGTGGGGTGGTGGCAATTGTTTTCATGTAAAAATATTTTGGAACTAGGTGATTGTAGGAATAAAAAATACTGATTTTCTCAAAAGCATGTACTTTAATGATATATTAAATAAAATGAGTCAATTTATTTGCTCATTGTTATTCAAAGATTGCTACAAAATCTTTATTATCTGAGAAAAATAATAGATTTTATATAATCTAGCATTTAAGTAATCAACCATGCAGAAGTTTAACTCCCACTCTCTGTCGAATAGTTGTGAGGAATATAAATATATACGGCAGAAAAGCCTCCGGTCGATAGCCCATAACAGACTATTAACCCATCAATTTGTATTGTATTGTAAATATAAATATTTGTAAAGAATTGTAATTCTGCTGTCTGAATAAAGATGTTTATATGTATATATATATATATAATCTTGATTAACAAACGTAATACAACACACATATATATATATATATATATAATATTACAATACATGTTGCAAGAGTTTGTCAATTGGCTATCGACCATAAGTCTTTCTGCCCTTTCTTCAAATATTTCTGTATCTTTATTCATGCAATAACATACATTTTCAGAAACATTAAGTATACATAATAAAAAAGAAAGTGTTTGTTTATCCTGAATTGTCGACTAGAAGTAATTCTGCCCTCTCTTAAAAATATGGAGTAGAGTAATAAAAAATGTCTGTGTTAGCTTGGTGAACTGTTCCGAAGCGTATAAATGAATTCATTAATGGTTAAGGTAGGGTGTGTATATTCTGGAAGTATCTATGGATTTCGTGGGATGTAGAATTTTGTAAGAAGTGATTGATTATCAGGTTGTATGCACTTTTTTAAAGGTTTGTTATACATTGGGGCTTGAGCCACAATAGACTGTCTGGTAGCCCCTCTGGCTGATTGTAGCCACTAACATAGAATATTATTATTATTATCGCTAGATTCTTTAAAGAATTCATTGAAGGGATTGTGGAGAGGGTTGTTACAATATCTAAAATTCGTGAGTTACCGAAATATCGTTATTTACGATAACTTCGATATAAAAGAGAGAAGCTGGTTTAATTGGATGAACAATTTAGCACCGCAATCTATAAAGGGTTGCAAATTGATTTATAAATGTGTGAGTCTCTTTTCATACGTATGCCTTCTTGTTTGTAAGCCATCTATCGAAAATTCCGATCCATTATTTTGATTTAACTACTTATGAATAGGATATGGAGCTTACGGTTCTAATATAATAGAAAGTAATTATTCGATAGTAATTTCTACGTGGTTTTACACCTCATTAAAAATCCCCCATTTAAGGACACTAAGCGCGCGCTAAAACCACCAGCTGAATTTAAAGAGCTAAAATCGTGACACCTTTAAAACCGCACACACACACAAAAAAGTAACGGAATCGTAAAACCCGGTTTGTGAGCAAGCACACGTTACTTTCAATTCCGGATAAGTCCTTTAAATTTTACAACGCCGCCGTAAAGTTCATAATAATTGAGGCACTGAACAAAAGCGAACGGTGCAATAAAGTCCTTAAAAGTCACCAGCCTTAAATTCCCCAACTATATTGGCTTCCGAATGGATTATAAAGACTGGATTAATTTTAAGCGAGGAAATGAGATTTGTTGATAAAACTTATATCAAAAATGCAATAAAATCAAACAGTGAATTATTTAATTATCACAATCAAATCAACACTAAGAGTTAAATGCATTATTTTATTTTACTACAAAAATTTAAATCACAGATTTGTATTACCGTATTAAAATTATTTAAGTGTTCAGATAATTTTAAACAGTATAATTGATGTTTGAAGCTATTACTTTCTGATACATTTTTAACTATTGTAAAAAGAGATAGATTTAAAAATATAAAATCTATTTTTACATTGATTTTAAACAATCCCGTATATTAAATAAAAATGATTTGAAAATAATTATTTTTTTAATTATTTTCAAATCATTTCTATTTAATATATTTAAATAACTGTGACCAAGTAAGTGAATACTCTTTTCTATTTATATCCCGTATATTTCTCTATAAAAGTTATATTTAGGCAATAAAAGCGACTTCAAAGTCATATTTAGGCAATAAAAGAGACTTCAAAGTCATATTTAGGCAATAAAAGAGACTTAAAAGTCATATTTAGGCAATAAAAGAGTCTTCAAAGTCATATTTAGGCAATAAAAGAGTCTTCAAAGTTATTTTTAGACAATATAAGAGAATTCAAAGACACATTTAGGCAATAAAAGACACTTAAAAGTCATATTTAGGCAATAAAAGCGACTTAAAAGTCATATTTAGGCAATAAAAGAGACTTAAAAGTCATATTAAGGCAACAAAGAGACTTTAATGTCAATTTAGGCAATAAAAGAGACTTCAAAGTCATATTTAGGCAATAAAAGAGACTTCAAAGTCATATTTAGGCAATAAAAGTGACTTCAAAGTCATATTTAGGCAATAAAAGAGTCTTCAGAGTCATATTTAGGCAATAAAAGCGACTTCAAAGTCATATTTAGGCAATAAAAGAGACTTCAAAGTCATATTTAGGCAATAAAAGCGACTTCAAAGTCATATTTAGGCAATAAAAGAGACTTTAATGTCAATTTAAAAAAATCGTATCATTTCCAAACAAATAGTAAATTACACACTAAAATCTCTAAACTGTAAATAACAGATTCAATAATTCCCTCTTCCTTGTAGTTTCCTTGCTCTGTGTGAGTGAAATAAATTGCAACAGGTGAAACCATTTCGACGGGCGGGATTTCACTTAAGGATTAACTTAAGTAAGTGTGAAGGAAGGGCGAATTGCTTTTTTTAAGTAATCAGCCGTGCAGAAGTTTAACTCCCACTCTCTGTCGAATAGTTGTGAGGAATATAAATCGCGGAATAGTTGACTCCGCGGAGAAACGACGGTTCATTTAAAAGTCTTTGAGATTTTGCGTCAATAAAAGCATAAAATGAAAAGAGTTTTTATAACTCACATAAATTAAATGTGTAATTAATATGTCGCCATTTATTGTCTACAAATAATTCACTCACAACAGGTAATAATAAAAACAAAATACAAATTTAATAAAAATAATTTGAAAATAATCAATTATCTTCTCTTTAGCTACTGTGTAAATAAAACGCGTGTATAAATTAAATATCTTCATTAAATATCACAGTAGCTAAAGGGAAGATAATTGATTGATAATTAATTATTTTAAAATTCGTTTTATTTAATTTTTTAAACTGTGCTCAAGAGAATGGATACTTTTTTCTGTTATTATTATCAAAATATAATTAACACCACTGTAATTTCGTTACGGTGTTCATGATATCAAGTAAATAAAAGTATTACTATGTTTAAAGCAAATTTTATATAAATACATATTTTATAAATACCTATAATTTTATTTTAAATCAAATTTGTATTGAAAAAAAAAAACTCAATAATTAATTTTATTACGTTTCTCTCATTGTCAAGAAGTAACAAATATTTAAAATGCAACGACTTACGTTTTAGAAAAATTAATAAATATTGTGTTATTTCACATTGGTGGTTTTGGAGACATTTGTCTCATTTATTTTGTTGAATATTTTTATTTGACAGCTTTATAATCAATTAGAGGTGATATTTTATTTTATACATCGGAACAGCTGTTTAAATTCTTATGCCCGCCTGTTTGTATATTTTTGTCATAATTGTTATGTTGTTTTTAATGTCACACGTGTATTTTTCGAACTTACGTTTATGGTTAAGAGTAAATCCAAGGTATTTAATGTGGGTGGACGGATACATGGGATTTTGTGATATGGCAAAAATATATTGTTACGAAATTGGATTAATTCAGACTCGGAAATAAGTAATACAATGTTTATTTATTCATTTACACTGTCACTGTCACTATTTATTTAAAAATCGATGTTGAGCACTCGGACGTTCGTGATAGACTGACTCGGACTGATCAATTGCAGCGCCGCTAGCGCTAGTTTATATAGCGTGCTTGTTTCTCGAACTTTCGGGAACTTTCGATGACGCCGCGTTTGCCATCGCGCGCTCTGTGGAACGTTCTAGAGAGATGTTTCCAGTTTCTTCTTTTAATTTCGTTACAATATGGATAGTTAGTTATTTTGTGGTGGAGCTGCAATTTTCGGGGATTAAACTTAATTATCCACTTAGCAAACTAGCGTTCTACTGTATCAATGAGTTCTTGTAGGGTTTGTAGAGCTTTTGTTAGGATATTTTGTTGATTTGATAAGACACAATTAATTAACAGCGCTTACTTGAATATTGACGATCTTCTTTGAATACATTTTGGTAAATATCGACGATTTGGATTTATTTTTTTGTTTTATTCAGAATAAAAAAAATCTATCAATTGAGGTATCGTAAGGGGTACTTTGCTATTTGATTTTTTAAAGTTGGGGTCACCAACTCTAATGGGCGTGGGGGCTGAAAAGTGGATGTCAGTATAGCAATTTGAAAATTAAAATCGAAAAGTCGGAGCATTTTTCTGAAATATTTTTATTTGCGATTTTATAGATTTTATCCGTTACTTTTGGGAAGCACTATATTCTTCAATCAACGATTATACACAACCATCCGTACTTCAAAAATTCGTGAAAATAAAAACACATTTCTGAAAACGAGAACTGCAAGTATTTATAACGATTATCCGATTTTCTATTCGATTAATTTATTATTTCTCTCCACCTACCTTTTTTACGAATCAAAGGAAGTTATTGTGGAAAATCTCACGGACGCACAGATTTCTCCTTTTCTTTTCTCGAGCTTCATCACGCGGGGGTTAAAATAAGTCGGAGTTTTCCCTCGGGCGTTACACGTAAATGTAACACGGCTCCTCATCGGAAACGAGAAGAAAAAAGAATAAAAAAATATTGCTATAAAAAAATACACTCACACATAAGGAAGCTATACATTCATACATATCTACGTGCGTGTGGATCAATACGTGCGAGGTGATGAAATATGTTTTTATACCTACTGAAATTAGAAATTTAATAAAATAGTTTATGGAGGATAGAAAGGCCATGGGTCGATAGCCCAGATGGACTAACACTAAATATTAACAATTATTTGTAAATATTTTAAATTTGATCACAAAAATAACTGAATAACGATGTTATATATATATATACATAGATAACTGTTACTTTTTGAGTTAAATTGAATTACATAATAGACACGTATATTATGTAATTCTATTTCTGGCGGTATGTAGGCGAGAGAAGTAGTTCTTATAATGTAAATTTGTTTTAAAGTACTTACGTACCGTCAAAAAGTCACAGTAGCATAAGGAAAAATTGTTAATTAATACGTTTTTTTTTTTCAAATTCTTGTTATTTAATTTAAAACATGATTATCTTATTCTGGAATTGACTATCGACCACAGGTATTTCCGCCTACGTATTTTATATAAATGTTATATATAAAATTCGTAGACTTATTAGAGATGTTCCCTTTTTGTATCTCAATTTATTTAAATAAATAAATTAAAAATGGTACAAATTAAACAAGAAACAAACCAAATGTATTCATTAACACATAAATATATTAAAATCAAGTCAACAGCAAGAATATGGTAAAATGCTAAATTATAATTACTAGTTGCGAAATGATGAAATATTAATTTAATTCAAAACAGGCGTTAATAGAATGTACACATTATCGCGATCCTGCGCGCAGATTGATTAATATAATTGTGCAATTAATTATACATGCTAATTAGATAATTATCGGGGATTGAATTAACCGTCGTCCAAAACGATTGAATTAAATCGCGTTTAACTCGCCCGAATGTTGATTATTAATCCCGATCCTGATTTAAATTCAAGTGGCTCAATTGGCACGGATCGAATGGCGTCCATCGCGAAAGCGGGAATTAAATGGAATCAGATTTATTTTCTCCTAATTGGAAAAGCGAGACATAAAAAATTAAGAGGAAGCATCATTTAAAAATATTTCAGCTTACTTTGGGGATATTTTGTAAGATAAAATATAAAATTTAAAGTATATGTAATGTTCATAAAAACAATGTAAGCTAATGTGGATTTATTATAATTTATAGAAAATCCAAATTGATAAATAAAACACTAATAATATTTAATCTTCTTTATGTTGGTTGTTGGTCGTGGAGACTTTATTTATTAAAAAAAAAATAATAAGTAGGAGAAAGGACAAGTATTTTTATTTAAATAACTAATAATATTTCTTCACACTTTATTTGTTTTACCAAATGTATATTTCGGACACAAAGTGACCATTACCAATGGATTTAACACTGTACGTAACTCAATCAATCAATTCATAGAAAATCCACTTAAACGTTGATACTTCACGAATAACGATCATGTTATGTTAAACGTTATCAATACAGAATAGCCCTGATTATTTGCTTAAATTCCCTAATTTCCTAATAATGATTTTTTTAATTTCATTTCTTAGAAGCCATAACTAATCGGAATTTCCAGTTTTCTTCTTCTTTAAAATATATGTTGTTTCTTTTCTATTTATCTATGAATTATTCCGCATCTAATTAGTTGAAGTGATAATAATACATAAATTTAATTTATTTTCCTTCATCTAAATAATGTCTGCTCTCTTGTATAATGGTTCTTTTTATACTATTTTTTTTACCGTGGGTTGGTGAAATTTATTTTTTCACTCGTCTTCTGAGTATTAAAATTCGTTGCGAATGTCTGCAAATTCTTGATCGCTCGCTTCCCATTATTCTTTGAATTTCGACTAAATTTCTTCTTACCTTAAGTAGTTTAATTATTACATAAAATAATAATTATTATTTGAAATTATTGTAACTATTACAATCATTTTTAATTATCATAATTTCAAAGGGATCAGAAATCGAATCTACGTATATTGTAGACAAATTCCATTAATAACTCCCACAAATTTTCAGCAATAAACATCCCCATTAATTAATTAAAGCCCTAATCATCACTAATTATAATTTCACGTTAATCAAAAAATCAATGTTTTGCTTTAATCATTGCGATTTTCGTGGAAAATAGAGAGGGGAAATTTATTATGGGCCCATGTAATTCCGTTGTACACGCTTTGACTAATGCGAAACGAAATTAATTGGATTAAATTCGAACCGGAATCACCGCGCTACAAACGCAACAACGCTAAATTCCAATCCGAAATTGCTGTACCTTGGTTTTGCCGATTAACAATTTACACAAATGGCCGCGGATTTACAATATAAAAACACTGATTACAGTGCATTATGTGTGTACGGCGGGCGGAATTAAAGTGCAATTATTCGACTGGACGTACGTAATTATTAATTTAAATTCGTTGATTACATTTTAATTAATTCAGCAATGTACGATTAAAAGTTAATCGTAGTTTTTTCAATGTTATGCTAATTAAAAGAATTATTCAATTGGTGACTCTATTATTTTGCATGATTGAAATTATTAGTTCAATATTTAATTAATTCGAATAAAT
Source organism: Philonthus spinipes (assembly GCA_963082785.1). Classification (NCBI taxonomy): domain Eukaryota; kingdom Metazoa; phylum Arthropoda; class Insecta; order Coleoptera; family Staphylinidae; genus Philonthus; species Philonthus spinipes. The sequence continues at coordinate 15,750,205 of OY720315.1, forward strand.
CAAATAAATGATTAATTGGAATAAATTATTTATTTGATTTATTCCAATTAATTAAATATTGAACTAATAATTTCAATCATGCAAAATTTTGAATAAACAGAGTACATTTTTTTAAAGAAGTTTTATTCTGGTATTAATTATCATTTTATAAAATAAACATAAATGTTGTAAACTAAATAAATACCTTTCAAAATATTTCTTTAATTTGATATTGTTTCAAATTCAATAATTTATTACAGCTATTATACCGAGTCCTGCATCACAGCTTCCGTCCTCGATAGCCAGTTACTAATTAAGTTAAGGCTTTGAAATTTTGGAAACCTTGCTTGGGTTCTAGGACGTACTTTACGAAAGTATATTATACAGAGTGTCCCAAAAAAGAGTTATGGCATAATAATATATTTTAAATAGAAAAGAGTATTTATTCACTTGGTCACAGTTATTTAAATATATTAAATAAAAACGATTTGAAAATAATTAATAAGTAATGTACTTACGTAGCGTAAGTCAAAAGTCACAGAGCTAAATGTGCAAATAATTTATTAATTATTTTCAAATCATTTTTATTTAATAAAATATTAAAAAAATGCTTGTTATTCATTTTTTAGGTGGTAGATCTTTATTCAGACCATCCATTTTTACAAACATTACGTAGGATATATTTCTACCCTTACAGCTATTAATTTATTACTTCACTTTGTCACAGTTATTTAAATATATTAAATAAAAATGATTTGAAAATAATTATTAAGTAACGTACTTACGTAGCATAAGTCAAAAGTCACAGAGCTAAATGTGCAAATAATTTATTAATTATTTTCAAATCATTTTTATTTAATAAAATATTTTTAAAAAAATGCTTGTTATTCATTTTTTAGGTGATTCAGACCATTCATTTTTACAAACATTACGTAGGTTATATTTCTACCCTTACAGCTATTAATTTATTACTTCTGTTTTCTAATTTTTCTTAGTATTAAATATAATAAAATCGATATAATAAATTATTTAACTTATTTAATGGCATGTTAAAATGGCAATTTGATTCACTTTCAACCAAAATATCTTCTTTTTCCCTCTAGAGGAAAATGATAATGTAGACGCCACTCGAAATATATGTAGAGAATAAATAATTCTCACAAACAAAACTTCAGTATCGGAAACTCCTCTTCGTAACTTCCATCATTCCGTCGCTGCGTCGTATCCGATAAACTGTTAATTAAACCACTCGTTAAACACTTGCTCATGTTTCACTGCTTGTGTACACTAAAGTGACTCCCCGCATAGGATGAACTCCAAACTTCGTACTTCCTCCTCCTCGAGAATTAATAATCCTGGCCGGAATTATGCACGACATTATATTTAATGCATTACCTGTGATCGATGGAGAGAATCCATGCGGGAATGCATGAGTAGCAAGGAATTGTATAGGTGTTTTCTGTGCTTGTGGAAGTATATAATTATGTTTCATGATTTTGAAATATTTACCCACCAAAAAATAACTGAAAATGAGTGAATATTAAGTACGAACAGTTCCTATTAATTCTGTTATATCCAATATATATAATAGAATTCCCAAAAATCCCCATTCGCAAGTAATCAGAGAAAAATCTTTTTTTTTTTAATCGATTAAAAATAAACTTTTATGATGGGAAACATTTGATCATTACTACATAAAAAAATTGTTATTATATATATTATTTACAAAATATTTCAGTTATACATGTATCTTTATTGAGACAATAATTAATACAAAACAATATAACATAAATAATTAAAATACCTGCAGGTTGATAAATAAAGCACTAATAACCTTTCTTCACACTTTATTTGTTTTACCAAATGTACATTTCGGACACAAAGTGACCATTATAAATGGATTAACACTACACCTGCAGGTGTTAGTCTGTCTGGGCCATCGATGAGAGGTCCTTTTGCCATTTTCAGTAATTTTTATAGATCTGCAAGTTTCTAACGGTAGTAATAATGAAACAATACGATATCCTTCTTCTTCTTGCTTGTAATCATAGATTACTTTAAATGCTTAATTTAAAGTAATCTATAATTACAAGCAACGACTGGAAAAATCACTGAAGACAGAGAAATTCGACCACAAACGCACCTAAAATTATCTCGAGTCGAGAATCAACGAAGAGAAAATGAAAAACGTAAATGATGCAAGGTTGAAATGCCTGCCTATTTGTATGCAAGTGTGTATGTGTGTGTAAAGTAAACTCTCCCTTATAGTAAATTAATTCGATCCCCGCAAACCCCCTTCCCTTTCCCTTCCCTCAAACAAAAACAAAAGGGGTTATTGTGCTTTGTGTACCGCAATTGGCTTTGATGGGAAATTCTAATCTACTTGAAATAATCTGCGGCCCCGAATTGCGGGACATTGTGTGCGCGTTCGGCGTTCGTGAGCGGCTTCATTTTCCGATCGATAATTTTAGTTGCATTATCTCCAATCAGACGTCACCGGGATTATTAATTAATGATTAATTATTCCAACAATGGATTTGGTAGTTTTGTTTTCCCGGCGCATTCGCCATATATTTTTAAAATGTATTCAATGTTATACGAAACATTGAATGGGGGCACAATTTGTTTCGGATTTCACTTTTGTTTGGTTGACACCAACTATTGGTTCGTTACACAATGGCCTCATTAGGCAAATAATTGATGTTTAATGTCGTACGTTCATCAAATAAAAGCGTGCACAATCAAAATAATTTTCCAAGTATATTGGTAACTATAGAAATAAAAGAATCAATATTATATTTTTTTACTAGAATAAGAAGTAATTAACGAATAAAATACTCTTTTTTAATAATCGATGTTTATTAAGATTTTTAATTTTTCTCTCTTTATTTGTGAATGGGGGTTTTTGTAAACAAAGAAATTTTTATTACTGAATTTATGAGAGGTTTTCAATCGTTTGCCAATATGAAGATTGAAAACCTCTCATAAAGTTATAAGAAGCGAATTATATAAACAGGTCATGAAGAATTTTGAATCGATTATTTACAAAAATCCCCATTCACAAAAAAAAAACGAAAGAAAGATCTGTTTTTAAACATCATTTTAAAATAAACTTTTGCTGATAGAAGAGAGTATTTTATTCAATATTTACTTCTTGTTGTGGTTTCGAAATAATTGCTTACAAAATTTGTGGTTACATTTGTAACAATCATTATTTGTAAATTTGTGTGGATTTTTAAAAACATTTTTGATTTTTCTCTTAGTTATGCCGATATATATACAATCATCTTTATTAAGTTTTTTTTTATATACATTGTTAAATACAAAATAGTTTATTTTATTATTTCTAAAATGGCTATCGACCATCGGTATTTCAGCCAAAAATCATTGTCTTATGTGTCAAGTCTGTCTTTTAGTCCTCGATGAAAGATGAGATGAATGTATGAATAGTGGATTCTGGATGGCGAAATTTTGGAGCGATATTTGGGTTTCGCTTTATGCAGAGTTGGTTTAGAATGTCTTGATTTACGGGGTTTGTGGCAAATTTTTGGGATAGTTGAGATAATCTTTGGGATATTGGGATTATGCCAGTTTTGTCATATATTAGTGTGTTTATTTATTTATTTATTATCCAACAGTTTACAGGAAACTATTTACAGGATAAATTAAAATTTAAAAAAAAAATCGCGCTACATAATTGTGTTGGATGGCTTATGTAAAGGATTGTTTGGGTTGCGGATTTTGATAAGCGTTCGAAGGGCTGATTGCCACTGCGATATTGTTTAAGGTAGCCGATTTATGTTGATTTTTTTAAATATTTTATTTTTTCTTCATAGAGATTTTTAAAAATAAAGAATTAAAAGACAAAATGTTGAATCAAATTTGCCTTCAAATTTTTTATTTTCAAAAATACTTTTCTGCTACTAAACTTTTGCTTATAATCGTATTTTATGGATTTCTGACTTTTCAGTCATTGACTAGTAATGAGTGAGAAATCCTTAAAAAAAAAACGATTACAAGCAAACGCTTACTAACAGAAAAGTGTAATTTATTACAAATACAATAACTAATTTGATGCAATAATTATTATCAATTATAATAATAAAATAAATAATAATTTGCCCGTAAGCTACTGCAACTTGTGATTTACATAATATAAGCACTTTAAAAAGGAAAAACATCCATTGAAATAACTACTTCTCTGGCAAATGACAATTAACTACACAATTTATTTAAAGTAATAAGCATTTAATTTTTCTTTAAACCGATTTAAGGAAGAGTATTTCCTTTTTATTTTACTTGTTAAATAAACTAAATAGAAACTAACCCCTATCACACAACACATTTCTATCCCACGTAACCTTAACATCACTACTACATTCTTTCACTATTCATTAACAATTCATCAATTAATATCATTAAATTTGCAAACGTAGACAAAAATGTTTTCAATCATGACCTTTAGATTATAAGAAAAGAACTAAACAAAGACGGACAGAAAGAATGACGGTCGAAAGCTGTTTTCTAAGGACAACGTATAATATCGTATAAGAATTATATTGTTAATGTATTGTTGTCAGTGTTGTCAGTCGATGTAAAGATGTTATATATATATATATATATATATATATATATATATGTATCACTTTAAAGTAAACAGCAAGTAATAATAAATTAAAATTTTCCTATAATAAAAATTAAACCCAAACAAAGTATTGATCTTTCACAGGCAACGAAACAAATTGAATAACCAAAAAGTTAGAAAAATTAAATATTAAAATACCTTATAAAACAGACAACACATTAGGTAAATACATAAAAAACAATAAAGATAAAATATCCAGAGCTCAACAAAGTGGTGTCTATTTGTTAAGTTGTGGTCATTGCCCGAAAGTACACATACGCCAAACGGGGAGAGTTTTTCAAGAAAGGATAAAGGAGCATAAAACCAGCTTTGAGAAGAAGAAAAACAATTAAACATATTCAAACCACTTGTTAGAAGAAAGCCACAAATTCAACGAAGATTTCCAAATACTACACATCCAGAGGAAAGGAAGAAAACTGAATACCTTAGAAAGCATGGAAATAAATAAAATAAAATTTAGCGGACAACTATTAAACGACCAGACAGATATAAATAACTCCCCATTTCTTAATTTAAAACTTGTAACCCCCACCCTTCCTACTTAATTGCTCCCCCTATATATTATTTGTAAATTAGGTTAAGCTAATCACTTGTTCTTCACCTGTAGAAGCCACAAAGTGGCGAAACAATTGTAGTGAAATACAAAATAAACATATTTTGAAAGTTATAACAAACATGTTTACTTTAAAATGATAAATATGAACTTTCAACAACCATCAGCCACCTCGATTAATAATTTTCTATTATATATGTATATATAACATATATAATAGAAAACAGTCTTATTTTTTGTAATAAATGAAGATTTACCTTAGACGCTTTAGATGTGCCAGTAAAAAAATTATCAATTTTATATCAAAATTATTTTTAAAGAACGCACAAATGAGTAAAATATTATTACAAAATTGGGGTTTAATAAGACTAAAAAATAAATAACGCGTGCTTATATATCGTTATATATATGTAAATTCGAGAAGCAAGCTGTAGACGCTTGCTTCTCGAATTTAACTTCTTTTTCAAGAACTTTCCCTGACGAACATTCCAGTGTGTTCTTTTCAGTTGCTTTTTTCACTTTCGTTACAAAATTATTAAAAACTTTATGAATTATTAGAAATTTATTAATATACAAACGGAGATGATTCACATTTTCCAGTCACTTTAATTCAAATTAAAACAATAGATGCTTGTCAAAATATTACTGTGTAAGTATTTTTTGCAGTGATGAAAAATAGGAATGATCGAATGTTTGTTAACTGCACCCACTGCTTGGGACTGGGATTGGGATTCTAAGACCCTACATAATCAAGTAGTGGATCAGAGAAAAGTTAGTGTCTGTTCGATATCTTAAAAGTTAGCATTATCTGTAAGTGTCTGGAATAAGATCCTCACGTCCGGTAGTTAGGGAATAAATGGAAATATACTGAGTTTTGCACTCACCTTGATTAATAATTGTAATTAAATCAGTGACACATTATTATTAACCAATCGGCCACCAAGAGTTTTTATTGATCATTTTTAGTAATTTTTCCTTATTCAATTAATTAATAATACATCTGTATTTCAAATCACACTTTTATTTTACTTCATTCAATACTTTCGCGAATTAATTGCGGTTTCTGCTATTATTTTTATTTTATTTATTAGGCTACTGGCCACCAAGGGTTTAATTTTTGTTTTATAATTTTCAGTAACTTTTCCTTATTTAAATTTTTAATAATTCATCTCTATTTTAAATCAAATTTATTTTTTCATTTCTTTGCCTGAAGAAGGAACAGTGTTGTTAAACAATTGTAGCAAGATTACAATAGACATTGAAAGACTATATAGTGATATTTAATATAAGCACATTTTTATTTTGTATGCATTCACAAATTTTCGTGCAAAGCACAATTAATTGCAGTTTCTGCTATTTTAACCGATAACCGTTATTCCCGTGGGTCCGCTTTCCTTTTGTGTAAATCTCGTGTGCGAGTGGACGATAAAGTCGATTTATTTTCAATCGGGAAACCTCGGGGTCGCCTTCTAAAGGGATGCAATTGTGCTTCGGAAAATTTTTATCACGTGCTCGCCGCATAAAACGGCGACGCTATCCCTTAGGTGCATAACATTTTCCCTTTGCGGAGTGACGTTTCCTTTTTTACGGCGTGTAAACCCATGAGTTTAGACGCTGTATAAATTTAAAATGAAAGCCACTTTTCTATAGTTATTGTTATAATAATGAAAACAGATTTATATTTTTTTTTTTCATTTAACAAAATTTCTTCTTAAATACTATATCAATTTTTATATTTTTTTTATATTTTTTTTATTAATTTATATTATTATATTTTTCTTCTCTAGAGTGTTTTAATATTTGTATTTATTCTACATTTTGTTAGAATCAGAGCAAAAAAAACAAATAAAACGTCACATGTGTCATTATTTATCAAATAAAATTATTCAATTTCTTAGAATAACATAACCTATTGCGTGTGGTTGCTTTTATTGCACTTTAGATGCGAAAAGTTCTCGATCATTTGGTATAACTATTTATTGAATCAATTTCTTTCCTATTTGTGAAATTAATTTTTGTGGAGAAATAGAAATGTCTTTCGTCCACTTTTTTTTATAATTTTCCTATATTTTTACGGAAGTGAAGTTCGAGTGTTTCGCCCTCCTTTTCAAGTTTGTTGAAATTTCTCGAACATTATTTCCTTTTACGTTTTTTGTTGCAGGCCCTTGCTGAAACAGATAAAAAATTCCGCTGAATCGCACATCGTGCTCGACTGCTCGACCGACAGAATCTACGACGTCCTGAAACAAGCCCAACAGATCGGAATGATGAGCGACTACCACAGCTATTTAATAACGTCGCTGGTGAGTGAATTTGCCAGTTAAAGAAAATCTAATTTAGAAAGGAGGCAGTAATTATCTCAAATATGCTCTGCTTGACTTTTCTGGGTATATAAAGAGATTTTTCTATTATTATTGTACGTATTCATTTTTTTAAGTTTTTATTTATAATAATAATTCTTCATTGACGGAAGACCCTTTCTACAATATAAGATATATAGTGCAGATATAATAACAATAGAAAATTTAGGAAATATATCGAATATAAATTTAATTACATGAATTCATCAACAGCGAAGCACATTATTAAATTCAGTGAAACATAAAAAACCGAGTGTTTTAATTTCCTATCATTATTAATTAAAAATGTTTCACCGCGGGTTAAGTGAGGAATTTATTCAGAATATAACATTATTTATGTTAACATTACACATTGAGTAAAATTAAATAAAAGAAGATATTGAATATGAATAAAAAGAGGCTATTCGTTTCCTTTTTATTAATATTTTATTGCTAAATATTATTCCTTATATACTATAATTTCATTATAAATATGCAGAAATCATTAAAAAAAATATTAGAAAATTTATGCTAATTAAAAAGAGTGAGTTATTTTGGAATTCCCTTATTTCGTATTCCAATACCTGTATGTAACATTTGTATACAATAACTAAATAGGATCAACCGGGAATATTCAGGCAAAATTAGACTATTGAAAGATTATTAAAATTATTCATTTGCAAAATTAAAACAAAAATCCTTGAAAGAAGAAAAAAAACATAAGAATCGATTACGTTCCGTAATACCTCATTAAATATTATTCTTTACGAGGGATGAATTAAAGCCGAAGCGCCGGGAAAATTAATGCCGGTGCTTTTAATTACGCGAAAATGAAAGAGGAGCGAAATCCGCTGTTGAACATAAACCTCGTTACGCAGAATAAACAGCGTGCGAGTTTTCCGGGCCGGGCTGGGCCGAGACGGACGGGCGGATAGCAGGGAGGGCGGCGGCAAAACGTTAACCGTGGACGAAAATGACTTCAAGCTCGAATTTTCCGAGAGTAAACTATATTTACATTAATCTCCGTGAGAACGGCAGCGGTGTCGCGTGTCTATACACAAAGGCGCGGATTTTCGTCGCTACAGTTAAATTAACGCGGACGGAGAGTATTGTCCGCTATATATAAATTTTGTGTAATTAAGCTGAGAGATTTTGTTTTCTACAATTAGAAATACAGAGAGGTGTAGTAATTTCTTACGTCGATTGTTTAAATCATAAAATATTAACTTAATTATATAAATTTAAACCATGTAAATTTACAAGTGAAAATCCTACTTGTTTGGAAATAATTCTTTCAGTGTAAAAGCTTTATGGTTGGAGGTAGAATTGCGTTTTGATTTAAGCCTAATAGATTTTTTTTTCATTCTATTCACTAGTAAATTCCCTTAAATAATATATCCTTGCTATTTTTTAAATGGAACAATTAGTGGTTTTGGTCTGTATGTGTGTGTGTGTAATTTCTTGAACACCGAGCACACATCACACGTCGCGAATAAATAACGCGAGTCGGTGGCGGCGGTGCCCGAGCCAGTTTCAGCCGGCAGTAAATCTCCGAAGACACCCCCGACATAAATACTGGCGATATAAGGGGAATAAATTTGCCACGGGACCCTTTCTGCTGCCTCCGTCTTTCTCTCGAAGCGGAGCGAACGAACGGCCGCGACTTTTGCGGCATTGAACGATTGCCAGAAGTTTAATATTATTTTGTGTGTATGTGTGTATGTGATGCCTGACGCGAATGCGGATTCCGAAATTTTACTTAATTCGCTTCGTTCCATCGTCCGAAAGCGAAAAGTAACGCGGCGGCCCGGCGCATCCACCAGAAGTGCTCCATTAATAATTCATGGACATATCCGCCGGATGATGTACAGTGTGTACGGGAAATAAATGCTTGATGCTTATGGAAATTTTGCATGGTGCAAAAAATAATTGGCGCCTTGTTCTGTGTTAATTAAAGCAAAACAATGACGGTTTAACCACAATGGAACACATTTCCCTTACAAACAACTGAAGCTTACTCTATTACTTTTACTCTTATTGATTTCTTTATTCAATAAATCTTATAATTCGTTTTAGTTCATTAAAAAGCACAAATAATTGTATAGATTCATCTAAAACAGAATATATATATATATATATATATATATATATATATATATATACATAATCTTTATTGACAAACGTAATATCACACCTACATATAACTTAAAATATTACAATACATGCTGTAAGAGTTTGCCAATTGGCTACCGACTTGTTGTCTTTCTGCCTTAAAACAGAATATTTAATATCAACAGAAACTTGGTCACAATTATTTAAATAAATTAAATGAAAAAATTGAAAATAATTACTACATTATTTCCTCTTTTGCACCAGTGATATTTTTACTTACGTTACGTAGACAATCTTTAAAAATTAATGAATATTAAAACAACTACTTCTTGGACAAATACCCCGTCAGACTTTGAATTACATAATTGTATTGCACATTTTTTTTATTTAATTTAAAATATTTAATTATTTTTTCATGTAGAAACAATCTTACCTAATAAAGCAAATCGGAATAAATTGTTATTAAAAACATATGGATTAGAAAACATGCCTAGGCACTTGATGCTTGATTGAATTGAGGGAATTATACCTCAATTTTATTGAAAAGAATTTAGAGAAAAAATGTAATCCGTAAAGCCCACCTATAGCTTTTTGGTTTCGTTTTTAATTCATTTTTATCCAGTTCGTTTTTATATAAATAAATAAAAAATAAATTATATAAATAAATAAAAAATTAAAAAATATAAAAATTTAACTGGTTCCCCTTGTCGTGAAGAATTTTCAACTTAATTTTGCCTCGTTACTAATTAATATACAGTATGTGCCGTTAATATGGAAAATTGCTTAACATCAAATTCATGGAATGAGATTATTTAACATAACTTATGTATTATTCAAATCTAACAGTTAAGGTGGAATTCAAATTCAAAGTTAAACAAAATTGAAAAATTTACAAAAAAGGAATGAAACTAACAGAAAGGTTTCTATTCGTTAGCCGTGTTTTATTTCGTTTTAAAACGATTAATTTGAAAATATTATACAGATAGCTTTTTTATTAGTAAACATTTCCCTATAATTACTTGCAAAAAAAACGCAAGTAAAACCGCAGAGATAGAGAATAAGAGAGCCAGATTCATGTATTTAGCGGGAAACGAGCGCAACGCCATTCAGTGCTTAAGTGGACAACTATTTCCTAAGTTTCAAACCTTTATTAGGTTTTTGAGGTTAGGTTTGTGTAGAAACTATAAACAACTCCAACGGCGGGATTTTTGAAAGTGTTTACATTCATTCTTTCAAATCCACTATTTTTTAATAAAACTAATTTAGTAAGTGTGTATATATATTTTTCGCAGAAAAAATATATGGTTTGTCATCAATTCATGCAAAAAATTCACTTATAATAGTCTGAAAAATTAAAAATAACATATAAAAGCAACAATATTTTAAAGTACAATATATTTAACTTAACCTGATGGTACATTTACATAGTAATACAATCATATAACAGTTTTAATTTAAATTAATGAATTTCTTTGAGCTGGATAGCCTTATGAACTTTTTTTATACAATACAATACTATAAAATGAATAAGCAAACATTGTTGAACAACACGGAATAACTTACCAGATGTAGCCTTACAAGCTATAACGGTAGTGAAACGTGGAGTAATTTCTGAGGAATACAAGATAACTGACAATTATAATTCATGTGACATCAATCAAATCTACAGATGGCAAATTGATCCTAATAATATTTAATTGAAAACATAAATCTTTAAGATATACACCTTGGAATCCGACAAAACGCACGCATAATTAATAAATCATAGTAAAAACTCTAGATTAAAAGTATTGTCGTGTTTCGTGATTTCAAATATTATCTCCATTATAATAAATCAAGCGTCACCCGTAACAAATAATTTCCCTTAAAAAATATGGGAAATTATTTGTGACGGTAACATGTGCATTGTTAAACACGATTTATTTTCCTACGTTTTTGAGAGTATGAATGATACGACCTTCCAAAAAACATTTTAATTAAATTAATTTTAGAATCATCATAACCGAGGTATTCGGCCGTTCTGGACACTTCATTGAAAAAAAATCTTATACTCATCTTATAATGTAGAAATTGTAACACACGCCTGAAAATTCGATTTTTTGTTGATTTATTTAAATTTTCGATCACAATTTGTAGTTTAGCGTCTGAGATGTAAATTTAGTTAAATTAAAAGAACAAAAAGGATATAATTAATTACTTCATCATTTTCTTTCCATTTGTTCTGCCAATCGGTTCAATGCCTTTGACTCGCGATTTTTACAGGTAATCGTAGTGAAAAGTTTACGAATAAAAAAAGCTCTCTTTATATAATTGTATAAATATTGTATGAAAACAGTAATAACAATGATTAATAATATTCAATTGTGCTTAATAAAATAAATAAAATGTTAAGTTTGAAAATGAATTCTATTTTAGTTATCTTTTTTAAATAGATAAGTTCAGTTATATCATCATATTTTTTTCAGCAACTATAACAAAATAATTTGCCCATATTAACGGGACGCAATGAATTGTCAATGAGGCAAAAATCAATTCTACTCAAGTTTTAATGATAGTGGTCTTAACTTCTAGCACGTGCTGCAATTCGTGTGCATGAATGTAGGTTAGATTAGGTTGGGAACATCCCTAAGACTGTTCACTTAGACTCATAGGGCCCATTTTGATACCATAGAGATGTAGATCTTTCCTTCTATACAATTCAATTTGAGTACCTAATGAACCTAAACAGGTCATTCACCTTAATAGGTGAGATATCTGCCAACTCATTTGCATAGTGCAAACCGAGGTACTTCATTCATGAATGTGCATGAATGTAATTAACATCAGAATTTGAAATGTTTGGTATTTAAAATGTATTACATCGCACTCAGATCCTTAATTAATTTAAATTAAATTCACTTACAATTTGATTATTTATTTGATTTTAAATTTCTTTATTTTAATTGCTAACACAAAACCCAATTTAATTGCATTTATTTATTGTATACTTTTTTTAAATAGGATCTGCACGGTGTCGATTTGGAGGAATTCAAATACGGAGGGACGAACATAACGGCCTTCAGGCTGGTCGATCCGGAGGGCATGGACGTTAAGAGGATTGTCAGGGATTGGAGTCTGACCGACGGCAGGGGCAGAAAGAGCGATAGTAATTTGGTGAGTGCGATTACTGATAAACACATCCTCAATATAATCCCTGCAATTCTAAACAAAAATAGAAAAACGAATTAAATGGTTGTTGAACCGAGTATTTAATATAAAAAAAACAAAATAATTGTTAAATATTATATAATTATGGGCTTAATGAGACAAATGAATGCTTTTGCGTGATGTACACAAAGACTATAATAATAAATTATTAAAATTTAACGAATAAAACAAATTTTCGACCAGTTTCGAGTTTTATCCGATTAAAAGTTTATTTCTATTGAAAATTAAATTTATTTTACTTTAAATGAAATTAAACAAGGAAAATTTCTGGCAATGATCAATAAAATTTGATCAATCCAACTGCAATTATTGATCATTGCCAGAACATTTCCTTGTAATTTAAATAACTTCAAATGTGTGAATAATTTTTGTTTCATTTTATATAATTTATATATATGTATAGTGGCTATTACCCCTTGTAGGGGTTAAGCCGCTCCTGCTGGAGCTTTCTAGATCATTATTTACGGGGCTGATCATTCCCCTTTCGTCCTTTTAAACTTTTTTGCTAATCTCTCTCCATTTTTTCCTGTCCTTTGTTTTATCCTGCCACTTTCTAACGCCAATAATATTATTATTATATAATTTAATTAAATTTATTTGTACTACTTTGGTTGTACCCTCATTTATAGGAAAGATCATGAAACTGGCTGATAGACATATTAGAAATAATTGAAAGTGGATGACAGAGTACAGAAGCGCAGTCTTTCAATAAAATCGCATCACAACCAAAAGAGAACTTGTTAGTTAATTTGCGTAAGTGTTTATAAATGAAATTGTATGATATATATATATATATCTTTATTCAGACTATATAGATAATTTTAACAATATAACAATATAAATAATTACAATACATGTAGGTGTTAGTCTGTCTGGGCTATCGACCAGAGGTCTTTCTGCCCTATTGTATGATATTTTAGTAAAATTAAAGTTAGGAATATCATTGGGTTTAAGGATAATAGACGACTGTTATTGTGGCAACAAAAATGATTCAAGAAATTGTTTGAATCCATCAGCTATATCAGTCCAAAACTTCATTTTTGAACGTCATTTTAGAAGAAATATTTTTTGAGTTAATATACGACGAAAATTGTTTTGGATTTTCAGTTAATTAATTTTGTGCATGTAATTTGTATGCGCTGTGTGAATTTTATTTTTTATCAATGACCTGATTTTCTTCTTGAAATGGAGAAGTGCAGTATAATCACATTTGATAAGCTTACGATAACAATTTTTCTGATTAATACGTTTTATAATATCTTGTGTAAACCAAATTGGATATACATGGGTAAATTTAGCCTTAAATTTAGAGATAAATTGTAGAAGACTGTTATTAACAATTTTGTAAAATTCATTAAGAGCTAAATCAACATTAGTATAGGATTTAAGAAATGTCCAATCTACTTCACCTAAATATGAATACAAGGATAGATAATCGCCTCTCTTGAAATTAAATTTCGTTACAGTATCATTAATAGGAGACATTTTCCAGTTGTATGAAAAGGATAATGTAAAAGCGGGATGAAAAATATCCTCCGAGAGTAATGGATCGAGATATTTTTGAATAAAAAAAGTTTTAAAGTACTTACGTAACATAAGCTAAAGGAAACATGAGGGATTAATAATTAATTGTTTTCAAAATCTTTTTATTTAATGGACTTACTTATTTTGATATACTCCTTATTTCGTGACCAAGTGAATTAATACTATTTTCTATTTATACAGTATGGAAACATAACTTTGTAAAAATATGTTCAAGCTATGTACTAAAGTTACATGAATAAAGATATTTATTTAGTTATTATTAATTAACAAGTAAATATACATTTCTTCTGATTAATTATGAAATACATTCCTTGTTTTTGTGCGCTAATTAATTACAGTAGCGAATGCAAAATGTTTATACACAAAATTAATTATGTTAATTTAATGAATAAAATAATGAAATTTCAGTTTGCCCTCATACCAACTTATTAACAATGACATCGAGCATTTCCTGCACAACAAAATACATAAAAACCAATTGCGTCAACACACTCCCCATTTTTTTTTGTTTCGTTCCTTCTTCATTCCCGAAATTATCTATTCATTGGAATTTAGTCGGCCGGAAAGGGAGGTAATTGCCGGAATATTTAATAACGCCCGCTGTATTTTCGACGGCGGCATTAACCGAGTTTAACGGTCCGGCCGTAAAGCGAGAAAAGCGCGCCGTTATCCGTTATTTATTTCGTAACTCCCGGCGTGTACATCCAGACACAATTCCGAAGTGTAACAATCCAATGCCCGGGCTGTTAGCTTCCATTCCATCCACTCGGAGCCAACTAAAAAGCGCACGCTGTAATTTTTTATTATTCCTCTGTTTCATGCTTTTTCTCACGCCGCCCGCCCCCCGCTGACTTCGCCGTTACAGGATAATAACACGTTCGTTAAAGTAAGTACAACACACACAAAGAAAATGAAAATGTTACGTTAATGGGATTATAAACAATAGGGAATGGAATTAAATAGAAAACATTCGGATATTTAATTAGAAATAAAGAAAAAAAAAATCAGAATTATAAGAGAAAGTCGCAACTTCAGAGCAGGAAATATTAAGCACTTTGCTTTTATAGAAGTAAAGTGTTTAATATTTTATTCTTTCTTAAATATTTGACAATTTTCTTCTGGTTAATTAAAATTATTAGTACTTGCAAAAAATGACTTTGTATGAGGGTAGTCCCAGAACCACCCAGCATAACAAATAAATACAAAAACAAAACTGTGAAGAATACCTATATATCTCTACATTGTTCCCTTTTAGCTAGAAATACCTGTTTATAGTGAGATTCGCCGAGCTCCTCAAAACAGCCATCAATCGCAGACTATGCCTCGTTATACTAAATCTTTTACCATGAAGCCGTTATTTCAAGTTTGGAAACAGAAAATAATCCAAGGGGGCTAAAAGTGGCGAATGTTATGCTTGGGGAAGCAACTCGAACTTTAACTTTTTGATTTAATCTTGATGAAACAAAACTCTTTTTCCCAAAATTCGTTTTTTTTTTCTTTCTTGATTCCATCATTAAAACCCTGCAATAAATTCGCATTCGTTGATCGTTTTTTTCTTTTTGAAGATAATCAGTGAAAATTAACCCATCGGCATCTCAAAAAAAAACGAACGCAAAATCATTGCCTGCAGATTGAACCATCTTTGGCTTCGTTTATAGTGAGATTCGTCGAGGTCCTCAAAACAGCCATCAACCGCAGACTACACTTCGTCTTTGTTGCCAAACCGTTTTTTCAAGTTTGGAAACAGACAATAAGCCTAAAAGTGGCGATGTTATGCTTGAGGAAGCAACTCGAACCGTCTTTGTCTTTTTTTGAGCCGAGTCCACCCCTTTCAGATCAATGTTTTGACTGTTCGTTCATTTCTAGCAAGTATTGATGAATCTACGTTTAATCCATGGTTATGAATAGATGCAAAAACTCGACCTTATTGCCGTGTAACTTCTCCAAACATTCAATCAAAATATCCTCACGACGCTGTTTTTGTTCCGCTGTGAGTAATCGCTGAATACATCTTTTTCAGCCCGAATTTTCAGTCAATATGCGATGTACAGCACTTTTCACTGCATTTGGTTGACCGCTGCGATTTTCACCTTGACAGCTCATACGGCCTCGTTTAAATTCTGCTAAAAATTATTGTGGCATATGTAGGAGCATACTCCTATAGAGTAACATGTAGCTCCGTTTTAGTATTGGTTGGACTGATGCCTTTTAAATGAAAATATTGTAACACACAACAAAAATATTTATTATGAACATTTACTTCAATAGTATACAGAGTTTTTGGTAAATTTGAAGGGGATATTCCTCGGTCGTTTATAAGAATATTTTGTGCTATGATGACTTTTGAAAAAAAAAAACTTTAATTCTTAAATACAGAGTGAACTAAATTTGCATAAGAACTGATGTTGAAATCGATATTCAAATATGTTGAATATCGATTTCAGCACCAGTTCTCGTTGAAAATTTGGCTTGGATTTCTGGGCCACCATCTAATTGGACAAGCAACAAGCAAAAAAAACCTTTAATTCGTAAATACAGAGCGACCTAAATTTGAATAAGAACTGATGCAGAAATAATTCAAATAGCTTGAATATCTATTTCAACATCAGTTCTCGTTGAAAATTTGGCTTGGAATTATGAGCCACTATCTAATTGGACGGTTATTTCTACTAACAAGACTTAAATAAAAGTTTTATGTTATTTTAATAAATGTGAATAAAATATTAAAAATTCATCAATAAAACAAATAAAATATTCAGTTTAAATCGAAGTCGTGTATGCAAAGTTATGCCATTTAAATATGTTTTTTTAAGTGCAGTGTTTAAAGTTATTAATCATTGATTGTGTTTTCGTTTGTTTTATTAATGTTTTTTTTAATAATTTTATATAATTTATTATATATAGAAAATCTGTATTTCTGAGAAATACGTTAAATTACATTACAATATTTACATTACAATCATAAACCTCTAGTTAAGCCTCAGAAAATGGCTATCGACCATCGGTCTTTCTGCCTATAATTTATTATATGCATACATAATCTTTATTGACAAAAGTAACTTACATATAACATAAAATATTACAATACAAGCTGTAGGGGTTTGCCAATTGGCTATCGACCAGTGGTTTTTCCGCCTGTATAATTTATTATTATAACATATTTAAATATTATAAATATTCATTTTATTATATATTATTATTAATTAATCCCCTATACCATCATGATGGTGGATTGGGATTTTAGATTATATATATATATATTATTAATTAATATATATTTCCTGGGGTCCATAAATAAAAATTCATTAAACCCCTCTTTTAGAAAAAAAAAGAGGTTATTATTTCTCACCGCTGGAAACGTTTCCAGTGAAGAATTTTAATTTTAATTTCCGGAAATTAATTACGCCCGGCCGGAATTCGCCCCGGTTTTCTTTATATTTTCCTTTTCTTTTATTCTTTCATTGTTTCCTAGGGCTAATAAACGCTCGATCTTTAGATTTTTAATGAGATTTTTTAGCAATTGTCTTCTTTGTGTCCCCTTTTTTTTTCGTTCTTTCTTTTTACAGGCGGAGACCGCCCTTATGTACGACGCTGTTCACTTGTTCGCGAAAGCTCTGCACGACCTCGACACGAGCCAGCAAATCGACATCAAGCCGTTGAGCTGCGACGCCGTCGACACCTGGCCTCATGGATACAGCTTGATTAATTACATGAAAATCGTACGTTCAACTTTTATGCATGCTTTTTTCAGCCTGCAGGAATTTGCTTGAATTGAAATAATCAATTTTTTAATAATTATTAACAATTTATATAAAATTAAAACAGTTGTGGAAATAATTCACGGAATTATTTCCTTATTTCTCTGCAATTAAAGACAAAAATTACTTCACATAGCACGCATCCATTGAAATAACCCCTTTTTGAAAAATACTCATGCCACTTAGTAAATTATTAATTGCAGATAGAATATAGACATTAAATAAAATAAAACATAAAAATAATTTCAAGGTGTGATAAAACCTTAACGATTGTTTCGATCTTTAAATTGTAATTCAGTTACGTAAAGATCGAAAATAAATTGAATAAAGCTCCAATAACCAAAATGGGTAAATTGATGCACTTGTTTTTTCCATGTTTTTATTTTCAGTTGCCTGACACATGTTTCGAGCAGTTACGAACAATTTCTTTTTTTTTTTTCAAAGTTAAACACGTGTCATCTAACTAAAAAGTAAAAACATGGAATAAAAGAAGTGTATCATTTTACCCAATATGAAAATTTGGTTCTATCAAGAAAGTAGCAGAACAAGTATCAAATATATGTAGTAATAATCTTCCTTATGTTAGTGCTTTATTCAATTTAATTTCGATCTTCATGTAACTCAATCAAAATTTAAAAGTATTTGTTTATTCACATTTAATGAAACGTTCAGTCACCATTCATCTAGCGTATGGATAATGATGATATTTGTTTATTGTTGAATTTTTATGATGAAAATAATTAATTTTAGTAATGTTTTTCGCAATTTTTGCTTTTTAATTATAATTGCAATAAAAAATTATTTAAATTACATGATTATTAAAAAAAATAGTGTGTTGAAAATCTCATACATTAAATAATCTATTAATGTCTTAAAATTAAATTGCGACCTTATTTTATATTCAATTATTTTTAAAATATTTTTTACACAACAAACGTTTCAAAAGTAACGAGGTTTCTTCTTGACTTTAATGAATATTATAAATGCTGACCGCTCCATGCAATTGCATTACGTAGAAAATGAATCATATTTATTTATATATTTATTTAACGGATCTATAATTTTAGAGCTAATTTAAATCGAGTGAAATTGATGCGGCTGAAACTCCAATTTTAAAAAAAAAGAAATAAAACAGAAATTATTTTTAATATGTTAATAAGTTTTATTTTTGGCCGCTATATCTTTACAAAAAGTTGTAAAATTTAATCAAAACGCAAAGTCATACATTCTTGTCGCTACTGCAGCAAATATTTAATTTATTCGTAAGAGCAGGCAAGGGATTCACAAGAGATTTTTTATTTATCAACATCTTCAGATTTATTTATGCATTTCTGGATTTATTTCCATAATTGCGTAAATAAATCTGAAGTTATGCAGAAATTATCCCTTGTGATTTATAGCTGACATAATGCTTCTGTAGAAGCTCTGTTTTATATAGAATTTTTGTATATTATTTATTTAAATAACTACGATGAATTTCTTACTTAACGCTTGGTGAAACATATTTAAACAATTAGGTAATAAAAATATTCACGTGGTTTATTTCACATAAATTTAAAATAAATATTTTATTCTGCTTAGTTTTGATTTTTACATCACTTTTAAGAATATTCTTTGAAAATGATGTAAAAATCGAAAGTAGTCAGAATAAAATATTATTTATTTTTTAATTTATTGTGAAACCAACCACTTGTTTAATATTTTTTTTACATAATTGTATAAACGATTCCAATTATTTTTGAAAATTAAACCCTATAAACCATATCTATCTGAAATTAAGTCCATGGTAGAGACACGCGTATTTATAAAATAAGAAAAACTGTTTCGTTTTGATTGACAAGCCTAATAATTGTAGAAGTAAATCTTAGCTTCTCTATATTTTTAAAAGTAAGTAAGATCTCATAGATTACAGAAGCATTTAAGAATCTAAAATCAATTTAAAAAAAAATGCAGTTGTGCAAATAATGTAATAAACAGTTGTTTTTATTTTATAATATTAAATTAATAATTTAATAAATTAAATAATAATTTCTAATTTTAAAAATGTATTATATTTTGCAATTGTTTCGCAACGTTGAAGCTTTGTCAAGTGAAGAATATTAATTAACTGGCGAAAAATTGTTAGTGAAATATAATAAATATTTGAAAACTGGGAAAAGCATTTAATCTATAATAATATAAAAAAAATAACAAGGAATTAAACAAGAAAAACTTCTGAAAATAATCAATTAAATTCGATCAACCTTCTTTTATTCAACTGCAAAAATTACTTACAATGTAAGTTTTTGACAAATATCGATTGAAACAACTACTTCCCGATATTAATTTAATTGAAAACAATGTACTTGTTTGTACAACTATGTTTATTTATTTCTTGATTCTAGCTTTAATGTAACAATGTATAATTTGTTCTGTTTGTAGGTCGAGATGAGGGGCTTAACCGGGGTGATCAAGTTCGACCATCAGGGCTTCCGCAGCGATTTCGCCCTGGACATCATCGAGCTGAGCAGGGACGGGCTCAAGAAGATCGGCACTTGGAATTCGACGGAGGGTGTTAATTTCACGAGGACTTACGGAGAGGTTTACACGCAAATCGTCGAGATCATCCAGAATAAGACCTTCGTCGTCACAACGATATTGGTGAGTCTTCATTTAATGCAGGATTTGCAAACAATTTATGAAAAATAGATTTATATATAGGGTTATCATAAATAAATATGTTGAAACATATAACTTTGTTTGAACATATTGTTAGGAAATCGGGTATAATCAGACTCGAAAATAAGTAAAACAATGTCTATTTATTTATTTACAGTACACTGAACACATTTATAAATAGAAAAGATTGGTGACGAAGGCTCGTGTTTCCTAATTTTGATAAATTCTTTATAAATATAAATTATACCCAAAAAAATCGTCGTATTTATTTAAAAAAATATATCTTCACATGAAAAGCCACCCATTCATTCATCTTCCCCAATAAAATCACATCCGCATCTCGTTTTCCGATTTATACTTTTTTGCGTAGTGCTTCCTGAGTCCCCCATCGCGTAGG
This sequence comes from Philonthus spinipes, assembly GCA_963082785.1. Lineage (NCBI taxonomy): Eukaryota > Metazoa > Arthropoda > Insecta > Coleoptera > Staphylinidae > Philonthus > Philonthus spinipes. The sequence goes on from OY720315.1 coordinate 15,771,398, forward strand.
TGAAAAAAAGCCGACCGTCCCAAACCGACCGGAAAATATGATTTACGCGGAATTACAATTGCGCGCCCCCAGCCGTTGTATCATTATTAATGTTTTCGGTGTCACGTGTGTCGGCTTTATAAGATTTATACCGCGTGATTAATGCCAGTTTTCGGACAATGGGCGCACCCCGCGGGAATATAATGGAGTGGGCCCATTGTCCGACGGGACTTACTTCAAAGGTCGTATGTCGGACAGGGCCGCCACTGAAGGGATAATAAGATGGGGATGATTTAATTGGTTTCGGAGTTTGTTTGTTTCGCGAATGGAAAATGTTGAAATTAAATATGTTTTAGGTTAGAAGATATTTGTTGGTGAGTACGTAAAGTGCACGTTGTGCTTGAAATGTACATATAGTGGAAAAATAAAAAAGTGATGAAAGGAATAAAATATTATTATGTTATTTATGTTAGAAGTTGAATGAAAATGTACTATGTTTTATACCAATTTTCTTAAAATATATTATACAAGAAATATAAATTATCAAGATTCAAGTTTCGACAGTATTAGTGTTATTTTCCAGTGACGTTTTATATTTAGAAACTATAGTCTATTTTTTAAGATTACAAGCAGGGAAAGATAGGGTAAATTTGACGATGTTCCGTGATTGGTTGAAATTGCGGGAAAACTCACACTACTGACATTCTATTTTACGTCTTTTTTTGACAAGTGGTCTCTGTCATTTTGCTCGTCGGCATAAACATAGCATTATTAAGTTTAATATTGGAGTACAATATTTGAATAAAATGATTAATAATTAATTAAACTGTATCACTTGACTGTAATGTTAAATTCCTAGAAAATATTAATTTAAATAGTATTGCTGTATGTAGGGTTATGAAACGTGATATGCGTCAGCTGTGGCAGCGTCCGCCATAACAGTTACACCGTTCAAGTGCTGCAGTTTCATTCTGTCTTAATGTTTCTTTAATTTTATAATTATACAATGAGTAAAAACGCCAGCCCATCGACTGAGATTATTAAAAATCCACATAGAAAAATTGTTAGAATTTATTCTATTCTTTTCGCGAGCGGTGTGTTATTTTCCACTAGATATGAATTTCCAATATATGTCCCAGATTCACCTATTTTAATGGTGTAAATAAATGTTCTGGTTATTGTAATCTTAGCAAAAATAAAGTATAGTTGATCTAAAATTGTGGGGGAGTTATAGATTAGGATGCCGATAATTGCTGGTTCTTCTTAACTGCGGGGTATGGGCTAGCGAATTAAAGTAAGTTGTAAACCTCCACATGTTTAATGTTAAAGATATTATATATTTGTTATTACAGCTATTTGTGGTTATTTGAATACCAAGGCCGCGAAATATAAATTTAGTAGACCGAGAGGAAAATCGGAGCCGAGACTGCTTGTGGCCGAGGCAATATAACCTCAAGGACACTAAAGTATTTCAAGACCAAAGTGTACAGAAAGCTTTTTGTGCAACCGGTACAATTAATAATAAATAAGAACTAGATTTGTAGTGACATAATGTGAAATTAAATGCAATGGTTTGATGTAAAAACGTTTTATGTAACCATTAGAAAACGTACATATTAACGAATAAGTATTACTTATTAGTTAACATTCATGGTTATAGAACAATTCGTATTATAATGTAAATATTACAGAAAAACGAGAAATTGTTACCGTAACATCTAAGCAATTAAAAGCGTCTATATCAAACGCTTTTAATTGTTTATATCTGCAATATTTGTAAGAGCATTTGTAGTAGACCCATAATCTCCTGGAAATATTTGATTTGATATTTTAATTTTATATTGCAATATCTTCCATATCTTCTAGACACAATTTTGTTAACTCATCCCTACGCATTGCCCCAGAAATTCCAATGATTAGTACAATCTATAATGACCAATACTTTTATTAAATATTATTTTAAACTCATTTTTATGAAGTATTTAATTTTAATAATATATAATCGTTGTCACTTGCTTCGGTTAAAATTCTAGTTATTTGTTTAGCAGTAAATATATTGGATTTTTTCGCTTGATACCCGACAGATCTTTTTAATGTTTATTGTACATTTAAGCATAGAGTATATAGTCCCTGCTCTTGGTGATTTAAAAACTTTTGATTTTTCTTCCAAGTTTTTTCCACATTTTCCGATAATTTTGTTACCTTTTTACCACGACACTATGCTTTAAATTCTTAATATGCCTTTTCGTATTACCGTTTAGATTTTGAAAGTTATGTATCGCGGCATCCGCAAATACTTTTATTAATGGTTAAAATTTGAATTAAACTGACAGTAAGTAATAAACTAGTGTTGGCGCAATAACGCCTTATATTTGCAAATATTGACGTAATGGTCGCGGACGTAAATCGACATGTGAAATTTCGTTCTGCAGGCATTCAGGAGACATCAATGCAACATCTTCGCGTATGGTTGCACAAAAATCTAATTTTAATTCATTAAGTGATAAAAATATTTTTGTAATCCTACCCAAAGTTATTTAATTGTTGAGGCGGTTAATGTTTGAAAGGCCATACTTATTAACATTTTATGTTTTTTTTTAATAAACACACTTTTAAAATATAAATTTGTCCTTTATTCGCGACAATTGAAGAATGATAATTAAAATAAAAATATTTATGAGTGAACTTGAAAACAAATTGACTGAACTCCCTAATTACGCAAAGTACACCTACTGGTACAGATACGTAGATGACGTAATAGTAGCTTACACAAGTACCAGTAGGCAATTAGACACTTTTCTAAAATCATTAAATTCTTTACATGAAAAAATAATGTTAACAATGGAAACGAAAAATAAAAATCAATATGATAAATTTTCTGGACCTAACTATAATCAAAAATAACAGTAAATATGAATTTGCCATTTTTCACAAACCTATTCATACAGACTCAACATTTCACATCATTCATTCAATAATAAATTAGCAGCTTATAACAGTATGATTCATCGTCTAATCAATATCCCAATATCAGCAAATAATTAATATAAAAAAATAAATATAATTTTTAAAATAGCAATCAATAACGGTTTCCCAACAAAAATAATCGGAGATATAATAAATTAAAAATTAAAAAAAAGTATAATAAATGAAATTTACCCCGGTAATAATAATAATCATAACAAACAACAAAATTTTACGTCATTAACATTCACAGGAAAAGAAAGTGTAAAATTCAACAAAATGCTTAAAAATAAAAATACTAATCTATTATTTAAAACAACAACAAACCTTAGAACAAATAATGAAAAATAATAAAGACATAACAGAACTCAACGATAAAAGTGGTATATACATATTAACTTGTAAAGACTGCCCAAAAGTATAAATAGGACAAAGGGGAAAAGTAGTAAAAAATAGAATAGAAAAACACGAAAAGGCATGGAATTCCAAAGAGGAATATCGACGTACGCAAACCATCTCAGAAAGCAGCAACACAGATTCGGGGAAGAAAAATTTCTACACTTTGAAAACAAAGGAAAGAAACTCAACGCCTTAGAACATATGGAAATAAATAAAATAAAATATACTGGAACGTTATTAAACGATCAAATTTACCGTTACTAAATTTATATAGAGATTTGTAAGATTTTGTATATGATAATTTGTATTTAAATTATCATTCTTCGCCTGAAGAAGCCGCAAATGTCTGCGAAACAATTGTAGCGAATAAAGGACAAATTTATATTTTGAAAGTGTGTTTATTATTATTATTTTTTTTAATCTTAAAATGTTAATATGGTTATTTAAATAATTTAAAGGATGTTAATAAACAATTCTACGCAAAAATAATGATAGTCGATAGCCATTTTCTGACGCTTAAATAGTTATAAATGATTGTAATAATGTAAATATTGCGAAGCAATTTACTATAACCCAGAAAAAGATTTTCTATATATATATAATGGTGAATGCGCCGGGCAACGTAGTACAAATCCATACGAACGGATATTTTCTTGTTTAAATTGTTTTTTTGTCTTCTGAACACAAATGACGTCTTATTTCAGTCCTAGTTGATGCACATACTGGGTTTAATTCAGCGTGAAAAGTTAACGATTCGGGAAATTGAAACGCACATGGAAAAAAGTATGTACAAACAATGCAGATTTTACCATTATTTCTTTTAAATGTGCATTTGTATTATAAATATATATAAAAGTAAAATTGATTATTTCTTCCTTGAGTACGTTTTTTGCTTATTAAAAAATTAACTGCCATATATAATTATACATTTATAGTGATTCCCAAAAGTAAGGGATAAATTCTATAAAATTGTAAATATAAATGTTTCATAAAAATGCTCAGAAACATCGATTTTTTATTTTTAATAACACTTTTTTAAAGTTAGGGTTGCCGCCACTTAGGTGCTTAGGGGTAGAGGACTGCAAAATGATTATCAGGATCGTAATTTTAAAAAGAAATCGATGTGTCAGAGCATTTTATTAAAATATAATTATTTACGATTTTATCCAATTTATCCGTTACTTTTCAATTTCAATTTATTAACTTCCAGAAAGAACAATATTTACATTCATGGGTTGGTCGAAATACACACACACACATATATATATATATATATATATATATATATATATATATAATAATTTAGTTAATAAGAGCTTACTGGCTAGGTTATGTATATAAAACTTATTTTCTAAGTACATAAATAAATAAATAATTAAAACACTCTATAAATAATGGTGTATGCGCCGGGATATCACAATACAAATCCGTACCAAAGGTTTTTTTAACAATAAATTCTTTATTTACAGCAATATTAAAAGTGGTTGGTGCAGGTCTTCTACCCTTCGTCCTCACCTCGGGATTTGTGGGCGTTGACTCCAATCTCGGGTTAACAGTATTGAGGGAAATGTGTATTTCTTCTTCTTCTGTGCTTCTATGTATGGATTCGTGTTTATTTTAAAAGTTTTATTTAATTATGTTGTTTAATACAAGTTTTTTTAATTTTTTTCTTGTTTAAATTATTTTATATTTGTTGTTTTTATCTTCTAAACACGAATAACGTCATATATCGGTCCTGGATGTTGTACAATTTTTCCGCGTGAAAAGTAAACGGTTCGGGAAATTGAAACGTACAAGAAAAAAAAAAAAAAAACGTACAAACAATGCAGATTTGATAATTCTTTCTTTGAATTATACATTTGTGTTTTAAATATATATACAAAAATTATTGGTGGGTAAAATTGATCCTTTTTAAGATTGATTAATCTGTATTGATCCTTCGGAAGATCAATTAATCGGTGATGAAATCGATCCGCAAAGGTTGGATAGAAAAGAGCTTATCAAGAAATTAAACCGATTGATCTTCTTAGATCGAGCTGTAGATTTTTTTCTGATCATTCAGCACAAACTTGAATAAATTAAACATTAATAACTATATATCTATAATTATTTAAACAAGAATAATTCTTAAAAGTTAGATTTTTACAATAAAATGAACAATTTATCATAATTTAGCTAAACTGAAAGATCAATACAAGCCGATCAAAAAAATGTGGAAATAATTTATTAATTATTTTCAAATCATGACCAACAGAATAAATACTCTTTTCTATTTAAAGTTCCGTAAGTTGAAGATATACTTCGAGTTGTGTTCGGATGGAGTTTAATTTTTAGCTAATATTTCCACAAGAACTGACAATTTTTAAAATTTTTATTCATGACTCATCTAATAATTGGTGAGAACCATAGTAAACATTTCGGGGATATTTACGTTATTTATTATTTTCACGTTCTATGATAATTATTTATTATAAAAACTGTTTAGACTGTGTTTTATCCCAGAAATGTTCTTGTTATGGGGCAAGTTTGGAGAATAAAACTTGTTTGTATATATTTTACAGGTGATACGGTAATTCGATGCGTTCTATAATTTTTGTAAAATGTTTCGTGTAAACTCCACCAACAGAAATTATGAAAACGATTTGAAGTTTCCAGATGTTTTTTATTTCTCTATCGAGGTTTTCATATTTCGAGCACTTCTCAATCTCTGTTTTTGACAGGTTATGTGTTCAAGGACATCCTTTATTTTTATTCTGCTTCAGGTGAAATATCTAAAATTGTATTTTATAATTGTTTTCCATTTCTCTATTTATATTTATATTTATATTTATATTTATATTTATATTTATATTTATATTTATATTTATATTTATATTTATATTTATATTTATATTTATATTTATATTTATATTTATATTTATATTTATATTTATATTTATATTTATATTTATATTTATATTTATATTTATATTTATATTTATATTTATATTTATATTTATATTTATATTTATATTTATATTTATATTTATATTTATATTTATATTTATATTTATATTTATATTTATATTTATATTTGACACTTTGATATTTCTCTTTTCATTAATTCATTTTCATTTAATTTCATCAGCAATAATAATTAATCCCCGCGAGTAGTAAATTACACCACTGTAAAAAAATGTTGGGCTTTAATTGAAATTGGCGCGCTAATTGGCGCGACACGGCGAACATTCCGCCATGTGTAAATGATATAATAATTTACGCGGATATACCGGGTGAAATAAAACGGCCGGCGCATTCACCGGCGGCCCTAATTACACCAATTCACGACTTTAATACGGATTCAAATTGTCCCGAGATACTTTGAACTCTCTCAAGCCTTATAATTACGCCCCGTCCCACTCGCGACGTAATTGCTGTTTAATTAATTATCGCAATTCCACAAAGTAAATGGAAACGCGGATTATTTGATATGTAGGGATTAGTTTGGGCAATTAATATTTGTCAATAAAAACACTTTCAGGAGTTATTAAGTGTTAAGGTTTCTACTTCGTAATTTATATAATTAAATCTCCTTTTAAGTTTGTTTATATTACTGGAATTTATTCGTCACCATATTTTCAACATTCTTAAATTATTAACAGACTATTTGATAATGTTGTATTAATAATATCTGTACTAGAGATGGGCAAAGTCAATATTTTGAATCATTTTTATTACTGCAATATTAAGTATGACATTTATTGTGACTTTATTTATATAAAATTGCTAATTCAGAGATACACGATAATATTACTAGATTTTGCCCATCATATATAGAATATCTTTATTCAGACAATTACAATTACTTTTACATTATACATTTATATATAATTGCTATATAATTATTTTCGTTAGTCTGTCTGGGCTATCGACCAACGGTCTTTCTGTCCTGTCTGAAATTACTAATTGTTATTTAAAAAGTAAAAAAGAAATCAATAGGATCTTTAACTGTCTGTACGAAACGAGCTAATGAATTGGTGAAGTGTCACAAAATTTAATTTCTATTTGGAAATTATGTTAGGATTGCGGTGAATGCAGTAATTATTCAAAATTTCAAAATTGTTGGGGTTGGTGGAGAATTTGGTACTTGTTAAGTATACGCTGGTCTATTGGGGGTATTTTTGTGGTTTCGTAAAGTAGTTCGTTGGAAGGGATGTCTTAGTTTGGTGATGGTTCTGACTGCTGACCTCTCTGCTACGTGGATATGATACAGGGTGGAGGGACGGATCTGATTGAAAAGGATGCACCCATAGTCAAACAAGGGGTTTGTCCATCATTAATCAAAATAATAACTAGCAAAAATTAAAAGGCATCGCTCGGAAAGAGGCGCGGAGAAAGTAATACAAATTGAAATGCACAAGAAAAACGAAAAAATAAAGCATTTTTTTTATTACTCACAAGAAAATTGTGTAATACACATTTTTGAAATGGACTAGGCAAATGTAAAAAACAATGCAAAATTTTGAAAAGGAGAAGACAAACATAAAAGCAATGCCGATTTATTAAACGAACAAGAAAAATATAAAATCAATGCAAATTTTTGAAACACACATCATGAAACATTTTTAATTGGATCGAGGGTTTAAATTAAATAATAAATGTATTTGATGATTTTACGATGATTTCTCTTTATATATAGTGTGGGCCACGAATAACGGCCATTAAACGTTTACGAGGTTCCTGACAAAGGAAAAATATATAGGACGTTCCATTTAAAATAACAAATTTGGTAGCCATTTCTGGTATAACTGGAAGTGATAGAAAGTCGAAAATATTTTCCATAAGAATATCACATTCAATTGTGTAATATATATATATATATATATATATATATATATATTCAAAATTTTCCTCTGTCAGTAATGGTCGTTATTCGTGGCCCATCCTGTATATAAGGATTCCTCCGGGCCTTTTAGACCCACCACCTAGGATCTTCTATTTTCAAGGTTTCGTTTCGCCCTTTCACTTCCTCCTGTTTTTTTTGCTCTCTCTTTCTCTCTCTCTCTCTCTCTCTCTCTCTCCAATTCGTTATTCGTTTATGCTTGATATTCTCCATTATTGCAGATAGGAATGAAGAGATGCTTTCTTAGTCTTCCCCGCTTTTTCTTACCAACTGGCTTTTCCTCTATTATTCTTTTTACTAGCCTTAAGTTTTCCATCCGCTTCATGTGTCCCAGCCATTGCAGTCATCTCGATCTTATCACTGCGTCTATCTACAGAATGCATTTGATCTTCTTTCCAACACCCCGCGTACTTTTACTCCACCAAAGATTTTACTGAGGATCTTCCTTTGCCACACTAAAGCCTTCGTTTCTTCCTCCTTTGTAATAGGCCAAATTTTTTTCGACCGTAGAGTAAAATGAGCCTATTTACTGTTTTGTAAATTCTTATCTTCAGTTCTTTTACTATGCAATAAACTGCAATTTTCTTAAAATCTGCATTGTCTTTACTTTTTATAAATCATATTTTACGATAATTGTTCTTTGCTTTAAAAATCAATATTTTTTATTGTTTAATTTAGAGTCTCAATTAGTTAAAAAATATTTTACCATAGATTAAATGAAAATATAATTAAATATAATTTCGTGTTTCATATCTTAAAATTTGAAACAATCCTTACTGAATCTATTCCGTCTTTCTGAAAGGAACGTGTTTTTATCAGAACTGTAATTTTCCTGATAAAAAACAAGCTCTGCCCCTCTCCCGGATTCCCCCTCAGGGGCTCGTCAATAATCCCGGCGCTTTGATGAAACAAGCAAATATTACGGAATTACCATAAAATCTGAAAACAAAGGGCCAGGTGCCCGTGAATTACGCCCGCCTGTTGTTCCGAGATAATAACTCCCCTAAATCGTCCCCATTCCGCAATGCCTTTCCCTTTAAGCTGAATTTCTTGTGCGTCCCTTGACTTCAATTCGCGTTTCTTGCTTTAATCTGCATGGCGCGTTTCCATAAAAAAACAAGCAACAGCAAAAACAACTTATTTACATGTATGAATGCGTATTATTAGGATTATTTAAAATATTTATTTATAGGATGGGTCAAAATCAATGAACAAATTTAAACTATCAATTAAACACAATAAAGAAAATATTTTTTTAATTTTGACTCTTAAAAATTTATCGGATTATTTAATTTTACAGCGTCACTTCTTTTAGATTCAACCGCTTCATATTGATTATATGAAGCGGTTGAATCTATAAGAAGCGACGCTGTAAAATTAAATAATAAAATAATAAAATTTTAGATTCAACCGCTTCATATTAGTTATATGAAGCGGTTGAATCTAAAAGAAGTGACGCTGTAAAATTAAATAATCCGATAAATTTTTATAAAAATAGTTTTGACATATAATAAAATGGCTAGAACCTGATAATGTCCAATTTTTGGCAAATTAATTAATATTGAATACATCTTCTACTTTTATCATAATAATTTTGATCAAAAGATGCAAATGTACAATCTGGCAATCCGTGTTTCGTTGCCATGGGTAATTTTTAAAGTTAATAACTTTTTATTTCAAAAATATGAGTTTGGCTACGAATGAAAATCACGATGAGTAATCTACGGAGCCGCTAAACTGAATATTGCATTAGCTGCGAACTCTATGCTAGATGGCACGCTAATCGAAAACATACCGGTATTAATTCATTCCAAACTTAAAAGGCATAGATTCTAGAAGGACGGTAACCTGAAGAACTTGTAGAAGGTGCCATCTGATGCTGCAATGGATAACACCTAGATAAGCGTATGTTAAGTTGGTTGTATGCTGGATATACAACGTAAATCGGTAAACAGAACACTTCACGATGAACAAATACATGCGTGCCATTTTATAAAGGCTCAAGCTTTGTTACCACAAGTAAAGAAGGGCATTTTCAAGATGGATTCTATGGATGAACGAATCTTTCTTACGGTTACGGTTTTGTGGGAGGTGCGCATGTTGAGCGGACACACATAGTCCTCGTTAGACCACTAGGATATCAGAGACTATGGATCAGCACGACCATTGTATCATAAAAATAGGCTAGCAGTACCGAGACAGGTAGATCCATGATTTTTGCCATTTCTGGCTATTCCTCACCCAGTATGGATTTTCTCCTACACTTTAATGCTTGACAATATCCAAAGATATGCTCCGCGGTTTCGTCCTTCAAGCAGCACCGTCTGTAGTCTGGTGATTCTACAATCCCCAATCTCAGGGGGTGTGCTCTAAGTCTGCAGAATCCAGGTTGTGATATGTTTTAAAATCTCTTTAGACAGCCGTAGGTATTGACTAGCTGATCTTTCAATTGGATACCGAAGGGTTTCCATGGAAAGTCTGCAGCCTTTTACATCATCCTATCTACATCTACATTTCTTTCTAAAGTAAGAATAAGACGAATCTCTCTTTTATTCGATAAAATATCCGCACCGTACCTTTGCAATTGGTTATCAAGACATATTGTAAATTCTGCCTCATATTGAAGATTTTTTTTCTGACAAAATACGATATTCCCCTTGCCACCAGAAGAAATATGTGGCTGCAACTTGATGACACAGGTTTTCAGTAAACGAGGATTGTTAGAGGTTGGCTAAATGAAAATTATCCTGATCGGTGGAAATGATGAGGTGGACCAAGCCCACGGGTTTCTAGATCGCCAGACTTTAATGGATTCTTTTTTGGGACTACATAAAAGATAAAGTTTACCAAACTAGACCGGACTCAGCACAAGTTCTGAAGGAACGTATTTTTATTGCTTCGAATGCACTTGCTGCGAAAATCTTCCATAGAATTCCAGGAAATATGAGAAGATGGATTGAAGCTTGTATTCTTGGCAATGGTGAAACGTTTATTCATATATTGTTATTCAATATATGTGTTGAACTTGTTATTATTTAGATTATGTAGTGATTATTTATTTAGTTAATTTTTAATAAGGGCTTTTGTAGACTCACAAGAATTCTCGGAGAAATTCATAATATAATTATATAGAGAAAAATATTATGTTTGTGCAAGTGCAATGCAGCGATTTTTATAATATATTTCTTGTGAGAATTCTCGCGAGAAATATATTGAACTTGTTAAAAATAATCTAGAAAATTATTATATAAAACAATTTCTCAATAATGTTAAACATAACATACTATGCACAATTGGACAATCGTAAAAACAATCTGCTCTGAATGTAAACGTCATTTATTTTGACAATAATTCCTTGCTATGTAAATCAGAGAAATATATTTTAATATATTGAATTATAGCGAAATTTTTATATATAATTCTCGCATAACTTTCTGTGAGAATCCTTCTGTGTGTAAAACGGTCCTAAAAGCTGTATTATTAAAGTTTAAATGATTATTATAAAATCATCTTTCGATTAATCTAAATCCCATTAAAAGAATGCTAATTACAAATTACCGAGCGAAAATTAAAAAAAAAGACGGCAGAAAGTGAAGGGCAAAAATTAACGAGCTTTCGCGCTCTCCTTTCGCCCAGGGTCAGATATTAAATGAGAAGTTTTTTTTTTTTCGCTTACGCCGCTGCGTTTCGCTTCGGTGGGGGAAGTTTTAACGAAACTAATTTACGGAGCGAACAATGCGTGAAAATAATTCGGCCGGCGATTTTTTTTTTGTTGCAGGATTTTCACGCGTCGGAGATTTTAAATTCGCCGAGATTGGCGCTTGTCCCGGGATTTACATAATTTTATTCAGAAAAAATAATTGGGGAGAGTTTTGATTGATTTTAATTAATTCGGTATTTATTGTGTGTTTCAGAGTTCTCCTTATTGCATGCGGAAGGATTCTTCGGAGAAGCTGACAGGAAATGCGCAGTTCGAAGGATACGCGGTTGATTTGATTCACGAGATTTCCAGGATTTTAGGTTTTAATTACACGATACGGTTGGCTCCTGATGGACGATACGGTTCTTTAAATAGAGACACTAAGGTAGGTTATTAAAATATTTATAATATATATACTCAAAAATCCTGCTTTAATAATAATATATTCATTGAAAATTTAATTTTATTAAAAAAACAATATTTAGAAATTTAATTGAGTTACGTGAAGATTTATTTAATACACTTGACAGAAAAACACTTCTTCTCCAAGTGATAAATTAGAAAGTTATTCAAGAAATATATCAATGAAAACAATAACAATATTTGTTTTCATTTTGTAACAAACATCAGATTTTTATACTTTTAACCGACAATTCCTTAAAATAATATTACAATGTTTGATCATCTTCCTTATAAAGATAAAAAAAGGTAAATTAAATTAATAATAATAAATTTTTTCAATTTTAATAAGTTAAACACTTTTTTATTTTATTTGTAATACCCTGAGTTAGACAAACAAAGTAAAAAGTGTTTCATTTATTAAACTTGAATTACAATGTATAACAAAGTAGAAGCCTCAACAATTAAAAAGTTAATTAATTTTTTAAAATTTTTGTGTGGCTATATATCAAAAAGTGTACCAGAATGGACCTCAAACTCAAGAAGACCTTAAAAATAACATAGGAAAAGCTTTTTCTAAGATTTCGGCTGAAATGTGTTAGCGTTTTTTCAATTTTAATAAATAAAATACTTTTTTACTTTATTTGTAATACTCTGAGTTACATAAACAAAGTAAAATGTGTTTCATTTATTAAAATTGAATTACAATGTATAACAAAGTAGAAGCCTCAACAATTAACAAGTTAATTATTTTTTTTTATTTTTGTGTGGCTATATATCAAAAAGTGTACCAGAATGGACCTCAAACTCGGAAAGACTTAAAAAATAACACAGGATAAGCTTTTTCTAAGATTTCGGCTGAAATGTGTTAGCGTGTAATAGGATCGATGTTAACCCGCGTGCAATTTTGAAGTTCAAAATAATTAAGAATCAAGTTTGGAAGTCCTCCTTTATTTTCCATTTTTAATTGAAAAAGAATAAAAAAACAATTTTGTTGTATATTTGCAGTGCATGCAAATGGGAAGCTTATAATTTGACACCCTTTATATTTCCCGCGGTTTCCTTTTCTTCATTGCATCCCCTACACAGATCATCCTCCCAAATTCCCAGGTTAAGGAGGTGGGCGCTTTTGAGAGCAATAGTGCCTGGTAATATGCCCGGTTAGAATTCTGGTGTGTTCTCTGGAGTGTCTCTTGGCCTCCTTAGGGTCAGGTTTTGGGAGGCAAGTTTTTGTTGTTTCCTCCATCTCTCTTCCTGCTTCTTGGAGGTGAATGCCTTTACTAGTTTTGTTAGAGTTCTGGCCGTCAACTCTATATCTTGCCTGCAAAGAAAGCATCAAGAAATTTAATGCTCTTTATGCTTTCACTGTGGCAAAAAACGTTAAGAGCATTATGTCTCTTGATGCTTTTTTTTGCTAAGCTGTCAGCAATGGTATTTCTTGTATTTTCTTCACTTTGGCTTTTAGTCTATATCAGGATTATGGAGTTTCTTTCCGCAGCCTCGTTAGCCTCTTCAAACATCTGTGAATCAAAGCTAAGGTTACTGTCTATATCTTGTAAGGCTTTACTGATATCTTGTTCGGTTATGTTTTTCTCCAGAATAATGTTGGCGCATTCCATGATCGCATATATTTCTCTCTGTGTCATCGTGGCATGTTCATGCAGGGGCATCGAACAGGGACGTTACTATAGTTTAAGTCACAATAAACAACAAAACTGAATTACATAAACAAGCTATAGGAAACACTTCTATGTAACTCGACAATTCGCTTCTTCCTTTCTGAGAGCTGCTTCTTCAGTTTCTGTACTGGATCACATTTACTGATTAATTCATTTATCGTTTATGGGAGCCTCCTATTGTTTGTTCAGTAAATAACTGTAATTAATTTATTTACTCAAACAACTAAAATCCAATAGAATTTTTTTCTTCTAGAATTACTTAAATATATTATTTACAAAAATGGTAAATATTTTCCTGTGCTTTCTCCCTTTCATTTAAAAACGGATTCGCGCCTCGTTCCCGTCGTTCCGCGCGTGTTTTCTAAATATTTAAATCCGCTAAAAGCTTTCTTGTCGTCAACTGGGAAAGGCGAGAGAACGAGGAATATTACGAAAAATCTGTTTTTCCGCCGATTTATATATATTAAGTTCTTTTCACGGTAATTCAAGTTTCTGGAATTTAAGCAACATCACAATTTTATTTTTGTCATGCATTCTTTGTCTTTGCATTCTTCGTTTACTTAGTTTATTTTCAATAATATTTTCGTAATTTGATTTCAGCAAATTAATAATTTCTCTTAAAAATTTATTGTTTATTTGCTGATAAATATTTTCATAATTTATTTCAGGAATATTAGAAAATTGATGTTACTATATTTTAGGTCACAATAAAGAACAAATTAGAAGAAGATGTACATTTCGTTCACAATATGGACATGATCAATAACAAACATTGTTATTATCAATAACAGATAGCAATAAACTGAGTTTTAATTTATTGATATAAAACACTTCACTTAAACTTAAAGTAATTTATACTGATAAAGAGAATATGATTAATTTTCAAAATTAATAACGTTTGTTATTGATAATGTTAATATTGTGAACGAAATGTACAAATAAAAAGTGAAGAAAGGAATAAACTAATAAAGTTAATGCTTGTCGCGCTACACTCTTGATAGAACCAGATATTACAATTTGGCGAAGAAAAACTCATCTTATGCTCCATTATTTTATTTGCATTTTCCTGACACGTGATTCAATCTTTTCAGATCATTCTCAAAGATTTAACTTAAATTACAAATAATTCTCATAATTAACGATACCGTATCTATTGTAGACTTCTTCATTTGTAATTTAGGTTAAACCTTTGGGAATGGTCTGAAAAGATCGAAACACGTATCAGGAAACTTGAAATAATGGAACAAACAAAAATGTTTCTTCATAAAATTGGAATAAACTAAATTTTAATTTATTGATATTAGCTACTGCAACTTTTTTCACTTGCATTACATAAGTACTTAAAAAAAACGAACATCCATTAAAACAACTACTTCTCGGTAAATTTACGTTAGGCATTGAACTACACAATGAACATTCGCTTTTGCATAACATATACTTGTATAATGCAACAATTTTTATTCAGAAATATTTAACGCAAAGAACAAAAAACGTGAAGTAATATTAAGCCATCTGCAAACATGTGTTTCGCGATTTATTCCTCGTCACTACAGCTCTGCCTTATAGACTTTTAAAGTTGTTAATTTAATTAAACCTACCAACCCTGGTGCGATCTCGTTTGTAAATAGACGTTTGTTCTTTTCAAAATATTTACGTAACGTAAGTCAAAAAAGGTGTAGCTAAAGAGAAAATAAATAATTAAATAGTAAATTGAGTAATTTAATTATTTACAAATACTTTTTAATGGATTTAATTTCAATAAATGTGACCAAGTGAATTAATAGTCTTTTCTTTTATTATAAACAACAAAGCTGAATTATAAACAAGCTAAAAATGAATAACTTCTGTGGCTAATACGTACGAATACTTTTTTTATGAGATCATTTTTCTCATAAATTTGAAAAATAAATAAATAAAATTAATAACTTCTGTGGCTAATACGTACGAATACTTTTTTTATGAGATCATTTTTCTCATAAATGCAGCATTTTATAAGAATCGAACATTCTTACAAAATATATATATTTTTTTAAGAAATAACGAAGAAATGTATACATTTTTATTCTCAAATTTATTTGCGTTCATTTAATAACTAAATAATTTAACTTTAATCAAAAACACATTAACAATTTGAATAATCATACTAATATTAATAATCAACCACAATTCAACCGTTTGTAATTTTGTGTAAATTACAATAACGAATGCGTAAGAGAATCGAAGTGAAACAACGGAGCGATCAAATCGAGTTTTGAAATTGATCCCGGTTGTAATCAATTCCGCGTGATACATTTCAGGGTATTACCACTTTGTAATAAACAGATTACAGTTTAATCAGAAGTGTATTAACGCCGAACGCACAGTCGCAAATTTAATCAAATATTCAATAATCGCAGCGTCGCGATTAAGCAAACACAAAGTTCAATAGTGCAACATTACCGGCTAATCGATATTCAAATGGATTGATCCTTAATTATTATAACTTATATAACGGAATGTGCTTAATATATAATAAAGGGTGGGCTGAATTTATAGAGAGACAGTACGATGCTAGATACTAGCTGCATTGCATCTTGATGAGACTAACTTTTGGGGCACCTGTGTGTTTAATCAGAATTTCGTATGTACGTGTCTCTATTAAAAGTATGATTTAGCTAGTATTTGATAACGTACTGTCTTACTATAAATATGATCTCATCATCGTAACCCCATGTATATCGGTTACAAGATGAGCGTACTGTCCTACCATAAATATGACTTTACTCGTTTCGTTTATGATAAGGCAATACGATATTATATACTAGATACGGTTGTGTGGGAGGTACGCAGGCATACATAGGGCTCTTTAGGCCCATAATGGTTCCTTCCTATAGAGTATCTGAGACCATATATCAGCACAGAAAGTCTACCTCGTTAAAATAGGCTAGCAGTACCGAAGCATGTAGACAATTATCCTCATTGATAATTATAGTAATATCCAAATAAGGGTTGTGGGAAAATTACGTGAATAAAACTGAATGTATGATGTGGATCTTAACAAAATTGAGTCAAGTTTTCTTGTTTCTAACAAGGTTTTATGTTTCAAGCCAGAGCCTACTAAATATACAGGCCGGTATATTAGAGTGGGGAATTCGAAATCTCGAAGTCCACACGCAAAAATGCATTCACCTACGAACAATAGTGACGGAACTATCTTCCAATCATCTCCCGTTCACAAGGGTTTCTTTGCCTAATTGGAATTTTATTTTCAACTAAATAAAATAATTTTAATTAACGGCCATAAGTCATAATTTTCCTAAAAGAAGATTTAAATATTTAGCATTAATACTACTTACGAAAATAATGTTACAATTTATTAGAGCGGTGTGAGCAGTTGCTGTAAGATCAGGGTATACTTGGTAGGCATCTCGAAGTCCTTCCCATTTCGACAATCTGCCTTGTATATTTAGAAGGCTGTAATTCAGTTAATGATTATTATTATACTGTCCTACTATTAATGCGACATTACTCATCTCGCATGTACAACTTCTTTGATAATTATAGCATTAAATAAAAATAAAAATAATTTATTAATTATTTTCAAATCATTATTATTTAATATATTTAAATAACTGTGACCAAGTGAATGAATACTCTTTTCTATTTATAATTATAGCATTGTTGAATTCAGTTGATAAAACCACGTAATTAAATCTGTATATCTTACATCTTAACAAAGTCGAACAGGGTTCAAGTTTTCCTATTTTGAACAAGTTTTCAAAGTTCAAGGGAATTAAAATTATACATAGTTTTTTTTTACTGAAACCGTATTATATATATTTAACATCTTTATTAACATACAGATACATACATATATACTTATTATTATTATTATTATATCTGAACTTAAAAAAATAAAACATGAAATAAAGTAATGTAACTATTACTGTCGAATGGCTATCGATCAGAGGTCTTTCTGTCAAGGTTTGCCATTTCTTTCGGGCATCAGTCATCAATAAGTGAAAGGATGAAATGATAAAATGTATTTAATAATTGTATTTGATGGGATTTTGTATTTTGGAGAAATTTCGGGGTTTCTGTGCAAATAAAATATGGATAGGATCTAATTAAAAGGATTTTTGTAGAATTTTTGTGGAGAAACCCAATTAATTACTCATAATTTAAAAAATCATCATCAATAATTACCATTCCCCTTCCCTTTGGTGGAAACTCGAAAATTTCTCTGAAAACTTCAACTCGTGGGGTGGGAAGGGGTCGGGCTTAATCCAATTCAACTTCGGGCAAACTGCGAGGCCCAATAATTGCGCGTCGCGTCGCAAAGAGTAGTCGACACGCGGATTTCAACTTCGGACGGGTTAATCGAATTAAACTGTGAACGATTATAATCAAACTATGATCTCGGCCCGCTTTTCGGCGCACGTATTTCCCACATTAATTTGAGTTTCGCACGAACCGGCGCTCGCTCGCGCCCAACTGAAACTGTAAATTTACACAAGGGTTAATTACACGTAATCATTGCAATGAATCACAATTCAGTATTGAATTGAATGAAAAATGATATAAATTTAAATGTAATTATATTTAAAAAGAAAAACCAAAATGTCATGTTTTTATTTAAAATAAAATAAAACACACTTTTGCTAAATATTTATTACAATAAAATATCGAATATAAAATATATTTCAAGTGAAATGAAGTTTTTTTTTTAATATATGAAATGTTGGCTGAAAGACCTAAGGTCGATAGCCATTTATAAGTTTAGATCAAATATTTTGTATAATATATGTATATCTAAATACCACAATAAAGATGATTGTATATATATATGAAATGAAAAACTAGTTTTTTTAGAATATTTTGGAAGATAATAAATTAAAGACTACGTAACCGCCACCTTTTGATTAATTTCAAGTTGCATCGTCAACGATTTAGGTCTACAAGATAGACGACCGAGAATTATTGTTTCGTCCACTAAAGGAAGGCGAATTTGTCCTGTTTATGAAAACAAGGAAAACAAAATTCACATTTAATGAAATGTTCAGCCACCATTCATCTAGGGTATGGATAAGTAGTGATGGCCATTTTGGTTTTTCGAACTTCATCATTAAATGTGTATTTTGGAAGACAAAATATTTATAAGTCCGTAAAAATATTTCATTATTTGGACAATTTCTATTCAATAATATTTTTCTTTTAATTTTCATCATAATTTGAACTCCCCACTCTAATATTCCGTCCTGTATATTTAGTAGTCTGCCTTGATTATTGAAACCTTGTTCAGAAAACTTGATTCGATTTTGTCAAGATCCACATCATACATACAGGTTTATTCACGTATTTTTCCAATCACCCTTAGTCATCTTAATTGGACAATGCTAAGTGCTCAAAAAAGATAATTATCTACCTTACTCGGCACTGCTAGCCTATCTGGATGAAGCAGACAGGCGGTGTTGATACAGATTTATTCACTTTACTTCACAGGTTTTATTATAGACTAAATATACATTTCGGATACTAAGTATCCATCTTCAATAGTACAACATTTACACTTGTAAATTGAAATGTACATTTAGCGTATAATACAACCTGTAATGTAAAGTGAATACAATCGTCTATTTTTTATTTTTTCCTATATTCAAAAACTTCACATAACTCAATCTCCTTCATAATTGTAATCTGAATTATTATATTATTTTATTTAAATGACTTATATTTACAACGTGATTGAAAATATACAAAAATAGAAGACGTAGGCAGAAAGACCGATGGTCGATAGCCGTTTTCTAAGGACAACATATTATAAGAATTATATTGTTAATTTATTGTATATAAAATTGTCTGCAGAAATAAAGATGTTATATATATATATATATATATATATAGAAGACGTTGCATTTACTTTTCTTAATAAAATTAAATTAAATTAAAATTTAAAAAAATAATATATATATTTATGTAAATAACCAATAGAAATTTTAATAAAATAAATTTTAAATTCTCTTAAGGTTGCGGTTTAGTAGAAAGAGATGGCTATATAATTATTGTCAGTTAGTAATTCGAGTTACATTGCTGTTGTGATCAATGAACAATACATTAAAGTATTCTTAAAGTATGCAGGATTTTCACCAGATAAATTAAAATGTATTGTTATAATTAGAATACTTATAACAATATATTACATTAAAACAATAGTTATCTATAGAATGGTGAAAATCGTGAAAAACGACAGAGAATGATAAATAAAAACCCATGTTATAATTAGATTTTATAGAAAACAGTTAGGAAAGAAATAATGAAAATCTGTCAATTTTCTGTTAATTTTTAATGTATAGTTTTAGCAACAAAAATGTGCTTAATGAAATTCAATTCAATTCATTTATTTACGGTAAATCACCTTTATAGAGAATAATAACAATATTCAAAATGTTTAGATAAATAGCATGACTGTAAATCACATAAATAACAGAATAATACAATTTTACATATATAACAAATTTTAATTAATATTTTTTTTTAAATTTTCACTATTTTTTTCATTAAAATAGCTTCACACTCATTACCTATTAATTTCATTATATCTTAAATTTTTTTATTCTAACAAGAAATTGTGAATTTGGGTGATATGTAATAATCGATTTTTCTTTAATCAAGTCGATATATTTCTAGCTCAAATGTAAAAAATGCAATTACATATTCACCTTAATAATTCTGGAGCCCGACTCTTTTTTATCGATGATTATTTTCACTTTAGTGTATCGCTATCTCTTTCTGCTAAACCGCAACCTTAAATGGGCTAATAATCCGAAACTAGTCGAGAATTTAAAGTTATTCAATCTAATCTGTGTTTTATTAGTTGATTTTTAATAATCTATTCGTATTTATTTCATACTAGTTTTTTTAAAGAAAAGTAATTACAATGTGTTTTATTTCCGATTTTTATCATCTTCACGTAACTCAACTCATCCAAGATTTACACAGAAAAAAATTAACAATTTTTGTTTAAGTTTTAACAATTAGTACAAATTAAAATTTGTTTTTATATCGAATTTTTCGCAATAAATAGAAGACGACGCAAGCGCAATTTTATTAAATCGATTTTTTTCTATTATAGACGATTTTTTTATTGCTATCAATTAACTGTGCGATTTTTTATATTTGTTATTGTGTAGGAATGGGATGGTATGATAAAGGAGCTTCTGGATCAGAAAGCTGATTTGGCCATCGCCGATCTGACGATCACCTACGACAGGGAACAGGCGGTGGATTTCACGATGCCCTTCATGAACCTGGGCATCAGCATTTTGTACAGGAAACCGATCAAGCAGCCCCCGAACCTGTTCTCCTTCCTCTCGCCGCTCTCCCTCGACGTCTGGATCTACATGGCAACGGCTTATCTCGGGGTGTCCGTGCTGCTCTTTATTTTAGCTAGGTAAGAGAAAATTGAAATTGGACATTGAAATTTCATTGCATTGAAATTTATCTGTGTAAATAATTGATGTTTACAGAAATATATTACAAACCGAAATACATAAAATATACATATAAATGAGTTATCCATGTTAAGTACACGGTTAAGGTCATTACACATGCAAAGGATGTATTTTTCCTGAGGGCAGAACTTTAAATTACTATAAATTAAAGAAAACCCATTTTAAATATTTATTCAATTGGGTATATGAATTGTAGACATTTTCAATGTACAACATTGAGCTATAATCTGAAGTCGAATAATGGAATGGAAATGCAAATGTCGCATTTTAATTAATTAAATTAAATTGTTTTTGTTATATTTAAATTATTTTTATATGTATGAATTGTAGAAATTTTAAATGTACAACATTGAGGTATAATTTAAATTCAATTAAATATATTGTGGAAAAGAAACATCTCTGATGAGATTTCAACCAATTACACCACAGAGACCTGTTATATCAAATCTCTATACAGTGCTTCAATTCCACCTATATTCATAAATATAAAAACAGCCACTCACATTTATAAATCAATTTGCCGTCCTTTACTAGATTATAGTGCTGTATTGTTTACCCAAATCAAACCATCTACTCTCCATCATATCCAAGTTGCCGAAAGATCCTTCCTAAGAACACTCACCAAACTAAGACATCCTAACAACCCTCTCCACAATCCTTCTAACGAATACCTTTATAAATCCACGAAAGTCATACCTATATCTCATCGTATAACAACTCTTTTCAAAAAATTTGCAAATAACCAATATAATCTACCGCTTCTTATAAAATTCTGTATATCCCGAAATCCAAACATCCCTCCAAAATACATCCATCCTGCTCTCACCATTCATGAATTCATAAATATGCTTCAAGACGGTTCAGTTAGGTAGCACAGACATTTTTATTGCATATAACAATATATTCAATACAGGGCGGAAAGACCTACGGTCGATAGCCCATGACAGATAAACAATTATATCTATATATAAAATTTATATTTATAAAAATGTTATTATCTGAATAAAGATATTTGTATATAGATCTATATTCAGACTATATAGATAATTTTAACAATATAACAATATAAATAATTACGATACATGTAGGTGTTAGTCTGCTTGGGCTATCGACCTGAGGTCTTTCTGCTCTGTCGTTCCACTTTATATTTAATTAAATTTAAATTATACCTCAATGTTGTACATTTAAAATTTCTACAGTTCATAGATATAAATATAATTTAAAATGAATAACAATTTAATTTAATCTATTGTGTTTATCTAAATAAAAAATATTTAATATTTATGTCAGAATATGATTTAATGTTCTAAAGTAGAGAAGTATTCAAATTTATTGTTTCTTCAGGGGTGTTTTACTTTTTGTAAATGCAGCTTTAATTTCTCAAAGTAATCTTTATTTCTACCAATTCTATGTGAAGACGAGTCCACAAAGAGTTAGTGAAAATGAAAGATTTTTCTGAGAAATTGAAGCTGAATCTACAAAAAATAAAACATCTCTGAAGAAACAATAATTTTGAATACTTCTCTACTTTAGAACATTAAATCATATTCTGGCATAAATATTAAATAATTTTTATTTAGATAAACACAATATATTAAGTTAAATTGTTATTCCTTTTAAATTATATTTACATCTATGAATTGTAGAAATTTTAAATGTACAACATTGAATTATAATTTGTGCTAACGTTTTGTTCCTGTTTTATTTTTATGAAATTATAATGAATATTCCTTAACACACTCTAATTGTACACTGTTTTCAGATTTAAACTCATTTATAGAATTATGCGAAATCAGTTCGTCGGTATTTTCCAATCCGTTAAAATCTGTAGCCGTTAATATCTAAATGTACACTTTCTTCCGATTTATTCTCATTGTCAGCTTCTTCTGAATTCAGTTCTTCCTTCATTATATTCTAATCGTTTAATACTTTTAAGTTCATTTTTATTATAAAAAAATATTGATCATGCTATAGATTTTCTGTACCGTACGTCTTTAGCTGAATATTTTGTTAAAATTTGCAATATTTTTTTTTTTTTGTAAATTAACTTTTCAATTTTTCGTTTTATTAATACCATTTCCGTCAATCGGATTTTGTAAATTCAGTTTCCGTTTCTGAGTTTCGTCTTCATCGCCAAGTTTGGTAGATTCATATAAATTTCATCAACACGTGGATGATGGAGGAATTTGGACTGAGTTGGAAATTTACTTATAAAACACAGGGTGTCCTGTTAATGTTGGAAAATGGCTTAACGTCAGGTTCCTGGGACCAAAATATGTCGATTAAACCGAACTTATATATATACATAAGTTAACTGTTAAACCGGAATTCGTCTTCAAACTTAAAAAAAATATTATTTGTTTTATTAATAACTATTGAATGCTTCATTGGATCTGAATAAAATTCAGATTTGATAATATAACACATCATTTGAGTTAATATGAGTACCATCACTTGATGATAAGTGTAAAATATAACATAACCTATAAATAAATACTTAAATATATTTTTATTAAGACGAGTAATAATATCTTTAAGGATATTAATTAAATTAATGTTCAATTTGGAGTGTTTTTTTATCTCTTTATAAATTGCGATAATTTGCACAAAAAAATAAAATTCAAAATAATCCCTTCTATTTATTTGGTAAAATGTGAATCCAGTTACCCGGAAAACGTAAAAAAACGTGACTTATTAGTAATTAATGTGATTATTACATTAAATATTTGCTATAAACTTAGATATTGAATATTTACTTATTTATCCAAGGACACATTTATTTTCTAAGAGAATAAAATTTAAAATTAATCCGTTAATAAATAAGGAATGATTCAAAAACTAAATGTATTGTAACTATTTAATGTAATAATTATATTAATAACTAATTAATAAAATTTATCTACGTTTTCGGGGTAACTAAATTCGCATTTTACCAAATAAATAGAAGGAATTGTTTCGCATTTTTTTTCAACAAAACTGTGCAAATTATCGAAATTTATAAAGAGACAAAAAATACTCTAAATCGACCATTCATTCAAGCAATATTTTTAGAAATATTATCGCTTCTGTAACTAAAGACATATTGAGGTATTTATTTATTTGTTATGTTATATTTCACACTTACCATTAAGTAATGGTACTCATATTAACTCAGATGATGTGTTATCATATTAAACGATAGTCAATTTTATTCAATTGTTATCAATAAAATAAATATTATTTTATGAAATAAATATGAATAAATTATTAAAAATCAATCAATAAAACACAGATTAGATTGAATAACTTTAAATTCTCAACTAGTTTCGGGTTTTTAAAGTTATTCAATCTAATATGTGTTTTATTGGTTGATTTTTTAATAATCTATTCATATTTATTTCATACAATATGAACTACCAATGTCTAAATATTAAAACCATTAAATATTATTTTGTTTAATTTTCAAGATGAATTTCGGAATTTTTGTATATAGATAAGTTTGGTTGAATCATAATATTTTGGTCCCAGGAACCCGAGGTTAAACTATTTCCCAACATTAACGGGACACCATATATATACTTATCTTTTCAACTGAATAATCTGCAAAATAATAATAAGAAGAAAACAAGAAGAAGCTATCAAACAAAAATTACATATTTTTGTTCCATTATCCCCTAGTTTAAATGGACATTAATATTATTAAAAATTCATTATAACATTATTAAAAATTACAAAAATTCCCCTCATGGAAAACCTACGTAAAGGTGATTTTAATCCCAATGTCTTTCACTCAACGTTTTATTTCACCCGGCTATTAATGCTCCGTGCCGTCGCTGGATTCGATGATAAATTCAAAAGAGTAACAAAAGTGGTATTAATGGAACAGTTTAGGGGCGGCGGCCTTCTTTCATTAAAACTTCGTAATCCGCGAAAATCCGATAATGGAAACTCGCTAATCTCCCCGCAACTTATTCCAATTAATAAACGGATTTTTATTATTACTTTTTTTGTTCCTCTATGCTTTTCTTAGGATAAATCTTAAAAATGTGTATAAAAAAGTAGATGAGGATTGAATAGGTTGGGTGATGTATTTGAAGTTGCGGTTTAGTAGAAAGTATTAGCTATACAGTAATGAGAAAATGAGGATTCAATGATCTATCGAGTGTCTGGGATAAGGGGCGAACATAGAAATTTAACATGTAAAATTGAATATGTGTAATTATTAGCTGCCCTATTATTTTCACTGAAAAATAGTAAATGAATATTTTTTAATTTACATTTGTACCAGAATCCATATTATCGAAATGCTACCAAAGAAATTTAAATGATGAAAAATAATTATAATGCATGCTTGTCGTTTGGGATCAATCATAATAATAATACGTAATTAGTGCAATAAAAATAATAGTTTTCCATAAATTTCAAATGGCCCAATAATATCATTCTTAAAAATACCAGCCCATATATTTTTTTTTTTGCAGAAACTGGGTTCATGACGTTTGGCAAACTCATGACAAGGGTACATTATTTAAATAAATAAATAAATCTTTATTAACGCATAAACCATTACAAACAAATGTCATTTGTTAAAGTACCATAAGTCATAATGTCACAGTAGCTAACGGGAAAATAATTTTTTATTTATTTTTATTTTTTTATTTAATTTAATTAATTAGAAATGATTTATATGTTTTAATTTTTATTTATGTTTAAATGTGATTTGAATAAGAGAGAAAACTAGCTAGCATTTTTATAGGTTCACGCCGTACGAATGGCAGAACCCGCACCCGTGCAACCCGAACCCCGACCACCTCGAGAACCAGTTCACGCTGTTCAATTGCATGTGGTTCGCGATCGGTTCGCTGATGCAGCAGGGATGCGATTTCCTGCCAAAGTAAGTGCCGCAGTCACCTCCCCTCCCTCAGCACGCCCTCTTCTCTGGTTTCCAGGTTCAGTCCGTACGAGTGGGATAATCCCCATCCATGTAATACGGAACCGGACGTCCTGGAGAACCAGTTCACTTTATTGAACTCGTTGTGGTTCACCATCGGATCTCTGATGCAGCAAGGTTCCGATATAGCACCTAAGTAAGTCCGCGTAATATACAAAAAAAAATCAACTTAAACATTTAATTCGTGCGAAATTATTTTTGTGTGGATTTTATAAGGTGACTAGAAGAATCAGGAGCTTTAATTAATACCTTGTATAAAATTACTAATTTCGAATCAAAATCGAACAATTTTAATCAAAAACTTGATTGATTTCACTGAAATATATATATTTTTTAATTTTAATAAAAGGATAAAAATGCAATGTTGTTTTTATAAAACAATGTAAATTTTCTTAGTTTTTATTATTATATTGATGTAATTTTATAAGTTAATATTTTTAATAATTAGGCTTGATCGCAATATTGTACAACTAATTATTAAGAACTAGAAGAAGAAGAGAAAAGTTCTAGATCATATGGTAGATTATGATCCAGAACTTTTCTCCTCTAGTTTTTTTTATTAAAACAATGATATTGGCAATAAAAGTAATCACATATAGCGTGTGTTTACTTTTATTATTATTATGTTATTCTAATAAATTGAATTCGTTGAATAATAAAACATGTTACGTTTTAATTATTTTTATTCACAAAATATAAAATAAACAATCAAATCACTCTAAAGAAAAGTTCTCGATCATTTTGTATTTAAATTTCTGTAGTCGTGCCATAAATAAATAAATAAAAAAACATAAGGAGCCACATCCATTTTTTCTTCGTGTATATCACTAATCATTACGTATATAGAATAAAAAAAATCAAATGGCTTAAACAGAAGCAAAAAAAGACTTGTAAGTTTCGACCAGCTTCGTGCAATTCCAAAATAATTTTGAAATTTAATTTTTGATAGAATTATAATAATTTATTGATATTTATTAGAGATATCTTTATTAAGATTTTTATATATACATTGTTTTGAAACATTTATATTAAATATATAGAATAAAATGGAAAAATTTGTCCTGGGTTATCGATCACAAGTCTCTCTGTACTCATGTTTATTATTATTTTAATTTTATTTCTCAACTCATTGAATCCAGTGAAATCATTCAAGACTACGTTCCCTTTAATCAATTGAATTATAATAAGTGTCTATATTTAAAAGCTTTGCTGTATCAATCCTTGACGTTTTCTTTTATTTTTAATTTCCTTTTAGTTTACTAACAATATTTTTAAAATTATATTTCTTTTTCTAAATTAAATAAAGGGCTGTCTCGACGAGAATGGTGGCGGGAATGTGGTGGTTCTTCACGCTGATCATGATTTCCTCGTACACTGCAAATTTGGCGGCTTTCCTCACAGTCGAAAGGATGGACTCGCCGATCGAGAGTGCTGAAGATCTGGCCAAGCAGACGAAGATCAAATATGGAGCTCTGCATGGCGGTTCGACGGCGGCGTTTTTCAGAGTGAGTAATTATTGTTAATATAAAGTTAAGTTTTCACATATTTTGAATTAATTCTTTCCTCTAGTGTTCATATGTATAGAGTTGTAATGTCATGTTCAATCGATATTAAAAAGAAATCTCCAGTAGTGATTTTATTTCTTTAAAATGAATTTAACATGTGGAAATATATTTTTTTAATTAATTATAGAAAGAAATGTTTTTAATCACAATAAGACGTACTTTTTTAGAAAAAATACTATATGTATAAATAAATAAAATAAATATTGGACTATTTTTGTTGATTACGTTTGTATATAAACAATAATACTTGTAAATACTTAGTGGACTCACACATTCACAAAAAAATACAAACACATACTTTCAAATATCACTTCAAATCACACGACATAAGAAAGACTAGGTTCAATTGAAAAATATATTTCCATCAATTCTGGAAAAGTTTGTCGATTTTTAAAATATTATTACTGTTTAATAAAATTTGTTTTATTATAGTTTTGTGTAAATTTAAATATTACATAAAAAATCCGCCATGATTTATTGCTTTGTTTCATTTTTTATAACGTGTGATTAACACACCGATGGAAAGATATTCAATTAAATAATAATAATAATAATATGACCATAAAGCTCTTTTAGCAGAGAACTTTGTATTAATATTTCTTAGAACTGTATTTTTTTATTTTGTAAACAATTATTATCTTTAATCTGTATTTACGAATATATCTTTTTTACAAAAGTAGAACAAACAGTTTGAATAAAAATAACATAAGTAGAAATAGATAAATATATAATAGCAATTACATTTCGAATGGTTTCATTAAACAAAGTTTACAACATAATAATTTACACACAAAATAATTAAAAAAATATGTGATAATACGCGCACACACAGGCACATATATATTAAAAATTCGTTGCTTCTGACAAGCTGATGTAACGCAAACTACTCTTAAAGCTAGTAAATGAGGTCGAAAAAAGATTAAAACTAGACTTATACTGCAACGCATTCGCAAAACGCATAAGTCGAGCAATGGGATTAAAGATACCATAATTTGTGGAATGAAATGACAATCTAAAAAGAGGTGTATGTCTACAATTAACACCGCGAGGAATATTAAAATTGAGTAAGCCAAGTAATTGACGACTATCAATAATATAATCCTTTATAATTATCCTGTAGTATGATATAAAAATCAATTTCAGTATATCTAAAGAAAATATTGAAAATAAATAGAAATATTTTCTTAACTAAAAACATTTACTTCTGGCTAAAACCTCACAATAATATAATTGTTACATTCATTTTTAAATGGTAGCCTTTGGAAAAAAATCGAAAATTGACCAATCTTTCTTAATCACTTAAAAATCTAAGTAATGAATAAATGATATTACTTGTAGCTTATTGTTAAGCTTGAATCGTCAAAATCGACACGGCAGATTTTTTAAATGTCTTGCCTATTGATAAAAAAATTAGTTTAATTTGCGCTTTAGGGAAAATTGATTTTCTGAAAGGCCACTTTTTAGTTTAAGCTGCGATTGAAAAAAAAAGAATTTCAATTTTACCTTTAAGGAAAAATAGATTTTAGGTAAAGCCACTTTTGAAAATCGATTTTATTAAAAGGATGTTTTTGATTTAAGCTACTATTGAAAAAAAATCGAATATAGATTTTCGCATTAGAGAAAAATGTATTTTTTGAAAGGCTATTGTACTTATGAATGTAAGTTAAAATATAAACAATTATATATTTTGGACTTTCTTAATAGATATGTCAGGACATGCATCAATGATTTTTTACTTGTTCAACCATCATACTAAATATTAATGCTGCAATTTACTGTTATAGTTGAGTTCTTTAAATTCTGGCTAGTTATAGACTTGTTATTTTATATGTAATAGTAATTTATTTATTTATTTAACGGATACACCTTTTTACAATTTTTACAATATATATGTATATATATTATATTGTATATATATATATATATAATCTTACGAAAAATAGAATTGATAAAATGATCAAATCTATACGTCCATCTATTTTGGTAACTGTCTAGATAAGCGACTAAAGAATTACCGATTAGAAACCAAATTTTTTTACTACGGAAAAAAATATATCGAGTTTTTATGAAAATTAACTGATTAATAAAAAAACTGACAACAAACACCAATGATGATTTCATTTCTCTAAAATCTATTTAAAATATGTTCTTTGTAATGTTCAATTAAAAAATTAACAACTTTTTCCATCAATTCTGGAAAAGTTTACCGATTTTTTTAAATATTATTTCTTTAAAGGTTTTCTCACTTATCACTTTGTGAAACATTTTGAACTATTACTGATGATGGCTTAAATTACATTACACTTGGTTTGTTTCACATTTTTTTTTTATTTAATTTACTCGACTAATTTCTTTTGTAACTTACGCTTGATAGCAATAGCAGTCGAGTAAGCAAAACAAAAAAAATGTGAAAAAAACCAAGTGTAATTCAGTTTAAACCGTTATTGGTAACAATATTATTTCTGTTTATTAAAATTAGTTTTATTATGCTTTTGTGTACATTTTAATATTACATATTAAAATTTACCACGATTTATTTTTAATTACAATTGTAATTACTGTTACCATCATTTTTACAAGTTTTTAAAAATTTAGCAAAATTTATTATATAAACATAAGAAAGGTATAAAAAGTATTAATGATGTTTAGAAAATCGCTCAAAAAATTAAACTAGCTCCCAATAGACTTTAAGTAGACATTAAACTTCAATTAACTCCATCAAGTACAATGTTTGCAAAATTGTAAATACAATTAAAATATGAACATTTACATTACAATTTGTGGGGATGAAAAACGAGCATGTTTTTTATGCATGTAAAAAATATACAAATATGCAGAACATATATGTCCGGAGTCACCATGATTTCTCAAATTCTTAAATTTCGGTCTTTTATTGCTGCATTTGCGGAATTTGGGAATATTTTCTTTCGAAAGAAAATGTCCTTGTTCTCAAATTTCGCAAATACCGCAATATAAAACCGACATTTAAGAATTTGAGAAATCATGGTGAAACCACTGGACATCTGAATGTAAAAAAAACGGTCACCTCGCTAATACAGGATGATCCATTTTAATCCATCCAGTGGAATATGGTTTCAAAGGGGACATCCGAATCTGAAAAAATGTTCGTTGCCAGCCCCCAGGGGCGGCAGAGGTGGTTAACTTTGAAATCTAAAATGGGAACCCATATTTTTTAATGTAGATTCGGATTCTATGCTGAAAATAACAAAAGTTTTTTCTGAGGATTTTTTGGAGATATTGATAACTGGTGCGGTATTCCCAAAGGTAAATCCAATCAAATGGCGTTCATATGGTGTAAAATATGCATTATAAAAAAAATGTTTCGTACAAAAGTTTAATAGTTCTGAGGGGGAAATCCGATCCTGTAAAAAATAATTTGTTATCACTCCCGGGTGTAGGGGATGTGGTCAACATTGAAATCTTAAACAGTAACCCATATTTTTATTGCAGATTCGAATATAACATTATGTAGGTTTTATTTTAAATCGTGATAAATGGTGTAGTAGTCGCAAAAATAAAAAAAAATAAACTCTTCAAAAGGCGTTTTATACTACGGTGGCTCCTTATAAAATTTAAAAAGATGTAAAAACAGTTTACTTAGAGATTGTTTTTTGTTTTATTTCTGAACATATTTTATATATATTTGTAAAGAGCTACCGTAAACTTTAAACTCCTTTTGTTAGATTTAACTTTTTAGTTTCAGACTACTACACCTTCCATCACTATTTAAAAAAAATCTTCGAATAAAACCTACACAATTTTTGGTGTAGTCTCCGAATCTGCATTAAAAATATAGATGACTAAGATTGTAATATTGATTGTACGATGAATATTTTAAACCCTATAAAAGCCATTTCTTTCGATTTAATTTTGCGAATACCGAGCCATCTGTCAAGATTTCGAAAAAAATCCTCAGATAAATCTTTTATCATTTTCGACGTAGAATCCTAATCGAATAAAAAATATATGGGTTCACATTTAAGATGTCAAAGTTAATCACCTCTCTCACCTCCTGGGAAGTGGTAGTGAATATTTTATTTCAGCATCGAATGTCCTCCTCGAAACCATTAAACTTTTGTCCGAAACATTTTTTTGTACATTGCATATTTGTCAAGATATTCTACTCGATGAATTAAAATGGGACACCCTGTTACATGTATAATAAAATATGCTCTTTTCTCACCCCCGCGAATTGTAATGTAAATTTTCATCTTTAAATTGTATTTTTAAATCACTTACCATGAGTCATTAGAAGGACTAGCTTAAAAATATCAACGGTAATATTAGTTTTTTTTGTGATAATCACGTCGAGTTCTGAACAGTTTATAATACTTGCAGGAAAATGGTATTTATTTTAAATATGAATAGATTATTAAAAATCAACCAATAAAACACAGATATGAACTACCAATGTCTAAATATTAAAACCATTAATTGTATTAATTTTAGTTCAATGAATTACATTTTTATTGTTAACAATTAATTAAATTGTGCTTCAATTTTTTAGGATTCAAATTTTTCGACATATCAAAGAATGTGGTCGTTTATGGAGTCGGCCCGGCCGACGGTGTTCACAACGAGCAACATCGAGGGCGTGGAGAGGGTGGTTAAGGGCAGGGGCAGCTACGCTTTCCTCATGGAATCCACTTCGATAGAATACGTTATCGAGCGCAATTGCGAGCTCACACAAGTGGGCGGCATGCTCGATTCCAAAGGATACGGCATCGCCATGCCACCCAGTAAGTATATCCCTACTCATCCCTTACACACAAATCCCTCAACGAAAATCGACAAATATCTACAAAAAAATTCCGGTATACACACAAATTCAACAATTCAAAAATGTTTAATAATCAATATTAGGATCGTTCTTTTATATTTCGTTTCGTGGTTTAGTTATGATAATTTAATATACAGAAAATATAAAAGTTGCTAAAATTGAGAGTTAACGCGAGTTCCATTGAACTCGCAGGGGTTCGTGGTTTAGTTCCATTGAAAAGGCCATCACTTGTTATCCATACGCTAGTTGAATATTTTATTTAAATAAATTAAAATATAAATGTTGTACCTACCAACAGATTTAATGGGCTCATAAAATATTTTGTATTCTTCTTTGACAAAAATATGTTGAAATAAAATCTTCAACCACCATTCATCTAGCGTATGGATAACAGGTGATGGCCATTTTGTTTTTTTGAACCTCATCAAATCAGTTCCATGTGTAATGCCTTGATGAAGGTAGTTGAACGGATGCTGTGATTAAATTACCTGATATGAATCATGTAATCATGGAAAGCACATTGGTCTGATGAAGTCCGAAACATCGAAAATGGCTATCACCAGTTATTCGTACGCTAAATGAGTCATGTCTGAATATTTGACTAAATGAGTCATGGTTGAATATTTTACTAAATGAATTTCGTTTCCTGATCATAAACAAGACAAGTTCGTCTTCCTTTAATGAACGAAGCAACGATTCCCGGTGGTCTACCTTGTAGATCCAAATTGTTAACGATGCCACTTGTAATTAGGCAACAGATGACACTTTAATTTTCGAACAATGACAACTAACGACAAACTAATTTGCAAAAGATGATAATAACAATGAATTATAAGACAGGCAGAAAGATCTATGGTCGATGGTCGATTGACAAGAAACCTTTACATTTTTAAAATATTTTATATTGTTATTATTATTATTATTGTAAACTACCCCTACACCACCATTATGGTAGATGGGGAGTTTAGATTATATATATATATATATATATATATATATTATTGTAAACTCAAAAGTTTACAATAATAATAATAATAACAATATAAAATATTTTGAAAATATAAAGATTTCTTGTCAATCGACCATCGGTCATAGATCTTTCTGCCAACAAAGTCGTGTAACTAATTGAGAATTTTCTTGTGGTTCTGCATATATTATTAGTGTTGCTATATCTAATAAAAAAATAATCGATGTTTCTGTTTTTCATAATACTTTTTTTGTAAACTCACCTCTCAGCAACGTCAGCTCCAACAGTACTTTTTAAATGAAAACCGTAGAATTAAATCTAAGAGTGCGAACAGAAAACAGAAAAACAATTTCATTTCTTGTTAAAACCAGAAGTTAAACTTTAAACCGTTCGCTCGGTTTTCTTTTGTTGTCGGTTTAAACGGATTAATTTTCCCCGTCTTTTTTGAAAGCCCGGGCAGTGGGGCGGAGGAGGGCAGCGAAAAGTTATACAAGGGTGGGAAAACTCCGGCCGATGATTTCCACACTTTCCGGCTTTCCCACAAACACACAAAAAAAACGAAAGGGATGAAAAATAAGAGGAGAAGACAGACACACAAAAAGACACAACGAAGCGATGTATTGTTTCCTGTTTGGTTTTGCGTTGTTTTTTTTTAGTGTTTCCTTTTTGTTTCATTCAAGTGCAGTGTTTATGTGATTTATTCTTTAAAGTGTTATATTTATTTTAAACTCGAAGGATTCGCTATTTAATTAAGATGCTCAAATAATTAAGATGAATTTTTCGAATTCATTTTCACCAGTGTTCATTAAAAATTCTGTAATTGTTTAAAATAAGTACAGCATAACATTGTAGAAAAATAATATTTTTACTAAAAATACGAATATTTTCCACAACCAACCAATAGAAAACTTACATATATTTTTTTTCTTCCTTACTATCGCCAAATTCAGCCTTCAGGTTATGTTTGGCTTTCTTTTGGCGGATCTTGTGTTTATATGGGAGAAAACACATTATTTATTCCATTTTTTCCAATATGTTTGGCTTTCTTTTGGCGGATCTTGTGTTTATATGGGAGAAAACACATTATTTATTCCATTTTTCCGCACGGGGTGAAGTGTATGGAGTTTGCGGTTTGCGTTTTAGCCGGCTGGCTCCATTCTTGCGCCTATTTCTTCGATTTCATCGATGTTGTGGTTTTTCAGTCTTTCAATCAATTTACGTCTGTTTTTGGTGGAAGTTTCACTAACATATTAAATTTTTGTGTCTCGTTTTAGAACCCGGTTGGAAATGTAATATTCAGCAGCCAAAACTCTCCTTAACAATGTGTTGTTTATCGTTTCCATCTTCTTATATAAGATTCTACAATAATAATAAATTAAAGACGACGCAAGCGCCACCTTTTGCCTAATTTCAAGTGGACGTAACAATGATTCTCGGTCGTCTACCTTGTAGATCCAATGCCACTTGAAATTAGGCAAAAGGTGGCGCTTGCGTCGTCTTTCATTTATTATTATTGTAGAATCTTATATAAGAAGAAGATCGAAACGAAAAACAACACATTGTTAAGAAGAGTTTTGGCTGCTGAATATTACATTTCCAACAGGGCTCTAAATTTATTATGATTAATATCTGGTATTTAACCACAACATAATTTCCGTTCAGCCGCCTTCATCAAGGCATTGCATACAGAACACACTAGTTTGATGAGGTTCGAAAAACCGAAATGGCCATCACTAGTTATCCATACATTAGATGAATGCTGGTTTAACTTTTTATTAAATGTGAAGATTCTACAATTTTAATATCATTAAATAATTAATTAGTTAAATTTTAATTGATTCAAAAGTAGCTGGTGATGACTTTTAGAGATGAAACTGCTATTTATTGCAAGCCAATGAGAAATATGACTATTTTCTTCTGTAAATTTCCTTATTTGTAGATTGTCTCATATAAGTCTATTTAATTCGAAAGGATTTGCATATGAAAACGTATTCCTAAGTGAAAATTTAAATGCTTGTTTGGGATTGAACATTTGACGCAACTGACATTTCCTTTGAAAATGATTTTCAAAAATCCCTTACAATGAGAAGCGTTTACGCTGGAGCATTAGCTGGAAATCGAACACAGCAATTGAAATAACGAATGAAAATATGTCTCCCTTTCATGGGGCATTTACAAGCAAATAACTAAAAAATATATATTGTAATAATAATATTCGTATGACTTCAAATAACCACCCTTCGCAATTTTTCATCTACTAATTCTATCTAGTACTCGAATATGTTCGCATGCGAATTTTTGCAAATGATTTCAAATAACCAGCACACGACCACTAATACCCCCCCCCTCAAATTATAAACTAAATAGGTTTATTTTTACTCTTTTTTTCTCTCTTCTTTTACTATACAAATTTGGTGATGTTAGAACTATTTATCTGTGTTAGGAATTTATCTTGTAATTTCCCCGAATCAATATTCTATAATAATAATAATAATAATAATAATAACAAATCTTTATTCCAATGTTAACATAAAATACACAATATATTGTATATGTACATCCACACGGAATAGGGTCAACAAAAATTATAATTTTATACATTATATTTATTTAATAATAGTGTGTGAGGTAGATTTTATTTGCATTACAAATAATCACAATTTTCATGTTTCAACTGAAGCTCTTAAGTTCTACTATTAGTAGATAATATACATATACAAAATGTAAACATTTTAAAACTCATAATAATAATAATAATACCTTTATTGTCCAACAGTTTACCCAAATTAGGACATAAAAATACAAAATAATGGATTATTATAAAATATACAATTAAAAAAAAACTTAATTACAATACAATTAATAATTATAGAGAAGTAATTCTGAAAAATAATAATACAAAAAGGTATAAATTAAAGAAAAATATCTTCATACAATTTATTACTATTGCGACTTAAACTTCATGTAAGATAAATTAAACCTATCAAACTGTTTCAGCTAGTTGCGTCAATAAAGTTTTGGTAATGTTGTGTAGCCTTAAAGTTATGTACAGCACCTCGATTTCACTAAGCTGTATTTGATGGCGCCTCTTATTTTTTTGTTGGGATTTATGTGCGTAATAAAATTTTATAGATTCCCCGTTCAGGACGGCGATCAGCGGCGCCATTCTGAAGCTGCAGGAGGAGGGAAAACTGCACATCCTCAAGACCAGGTGGTGGAAGGAAAAACGAGGCGGTGGTGCATGCAGAGTAAGTAAAATTAATTAAAAAATAATAAATACTTTAATTTACTTGATTCTCTACAAGTTTTACTTGAAACAGTTTTTAATCCGACGCTTATTTAAAAAAAAAGGATACTTCATAGATGAACATAACACGATTGTTGTGAAAGACGCAGCCGCGTTTTGAAAATGGATCGAATTTATCTTATACAACCAATATTTGACAACAATAAATATGTTTCTGATGTTAACTGGTTGTAACATTTTTTTAGGATGAAACGACAAAAACCAGCAGCACCGCCAACGAGCTTGGTCTGGCGAACGTCGGCGGCGTCTTCGTCGTCCTGATGGGCGGCATGGGGGTGGCATGCGTGATCGCCGTCTGCGAGTTCGTGTGGAAGTCGCGGAAGGTCGCGGTGGAAGAAAGGGTGAGCAGCATTCTACACGACACGTAGCTATAAGCCAGCCCGTAGTTTTTAGGTAAATCAATGACACATACAGGTTCTCTCGTGTATCATAAACATAACTTATAAACTATTTATAATAGCATATTAATTAATTAATCAAAAAAAAAGAGGAGAAAATAAAAAAAGACGTAATGATTATTTATTTATTTTGTAACATTATTTCTTAAAATAATAATATAAACGAACCACACCATGAATCAGCTCAATTATGTAAATATCCTTTCTCGATGGGATTTATTAAAATTAAAATTAGAACTGTTTCCCATTGTAATATACATACAAAAAAGTACTCATTATTAATTAATTAATTATCATTATTATGATTAAGATTAAGAGAAGTGGAATCATGAAGCGCATACGTTTTATAATAATTGTTATTAGGTGTAATTACAAACATAATTCATAGGTTGCTGACTAGGATGTAAATTCGAGTAAGATTGTGTGAGATCATTAATAAGGAGTAAATCAAAAACGAAATTAAAATAATTAAAAAAAAAGATTAAATTTATAAACAATTGTAAATACCGAGCTTCTACCCAGGGATCAGGGTATTATGTAAGATTTTTTGTTTGAATTCAATTTATTATTAAAGATTATTTTAACTAAAATTAAAAAATCTTACATAATATATAACAAAGTAGAAGCATTCACATTATCGTATTATTGTTGACTGAGATCAATAATACGATAATTTAGGTATCTATTTCGTTATATATTGTGTAAAATTATAATCAAAATTTATTTTTTTTTATAACAGTGGATTAAATGTAGTAAATATAAAAATCTGTTATACAAAAGGATAATAAAAAAACAGTTTATTATCCTTTTTGTATAACAGAAAAAAATACGAATAAAATAGAAATTTAACTAAATAATACTTAAATTCTCGTTTCGTTTCAGCTTTGTCGGTCAAATTTATCTTCAATAATGGAAACATTTTGATTTTGTTTATACAAATAAACATTTAATTACCGATAATAAAAGTTTATGAAATATTCAGTTATACAATCAAATTTAATGAAATGTTCATCCATTTCATCTAGCATATGGATATGTTCTCATAAACAGAATAAGTTCGCCTTCCTTTAGTGACGAAACAATGATTCTCGGTCGTCTACCTTGTAGACCTAAATCGTTGACGATGCCATCAGACTAAAGATGGCGCTTGCGTCGTCTTTAATTTATTATGATTATACAATCAATGTTTATTGTTATTATGAATTACGATTTCTTACAAAATGAAACATTTAATAAATTAAATTGATTGATTAAATTACATAAAGATTAAATTAATTGGACGAATAAAACACTACTAACCCTTCTGCACACTTTTATCCATTATCGATGGATTAAAACAGTATTGATCCATGTTTTGGACAAAAAGTGACCTCACTTATTAAAATAAAAGTGTGAATGAAGGTTATTAGTTTAATAATTTATTAAACATATTTCTTGTTTGAAATAAATATGAATAAATTATTAAAAATCAACCAATAAAACACAGATTAGATTGAATAACTTTAAATTCTCGACTAGTTTCTGGTTATTAGCCCATTTTTAAGAGAATTTAAAATTTGTTTTATTAAAATTTCTATGGAAATTCACATTAATGGATATATTGATTTTTTAATTTTTATTTTAATTTAATTAATTTCTTTTTATTTTTCACAGAGATTTAATAATAAATTGAATTCAAATAAATCAATTAGATTTCTGTTATCTTTTGAAAATATCCGCGGGATGAACGAATTTATAGACAATATCAATTTATCAATCATGACGGAAATAAGAGGACAACAAAAGGAAAACCCTTTCTGTTCAATCAATCAAAAGCGAAAAAAAAAAAGAAAAGATGATAATATAAAATAATAAATCATTGTTGTTGTTACGAAACGTTTTTAACATGCGTTAATTTTAAATCGTTAATTATCAATTATTGTTATAGATTTCATATGTAATAATAAGTTGTTTCTTTTTTGGTGGAATTGTGTTTGTCTGTCCAAATTATTTCGAGGATGTGTCTGTGCGTTTTCGAGATGAAAACCTTTTAAGATTTACTTGCTCATTGTTCTTGCTCTCTGTACATTGTGGATATTTAGGAGGTGAGTTGCGACTTGTTATTACTGTTTTATTAATTTACATTTTTATTGTGTTTTTTTTTTGTATTATATATTTTTAATTTATTACACATGTTATCAAAAAAAAATTAAAAATAAAAAATCATTTGATAACATGTATCAAATGATTTTGAAAAATAAATGTTAATATCGTGGATTCGTTGTCCAAGAAAGAAATTATGCATTTTTTATAAAGACCCTCCTATTATAGGATATTGTTATATCAAATATGATGAGTCACTTGGCCTTACTTATGATTATTGCTATAACAAATAGCCTAATATTGTCACTTAAAGTGTTATTTCACGATAATAAGAATAAGTATGAATTACAATTTAACTCCCTTAAATAACAATTTATTAAAATTAATATAGATTTGATTTAATAATTAACCCACATCTGATTCTCAAACACTTTTCATTTTTATATTTAATTTTATCTATATGTTTATTTATTTGTCAATTTTAAATAAAAAAAAATGATCAAGAGCACATTATGTTCGAAATGAACCGGCTGTCCAGATAAGAAAGGTAACCGGCTATATCTCATAAACTATGAGTCATATGCTTTCAAGTAGAAAAATTAATAAAAGTGATTATTAGAAAATGCTGGAAATAATTTTCATATTCTTAACTCTTCCGATAGAAGAAAAAAAAACCAACAGTCGAAAATATAATATTGCGATTATATCAAAAAAGTTCAAATAAAAGTATTCTAAAACTACGCTTCTTGAAATCATGAAATAAACATGTTGCAGAATTTTTTATCTTACTCTTGAAATAAAAATTTTGACCTTCCAAATTTATAACAAGCAAATGTCTCATAAATCTTTTGTTTTTTAACCGATCTTAATGCGACAGAACTTATCTTACTGAATAAAATGATTGGCAACAATCAAAAAAAGTGTAATCGCCGCTAGGTGGCGCCAAGTGAAAAAGTAGATAATTTTCCTATTTTTTCTTGAAATGGAAGGATATATTTTCTTAGTCTCAATAGATAGATAACAAGTAGAAACTTTTATTACTACTTGTTAGTAAAATACCTAATTTTTATTAGGTTTTTTATTTATAATAATGTTTAAAAAAATTACTGGTTTTAATTCATATTTATTTTGTGTATGATGTGTGTGATTTTTTATTTTTTTTATTGTTTGATTAATGAATGGACTGTGCTTTATAGACCTCTTTGTGTTCTGAAATGGCTTCAGAATTGAAGTTCGCCCTGCGGTGCCACGGCACCGAAAAACCGCCGAGGAAGGACCGCGGCAACGTCCCCAATTGCTCCGAAGGGATGGACGAGCAGCATTTCTACCCACTCGGTCCGTACACACCCTACGGTGTCGTCGGAAAAGATCCCCTCAGTTAAAATGAAAAATCAATAAAAAAAAAATGAATTAATTAATGTATTCATTTCTTATGTCAAATATCCTGAATACATTCTTGAATGTAAGGCTCCCAAAATTCGAATTCATTCATTTGGTTATTTCAAAAATAAAATCAACGTTATGGGAAGACGATAACTTCGAAAGGGATAAAAATAATAATAAACAATGTCTTTCGATTTTTTTTCTTTTCATACCTATTTTTATTCATATTTTTAGTTTTGTTCTCATTGATCACATGGTGAAACATGATTAATATATATATATAAATTATTTGATAAAGAATGACCCTTGTTATTTTCCATATTTTTATTCAGAATACTGACACGTATTTTGGTCTTTTCAGATTAAGTATTCTGAATAAAAATATGGAAAATAACAAGCATCAATTTTATATATATATATATATATACATATATATTTATAAATTAATTTGTAACAATTGATAGAAAATAGGTCACTTCGTTTATTTCATTTAATTTTTTGTATAATTAAATAAAATGAAACAAAGATGATTCACACATTTGCAGTTATTTAAATTACAATGAAATTAAACAAAGAAAAATTTTTGGCAATCATCAATAAAATTCGATCAATCCCTTTTTCCAACTGCAAAAAAATACTTACACTGTAAGTTTTACAAACAAGTAGTTGTTTCAATAGATGTTTGTAAAACTTACAGTGTAAGTATTTTTTTGCAGTTGGAAAAAGGGATTGATCGAATTTTATTGATCATTGCCAAAAAATTTTCTTTGTTTAACTTCATTGTAATTTTGTATAATTAGTTTAAAATTATAAATAATATTCACTTGGTTTTGTTTTACTTAACATATTTTGGTTTCAACTAGTTTCCGCTTGATGCCATTATGAGGAATAAAATACATTTTTTTTTTTTTTTTGAGGTATTTAAACATATTTTTCTCGATTTGTCAAGTAATAAGGGCATTTAATATCGGGGAGTTCCAAAGGTCCTCGTTATCATTGACCACGTGTTTGTTCGCTTTTAACGCTTTGGTTATTTCTAGGCCTTCCCGATAATTAAGTACTGATCCCTTATTACTTGTGTGTCCGATTTTTTACATTTTCTGAAATAAAATTGTGATTGAGTGTGACGCAATGTTTAGAGAAGCCGGAGGTTTTTTGTATCTTGTATGTTTTTTTTTTATGTTCTTTAATTTTGGTTTCAAAAGACATACTGTTTTTCCTATGTATATAGCGTTTTTGTATTTATTGCGAGTAGTTTCGACTAACATTCCTTGAAAATGACTATTAGTCGAAACTAGTCCAAATAAATTCATAAAATTAAGTGAAACAAATCAAGTGAACTATTTTCTATTAATTTTTACAAATTAATTTATATATATTTGTTTATTGAATTCAATAGCTTTAATTCTGTTTGAATTAAGAAATAGATACATATATTAAATATTATAGAAGAAAAATAAGAATAAAATTTGTTTTGTGCCGTGGCGAAATCGTAACCAATGAAGGTTTTCCGTGGTGTGATTATTATTAATTGAATCGACGAAATTCATAATTCTTCGATTCATTGAATTATTATAAGTTCAATGGTTTCACGTGAAAACTACAGTAATTATATATAAGAGCGATTTTTATTGTGTTTATATTAAGAAATGACTACATTAATAAAAATAAAGAGATAAAAAGTGGATTTCCACTGAATCCTAAAAACTGGGAATCAAATATAAAATCCTATAAAAATATATATATTTAATAACAATTAAGGAAGTAAATATTTCATATCATTTTCTTCTGAGATATTTCTATTTTTCGATCCCCTGTTTACAGAGCAAAAACATGCAGCATGTAAGATTACGTTCTTTTTGTTTTTTAGTTTAAGACAAATTGTTTAATAATGCCTCAAAAAAAAACAAGGAATCAATAATACTTTTGAATCATATTTATAATAAAGTTATGATTTTTAAAAGTTGTGGAATTAGAATTTAATTACTTTTTTATTGAAACATTTTTCTATTTAAACCATATGCATAGTCTATAAATCGCGACTAGCTACCGTTTGTTATGATAGACAAGCATAAGGAAATAATTTAATAGCAATTAGTTAATTCCAATTAATTAACTATGCATATTGCTCGATTGTTCATATTATAATAATGGATATGAGTAAATTATATGTATAGAAATATTTTTATTCCCAAATAATACATACATATTTAATTTAATATTCAATACATGAAACAATTATAAACAAATATATATTCTTAAGAGAAACGGCTATCGACCGGAATGAGTAAATTATTATTCTGCGAATAAAAAAATGAAATAAATATTAAATTGAATTAACTTTAAATTCTTGACTAGTTTTGGATATGCTAGCCCATTCTCACAACACTTATTTTTTGTACAATTTAATCTCTGTTTTTATTAAAAAAAGACATTATAATGAATAACTATGAATTGTTGACGGATGCAGGGAATTTAAGTTTTTATTCAGAATGGACTAATAACCCGAAACAAATCGACGATTTTTCAGAATAGACTAATAACCCGAAAAAAAAAATCGATTAATCGATTTGTTTCGGGTTATTAGTCCATTCTGAATCAAAACTTATGCGATTTTTCAGAATAGACTAATAACACGAACAAAAATCGAGCAATCGATTTGTTTCAGGTTATTAGTCCATTCTGAATCAAAACTTAAATTCTGTCTCGAGTAATCGATTTGTTTCGGGTTACCAGTCCATTCTGAATCAAAACTTAAATTCCCTTCATTAGAATTTGGAAACAGAATTCATTAATTTATAAAAAGGTTGGCTGCAACAATTAGTTTGGTATAAAGGAAATTGTATGTCAATTTCGAAAGTTCATATTCGATATTATCAATGATGGTAACAATGACACTTTTAATGATATAATTATTTATTTTTAGTAGAGTGCTTAAAGGGAAAATAATAATTAATTTTTATTAAATTAAGAGAAAAGAATTTGAAATTAATTAATTATTTATTCTGCATTTAATTGCTTGACAATATATAATTTTATTTTGAATTCTATTAAAATAGGCTGATAACCCGTGACTAGTGGAGAATTTAAAATTACTCAATTTAATCTGTGTTTTTATTTATTTTATTAGTAGATTTTTTTAAAATCTATTCATATTTATTATTTATAAGTAATTTTCAAAAATATTTTCCTGTTTAATGATTTAAATTACTGCAATCGATTGATAACACATTTATTTTATTATTAAGAGCCATTTCTAAACATATTTTCTT
The DNA here is from genome assembly GCA_963082785.1 of Philonthus spinipes. Lineage (NCBI taxonomy): Eukaryota > Metazoa > Arthropoda > Insecta > Coleoptera > Staphylinidae > Philonthus > Philonthus spinipes. The sequence goes on from OY720315.1 coordinate 15,815,595, forward strand.
ACCTGGCGCTTAGTAAAATATATTGCAATAATTAATGTAAGGTTATTAAGAAAATTGTTAGACCATTATCAAAGGAATACTTCCTTTCATAATTATTATTATTATCTTTATTTACGGAATTCACCTCTTTTACAAATCTAAGAAAACACAATTAGCTATACATAAACATATGTAGCTCATGCTCATTAAATTACTAAATAGAACATTAAACACATAATATGAGAATTGGATAATCTGAATCTGAAACAGTATCCCCCTAATTGTTTAAGAAACCCAAACTAGTTAAAATAAGGTATAAAAGATGTGAAACAACGGCAAGTGTTTTTTAAATAACCTTATGTTAATTATTAATAGGCATTTATACTTAGCAACATAGAAAATTTGCTGCGGCCATTAAAATAGACAAGAAGAAGACGAAGAAGAGGCATTATTAAATAATTATTAAATATTTGTAATAAAAAAATAAATAAATAAGATCATGTAATTTATTTATTTCACAGCTATGATATCCCTTTTTAACAGATATTTTATAATATTATATTAAACAAATTTTCGTAAATGCGTTATTTTTTTCTATTTAAAAAAATAAATTGTTTGATATCTTAAAATATTTAAATATATTGCGTGTTTAAAATATATAGATTATATTTGTATATGTTTATAATATTTGTTGAATCATCTGTATATAAATCCATCGAAAGTTGAAAACAACATTGTAACAATCTTCGCATACTCTTTGTACCTATCATAAATACATGCATTCATTCTTTCATTAAAATAAATATAAAATAAATAACCGATACAATTAATTGATTCTTATTTATATGTGTGATGCTTTTGAATTATGAATTTATTTATTGTTCCATGATATACACCAAAGGCTTTATTTTATGGTTGTAACGTTTAAAATCAACATATTCGTATCCCGAATGTAAATATAATTTGGTATAAGTATAAATAAGTATTTGATTTAACTTCTAATTAGTGTTGATCGTAACTTTGCAGTAATCCACTATTATAAAAGAAATATGTTTGTTGCTTTTTTACGACTATTTATTAATTTTAACTCTTTAATTCCTACTAAAATACGAATCGTATATTATAGTAGGAATTAAAGAGTAGAGCCAATTATCAGATATAAATTATATAATCGACTTTATAACTTTCATTATTTATTTCGTATACAGTGCATTTTTTTCGTCGTGTTAATGGTTTTTCTATGGTATGGATTTTGATCAAATTAAACACACATTTAAATTAGAGTAATTTTTGCAAAGTTCTTCAGTTTTTAAATTATATGTATATCTCTTAATAAAAATTATATATATATACTCTTTAATTTCCTACCAAAATATACGATTCGTATTTTAGTAGGAATTATAGAGTTAAAATTAATAAATAGTCGTAAAAAAGCAAAAAACATATTTCTTTTATAATAGTGGATTACTGCAAAGTTACAATCAACACTAATTATAAATTATATATATATATATATATATATATATATAAATCGAAAATTAAATGAATATTGTGCTACTTCAAATAAATTATACTTAATTTTTACATATACTAAAGTATTCTAACATGTTTCATGAATAGGTAAGTGAGGAGGAGGATAATAATATGATATAGATTTAAAAAAAAAACTATTAAATCCTAAAATGTATTTGTTTCCTTTGATTAAATAAAAACAGACTGTTCAACATCTGAGAAAAAAACATGCAGTATGTGGAAATAATTGCAGCAATGTATCAAAACAGTGAGTTTATTTAATTCACTTTAATTTAATTTTCCGATTAAACAGTTGTATTTATCTTTACATTACACATTTCGCGTTCTATCCATTAAGTAAATATTTTACTTGTTTATACATTTCTTTTTTCTAAGTAAAAATTAATTTTAAGCCATAATGGATCTAAAAATTAATAAAACAGTTTTATCAAGTAACAGCCTCAACTCCTTCGTTCGATTCGTCCTCTGTTGTTTTAATCGACTTTCTTCTGTTTGTGAAGTTGAAGCTGAATTTCAATTGCTCCGCGTATTTTCGCTTAAACTCTTTCTGGTTCCGCTTATCCTTCCTGTAGACATGAACCGCTAATTCAAAGAAAGTACCAAGGAAACCAAGGATCGTCCCCAAAACCAGAATGAAGAAAACCCCTTCGACGTTGCGCAGATCAAGAGACGTGGCTTCACCAGCGGCTCCTCTACTCTGTACAGAGATTTTAAATAAATTAATATCAATATAAAATAAACGAAATTAGACTAAATTTAGACACTCAAAGGAAACCAAATAAAAATGAAAGTTAATTTATTGTATATCTGAATAGCGTTCATCTTTAATTTGTGGTGAATCGCTATAATTAAAAAGAAAAAACATAATTTGTTTTTCACTAGTATAAATTAATGATATTAAATGTTTTGTCAGTATTTTTGTATTTTCCATGTGTTTTTCATTAAGTCAAGGAGTGGAGTTATTTCATGTATTTTAAATTGTTTCAACTATATAAAATCAGAAATTTTAATTAAACGTAATTAAATATAAATCAAATGACAACATTCTAATTAATCGTTTTCTAAAGGAATAAATTTGCTCATATTATACATTTAAATAAATATATTGTATTTAATCGAAAAATATATTGAAAACAAGTATATTCCGTTAGATTATAATAATACCGCTCAAATATACAAAAAAAGTTATTGAAATATGAATAAATTATTAAAAATAAACCAATAAAACAAAGATTAGATTAAATAACTTTAAATATTCTCGAATAGTTTCGGGTTATTAGCCCATTTTCAAGAGAATTTAAAAATTGTTTTATTAAAATTTCTATGGATATTTACATGAATAGATATATTGATTTTTTAATTTTTATTTTAATTTAATTTATTAAACACACCGTAATTTAATTTAATACCATTAAAAGTTTCTGAGGCAGAGCTGTTCTAACGGGGGATGAATGTTTACAGATGGATTAAATTACGTAACGTTTTTGTTATGTGCATTAAATGTTCTTGAATCAAAAATTATTCCCATTGTACAAACATTTGTTATGCAACAGAAAATATTCATTGCGTAGTTCAAAATCTGGTGGTATATTGGTTCGAAAATTATTTTTTTAAATAGGTATTAAAATATACTCGAGTATAAATATGTCAAAGGGGTTTATTTCTTATACACTTCCAGGTAAATTAGGGGGTTGATTACAGAGAACAAGAGCAACCAACTTTTTTTAAACCACCAATCCAGGAATAATAATATTTATTTACACTAGCATTTGCAATACAAATAAAACGAGCACTAATACAACCAAGGCAGTGTCAGTGGCGGTGGCAAAATCAGGTGGCGTCCAAGTCACAGTGAAAAAAAATCTATATATCATAATTTCAATCAATTAATGAATGGTTAATACTGTGTGCATAAATTTTGGCGTTATGTTTGGGTCTCATGATGGGGACAATGTGGGGCTTAGTCGCAAATTTTAGAAAGAAGATTTCTAGTCTTTCTTTAATGATTGGGATTTTGGCAGGTTTTGTACAGAAGGGAATTGGATGAGTTATGACTCGGTTTGGGATCTAGGGATACACCTAGGTATTTGCAGATGCGGAAGGAAGATTTGGGGTGGTTATTAATTGTAATTTGAAAAAGAAAATTACTATATCAATGGAAAGGAATCAGTAGTTGGGTTTCGTTGGGATTGATTCAGATTCCCCACTGGCATACCAGGATTGTAGATCATCTGTCAGCCCCTGCAGAGTGTTAACAGCTTTTGTTAAAATTTAATATAATATATAACAGGGCAGAAAGACCTCTGGTAGATAGCCCAGACAGACTAACATCTGCATGTATTGTAATTATTTATGTTATGTTGTTAAAAATATGTGTATGATCTGAATAAAGATGTGTATTTTTATATATACGTATATATACAAGGTGTACACAAAATGAGTGAAAAGCTTTAGGTAGAGTGACTCTTTGACTAATTTTTAGATAAAAATATTAACGAAAATAAGTCACACGGTCCTTCCTTAAGCCTCACGGGCCACTTAAAAAGACTATACATTTGGCAACGCTGGATCAAACAAGTGTGCATTTATTCTGTTTATAACCGCTACATCATCCGGGGGTGTTGCATACACCTTTTCTTTTACAAACGAGCGTGCGTCGTTGCCAGATCTATTTTCATTAAAAGAATGCTTCTGATGAAGTTATAAAATTGTAAAAATATCCGATTTATTAATCATTTACATCACTGGAATTATACACGTGTCTAATTGATTGTTAATGCTATTGATTTTTTGCAAAATATTTAAAAAACAATACTAATTTATAGTCACATATTTAAAATTCCGAAGACCTCGTGAGCCTCAATGAAGAACCATACAACATTTTTTATTTGGATTTTCTATTAAAAATTAATTAATAAATTGAGTTACCTGAAGGTTTTCACTCATTTTATGTACACCTTGTATAACATTTTTCTACATCATTCTTCATAATAGCATTAGGCTGAAACTAGTTGAAAATAAATAATTTCTAGTGAAACAAACCAATTCAATTAATTTCTAAAAGTGGATAACATATTCGATCATCCTAAATCCAGAAATTCATTTTATACGAATATTTGAATTTCTTTATTCAACTCATTCGTAAAGTAAGTATTTAAGACTCATAAATTAAAATATAATAGTTTAAAATTCAGCTATGATCGAATAAAAATATAATGAAATATTAATACTTAAATTAATGAATTATATACTCACAATACAATTCCCTGCACCATGTTTTTCTTTCCACCATTTTATCTTCAGCGCAGTTAGCCTTCCCGTTTCCTGCAGTTTCACAACGGCGGCGCTTAAAACGTGCCTGTATTGAGAATCTGAAATGCATAAAAAATTCAAAACTAGATAGATTTATTAATTAAAAAGTTTATTATTAAATAATATATTTTTTGCAAGCGACTTTATAACTTGGATATCAGAAAATAGATGTGATAAAAACCAAAGGTACGTGTTTAGATTTTTATTTAGCTTAAAAGAATCTGAAGTTTTTTTTTGTAAAATTAGAAAAGGAAGCAATGTCAAAATCCAATGGGTTTCAAAATAAATAAAAAATAAGCTTATGATACATATAAACAAGAACTTCACTAGGAGGAGATCAGAGCAAATATGTGGGTTGTCGCGATATAATCCGCGATTTTCCTAAAAAGTACAGACAATAGACCGTTTTTTTTGTTGTGAAAGAGTGCTCAATAGATTTTAAATTGTTTTATTACTCTTTTATAAGATTCCTGGATTTTAGACATTCATTAACACTAAATCGTTTCTAGAGAAAATTTATAAATATACAGTGTTGTCATATTTTGTATATAGTTAACCTTGTCTACGCCTTTATTAAGGAATGAAAAACTTTGTAAATATTTGTAAATAGTGTTCCTCTAACTTTTAAAGAGTAAACATCTAAAATATAATAAAGTTGTTTTTCTTGGAACCAACGAGACTTTACCTTTAAAACATAGGTTAATGAAAATAATGTAGAAGTGGTATGTAACTTCGCATATCTTAGTTCCTTTATAAGTGATACAAATGATACGTATGAAGACATCGAACTACGAGTTATAATAACAAAAGTTTGCATAATCGATGGTTGAGGCTTTTATTTGATGAAACTCCATTTTTTGTAAATAAAACAACAACTTTTTTAGGATTCACAAAATGTATTGTAGAGCCTGCAACAATTGTTTCACCGACACAGTGCCTGATGATGCCACTGCGTTGGTATTAGTAATGTCTCAGCAATAAATTTTGCGAAATTTTAGAAACTGTTGTTTTATTTACAAATAAAAATTTGATACTTCCAAATAGTGGGATGTCGTCTAGAACCATGACCATAACCGCTGGATAAGAGTTAAATAAGGTGATTAAGTTTGGTGTTCCATCCTCATCTAACTTTTTAATTTTGACGGTAAACTATAACAAACCATAAATATTTGTAAACGGTAGGAAATTCTCCAACTAATTGTATCACCAAATTGATATTATGATGAAAACTGTCAAAGTAGCGATAGTCAACTTTTTTTCAAATAAGACCATATCTATTTTTTGTTAAATTCAGATAGGAGGCACTTTATTTTTGAGAAAAATACTCGAACAGGTCGATTAGTATTTTCAAATGCGGATCTTTTCACTAAAAAATTATACATGGTGTCCCATAAACAAATACTGATATAAAGTTATATTTTTTAAAAATGGAACTTATATGAGTGTTTTGGCTTCAACATCTTTGGTCATTTTCGAGAAACTTTAAAGATTTATTTGTATATTAGTTTCTAATAATTTGTTTCATCGATTATTACAAATAAAAAAATACTTTTACGCAAAATGGGTTTTGTTTTCATGATTTTAGTTTTGAAAATTAATTTTAAATAATTTTTAATTACGTTTTTAAGACTTTTTGGTGGGGCGTGAGGGTGTTAAGATGTGGAAAAGGAAATTCTGTTAAACTGTGGCTGGAAATCCTACCAACTAAAATCCCTCCCACTCAGGTTGTATCTTTTTATTACGTTTTGTTTTCGTAGATACTGATGTTACGCATTGTAGCTTTGAAATTGTCATCACAGGGTTGTAAAATAACGTTTATATAGAAGCTCTATAGACGTCACAGTACAAATTAAATTTAAACCTAAAACTATTAATAACCGAAAACTGTAAATAAAACACAATCAAATTGAGAACAATTTAAAAAGCTAGGGTTGAAAATATACAATTTAGAAGTAGTATTACGAATGGAGGTAAGATATAGGTAGTTTTAAAATGACCCCGATGCTTGAAGCACACAAAGTAATATATATTATTATTATTATTGTTTACCTTTTCTCATGGCAATTCCGTAACCTTTCTCATCCAACAATCCACCAACTTGAGCCAAAGTGCAATGCCTTTCAACAATATATTCAATTGTAGTTGATTCCATTAGAAAGGCGTAGTTTTCCGTTTTAACTTTTCGTACACCTTCATCATTATCGCTGGTCATGTATTCTGGATGCCAATAGATGTATTTCCAAATATTTTTATAAGTTGGTATATCGGAATCCTAAATAAAAAATCACAAGCAAATATAAAATATATAAATTTTAAATCAATTCACAATTATTTCATTGACTACTATGTATTAATTAAATAGTTTTGAATATTTTTTATTGCGGAAGCTTCTACATTTAAATACATTAATAAACAACAATTCTAAACTTCGTTTTGTAGATAAATAGAAAAGAGTATTATTCATTCACTTGGTCACAGTTATTTAAATATATTAAATAAAAATGATTTGAAAATAATTAATAAATTATTTTCACATTTTGCTCTGTGACATTTTGACTTACGTTACGTAAGTACGTTAAACAAATGTTTTGTAGTGTTGTGTGTTATAGTGTTATTTGAAATAATTTTGAATCATTGGATATTAAATTGTTTATTTATTAAAAGAATAAGTTACGATTTCATACTCTGAAAAAATTCGACGTTGCTCCGTCTGCCTTGGCCCCGTATTTGATTTCAGATTGCTGCGAAAGCTCATCGATGTTCTTAAACGGAGTGACCAATGTTTCCACAGTTAAGAACGCTGCTAAATTCGCTGTGTAAGATGAGACCATTATCAAGGCGAAAAACCACCAGACTCCGGCAACCATTCGTGTTGACATTCCACTAAATAAACAAACAAAAAATATTAAACTTTTTTTTTTAATATAAATAAAAACAAATATTTCAATTTTAATCTAGAAATAGCCTTTCAAAAAATAATCACATTTAATGGGGTAAAATTAATAGATATATTTTAGTTGTTCATAAACATTTATTTTCAACAGTATTATTTTATACTGTTACTACCCTAGTATAGTGCTAATAGTATATTGTCTTATTATAATCGCAGTAACTTTAATACGCTATCTATTACGTTTTATAGGCAAATAATATTTTTTGAAATTATGATTGTTTATTGCAAAATTTTGAAGATAGCACGGGTTTTGTAAGATTAAAAAAAATAAACTCAACCTTGATATTTAAAACTGTCATAAACACTATACGTGCCAAAACTATAAACGTTAAAATTTATTTTTTTTATAATTTAATGCATAATTTACTATTTATAAATTAACAACCGGCAATACTGTTTTAGCCTCTCTTTTGTCCAGTTCTGGTAAGTGTTGAATTAAATTGAATGGTCTCTTACGTCGTTGTCTAAGTTTGGATGGATGAATTGATGAATTGTCGATGCAAGGAATTTTTATTTTAATTCTATAATGGGGTTGTGAGAGATACGTTTTATTAATATTAAAATTGCTTTTTTCATGATATATTGTAAGCTAATACAAAAGAAATATTAAGATGCATCGATTAATGTTGTCCCATTTTATGTGATTATTTTTTAGAAGGCTATTTGTAGATAAATAGAAAAGAGTATGTATTCACTTGGTCACAGTTATTTAATTTAGGCTATTACTAGATTAAAATTGAAATAATTCAAGGAATTTTTATTTGATTTCTATATCGGGATTGCGAGGGATACGTTTTTTAATATTAAAAGTGTTTTTTTTTTTTTTTCATTATGTCTAAGCTATTTGCAATAGCAATAACAAATATTAAAATGCATCGAATAATTACGTCCTGTTTTATGTGATTATTTTTTTGGAAGGCTATTTCTAGAATACAATTGAAATATTTCTTTCATTGAAACTATTTACAAGATAGCACCATTATTTAAGCACCAATCAAAACATTTACACGGAACTCCTCAATCACACTCAAGCTTAGCCGAGCCAAACGCACTGGAATATTTACATCGGCGCTATTTCCGTTCCCTGCTGCATCAAACTGCCGATTGTAAACCACAGCGAATTCCTGAGCGAGAATTGATTCGTCAGAAATTCGGGTTCTTCGATGCAGGAACGAGGATTCGTCCATTCTGCCGGGCAAAGTCTCCCTATGAGGAAGAGGGAAATGGAAACGAAGAAGTACGCGACTCCCAGCAGTAGCCAGACTTGCAGGGAAAAGGGCGAGGCGAAGGTGAAGAGGGACGGTGGGACCGGTTCTGGTTTTCTGTAGAGGATGCTGATGCCTAGGTTCATGAAGGGCATCGTGAAGTCGACGGCGTTTTCGCGTTCTGATGTGATTGTCAGATCGGTTATTGCCAAATCAGCTCTCTAAATAATGAATGAAATACAAAAATAAATAAAAATAAATATAAATTCAAATAAAATTAAAACAGTAATGTAACATTTTGTTAACATAATCGGCGCTATTCTGTAAGAGATATGTTGAGTTTAACGTATACGTTAAATTTTATCATCACAGTCTAAACAGCTTTTTTAATAGTTACATATTAATAGAATGTGAAATTAAGTAATAACGTTTAAGTTAAACTTAACATTTCTCGCACGGAATAGACCCGAATATGATTTTTCTGAACAAAAAATAATTAGCATTACTTAATTTAAAATGTTTGGACAAATGCCAGATATACTCATCAGTTAATTATTTTCTAATAATTTAAAATCTTGAGGTAATCAATTTAAGTATATTTTTAATTTCGACATAAATACTTTCTATTATTTACTTTTCGTATTTTTATATAAATATAGCACCAGCCGGATAATCTTATCTGTTAATTATTTTCCAATAATTTAAAATCTTGAGATAATCAATTTAAGTATATTCTTAATTTCGATAAAAATACTTTCTATTATTTACTTTTCGTATTTTTACATAAATATATATCAGAAAGTTATGATAGAAACTCAGGTTCCGAAATACATTTCGATAAAAATGAGAAATGTAAGAAGAAGGAAAGCATTTTAATTAAAATTAAGAATATTCTCCATAACTAAACAGTACTGAAACTACTTGTGCGCTTAATTAATTTTTAAATAGAATGACAATGAGAAATGGAAATATATCTGAGTAAAAAAAAATGTTCAAACAAGAAAAATACCCAAATAAATTATCATAAAGAAGGAAACATAAAAGGCAGAACTATGAAATTATAATCGAAATATATATTCTTAAGAGAAACTGCTATCGACCGGAGGTCTTTTGGACTGTCTTTGTCTAATTTCTGTTGATTAAACTGTCCGTGGATCGATCTTCTAAATTTGATACTGAGTGGGGTACTAAGAAGTTATAATTAAAATGGTGACAAATAAAATTGTAAAATAGCATAAACGATAACATAGTAGTCTTAGTTGGAGTATCCAAAATGAAAATAATTAATAAATAATTAACTGTAATAAACGCACTTGTGTTCTATTTGTTTTACTAAATAATTTATTAGACACTACGACTAATTTTGGCCATCGATCATTCTCAATGACGAATTAGTGCTAGTTATGAAGAATATTCCATCACCAGCTTTATGAAGATACTTATATAATTCTTATAGATTGTTGAATAGAGGCAATAATTTATAATAACTTTTACATTATTTGAAAGATAATTAATATGGGTATAGATAATAATACTAAGCTTTATTTTAATTTTTATATGACACAGGTATTACGCTGATAAATTAAGCCTTGACGAACGAGTGTGGCCATATTTACGACATTCTGAAAGATAAATTAAATGAATAGAATATTTTTTAGTAGATACATAATGCATAAGTAGCGTCATGACAGCTTGATCTAACTCGCCATATGAGCGAGTTTGTCTGGGATTGTTTAAGCTCCTATTATTTTTCTGTTAATTTTACTTCATTACCATTTAAAGCAATAATTACTGTAAAAGTCCATTAAATCCAATAAAGCGATATAAATCATACTTTTTTTAATCATTAAATATTTCTTGAGAAACTATTTACTCTGTAACATAATTAATATTTTGAAAATAATTATTGGAATTAATTTCTTAAGATTCCATTGATTTTTCCGTAATTGTTATAGAAGAAGCGCAATCGTTGGAGAAGACTTAAAATCAATATTTTTTAATTATAACCTAATATTTCCAACTATTAATGAAACTGTTTTAAATAGAGATATTGCTCTAAATTGTCCCACTTATATTTTTTTCCAAAGACCAACCCGTGCTACCATATAGTTGATTATCCATATTTTTTACCTTGTTATATATTATATTATATTATATTATATTATATTATATTATATTATATTATATTATATTATATTATATTATATTATATTATATTATATTATATTATATTATATTATATTATATTATATTATATTATATTATATTATATTATATTATATTATATTATATTATATTATATTATATTATATTATATTATATTATATTATATTATATTATACACACACGGCTATGGATTTATGTATATTGTCTTGTAATTGGGATGTATATTTCCTGTTGGGCAATAAAGACTTATTATTATTATTACCCCGTCCAATATTTCTCTGATCATTCCGTTCCATTGTTTGGTGGTCCGATTGAAATTCCCGTTTGCTCCATCTTCCTGGATGACGAAAGTGTAATTAAATCCCAGCATAATCGACAGCTCACGGATTAGATCTATGCCGAATCCCTCAAATCTGTCATTTCCTGATAATTTAGTTGTGGTTTCTTTGAGAAGACCATAAGGAGGAGTCTGAAATATATACAAATAATATTTGAAATATTTTCAATTTAAAAATTGTTGCATTATACAAAATGTTATTATATAATTGATTGATGAGGCTGATAATTGTTGAAAGTTCATAATTACTTGTATTAAATAACACTATTTAGTCTTTCAAAGTCTATTGTAAAATCGCTACAATAGACTTTGAAAGACTAAATAGTGTTATTTAATATAAGTCAAAATGTTATTGTTATGCAACAGCAAAAGTCCATTATTAGACATTTGTTAGAGTAATTATGTAACATAAGTCATAATGTCACAGTGGCTAAAGGGAGAATAATTTATTAATTAATTAATTTCATTTTTTTATTTAAATAACTGTGGCCAAGTGAATAAATCCTTTTTTTCTATTATTAAATAACCTTCATTTAACCATTTAGGCGGCTCTAATAATAAATTAATTTTAGTTTTCATTATTATACTTTTATGAAAATCTATGTAAAACAAATAAAAATAATTTTAATTCTTTAATTTTGTCGGCGTTAACCTGGTGGTACGTTTTCAATATAGTATATAAAGAAAATAAAATTACTTTTTTATACCACCAATCCAAGTGGTATAAAAAAGTCACAGTAGCTAGAGGGAAAATAATTTACTAATTAATTAATTTCTTTTTTCATTTACATAACTGTCACCAAGTGAATAAATCCTTTTTTCTATTATTAAATAATCTTCATATATAAAGAATCTTTATTGTCAGTACAATATACATATAAATGTGAAAGAAATTAACAATAAATATTATTATTTTGTCCACCGACAATCGGCTATCGGCCAACAGCCTTTCTGCCAAAGTTCGCGCATTTTATGGGTGTGTCTTATTGCCGGTTAAGGGAAGTGGTAAATTGGAATAGGGTTTGTGAAGGATTTTTGAATTTAGGAATTATATTATCGTCTCTGGGGATGCAAAGTTGTGAGAGAATTGTGAAATTAGATTGTTTTTTGGAGAATTTTTTGGATAGGTTGTGGAGGCGTTCGATAATAAAAAATAATCTTCATTTAACCATAAATAATAATAAATTAATTTTAATTTTCATTATTATTATACTTTTACGAAAAACTATGGAAAACAAAAAAATATACAAATAACCTAATTTTAAGTATTTATTTTAAATGTCTAAATAAAGAACACATTTATTTAAACTACATTCAAGAACTAATGTTTTAATTTTCATTACTTGCTTGATTTTTGATTATATTTTATGCATTATTGATAATTGTCCTGTTATTAAATAAAACCAATCTGTTAGATGATAAATAAAATATTTACCAATGCTGTGATGACAATGAAAGATCTATTCTGCAGCGAACCCTCGTCCTCGCCAAATTTTGAATCATCCGGCACGTATATTCTCGTGACGTTGATGCCGTCGGTGGAATTCCAAGTTCCCACTTTTGTAAGTCCCCCAGGACGTAATTCCAGAATATCCAGGCCGAAATCCGTTCGCAGTCCGTGATGGTCGAATTTGATCAAACCGGTCAAGCCTCGCATCGATTTCTAAATAAATTATTTTATTAAAGCAACTGTGTTGTTGTTAATGAAAAATAAAACTAAAGAAAAAAAAACATCAAGGGTTTGTGCAAACTGAGTTAATTAGCCTTTATTGTGTAGAAAAGATAAGGGCAACAATATGTCTTCACAAATTAACTGAGATGACAATGTAGATGAAATAATAATAATAATAAAAGAAAAATTGAAGAGAAAATATAATGTGAAGTTGAAAATGGATGGCTGTATGTAAAGGATTCGTGTATCTACAATGAGAGAAAACGAAAGTACAACGTTGACTTTGTGGTTGTTTTGCGAATATTTCGATCTATCTTGATAGATCAAGAGATCTGTTCATTTGTCATTAAATCAGTCGTTTAGAGTTGGTTATTTTTATATCTATTTGCTGTTGTTAAAATGGATTTATCAATGTTTTCCATTAATTAAATATTCATTTATAAAATTATAGTCTACGGTTCATAATTTCTTCTTGTTTTCTTCTTTATCTCTCTATTTAAATTAAATTCTATATATAGAGATTACTACTAAATAAGTATAAGCGTTAGCGTTGAATGAGCTAACGATCTACATCTAGAATAATTTTATCTAGTTAATTTTTATATTTGTTCATATTAATGTAATCATTTTTTTAATGGATTTCCTGTTGATCTTAGGTAATGCTCTGATTAGGCGTATATTGTTCTAATTAATTCGGTTCGTATGAAAAAAATAAATAAATAAACAGAAAAGAGTATTCATTCACTTGTTCGCAGTTATTTAGATATATTGAATTTTTAATCAATTCGAAAATAATTAATAAATTATTTTCTCGGATCAAAATTTCTTACATTATGCAATATTTTATTGATATGCAACAGCAGGTGTGTACATTATGTAATTCAATGTCCTGTGTGGGTATTTGCCCGGAAAGCAGTTGTTATAATGTGCATTTGTTTAATGTACTTACGTAACGTAAGTCAAAAGTCACTGAGCTAAATGTGAAAATAATTTATTAATTATTTTCAAATCATTTTTATTTAATATAAAAAATATTGTTGAATTAAATAGTACTCAAACTACTGGTACGCTTAAGGGCTGGATTTAGCTCCTAATAAATACTACATCTAGTTATATTATCAAACCAGTTGCATATGATAAATTGGTTATTGTAAAAATTAAAATGAGAAGCGCACCAACCCCACACCACAGTTGCTTTTTGCTTAGGAGAAAATACGACGTTATATTTTCAACATATATAAGGAGGAAGATTTTACATATGCAGCTTACATTTATTTTAATTAAATAAACAAACTTTTCTAAATTAAATTCATTTTTGAAAATATTTTTTTTTTTCTGTTTTTTCTTTCTTCAAAAAAATATGTTTGTTATTCATAATAAAATAAGAATATCAATATTTTTTATTTATTTTTTTAATAATCTGTTGAAGCGTGTAAACAATAAAACGGTAGCGCTTTAGCAGGATCCTTGCCTTAAATAATTATTAAATACAATGACAATGAGAAATGTAGATATATCAAAATAAAAATAATAAATAAATAATACAATAAAATATCAAAATGTTGTTCTAAAAATAATGATACACAAATAAATTGTGATAAAGAAGGAAAAACATGAAAGGCAGAACTAAAAAGCTATAATCGAGATGGTGACAAAAAAAAAACTAAACAGTAACACAGTAGTCTAAGTTGCAGTGGTCAGAATTAAAACAATTAATAAATATCACAGCAATAAATGCATTGGAGTTTTATTTGTTTCATTAAATAATTTATTTGACACGCCGACTAGTTTCAGCCAGTTTGAATTTTCAACGTGGAATTAGTGGGAATGTCAAATAAAGTATTTGGTGAAATAAAAAAAAAATGATTTACTTAAAGTGTTATTTATTATTTAAAATTAATTTCACCATAGGGAAATAAATGTTATTTTTGGTTATTATTAGCTTAAAAAAAAACGTTTTCATTATTAGTACAAAAAATAAGGAAAATCTAAAACTGAAGCATAAGAGCACTTTAGTTCCTCGATTATTTATCTGTATGTAATGTAAGAATATATTTGCTTATAAATTATGTACAGAAAGAATGATTAACAGAAGTTTTTGATGGATATTGATACAGAAAATGCAAGTAGGTAAAGCAAAGAGTTTGAATTATCTCAGAAAATCTAAGTAAAAACATGAAACAAATATCACATACATGAGTAAAGCAATTAATAAATTAATAAGAAGAACATTTAAATCAATAGAACTTGCCGTTTTCATGAAATTAATTATACTGTTTCCGTGCTCCCAACTCTCGGTGCTATTGCACAGGATGCTCTTCGAGTCGAACTTCTTCGAAGCCTGCACCTCCTTCAGCGTTTCATAGAAAATCATCACCGCGTCGATTAAAAGCGCCGTCCTGACATTTATACCCCAAGCAGCCACATGTCCATAGTTTGCTTTCTCCCCGCGATGCTTCTTCATTTGCTCGATATTTTCGGCCATGTCGATGGTGTCAGAATTCTCAGGATCAACTAAGCCAACCTATAAATATATAAAATGTAACATAAATTGACTGGGAGATACTTTTCTAGAAAGGAACTTGGTTGATGTAGCCTCAAGAAATATACTTATTAATTGTTATTAGTGATTTTATTCTTTTCGAAATTAATTGTCGTCCAACGCCTGATTCGAAAAGAATAAATTAATTGTCAAAATTGAATAACATTTAATTTCACATTTAATGAAACGTTCAGTCACCATTCATCTAGCGTATGGATAACTAGTGATGGCCATTTCGGTTTTTCGAACCTAATTAGACTAGTGTGTTCCATGTGCAATGCCTTGATGATTATTATATCATGCGTTTTGTTTTTACCAATAAATTAATTGTTAAAACTGAATAATATTTCATTTATTTCTTATCTTATGCGTTTTATTTATACCTTATTCAGTACTTCCTATTTTTGGCATGTTCTTAATGTTGTTTCAACGATACAAAAGACGTATATCTTCTACAGAATCATTACCAAAAACGAAAAATGTATGCACTTTGATAATTTGAAACGTAAAAGATCATTTGTAAATCTGAGCAACCACCTTAATTATAGCCCGGTCCTTTCTTCTTTTTACTTCCATTTGTTTCGATCTATGCAGAACACTTTAACAGGAATATGCTTCTATTCGAAGAAAAACAGCCACTGAAGCGATTCGAGAACTGCAAAAAGTTTACGGAGATGCTGTTCCAAGTGAAACAATGTGCTGTGATTGGTTCTCTCGCTTCAAAGACGGTGATTTCAATGTTGACAACCGTTCATGTGAAAGAAGGTCAAACATCTTTGAAGACGCTGAATTGAAGGCATTGCTCAATGAGAATCCGTGTCAAACGCAAAAATAGCTTGTTTCAGCATTAGAAGTTATCCGTCAAGCCATTTCTAAGCGTTTGCATACATAAAAGTTATTCTACAACATGACAACGCTCGGAATCATATTGGCAATATGCCGTTAAAACCTACTTAGAAACGCTCAAAAAGGCTCTGCCAGAAAGATATGTAAAATTTGTCGTTAGCGATGGGCAAAATTTTGAATGATTCATTTGCAATCATGTTTT
Source organism: Philonthus spinipes (assembly GCA_963082785.1). Lineage (NCBI taxonomy): Eukaryota > Metazoa > Arthropoda > Insecta > Coleoptera > Staphylinidae > Philonthus > Philonthus spinipes. The sequence continues at coordinate 15,832,342 of OY720315.1, forward strand.
CACAATAAACTTGCAGTTTCATCAAAAATAGCGAGAACCACACCTAATAATTTATTTAAAAATGAAAATCAACGTATCCCAGCATTTTTCCATAAAATGTCGTTCTTAAATATTTGATAAAATTTGTTATATAATTTTTGGAAGCGCCGTATATGAAATGAGAGAAAAAGAACATAGAACTGTAGTGGACTGTAAGAAATTTAATTATTCAACTCATTAATATGGAATCATTATAATTTTTTTTAAGATTTTAATTTCTTGTCTACTATAGAACTAAATATTGTCACTTTTGTGAAAGAAAATAATAATCTTACCCCTGTTATATTACACCCTCCATATTGATAAGGCGATAAATCAATTGTATGCATATCCAAGTTGGTAATCAGGAAATTATACCTTTCCGTAATAATCCCTACTTGTTGCGCCTCCCTCAGCACCTCCTCAAGCACCCCAATTTCACAATCAAGCACAAAATGCGTCTCCCCGGAACCCTTCACAGCATTCAACACCGCCCTGAAACTAAGCGAATCATCCAACTCCAACTGCCTGACAGTAACCGAAAACTCATCCCCGGCACTCCTCAAAAGCCCATCGATCTTCTCCAGCGAATCATCATCATGGTACAAAATCGTAAACCTCTTCCACCCCCATCTTCTCACAACATCCACATAAACATTCGCCAGGATCGAATAGTGCGGGTATAAATTGATCAAGCTGCGTTGTTGCTTGTTGTCCCACTGGAATTCTATGTGCGGGATTTCTTTGTTGTCGCAGAGAGATTGGATGTAGGGGGATGACACGGGGGATGCGGGGCCGAAAATCGCGACGACTCCTTGTTGTAGAAGCGAGCAGGCCGCTTTGGCGGCTTCGAGTGTGTTTTCGGAATTGATGAATTTCGCCAGGGGGATGATTCTTAAGGAGGAGTTTAAGTTGTAAGTGTTGATTAGGCTTGAAGCGTAATGGAAGGCGAGTTCTTCGTTTGATTCGGTGAAATTGAAAATTCCTCCTATAAAAAATTAACAATTTTGCTTTTGTTTAAAGAAAAAAAAAAGGGAGGACTTTAGAGCGTTATTGAATAATCACAAATATTAGAGAGAATTCTTCGAATAGATTCATCATGATTGAATTTTTATTGTTAAGCTCGTTCCAATTAAAGTTATTGTTTATGACATAATTTAAAACGTATATGCTTATTGAATATCTTACCTATCTTCAATTTTTGGATTGCACTTACACCCATAAACAAATCCGTCAGAATTGTCACGAAGAAAAGACAAACGCACACCGCCAACGTTTTCATCTCATTGATGATTTCATGTTTCTTTTATAAATACAACAATTACAAAATAAAATTCTTTTAAAACTTTAGACTAATTTCAAAACAAGTACCCAAATTTTAATAAAGAATTTTAACTATTTATTACTTTGTTTACACTAATACATAATAAAATACAATACATGTAATTATTAATCTGTTTAATTTGTCTGGGTGATCGATCAAAGGTCTGTCTGTCCATGAAAGAAAAATATAACCTAAGCTGTCCTGATGATTATTATCATAATATTTAAAGATTTATTATGTATTATAATTATACGAGATAATTAGGTCTAATAGAAATATCCCAAGGAAAAACATCTTCATATTGTTATGGTTTTCCAATTGGACATATTTTAATAACATAATTAAATCACAGTATTTTCTATGTAATTTAATATTATCACTCAATATTTTTACTTGAATTTAATAATAATAACCTTCGTTATAAATTTCAATTTACAAATTATATATATTTATTCTCACTTAAACCAATTATGATTAAATAATAATATATTTACTCGCAAATAGTAGTTATTCACTGATGTTGTTGACAATATTTCTGTGAAAACATCTACTTTTAAAAGAGTAATCGTTGTTAACTTAATATAAGCACATACATTTATAATAAAAAAATTCTGGATTAAATATTCCTCAAATTTGATTAAATTCTTTCCAGTAAAAATGCCATTAATTAATTTGAGTAATCTATTAATCGAGGTGGCTGATAGTTGTTGAAAGTTCACACAAGGTGGCGAAACAATTGTAGTGAAATACAAAATAAACACATTTTGAAAGTTATAACAAACGTGTTTACTTTAAAGTGATAAATTTGAGTAATTACGACAGTAATGTGTTGTTGTTATTGTCCGTTTTTTTTTTTCAATTAATAACATTTCCAACATACTCCTCAGACTAAGTTAATTCCTCGTAGATTTAGTGTGAGTTTATTTTAAACTACCTTAAACTAATGGTTAAATAGAAAATAACATTTTTTAATTATTTTCAAAACTATAGCATTAATTAATTTAAATAACTGCTGCCGTAGAAATGATTACTGTTATTTTATTATTAAACCATTTTATCACTATTAACATTTTTAATAAATAACCTCGCTTTAAAAATCTAAATAGTCATTGATAAACAAAATCATTTTCAAACTACTGTTTTACGAGATGCTTTCCGGATAAAAATCGAACACGGACTGAATGAATTTGAGAAAAGACATCCAGAAACATGTTGCGCCTGTGTGTGTGTGTGTCGGATTTTATTTTTAGCGACGAAACTTTTATTGATATTCCTTGGAAGTGTATGTGTGCGTTGTGTATTGGTATACATGTGTTTTGTTTGTAAAGTGTATTTATAGTTCCGGAAGTTTGGGCAAATTTTAAATAATTGGATGTTTGTTGAAATGTGCGAAAATTTGAAGTGTTTATAAATATTTAATTTTTTACAGTTTTAAATTATTTATAAACGGTTGCAAGTTCTGTATATGTAAAAAGTACATTTGTTACAAATTGTGTTTATATTTTTAGTTAGGTTAGTTATCAACGATCGGGGCTGTGGAGTTGAAATCGGAATCGTAGTGTCTGATTTCAAATATTATTAATTGAACGGAAGGCTTCTACAAAAACTAAAGATAACATGATTTGTTGTATTTCTTAGCTGATAAAATCCAATTGTTTCACAAATTGTTTAAGTATCAACTAAGAAACAGTGAAATCTAAAAAAGGCTTGTGTTGTATTAAATATTTGGAGTGGAATTAAAAATGACAGACTGCAAATAAATTATAAAAAAATGTAATGTTCTCTGTTTTATAACAAGGAGTCTTCGCGATTTTCGGCTCCACATCATCCCCCTACATCCAATCTCTCTGCGACAACAAAGGAATCCCGCACACAGAATTCCAGTGGGACAATGACAAATATTCGATACAATACAATACTTTTTTTAGATTTCACTGTTTCTTAGTTGACACTGAAACAATTTGTGAAATAATTTGATTTTATCAGCTTAGAAATCCAACAAATCTTCCACGCATTTATCATCATCCAGAGCGCAATTGGTGACAAAAATCAAATGTATGTGATTAAAATATAAATTTATTTACACTTGGTTCATATGGGTTGTACAATCACATTAACAAATCACTGCAAAATTTGTTTCTTGGGTATTTTATCAAAAACGATGGCGACGTAACCATCATACACACCAGCTACAGCCGACTCCATCGCACCGCGGACTTCATCGAAGACATCCTTCCAGCCTTCATTCAAAAATTTATTCATTTCATCTCCTAAAATAATAAGAATTTATGCAACATTTAATGATATACATTTTAATCAGGGTAATCAACAATGATTGCAGACAAGTTAAATTTCCCACACAAAAATCTAGGGATTTTTATCACTCCAAGTTCATGTCAAGGAAAAATGTTTAGAGTAACTATATTTTACACTAGCATCGTCGAATTCTAACGTTGCGTTTTGCGTATGCATTCGATTTTTAAAAACGAACTTAAAACAACAACTCTTGAATTAATTTCTCACTTAACACTTGGTGAAACATGTTTAAACAATTAGGTTAAAATTAAACACGTAGTTCGTTTCACAAATTATTAGTGAGTTAAAAAAATGAAATCCAAATATATGATTTCTCATATTCATTTTTCATTAATAATTGTATGGATTTTATTTGTAAAATACTGAATTTCTAAGATAACACCTAATGATCCACACTTTATGTAAAATGAATACTTAATACAAACCTAATCTTTTGTCGCCGTTGAATAAATTATCCAAATACCAATAAATGAATTTCGGTTCAATGTCGACTTTCGAACTCTCGATTTTGAAAAAGTAATCTCCGTCCTTCTCGACATCGGAGAGTTTTGCCCTGTACGTAATCATTACATCGTCTACGAAATGAAATAATATTAATAAAACGGTGGAAGTAATTGAATTATGTTAATTTTTATTTATTTTGAATTAATTTTATTGACAAGAAATAAACCAGCTAAACTTTAATAGTAGATGCCGATAATGATGGTAGACTTGCAGTGTTATTAGAAGGAGCCCACAGGCAATTCATAACTAAGTTTCCCCTTTCTTCTCAAGAAGAAGTAAATGAGTGTAATGTTCAACTTCTGGCTAACTTTGGTTCAGCTATATGTTTTCCAACGCTTAAAAAAATATTTTACGGTTTTTGCATTGGTATAATACACTGTTTGCCCTGAGAATTCAATTATATCAAGTATTTTTTGTTATTAACATACATTTTCACTAATAAATGAATAAATCAATTTCAATTATTAAAGCCTTAATAATTAATGAATGTTTTTAAACTGAATTTGATTTATTCATTTAGTGAACATTTACATTAGTAACAAAAATACTTGATATAATTAAATTCTCAGCGCAAATAGTATATTATATTATTAAGGCCTTTAAACGGCACAAAGGTAAGAAATAAAGAATTCATACTTAAATAAATAAAACAAAAGAGTTGTCAATCACTAATGAATGTTTTTCAGTTGAATTTGATGTATTCATTTAGTGAAAATGTATGTTACAACTTGTGAATTTTTAAAACAGAACTATTAATTTCGAGTAAGATAAGTAGTTTTTTATATTTTATTCATTTTTAATAACAATAATCGTTATTAACAGATATATACAACAAAAAATACTAAATAAATATTAATAAATTACAAAAGCAAATGTATATTTTATATATGTTAATTAGCTATCAACGAATGGTCTCATCCTTATTTATTTTTATAATAGAATTTTTGACATTAACCCTTCCCAGTTCTTGTTTTTTTTAATTAAGTTGTGTTATAGCTAAGGAGAAGATAATTATTTCTTCACATGAAAAAATTGAAAAAGTACCACGAAGTGAAGGTCTCCAAGATCCAATAATCTTTTATATTAATTATTTTCCAATTAAGCTATTTGAATAACTAAATTAAATAAAATCACCCTAATTTTCTAGTGTATATTAGCCACAAGCAAAAAATGCCAATAATAACCTTTCCCTTTTTACAAAATTCTGTATTCCCGTAACCCTAATATCCTTCCTAAATACAAACATCCTGCCATCATTACTTATCAATTCATTTGTAGAAATAATGAGGACAGTTCAGGATACTGGCTAACAGTATCGATTTTTACGTTGTCATCATAAATTCAGGATTTGCCAGAAAGACCTCTAATCGACAGACAGTTTAATACCGACATGTATTGTTATAATTATTTATGTTATATTAATAATAGAATTTATTCACATTGTTACAGTTGATTAAATAAATTAAAAAGAATTTTAAAATAATTAATGAATTATTCATATTTATATATATATTTATAAATTATTTGATATTTGGACTTGTTACTTAAATACGTCAAATCACATATTCAAAAAATGGACACTTACTGTTGCATAACAATAACATATTGTATAATGCGATAATTTTTGATTCGTAAATATTTAATGCAAAAAACAAAACATTAAAATTTTCGAATCAATCAATCATTAAATATTTTCGAATAAAAAATGGTTGCATTGTGAGATAAATGTGTAAAAAATGTATATAAAGTGTAAAAAAATATGTCCTATATTATTTTTTTTTTCTTTTTCTTTTTGATTTGATATACTTACAAACTGTAACATTAATGTCGCCTTCCCCTTGAATCGGTAATATGAGGATCTGACCTTTGACATCGTATTTCGATTCAAGCTGGATCTGATCGTCGTGAGATTTAAACATTAGCTCATCGTCAGTTAAACTAGAAACAAATATTAAAGGAAGTTATTAATTTAAATGTGATTATATTTTTGCGGAAATGTTAATTATCACAAATTTGTATAAGTTTTATTGTTAGAAAGTTGAAAATTTTAATAATCAAACATCGATTTTCCAACAGTAATATAGAAATGTATAATAATTAACATTTTCAACAAAATTTAATTCAGGAAAAAAATAATAATTTATTATTTACAACAATATTCAAGAAAATTGAATTCATAAAAAATAGTTAATTTGTTATTTACACATATTTATTCACTGATATTACATAATGAAATCATTCTTTGGCTTAAGGTTTCAATGTTCCGTAATCATAGTACGACATTTGTTTCACCACATAGTGTCATCATCAGGTAGATGAATGGTGGTACGATTAAAAACTTGGAAACCTTAAGTCAAAGAGTATTTTATTTTTCAATTAATGTATAGTTTTAACAAATAAAAGCCTCTATCAACCGAAACAACCCCTGCTTGAATACGCAGCTATCCTACACTACAATCCTCGCCTTAATGTCCTAAGAAATCTCGAAATCAGCGAGCGCACAGCCCTTAGAGAGCTTACAAAATTTAGACACCGTAATAACCCTCTTCACAACCCTACGAATGTATCCCTCTACAAAATGTGTAAAATGACCCCCATGAAACATAGAAATTAAAATTTGCTATAAATCTCCACATAGCTCTCATTATCAATCAACTCTGCATCCCACGTAATCCGAATATTAATCATAGATATACCCATCCCTCATTAACAATTCATTCTGTCTGTAGCAATCATGACGATTAACTAAAACGGTAAGAACTGGACAGAGACAGGCAGAAAGACTGACGGTCGTTAGCCATTTTCTGAGATCTAACAAAGTGTAAATGATTGTATTTATATGTATTATAAAATTATATAATTTTCAGAAATAAAGATTTTCAATAAAATAAAAGCCTCTACCATAGAGTATTTTATGATATCATTGATTTAAAATTCAATTATATGATAAAATAAATAATGTAAAAATGATACTTTAACGATACTTTAAATTAACTTATTGGTTCTTGAATTAATTTCTCACTTAACACTTGGAGAGACATGTTTAAAGAGTTAGGTAAAAATAACACATGGTTTGTTTCACAATAAATTTAAAATAACATTTTATTCTACCTAGTTCCGATTTTATAATAATTTTCAAAGAATGATACAAATGATAGCCGATATAAATATATATATACAAAATCGATTTATGTCGGGTAAGAAGGGATGTTAATATTGGGGAAGTCCAGATCTCTTCGCTTCATTTACGATGTTCTTTTTTTTGGTAATTAGTATATATTATTGTCGACTTTCATTTGCTTTCATTATTTATTTTTTGAAAATGATGCAAAAATTGAATTTAGTGAGAATAAAATATTTTTTTTTAATTAATGGTAAACTGTGATTAATAAGTAGTATATTGTGTTTCTTGATACTTAAAAATAAAAAAAATACATTCGTCAAATGATATAACAGAGTGCCTACAAAATATACATGCGAGAATGTAGGAGTGGGGAGGATTCCCAGATGCATACGTATACCTGGCCTTGGAGCGCTGCTGGTCTCGCACACTACTCTAACATAAGCGGTTTAAATTGTAACAAATATTTTTGAATGTTGTTATAATGATAAATATAGAATTTTCTATTAAAAGGATTAAAGACTTATGGTCATTAATTGAAATTATTTTATTTGGTTGCAAATAAAATTCCAAATTAGGTAACGAAATTATTGCGAACGGGAGATGTTTCTATCACGATGCTTCGAAGCGAATTCATTGTCTCGCGTGGAGTTCGACTAGACTCCGAGATTTCGATTTCCCCACATCGAGATTCTGGCATGTATATTTAGTGGGCACTGGATAACATAATTCCAAATGCCGATTCGAGGCACAGATTAATTGCTATCGCTCCTTTTATTGTCTCGTTAGGGTTCGAGCATTTTTCTTCAAAAAAAACTAACGATGTCCATTTTTCTCTCTGCCATTGTTCCACCGTATCTTTATTTACTTTAATATTTTGTTATTCTCTAATTTAAATTACCAATTTATAAATTGATGTACAATAAAATTAAGACAAATCTCCATGTGATATCAAAAAATTATTTTTAGCGTTTCTTTACAGTATTTCTTTCATATATTCATTAGCTTATCAATTATCTTCAAAAATTATAATTCTATGGATAGTATAGAATCAGGTTGGTTATAATAGTTACTAACATATGGATGGAGCTTCTTGTAAGAATTAAATCAACCACACCATTATTATTAATTCCTCTCTATAAATTGACATACAAAAAAGAATCAAAATCTTACCTAGCTTCGAGCTATCGAGATTTTGAAAGCCGTGGAAAATACAATCATGAAGGACGACTTTCAAATTGGGCGTCGCTTGCAGATCGATCAGGTCAATATAGATGGGGTTCAACGAATTGACTTTCAAAATCGGATCAGCTACACAAATATATGAAATTAAATACAATTTAAATTTAAAACGTGGAAAATATTAACAATCAATTTCAAATACAAAATTTTAATATAATCCCTTTCTAGAAAAAAATTGTAATTTATTATCATCAACATATAAATATAATCATAAAGCTAATTACAGTAATAATAAAACGGCAAGGCAGAAAGACCGACAGTCGATATACATGTTCTGAGGCTCAAAAATTTGTAAGTGATTGTAATGATGTAAAAAGTTTGATGTATATATATATATATAGCGTACAACAAAAATCGACGACAAAGTTAGCATTGGAAATCTAAAGTCATGTCTGAACTAAAATCACACGTGAACGCAAAAAATACTGGTATATATATATATATATATATATATATATATATATAAAGTGGGTCTAATTGTTATATATATTTTATTTAATTTACAATTTTTGAACAATGTTTTGTCCTTTTTTAATAACCGACTTGTTATTATTTTCTTTTATTTTGAGATCCCGTCATTTATTTTTCCTCGACGATTTGATGTAAATTATATTTTTAATGGGTGATGCATACCTGCATAGTTTCAAAAAATATTTTTTTTTATTTCGGAATTCTAAAGTGTGTACAATTAAGATTATTTCCTAATAAGTTTTTAATTGATTGGATACAAATTGCCGAAGTTATGCGAGTTTATGCAAAGGTAACCGTGACCCTAGTGAACACCTTTTTAAAATATCTTTAAAATGTCTGAGCTGTGTCACGGGCCCCCACGACCGAAGTTGAAAAAATTTTAAATAAACGAAAAGTGTATACGAAATAACCTGGTGTAATTTTATCTTATTTCATTTCCGAGAAAAAAAATCGCTTTTTTCGACCAAGCAGGAAGGCATCATCCCTTGAAGAAATATCCAAAAAAGATTCAACATGATATAAATCTAATATATATTCAAATATGATTACAGTACTTTAGTGTATTAAATATTTGAAAAGAAAATTTGTCCATACCTTGATTTCCTAAATATTCAATTGCCGCTCTGGCGTTCTTTAAGAAACATTCTTTCGCGTCCGGACTGTCTTTTTGGCATGGCGTTAAATAATCAGCTAAAAGAAATATATTATGTAATAAACAGAAAAATAATGCGAATAAATTAATGTTTAACTAATCCTAAACTAACTAATATCTGTAATTGTAATAAGTCTATGCAATATTCCATTAAACAAAGTTAATGAATAATCAACACTGTTGTATCCTTTCTTCACATTTTGAAGAAAAGATACAACAGTGTTAATTATTCATGAATATACTCTTTACGAAACTAAAAAACTTGTCGAAACAAAGTTAAAAGAAATTGGCTGTGTGGAGTAAATAATTAATAAAATTAAATACTATTACTAAATATTGATTTAAACTTGTAAATTCAATTCACTTGGTTATGTTAAAATAAACATAAATAAAACAAAGCAAAGTGAACGTAATTTATAAGTTTATTTCAATATTTAGTAATAGTATTTAATTTTATTAATTATTTTCTCAACACAGCTAATTTCATTTAATTTAAAATTAAATGAAATTAAATTCTCTTGGTTATGTTTTACTTATGTTTAAGTTAAAATAAACATAAGTAAAACAAAATCAAGTGAATTTAATTTACAAGTTTAATTCAATATTTCAATTTCAATTTACTTAATTAATGAAATCTCCATTTCCAAATTACAAGTTCCAATATTAAGAATGTTTTATCCAAGTGATTAATGAGAAAAAAGTGTTCGAACTCTTACTAAATTTTTATTATCCGAGACAAAATAATACATTGTATCTAATCTGACATAATATAAAAAATAAATATTTTTATAATATATTCTCAAATAAGGGTTATCGACAATCATAACTTATGAAGTACAGACAAGAACAAATATTATTTAAAATAAGCATATCCCTAGCAAATCAGTTATTATAGCAAATATGACTCTTTTAAATACAGTAGTGAAAACTGTATTTTTTCGTATAGTTTATCTTCTCCAAAGCTCAGGTAGTTATCAGCGTTTAGCAACAATGTTTTGAGTTTTTGTCTAATAGTAAAGGAATAATCAGAAAATTGAAGTAAAAAAACGTTCTTAATTAATTATTTAATTGTATAAGTTAATTATTTTAAAATGTCTTTTTATTCAATTCAATACATTTCATTTAATAGAAAAAAACATAATAGAAGTACTCATAGTTCTTACAATGAAATTAAACAAGGAATAATTTCTGGCACTGATCAATAAAATTCGATTAATCCCTTTTTCCAACTGCAAAAAATTACTCACTCAGTAAGTTTTACAAACATCCATTGAAACAACTATTTTCTGAGCATTTACCCCGCCGGACATTGGATTACACAATAGATATTTGTAATTGCATAGCAGCACTACTGCAAATTGCAACTCAAACCGTTGCAATTTGCAGTAGTGCTGCTGCTGCTGTCGAAATTATTTAATGAAAGGAAACAACAAATAATAGTTACACGGCTATCTGTTTCGGGATTTTACCTCTCATCAGTACAGTTCTGCACTGTAAGCCCTTAGTTGTTAAACAATTTTTAATTAATTATTACGTACCGTCTTCAACGAGATCGTGGAATTTAAATTAGTCGTCTCATTGTTTTTGTCTACAATTAAATCATTTAACACTTACGAATCACTGCAGCAGACGAAACCAATTCCAAACCAAAGAATAACCCAATGGAGATCCAAATGAGGGGCTTCATTTTTCTCAACTAACATTATGAACACAATCCACACTTTATTTATACAACATGCATTACTTACCTTGTGACTGAATAAAGAAATTTCGTTATTATTAATAATTATGCATTTTAATGAATCTCTGTCACGAATTCTAAACCTGTTTTAATTATATATAAATAATATAAGGATGGATAGTGCGGTATTATTATCAGTGTGATAATTATAATCAGCACTGCCAATTTATCATTTAAGAGCTAAATGGAAAAATAAACGCGAGGATTTAAAAATTGTAAAAAAGAGAATAATTATTATTTGTGCGTTTTGCGGTTGTTTAAAAAAAATAATTGTATGAATCATTTAATTGCATTGAGTAATAAGATATCAGTAAATCTCATAATCGAAACTATTCCGTATGAAAATAAATATAGTAAATTTATCATAAACGTTATCCATCGTTAATCCATAATCTAAATATACGTAACAATTTATATGAACTCTCTTAGAAGGTGATTATCAGGGCTATTCCGTACAGGATGATTGATTTTCAAGAATGAAAATTAAAGGAGTTTATTTTGTCAACTCGTTTTTTCTTTGATCGCTTAATAAAACGTACAGAAAATGTTAAGTTTAACGTGAACCCAATTAATTAACTTTTCATTCTCTGTAAACAAAGTGATTTTAAATTTTTAGGTTTTCTCTAAAATGAACACGGAAACAGGAATTTGTAAACAATTGTTTTTAACATGTAAAATCCCTATGTGAACCTGGTCACGTGAACATCTGATATATAAAAAAGTCAAGTTGAAAAATACATAAGAATATTTCTTATGTATTTTTCAACTGAAATATATTTATGATTAATACTGAATATTATATGGATTCAAATTATCAAAGAAAACAAAAACAATTATTTTTGTTTATAAATGTCCTTTTAATTATTAACAGTACATTGTAATATTATAAAAATATAATTATATAAATATAATTTGTATACACTTCTTGTCAACAAGTATCTCAAAATTCGTTTTATTAGACATAAAAATATATTCATAATATAATCCTAATTTTTAATAAATTAAATTTGTCTTCGTCAATATCTTTAACACATACAAAAAAAACGTGTACATAATTAAAATACGTCTTTGGTGCATTCATTTGCAGTTTATTGCAACAGCAAATTGTCGTACGGTACTAAGGCCATCATGTTTTTGATAATGTCAGCGGCGATGGCTCCAATTGTGTGCGTCACACTCGGATTCAGTTCTCTGGCGAGTTCCTGGTAGTTTTCGTTCAGGAATCTGTTCATTTCAGGTCCTAAAATTAAAAAAAAAAGAGAAAATTTAGTGTTAAAAAAAAATCGAGTGAATTTAGTAATTCGGTTTTTCTAAATGAAGTATTTTATGCAGCAAAATTTAATAAATAGTAAATTATAGTGTATTGCTGTTTATTAAATATAAAGACAAGCTACCGATATCAATAGTTAAGTAATGAAAAGATATGTACTATTTATATAATATATAAATCAATTTAAATTTATAATGATTATATTAATGAATCATTATAAATTTAAATTTAAAAATATACAATAACTATAATTAACAAAGAAACTTAAGAAATTCAGTTGTTGGGAATGAGAAACTCTTTCAAGAAAAGCAATCTACAGTATTCAACAGTAATGACGGAGGAATGTTTGTTGTTGCAGCTCTAATTTATGTCTCGTCTCAATAGCGCGAGTTTTCGAGCAGGTCACAACCCGACCAACAACCCATTGCCACATGGGGTTGCTTTGTTATTTTCAATTATCGTTTACATAGTTTTATTACGACGCAATTTAGTTTCCGTTAAATGTAAATAACCGTTTTCAAATTTTTTGTATATATTTTGAAGAAATGTAAATGTAAAGGTTTGGTATTCTTATGAAAGAGCCTTGTTGACAATATTCCTTTCATACTCTATTTTATAGCCTTTTCCTTATCTAACACTAATATTTGTAACCAATAGAAAAATAGGATCAAAAATCCCGTGTTTAAAGCTCTTGTATATATTTTGAAGAAATGTAAATGTAAAGATTTGGTATTCTTATGAAAAGGTCTTTTGACAATATCCCTTTCATACTCTGTTTTATAACCTTTTCTTTATCTAACACTAATATTTGTAACCAATAGAAAAATATGAACTCATTTATAAACTATGTATATTTTTTGAATTGGATCTCTAGAAATAAACACAAAAACATCAAAACATACGTCGTGTTTTATTTTTACTCGTCTGACGAAATTGCAAACCAACAAATTTGAAACAAATCTATTATTAAAATACACTAATTTATTGGACAATTTGATTAATTTTTAATTCAAAACAGAAATATCGAATCGTTTTCATATAATCTCATTCCATGCGATACTTTTTTAAAACCCTGTATTAAGAAAATATATGCAATGGAAATGTTGTTCTTTGTTGTAGAAATATTTTACGTAACATTAATAATTGATTCGTTTATTTGTTAAATTATTATGATTAATTCGAGATTTATACTAATATATAATTAAAGAAGGCTAGTAAGGCAAACGTATCTTACCCAATCGAGGATCTCCATTGAACAAATTTTCCAAATCGAAGTAATACCTCCTCGACTTTAAAGAAATCATCGGCTTGTTTGGCCTTACGTATTTCTTTCCCTTCCTTTCAACCAAATCGTAGTGGAATCCATAACCGATTATACCATGATCTATAAATAAAATACGATAAATATAATTGATTCTAAAAGTGTAATTAATATTAAAAAAAAAATAACTTATTGGATTACAACAATTATTTTACCCGAGATTAGCTTCATGTATTTGATGACTAAATCACTCTTTAGCGAAGAGATTGTCTAACAATTTTCTATACTTGAATCCATACACATTTTTATTTTTTTTTAAATTGGTAATGTTGATATTTATTATTTTAAAAATATTCTTCTGTGATCCTTCCTTCTTCAGTATTTTAAAAAAACCTTACTGAAATGTTTAGAATTAGCGCTCCCCGTCAGTTTAATCAATTAAGTTATTTTCGAAAGGTGGCATTGTTGGTATGAAAGAGGCGGAATATAGCCCGAATACTTAGCTATAATATAATATAATATATATATATATATATAAGTATGGAGAAGATGGTCTGAAGAAAATGACTATCAGCAACAGAGACTTTCTGGTAGGCCTATGGTGGCCAAGAATGGTAACTAAAATTGCTTGCGATACGTCATCATCACGATACTTTGCGGCAAGTACGAGATGTCTTTGTTGTAGACAAACAGTTGATCAAAGAGTTCTTGTAATGGGCTTTTATGCTTTCCGTCCGTTTTGGGTGTTCGGATGACTCCTAGGATTATACAGAGTTTGCGGCAAGTTCAAGATGCTTTTGTTGAATGTTGAAGCAACAGGAGATTTGGTTTCTATGCTAACAGTTAATCGAAGAGTTCTTTGTACGTTCCGTCCGTTTTAGGTGTTACCGATGACTCCGCTGCACAAAGCTCGTCGCTTGAAATGGTGTCAAGCCAGATTCAACTGGGATGTGGACTGGAACTTTATTTGCTTTAGTGATGTGTCCAGATTCTGCTTAAGAGTCCATGATGGACATTGAGGTGTCCGTCAATTTCGCTCTGAAAAGCAAAATGTAGAGTTTGCCTTCGAACGTCATACAACCAATACCCCTGACATTATGGTATGAGGCGCTATATATTTTGGAAATAAGTCCATTTGTGTTTATTAGGGGTAGTCCAGTAGCACAACGGCACATCGCGGAAGTTCTACAACCTGTTGCAATACGATACATTCAGACTATCCCAAATGCCATTTTCAACAAGACAATGCCACATACGGCTCGTTAAATCAATGATTTTATACAAAATTCTGGCGTTGATTGACCTACAAGATCCCCTAATTTATCACCAATAGAACATATATGGGATAGTATTGGAGCAGCGATTGCCACAGCCACCAAGGACTTTGGACAAACTACGAATCTATGTTCAGACAGAGCCCTAAAGAAGACATCGACTACTTGATTCGCTCTATGGCTCATCGAGTTAGATAGTGCTACAGCAACTGCGGCGGGCCAACACATTATTGAATTTTTATCAGTATTTTTTTGTTAAACCTACACCAAATTTCAATCCTTTCTTCTGACATGAAAACTCATCATAAATTTAATATATAAACATTTAAAACATTTTTCTTTCTGGGTGTTGCATTAGTTCTCAGCTCCGGTGTATATTGTAATTAGAAAGGAATATATTTATTTTAAATAAAAACAAGCTTTTATTAAATGCATTTATAATCTACTAAGTGGCCAGAAAATGTTTGATAATCTTCATGCGGAGAGGTTCATTTATTAATCTCCAGTCAGAGATTAATCAATAAATTAAATAATTTTAACTCCTCACCTATCACAAATGATGTTTAAATTTTACAAATGTGTAGTTAATTGTAATTTCTATTTATTTTCGAAATATTTAAATAGTGATACGAATTTTCAAGCATTTAATATATATAACATCTTTATTGAGGTTTTGATATAATTAGCTATAATACAATATTTGATTTAATACGAACTAAATGGCTATCGACCATTGGTCTTTCAGCCGGAAGTCCTTGTCTTTATGTTATGTCAGTCTGTCAGTCGTTGATGAGTGATGAGATGTATGAATATATTGTGGATTTAGGATGTTGAAATTTAGGAGGAATGTTTGGGTTTCGTTAGCTACAACGTAGGTTTAGTAATTTTTGAGCTGTTGGATTCATGGAAAACTTTTGGGCTAATTGTGAGAATCTTTGGAATATAGGGAAAGCATTTAATATTTTAACGGCCTCGTAAGATTTTACGAAGAAAAATGCAATTTTTGTATATGTTATGTGTTGTAGAAGGAGAAACTTCATTTATGGACGTAAGAGTGTCGGACTACTCATAAGCTATAAACAAAATCTATGCGAAGTCCATTACAATCCACACTATCCATATTAAATTGAAACAGATCTCGGAATTTAGATTCTTAATAACCAGGTTTAACTGATGTACATCCCTTTTTTCGAAGCCGTATAAAGAGTTTTTAATATGTAATTTGATTTACTTTTGTTTGAAAATGACTACTAGATTGTTGAAACTATGGTTACATATTTAAGTGTAAAATACAGTGGTTAGACAAAGTTAAAAATTACAAGTGAAATAAATAGATGTTTTAACTGATAAACTGCATGTTATTTTATTAAATGTTTTATACGAGAAATTTCTTCAAGAAAAAAAAAAGATTTTCTTTTTATAATTGGAAAATTAAAGTCATTATTATAATGATAAATATAATAATAAATAATCTGTATTTACTTACCAACAGTGACGTTAATATTTCCACTCCCTTGAATCGGAAGAATTAGAATCCTACCGCTGATTGTGTACTTTCCCAAAACTTGCAACTGGTCTGATCTCAAGTCTAAAGTCAGCATCCTCCTTTCCCTGTCAAAGCTGTAACAATTCATTCGTATTAGATCGACGTAATCAATATAGTTTTTAACAAGAAGTTGTCATATCAAGTCTAAAGTCAGCATACTCCTTTCCCTGTCAAAGCTGTAACAATTCATTTGTATTAGATCGACGCAATCAATATAGTTCTTAACAAGAAGTTGTCATATCAAGTCTAAAGTAAGCATACTCCTTTCCCTGTCGAAACTGTAACAATTCATTTGTGTTAAAGCAACCTAATTAAAATAGTTATTGTCAAGAAGTTGTCTTACTGTGAAGATTTCGTTTATTTCTTGAACACATTCAATGTCAAAACTACGATTAAGAGTACAAATATGAAAAGTGAATTAAGGGGGTAATTCACTCTTTATATTTGTACCTTTTATTAAAAAGACATTTATTTATGATTTTCAACTTAAAATATTTAAAATCATAATCTGGGAATCCCCAATATTAACCGCCCTACTTACCTGATTTGTAATCACTTGCGGTAAGATAAATAGCTATGTAAACATATCTTATGAATCATTCCTTTATAAACCGAAACTAGTCGCAAAAGACAATAAATAACAGTGAAACGTTACATTGTTATTTATTGTATTTATTGTATTTTAAATAACAGCGTAACGTTTCACTGTTATTTATTGTCTTTTGCGACTAGTTTCGGTTTACAAAGGAATGATTCAAAAGATATGTAGTATTTTTATACATATTACCTTAACAAAAACGAATTTGTTTTTAATAAAATTTAATTATGGATTTTTAAAAATGCAGCGCCTCAGCAATCAACGACTTCATATTTGTATAATTCCGAGCATCCGTACAAAACATAATTAATTTATTATTTAACGTACTCAAAAATACTTTTCTGTAGTTTAACCGAAAGAGTAATTATTCACGTGAAATAAAAAGACACAACGATATTTTTATATCTTATAAATCATCAAGCCGGGAAATAAATATATTATAGATGATTTTTAGATACTACTATTGCAAAGATTTTTTTTTTTTGCTAGTTGCATTACTTCACAAAATTAAAAAAATTGAAATCTGCTCCCAATATTGTTTCCTAAATATTATTCTAAATGTAATTCTGAAATTATATTGAGTATTTATTGAATAAAAATTGCGAAAAATTGCGAATTGCTAGAATTGTCACAAACAAATGCTTCAATTATACAAAGAAAATCAAAGTGTTTTTATTATGCCAAATTATGCAAAAATCGTTTCCTTTTTAAATTCAATAAGTTATTTAAATAATTAGTGCTTACTCTAAGTCGTGTAGCTCCATTTTACTGAGCCCAATAATGCTGACGTCCGTCAAATCCAGCATCAAGTTGCTAGAAGTGTCGATCCTGATTTGCGGTATGTGCAGCGGGTCCAACGGTCTTATCCTCAATCCCTTATCACCTAAAATAAATATAAGTGAATAAATAAAATTTATAGCAATACAGCTTATTGTAAATGCTCAGAAAACAACTATTTTACAAAGTTATTTAAAATATTTAAAAAATATCTCCAATACGATTAATGATAAATCATTTCTGTTTGAAAAAATATATTATAGATGATTTTTGAAGACTACTATTGCTTGGATATGTTGCATAACTTCACAATTTAATTAAAAAAAAATGAAATCTGCTTCTAATATTATTTCCTAAATATTATTCTAAATGTAATTCTGAAATTAGATTGAGTATTTATTGAATAAAAATTGCGAAATATTGTCAGCACGAAACCAAAATTTTGTTCAAATTCTAAAAGATTATTAAAGTGATTGTACATTTCATTTGCTGCTAATATGTTTAATTGTAAATATTTTCAATTTGAATTGAACTATGCAATGAACATTTACTGTTGGATTACCAATTATTGGATAATGTAATAATTCGAGGATATTTAATTTATAAAACAAAATCGTTACGTAATATAAGGCCATCCGCGAACACGTGTTGCTTGTAGTTCAGCTTTCCTTTATAAATTTAATTATTTGTTTACTATTGTGAAATTTCGCTTAAAACATTCAACATATTGCAACATTGATTAACAAAATAACATGTAAATAAGATTGTCATTAACTGTCTATGTTACAGTATCAAATATATTTAGAAGAAAATAATGCTGCTTTCATAAATATTATTTTTTGGTCAAGTGCACAAAATGAACCCCTCCAAATTCTAAAATGATAATTACTTTTTGAATGTACTTAAAATTGTTTTGCTGACATAGTCTGTTAAGCCAAACTGACAGCAATGATACAAAAAAAACTATTTTCTTCACAAATATATTTTTTATAGGGACTTCTAATCCTAAAAAATATATTTGCGACAAAAATAGTTTTTTTTGTATCGTTGCTGTTAGTTTGAATTAACAGTCTATGTCAGCAAAAACTATTTTAAGTACATCCAAAATTTTATTATAAAAGAATATTCTCGATATGATTATCGAAATAAAAAAATGTTCTTTTTAAGAATCCTCTAGTTCTTATTTTAACTACTTCACTCAAAATACCATTTACGAAAGTAGGAAAAATTCTGCGTAAATTCTCAAATTTTAATAAAAAGCTTCCGTTTTAATATAAAAATTTTAGGTAGGTATAGTAAAATTATTCTGTGTTAAAACTTTTAAATCTACACAAAAATATTGCATGATATAAAACTTTAACTCAATTTTTTTTATAACTAGTAATGGGATTTTAAATGAAACAATATTGCCAGAGCGAATCGGAATTCTCTCTCTATCAACCGTTGTTTTGAATCACTCCAACTTCGTTTTGAATCGCTAACGACTAAACCAGGATTCGACTTTTCATGTGAATTTCAACATCGTAATTTATGCAACTGTTTCTGCATTGAAATATTTAATTTTAAAGAAACCTATCTTACCGTTGGCTAAATTTGGAATTGCTTTTCTTCCTTGCTCCAAAGCGCATTGTTTGAAGTTCGGATCACTAACACTGCAGGGTGTGATGTAACTGGCTAAAAAATAAAAATATAAATTAAATGTATTAAATAAAAATGATTTGAAAATAATTAATAAATTATTTCCACATCTAATGAATTAATAAATTAAATGAGTTATAGAATTAAAAAAAATATATTTGTAATTAATGTAGTTTCACTTTTGTTAATGCAAAAAATTCTGCTGTTTCTGAATTATTATTTTTTTGATTGTTGAAAATTATTACAATTTTGAACCATCAAAAAAGTTTAATCGGGAATTGATAATAATCAAGAAGCGAATTCGAAACATTTAATATAATATAATTTAAATTGCAAAATTATGAATAAAGTATTTGCAAGAGAAAAAATTGTTAAGAATAATAATTCTTTATTGACGGACGAGGCATTTTGCAACATAAGCGATAAAGACAACAAATATAAAAAAGTACAGATATAATTATTTAAATAAAATTAGTTATCCTTTCTCCTACTTATTTTTTTATTAAAATGGATATATCTTCAGTAGAAGATATAAACATAGTTTCCAAAATATATCTAGTGTAATAAAAATAATTAGGAGAAAGGACAACTTCTTCACAACCATTAACCAACATAAAGAAGATTACAGATATAATATATATATATATATATATATATATATGTATATATATATATTCAATGACCCTTTCTACTCATATGGGTGTAGGGTTAGATAACAGATATAATAATAATAATACAAAATTTAAGACATATAACAATAATATTATTATTTAAAATCCTGTTTTTCAATAATAATTATCTCTTGTTTTAAGATTTTCGAACCACGAATTGAAATCATTTTTAAAGTTATTAAATATTAAGCATAATTAAGTTACAAAAGTTAAATTTTACTGTGTTCATATTTAATAAAAAATAAAATCTTGTTACATATAACAATTCTTGTTATATTAGTTATAGAATATTTATTAAACAATGTTTTCAAATTATTTGTTTAATAAACATTCTTATAATTATTCGTTGCCGACAATTTCAATTCGATGATTTTGTAAACATAAAACTCAACTTACGCAATTTCCTAGCGCCATAACTGAAGGCGACACAGGCCGCTAAACAAAACAAAGCACACTTCCACATGTTGCAACCACGACGCGAATCGACTGATGCTCAATGTGGCCGGGTCAATTGCTTTTATATGCACTTAACTACCTTGGGGGTCAGGTGTGTTCACACGTAAATCTTCCCTCTCCCTTCTGCTATTTCAGGCCCGTTAAGGTCTAATTAAGGGCTGAATTAGCTTCGCTAATTGAGAGCGAGACGTACTCAATTGGCATTACCTGAGATGGCTCGGATAATATTATGGGGTGGGGCTATTAGGAACTAATGGGATCGAAGTAATGGATAATGGGGGATTATGTTTAATGTCGGTTGGTGTGATTGTGGAGTTAATCAATGATTAGGATTTTGATTAATGAAATAAAAGCTAATTAGAAAATTGCGGATTAATTGTAATTGTGGAGTTACTTTTAAATTATTTTAAAATTATATACCATTCCGTTTCAATTATATATTCTCCAACCATTATTTTTTAAATCTTATCGCTTTTAATTGAAATTAAAATATTTTAGAATTATTTCGTTAACTTGATTTAATAAAAAAATAACAATATCCTTATTGTTTTCATTAATAAGGATATTACTGATTTAATTAAAAATAGCAATATTACATTAAGCGAAACATAAGGATATTGCTATTTTTTAATTAAATAAAATTAACGAAATAATAATTCTAAAACATTTTAATTTCTATTAGAAGTGATAAGATTGAAAAATAAAATATGAATTTCATTTCTACTTTTAAATTATTTTCTTTTCCATTTCATTTGTATTTGAGAATATTAAATTGAAATGGAAATAAATTTCTACTTTTAAATTATTTTAAATTATATTTCCATTTCAATTGTATATTCTACAATACAATTAAAATGGAAAGGAAAATAATTTTAAAATAATTTAAAAGTAGAACTGAATTATTGTTTCATAAATTTAATTAAAAAAATCTTTATTTCTGATCGTATACATACAATTTTTACACATTTTTTTTATCATGGTTGTCAAGTATATAAGAAAATGGCTATCGACCTCAATCGAGACTATTCTGTTAAAGAAATGGTAGTTTTAGCGTGTACTTTATTTTTATAGTCACAGTCTAAGCAGCTTATTTAATAAATTTATGATAAACTGAATCTGAAATTAATTAATAACGTACACTTTAATATAATTAATGGTTTTAATATTTAAGCATTGGTAGTTCATATTGTATGAAATAAATATGAATAAAATATTAAAAATCAACCAATAAAACACAGATTCGGGACTATTCCGTATAGAAAATGTTAAGTTTAACGTGTACGTTATTATATGAAATAAATATGAATAAAATATTAAAAATCAACCAATAAAACACAGATTAACTCTAAAGTTAATTAATTTGATTTTTAATATTTATTCATATTTATTTCATATAATAACGTACACGTTAAACTTAACATTTTCTATTGGAATAGTCCCGAATATCTTCATTTTCTAATTAAATCAAATTTATGAAACGATAATTATAAAATTTAATAAAAATTAATAAAATTCATAAAATTTAATTTCACAAAAAAAAATGTAGAAAAAGTGGACAAAGTGTTTTTATATTTAAAGTGAGTTTCGTAAAGATTTTTTATCTTCACGAAACTCACTTTAAATATAAAAACACTTTGTACACTTTTCTACACTTTTAATTTATTAACAGATGCACATTTTGATCATTATGTGATCGGCATCAATGTTTTAGGAAGAATGACTTAAACAGTAAAAATTGTCAAAATATATAGGTTGAATGTAATCCTCAAACCTATATATTACGACAATTTTAGTTTTTAAGATATTCTTTATAAAACATTGATAATGATCACAAAAAGATCAAAATGTACATGTGTTAATGGATGAAAACGTGAAGAAAAGTGTACACAATTTTGCATGTTTTTTATTTCAATTAGAAATGAAAAATAAGAACTTTGTTACTTTTTAATTATACCAAATTTATGAAACGATAATTCTAAAAATATTTTAATTTCTGTTAGAAGCTATAAAATTAAAAAAAATTAAAAATTATTATTAAAAAAATATTAAAAATTAAAATTAAAAAAGAAAATTTATATTTTTGTGTAAATTTTATCGCTTCTCTACATTAAATATAAATAAATGGAAAATAATTAATTTACTCAATTAATAAAGTTTACTTCAGCTCTAAATAAAACTCTGTAAACTTTTCTTCACTGTTAATTTTTAATAAAATTATTCGAACACACTAGGAATAGTCCCGAAAATCTATATTTTCTAATTAAATCAAATTTATGAAACGATAATTATAAAATATTTAATTTCTCACTTAATTTAAAGTGAGTTTCGTGAAGATAATTTTTTTTACGAAACTCACTTTAAATATAAAATCACTTTGTGCACTTTTATACACTTTTTTATTTTTTAACAGATGTATATTTCGATCATTATGTGATCGGCATCAATGTTTTAGGAAGAATGATTTAAACGTTAAAAATGGTCAAAATATATTATAGGTTGAATGTAATCCGCATACCTATATATTACGACAATTTTAGTTTTTAAGATATTCTTTATAAAACATTGATAATGATCACAAAATGATCAAAATGTACATGTGTTAATGGATGAAAACGTGAAGAAAAGTGTACACAATTTTTCATGTTTTTTATTTCAATTAGAAATGAAAAATAAGAAATTTGTTACTTTTTAATTACATCAAATTTATGAAACGATAATTCTAAAAATATTTTAATTTCTGTTAGAAGCGATAAAATTAAAAAAAAAAGAAAATTCATCATTTTTTGTAAATTTTATCGCTTCTCTACATTAAATATAAATAAATAGAAAATAATTAATTTACTCAATTAATAAAATTTACTTCAGCTCTTAATAAAACACTGTAAACTTTTCTTCACTGTTAATTTTTAATAAAATTATTCGAACACACTAACCACTTAAAAACGTTTAGTTCCACGTGTCTTCGGCCACATGCAAATTAACAATGGCCTGCGTTCCAAAGAAGAAAAGAATAATGTGTAGCAAAAAAATTAAAGAGGTCATTGACTCGCAAAATAAACTAAGAGATATCTCTATGTATATATGTATTTTAATTTATTATTAGTAATCCCTAGCAATTAAAAAAAAAATACATTTCAATTCAATTTCAATTTCAATTTACTTTATTAACGGAATCTCCATTTCCAAATTACAATTATAATTACATATTAAAAATTTGATAAGAAAAGTGTGACGCTCTAAAAAGATTATAAAACATATGTATAAAAAAATTAAATATTAAAATCATCGTAGATACCATAACTAATAAAATTTATATTTCATTCAAAAAAAAAATGAACAAGACATAAAATAAGCAAATTCAATTTATAAAAATATTAATATTCATATTTTTACATTTTTTTATGTTCATTTTTTTTTTTTGAATGAAATATAAATTTTATTAGTTATGGTATCTACGACAATAAATAGTCTCATTTCAGCTACGGAGTATTTTGTTTATATTTTCTGTGTGTTTTACTTAATAGTGTTATCGCTGAAGTATAAACTCATAATGTTTTTAATTTCACATCGAATATTGTTTTTCTTAATAATCATTATTTTCTCCAATTTTATTATATAATTAAAAACTACTTCTACTAAAATATATTTATTCAATTTATTTGCTTTGCATTTATTTACAATAAATAATGGTATCTTTATTTTTTTCTTGCTTGCTTGAATAGGCTATCGACCTATAGTGTTCCAGCCAATCTATTACTATTCTTGGTTTAGGATGGATGCATAGAAGATATGTAGGAGAATAGGGTGATTGATGGATTCTTGTTGGGATCTTTGGGATGCGTATTTTTTTTAAGTAAATTAAAATTATTATTATTGCATGCACATCTTTAGGCAAGAATCTGAATTTGTTTGCTAATAGGGGAATCTTTGGTTATCTGATAGAGATTCTATTAACCCAACAAAGCGTAAATCCACTTGAGATAACAATTGATTAATTTATTTGTTAATTAGTATTATTAGTTATTGTTTATTTGTATGTAATAGCCTATTTATCTACTACTTATAGTAAAACTTTTTTGTAAAATGATGAATTTTCCGTAAATAAATATTATTATTATTATTGTTATTATTATAATTATTATTGTAAATAAATGTGATTCAATGAAACGCACGTGATGAATACACTTCTTGTCTTCTTTTTGGAATGAGTTCAATAAATGTTACTTGTATTCTCTCATTGCTTTAAACGTTTCCGCAATTAATTTCCGCATCACTCAATCCTGACCTCTGCGTTCATTCACGAAATCCGTCCAGAAAACAAATAAACCGTACTTACAATATTTACCTGCTTTTAATGTCAATTTAAACGCCAATAACAATACTCAAACAGGTTATTTAAATGCACTAAAAAAACGACGAAGTTATTATTCCGCTGTTTGTTCGGGTTGGGTATTATTGACTTTTATAATTTTCCACTTTAATTTTGACCATTTATAATAAAAGCCTTAATGAGAATGTTATTAAAAAATAATAAAGTAATATATTGGAAGTCGTGTCTTCCACTTCATTTCAAATAATAATAAATAATATTTTCATTTATTTAAGTGTTTACAGTGAACAATTTGCAAAAATAAATACGCATAATATTATAATAAAAGGAAGAAAGACCTATGGTCGATGGCCATTTTACAATTAATTACATTTTTGTGATATACTTTACCAAATATTGTTATGTTCTTGTTAACTTAATTGTTAATAAAGGTATATTATAAATAAATAAAATATGAAGAAAAAAACCTTGAATAACTTAACTTTAAAGAATAAAGACATGGAAAACATATAGACAGGCTAACGGACAGTGGTCAGTTTTATTAAATTTTATTTTATTTATTTAATTTTATTTACGGAATTCACCATTTTATAATTAAGGTTTACAACTAAAACAATATAAATTTAATGTAATCAGAATAAATTATAAACGAGGTAACAAATGAATTACAAGAAAATAATATAATTAATTATAAATTAAATAAAATAATTTAAATTAATTAATAATATTTCTCTCTGTAGCTACTGTGACATGTTTAAAAATTAAACGTGTATTGTCAAAAGTGATTATATTTAATGTATTAGAAAAAGTAAGGTTATGGCATCACAACTTAAAAATAATATCAGCATCCAACATAGCATTTTCCTTACAGAATAGCCCCGAAAATTGCAGTGTGTCAATTAATTTTCAATAATTATTAATTTAAAAAAAGTTTCAGTAATTTTACAAATACTTATTTTGAATTGTATGATTCGTTAACTAAAAGAAAATTTACGTATTTCTTCAAACATTTTACAAATAATTCTCTCGAATTGTGGGGATCTCACAATTCGAGAGAACCAAAAGAAATAAGTAAATTTTCTTCTTGCTAGGGAATCTTACTATTGAAATAATTATTTGTAAAATTACTGACATTTTTTTTCCTGGTAATAATCGTGTAATTTGAAACGCATGACAATAATTAATTAACATCGTTAATGATAATGGCTTTTGAGTAAAAGTGAATGAAAACTATTAATTTGTGGTTAGCGTCTAATTATTTTTTGTTATAATCGCAAACCCGAGCGCTTAACTTGATTTGATTTAATGGTTTTTTAATTTAAGATTACGTACTACTGCAGTTTATAAGTCTGTTGAATTTTTATATTGATTGAGAAAACATAGAACATTTCGTATTTCCATCAAAATAAGATGGGTTTCAAGCCGAAAGACCACAGGTCGATTGCCAATTTGTGAAAATTGTTATGTACAATGTAGCGTAACTGTTTTCTAATGTTTTGTTTGTATATTGTTTGAATTTCACAAATAAAGATTTTTGTATATATAAGATGGTTTTTATAAAGTGATAAAATTATGAATTATTTTCCAAAAGTTTGCTTTAATATATATTTGTAATTCAGTTAAATTAAAAAAAAGTTGCATTTTGTAATATTTTATTTATATGCAACGGCAGGTGTACATTATGTAATTCAATGTCTGGCGTAGGTATTTGCCCGGGAAGTAGTTGTTTTAATGTGCATTTGTTTAACGTACTTACGTAAGGTAAGTCAAAAGTTACAGAGCTAAATAGTTTATTAATTATTTTCAAATAATTTTAATTTAAAATATTATTAATAGTTTAAAAAGGAAACAATTAATTTGTAAATTCAATCACTTGATATTATCTTACTAATATTCGGAATATATAAATAAAAATTAGCGACACGAAGTCTTTTTTTTTAATCAATCTTTAAGACATTATACCACCAAGTAGTATAATATTTTAAATATTATTATAAAGAAATCACTTAATATGTTTGTTTCTTTCACTTTACATTTTATTTTTCTTGTTAATTACTATATATCAAAACCCCCACACTGCTTTTGGAATTCCACTGCTTCATGATGAAGTCCTTACAATCCTGTTTGTAGGGTGGATTAATCCATTATATTACACCGGAGATTTTGTATATTTAATTTTCTTCGATATTGTTCTCCATTCTTTTCTATGGTTCGTTTTCTTCTCCCATTCGGTTATTCCTAGGCTCATTATATCGTCTACAACTTTGTCCTTCAATCTGTTCTTCGGTCTGCCTCTTCCTCTCCTGCCTGGTTCCGTCCATTATAGCCCTAATTGTACTTTCCTATCCGGCTCTCCATACATCTCCCACCCATTTAAGTCTTATCCATTTCATACAGTTAATAATAGTTGCTTCTCCAAGTTCCTTTGCAATTTCGCTGTTCATCCTTTGCCTTAGGAAATTATCTTTCGTTATCACTCCTCCTAATATTCTTCTCAAAATTTTTCTTTCAAAGGTGGCTAATGTTTTTTGTTATTTCTTTGTTAGTCATCGTTTCTGTAGCATCTTATTATTAGCCTTATCATAGTTTTATACATTTTTATTTTTATTTTGTTACTTTTTGTTAAGGCACTTATTTTTTTATAAATTAATTACTTTTTAATAAAATTAAATTTATTTTAATAAAATAAAAAAATATAATTATATTTTTACATTAATTAATTTTATTAAAAAGTAATTAATTTCAAAAAACTAAGTGCCTCAGTAATCAACGTAATGAAATTATTTAACATTAAAATATAAAACAAATTTAGTTTCATTTTTTTACTGTTAAATAATTTCGACCGCACAGCAATCAGATAATGTAGAATGTAAAGTACTATAAATAAATTATCAAGTGTTTTCATTCTACCAAATGATTTAGTGACAATGCATGATTAAATTTTCAGCAAGTTATAAATGAGAATCATTTAATAAATAGAACAAAAAAAATATTAAGGATTGTGAAAGGATTTACTATTTCATTATACAGACTTAATAATAATCTAAATGTTATAGCAATATTAATATATTTACCACAGGGAATAACATTTACTTTTTCAATTTTCCGATTATGATGAATCGTACAAGAAAGTCAGTGACTTAACTTTAACTTTAACTTTATTTTACGGAATTCTCCATTATAATTGATTACATTATACAATAATTTACATATTTGTATATAATCAGGTAAGTATTCCTAAACTATTAATAATTAATAAGTAAGATAAGTGCATTCCCAAACGGTTCAAAGAATTGATTCAGTGTTGCTTATGACTTCACAAACTAACATCTACGGGTATATAATTACATAATGGAAACAATAATTTACCTTTATTTTACTTGAACACTTTATTTTTTTGTATAACTACACTTAATTAAATTATTAAGATAATGAATATACTTAAGATAAATGATTTCATTGACTATATTGGACTACACCCTCTTTAAAAATTCAGGCAATTTGATACGTTTTTTTTTGTAGTAATAAATATCCAACACCTGAAAGTGTATAAAGTTTGGAAAAGAAGAAGTATTAATAAATAATTCTCTTATAAAAAACTAATATTTCAGTTTGAATATCATTTATATACATTTATATATTTAGTTGTAATATTGATTTTTGTTGCATATGTTTTGTAAAAAGGAGATACCATAAATAAATATATTATATAATTAATCCATTTGATAAATAAAAGCATTCCCAAAGATTATTCTTTCTGAATGCAGAAAATCACGCACTCTAAATATCCAATCAACCCTTTCTCCACCCTCATTAATGTGAACTCACTTAAGTTTCGATTAAGCACGGGCCCATTCTCGAAAATGCATTAATTGGAAAATGATTGACTGTCGAATATTGTAATCACCGGGGGCGTTAATGGCATTATAAAGATAATATAAAATAGATTAAGAAAAGCCGATTAAAAAACGCAACTATATATACAGGGAGTATTATTCCATGGATCATCATTCAGTTCTCAACTGTTGAAACCTGAAGTTGAAGAATTAAAGACTTTAAAAATAAAAAGAAATATGGTGTGCTTGAAAGTTTTCGTTGTGTTAGTGTTTGTGGGTGTTGCTTCTTCGAAAAAATTGCGTGAGTATTTATTTCGAAAAATAGAGGGATTTTTTTATGAGATTTAAATTAATGCAATAAAAATTACTTATTAAAAAAACGTACATTTATAATCAAATGATTGTTAAGGCTTTCACTTGGTTATACATTTTGAGTTTATGAAATAAAACACTTTTTGTTATAATGAAATCACTTGAATTTTTTTTACTAAAATTAACTTTGCTGACAAGTATACAAACAAAGTGTTTTATAAATAACAGTGAAAGAATAAAAACTCTTTTATTTATTCCTTCACTTGGTCACAGTTATTTAAATATATTAAATAAAAATGATTTGAAAATGTTTTATATATATAATCTCCTAAATTTTGATACTAGTTCCTCGAATTACTCCATTTTAGATCCTATTAATTCATCAATTTTAGTACGTTATATATAATTAAATTTACAATATTAATCATGGTTAACATTATTTGTAATTATTTTAATTTTATCACTATTGCGCTGTAAACGACAAATAAAAAGACTGTTATTCCTTGCTCCACAATTTATTTTTATGATAGATGTACATATCGAGACACAATGTGCTAATTATCAATAACAAACTAAAACTTGTTGACAACATAACAAGTAATTTACATTTATTTTTGTATATTTTTCCCTGTAATAGGATTACTGTATGTCTGTTGGGAAATAAATGAATTATTATTATTATTATTATTATTATTATTATTATTATTATTATTATTATTTATTAAAACTGCAACTATTGAAGTTAGAAACATGGTTTCTGAAATCTATTAAGTTTAATAAAAAAAGGTAGGAGAAAGGACAACCATTTTTATTTGATAGTACTTCCTTAAATAACCCCCTCCTTTTAGATCTTATTAATTCATAAATTTTAGTACGTTATATATAATTATATTTATACTAATAGTTTATAATTAACATGATTTGTTATTATTTTATTTTTATCACTATTGCGTTGTAAACACCATAACTAATTATTTATATTTATAAAAACTTTAACTAAAGATGGAAACATAGTTTCTGAAATATATTTAGTTCAATATAAAATAAGTTGGACAAAGAGCATTTATTTTATTTTTCAATTTCAATTTACTTTATTAACGGAATCTCCATTTCCAAATTACAATTATAATTACATATTAAAAATTTTATAAGAAAAGTGTGACGCTCTAAAAAGATTATAAAACATATGTATATAAAAAAAAGGCAAATTACCAATCACAAATTACGACAAAATACAAAATAAAAATAATACGCATCAAAATATTTATTTATTTAAATAATTAAAATCTCTACAACCAACACAAGAAACATTAAAAAAATACATTTATATTCTCGGCATTAAGTATATTTATATCATGTTTATTGTTGAATTTACATTAAGTATAATATAATACATTTTATAAATAGAAAAAAGTATTATTCATTCACTTGGTCACAGTTATTTAAATATATTAAATAAAAATGATTTGAAAATAATTTATTAATTATTTTCAAATCATTTGTTATTTAATATAATACATTTTATATAATATTCTTACTAAATGGCTATTGACCATCGGTCTTTCAGCCAAGAGTCCATATCTTATATCATATCAGTCTTTTAGTCGTTGATGAGTAATGTAATGAATGAATGAATAGTAGTTTCAGGATAGCGGAATTTGGATGACGTGTTTGAGTTACGTTTAAAGCATTGTCGGATTAATTAGTTTTGCGTTACGGGATTTGTGGCGAATTTAGCAATAAATATTCCCTAATAAAAAAACGACGTATTACACAATTATTTATTAGGCAATGATAAATATCAATTCTATAATTTTAATATCCGGTGGGGTATTTGCTCTAAACTGGAAGTTATTGTTTCAATAAATTTTTGTATTAGTAATAGTAAACCGCAGACACTTCCTAACACTTCCTTTCAGACTTACATCAATGCAACCTATAAAATATTCGGTACTTCTTTCTAAATCAAATTTTCAAATTAAAGCTTGTAAAATCACCTATACTGACAAACATATTTGGGGCAATTGAACAAAACAAGTGATTTACTTTACGTAATTAGTGAAGCCTGTTAAGAAAACTTTCCTTCAGACAAATTATTTAATTTAATAACAATTTAAATAACAATCAAAACCGTATTAATTTTAATAATTACGTTTAAAATTAATAGGGTTTTGATTGTTATTTAAAATGTTGTTAAATTAAATAACACTCGTTTATCGCAAACGCGATGAATCACAAACATATTAAAGCTGAAAACTGTATAATTGATTTTTTTATTGTTGTCCATAAAATTTCTCCTTCATGTAAAAGGTTTGCGAACCGATGACGAACCGTGAAATAAAATAAAAAAACCTTTTTTTGTTCGACCCTGTCTGCAGCGAGGATTATTCTACACAATAATTATAATCGCAAAATTGTAAATTTTTAATATGTAATTATAAATTTAATTTGAAAATGGAGATTCCGTTAATAAAGTGAAATTGAGAATTGAAATATATTAAGTACACTTTCTGTCATAGTGCTGATTTATTATAATTTCTTGAATAGAGGAAAAATGTTGGTATATTTATCATAAAAGAATTGCTTCAACAAAATTATTAATATTTAAATAGAAACGAGTAGTCAAAAGTCAGAGAGCTAAATGTGGAAATAATTTATTAATTATTTTCAAATCATTTTTATTCAATATATTAATATTTATTTTTAATATCGAAATCAATTTATATTTAAAATCGTGTGGGTAAACTTCATGTTAACCAAAGTGATATACAATTCAAAGTAACGCCATGTATTATAACACATAAATAATATTTATGGGTAATACAATTTTTAATACCGTTTGCCCAGAAGCGCCACTTGAAATTAGCACGCGATCCACCCTTGATAGAAATACCTTTTATATAATATTTTTTTACTGAAGCGAGTGAGTTTGTTTTTTCAAAATAAT
Organism: Philonthus spinipes; assembly: GCA_963082785.1. Lineage (NCBI taxonomy): Eukaryota > Metazoa > Arthropoda > Insecta > Coleoptera > Staphylinidae > Philonthus > Philonthus spinipes. The sequence goes on from OY720315.1 coordinate 15,864,647, forward strand.
TGTTATGTTTTTTTTATAATAAGAAAGTAGTTCCAAATCAATCAACATTAAAGATTATTGTATAAAGATTAAATAATCCAATAGCCATTTAGTAAGAATATTATATAAAATATATTGTATTATATTATACTTAATGTAAATTCTATAATAAAAATGATATATATATATATATATTTGTTTACAGGACAGAAAGACGTCGATAGTCCATTAATATAGTCCAACAATATGTATAGTTAAGTTAGTAGTCTAATAATTTATCATTTTTTTCTAAGCTGGATTAAAAAAAAAAATGAAAGACGACACAAGCACCATCTTTGGCCCAATTTCATGTGACATTGGTCGCGTTCAGGGAATTTTTAACATATAGCGCTACAGCGCAAAGCGCTTGATTTTCCCTGAACACGCTTTCGATGTTAAGGATGTTACAGCTGCACGGTTTGAAAAGCGATCAAGCGGAAAAAATATATGCTTTACCGCTTGATAAAGCGCTTCAGCGCCACACATAAAGCGGTACCGTTCAGCGCAACTGCTTTAGTAAAGCGCTTAAGCGCTACAATTCCCTGAACGCGACCATTGTCAACGATTCGAGTCTACAAGGTAGACTAGAAAAAAAAATGAGAAATTATTTCTATTGATGCATTATATTCTGGTTGTGGAAACTGATTAAATAATTCAATCAAAATCTTGTCCCTTCTTTTTTTTTTCCTTTTCTTTTATTGTACCAAATTTAATTCGGAAACTATATTTTTCGCACAATTTATTGCGGAAAGCTTTATAGTTCATCTCTCAGCTGTTTAATGTATTGGTCAGAATATGTAATAACATTTGTCTGTAAATCCTTTGTTGAAATCAATATATTGTTTAAGAATTATCAGTTGTAATATCCCAAGGACATGGATAATGCGAAATAATTTAATAAGTTTTCGAAAGCACGTTGCTTTTAAGTAAGAAAACTTTAACAATTATGAGTATTTATCAATGTCTGAAGGATATTCGGTACGAACATTTCTTGCAAGTAAATTATTTATTTAACATTATTTATTGAAAATACAATTATTATTATTATCAATGGATGGAATTACTATTTTTATTGCCAAACTGTGAACGTGAGTGACATTTCTATATTACGATTACTCCAAGTGTTTATATTGTTTAGCAACATCATAGCGATAAGCTCCCATAAGGGGATTTCAGTGTAAGTTTATGTTGATTGCTTATTTTTGCACACGTGACTGAGAATGAAGCAATTTAATTGGATGCTTATTTCAGCAAGAAATATTCGGTATAATTTTTATTTTATTTTAATTTTTCAGCTGCTTACATCAAAAAATGCAAACGGTCAGATCCAGCCTTGGAAGAATGTGCCGTGAAAAATGCGAATGAAGCTCTTCCAACAATTTTGAAAGGTAAGAGATAGTTTACGTTGAGAATCCGAAGAAAAATAATGCAACTGTTTATAAAGATAAGTTTCTTCTCTGAATGCATTTTTCTTTTAATTTAATTTTATGATTATGATAAATACTATTTATGGTTGAAAAATTACTCCTTAAAAATTAACCTTGAATGAACGTTCGCCTTTTTTCAAAAATATTCGAGATGGAATAAATGCGATCCGAAAATCCCGAGGCGAGGACCTTCCCTGGTAACGATTTCTGCAAGTGTTTATTGATATAATTATAATTATGTATTGTGTTAGATGGGTGGATCAATACATATATATATATATATATATATATATATATATATATGTTGACACATTTATTCGGGTTTGATCCCGCGTATTTTCTTGGAACTGGTCCATTGAATTTTCTGATCGACGTTTCGATGACGTCGCAGTCATCTTCGTCAGGAGTAAACTATTTGATTATATTGCTCTAGCAACCACTTGTTAGATTTTTACGTATTGTAACTAGATATTCGTGTTTCTTGTTTGGCTTCTGGTGATTCTATTTTCTTATCTTGAAGACGTGTTCGTGCCCTCTGTTTCAATTTCGACATTATTATCTGAAGGGAACTGGTTCTGAATTTCTTGATTTTGTGAAGATAGTGAATTTTGACTGAAATTTCGATACTTATAAAAAAATCAACACCTGGTTCGAACTCCAAAAGAAATTATACCACTTGAGGCTCAAGGAGTTTATGAAATCCCATGTAATGGCGGTGAGAAAAGACCTTTAAACCTTGTATTTAAAGTGAATAAATCCGTTTTCGATTATTGAAGATTATTTTGAATAAAATATTTTTTATCATTTTCAAAAAATAAAACGTGAATTTTTACGACAAGAAAAAAATCGGCTTCATAGTTCTACAGCTAGTAATTAATATCGCTCAATGGAATTATTTAGTAATGATAGCTTGTCTATATATAAATATGTCTATAAAAACAATATTGGAATACAAATTATAATATTTATTTGGTGTTGAAGCAATCCCTAACTGGATCATTTGAATCTAATATTAAAATTTTCGTTTCATAAACTTCCTCTTTGTTGCCTTCGAATAATAAGTTGTTAATTAAAAACAAATAAAAATTAATGACGCAAAAATTGTATTTTAAATAAATATATAGAGTAAGGACGGAAATAGCTCTAGTCGATAACCCAGACTGACTGAACTGTATGTATTGTTAATATTTATGTTGTATTATTTCTATAGTCTGAACAAAGATGTATAAAGAAAGAAATAAGAAAGTTGATAATAGTCCAGAAGAAACATGCTTTTAGTAAAATGAACACACCACCGATTAGATCATAAAAAAAGTGCTATAAGAATGTCTTCCTTGCATTGAAATATTGCTTCAAATAACGAAGATATAAATAAAAAAAGAAAATCGCATTTTTATTTTTCTATTTTCTTGAAAACATAGAAACTTAGCTCAGTTTTCTCAACGGGATATTAATCAGCATGAAGTTCTGCAAAAGTGCCAAATTTAAACCTACCCTCCATCTCTTATAATAACCGAGATCCCCATGATGAGACTTGAATTTGAAACACCCCTGTATATATCGAGTAAATAAAAAAATGTTTATCTATTTATTTTTTAATACAAATACATTGTAGGATTGTAAAAATATTAATTTTAATGAGCAAATAGAATAAAGTGTTCCACAAACAAAGCTTAAAATTAATATCTTATTAAAATTAAAATAATTTAAAATTAAAATTTCAACCTTCACTATTATTATTATGGGTAAGACTGTCTGAACTATCGATCAGAAATCAGTCCTTGTTTATTTTATATATATATATATATATATATATATATATCTTTATTCAGACTATATAGATAATTTTAACAATATAACAATATAAATAATAACAATACATGTAAGTGTCTGGGCTATCGACCAGAGGTCTTTCTGCCCTGTGTTTATTTTATTTTATAAATTTTATTAATTTTTTAATATTTTAGGTGATCCTCATAACAATATACCGAATTTGTTACCGTTGGAAATTCCCCACATTTATTTATCGCCGGAACCGGGGCTTAGGATCAACATGTCTGACTGCAAACTGTTCGGTTTAGAAAACACGATCATAACCCACGTGAAATTCGACTTCGAGAAGAAACACGTTTCGATCACGGCCAATATCCACCATCTCAATTTGATCAGCGAGTACGACATCGATGGGAAAATTTTGGTGTTGCCCATTACCGGAAGCGGACCAGCCAACATTACAATCGGTAAATTAATTAAAGGAAATTGATAAAAATATAAAATCATTTTCTCATAAATAGAAAAATTGATGGATATTTGTTAAAAACTTACATTGTAAGTAATTTTTGGAGTTGGAAAAAAGGAATGATCGAATTTTATTAATTATTACCAGTAATTTTTTTTATTTGTGCAAAAAGTTTGTATCTTTTACTATTTATTACATTGCAAAATGTATCGCAATAATTATTAATAGTTAGAATCGTTTATTAATTTATATATTACATTTCCCTTTCTTGTAATTATTTACTTGAAAACCATTAAAATTATTACAATTTATGCATAAAATGCTTTATTAAAAAAAACGTTAAAAGTTTACAAATTATTTAATTATAAAAGTTAAATTATTATCAATAATTTAAACATTCTTCATCAAAAACTAAAAGAGAAAATCATTAAATATACTATTCAAAATGCAACATTGTAAGTCCTCTCATTGTTCATTGTGTTATTTTATTACAGCCGGGGGAGTTTACACATTCGAATTCAATTACGATTTCAAAGAGAAACACGGACACAGATTCCTCCACTTTACGTCCACCGATTTGGAATATACCACAGAGAGGATTTACATTAAGTTGGATAATTTGTTCAACGGAGACAAAGCGTTAGGTGAGTTTTCTTTTTAGGATATATTTTTTCAAATCATTTTAAGCTACAAAGAAAATATGTACAACTATTTTGTTGATTGTTAAGGATTTAATTTAGTTATACATTTTGTTTATTAAATTATACATTTTTTATCTTTATTTGTATAATTAATGGTTTTAATATTTAGACATTGGTAGTTCATCTTGTATGAAATAAATATGAATAAAATAATGAAAATAAAACACAGATTAGATTGAATAACTTTAAATTCTCGACTAGTTTCGTGTTATTAGCCCACCTTCAAGAGAATTTAAAATTTGTTTTTTTTATATTCACTAAAATAAAATAACAAATCATATAAACAAAGTTAAAAAGTGTTTTACTTAATTTGTTGAAATATGATCATCACGATGTTTTACACACATAGTCTCGATCAATTACATAATTAATTTCAAGCAATGGTTTCTAGCGCGAGTATTATAGATATCATAGGAATACAGCATACCCGCATTTAATTTCTCCATACGAAAACGTTGCATAGCACAATGGTAGTAGTTGCAATGGCAATAGACCTTTTAATATACAATGGAGTATTTACTAAGAAATAGTTGCGGATATTTATACTTTTGTATTAAAACTGACACACAACACAAAAATTAATTACTGTATTTTTTTGTTTTATTTTTTTTTATTATTTTTTCTCTATTTAATTTTCGTTAATGAAAAAATACTTTTTTACATTAATTTTTCATTTGGCACTTGCTGAAATATATTACCCTATATAAAGTAATTTAAAGGAAAGACACTTACCATGTTATAATTTCCATTGCATCATAATAATTATAAATAATGTTAGGAAAAACTGATATTTTTAATAATTCAATATTACTAATTTTAGTTAAACACGTGTATCAATTATTAAATTTATAACATAATTTTTCTTTTTATTTAGCCAACCCCGTCACTGAGTTTTTGGACCAGAGCTGGAAGGAAGTCTCCAATGAATTGTATCCATCCTTAAAAGACACCATCGGTAGCATTATCGAGAGCATCGCGTCGGGATTCCTAACGAGGATTCCATTTAGTGATATTTTCCTTCCTTAATCAGAAAATATTTCAAGTTTTTTTGGATGAGTTTTGTGAACATTACCGATATTTAAATTCTCCTAAATATGCTAGAAAGCATTTATTTATGACGCAAGTTGATTTTTTAAATATTTATTTAGTTTAGGTTAAGTTTATTTTAAATTATTTAATAATTTCAAATATATATATTTTATATAAATTGATTTTATTTTAATTTTAATTTATTGCATTACAAAATATTATGAAAAAACTAAATGAAATATTTAGTAATTAATAAGAATAAATATTAAATTTTAACCCTATTTTCCCATCCTCTACATGCAAATAGCTCGGTATTAAATTTGACTCCAAACTAACCTTTAAACCTCATTCCCTGCAAATTAAATGAACTAAATGGAAAATGATTCATTGAAAATTAATTTCAATTTTATTTAATTTATGAGAAATTATTATTTAAATAACAGTTATAGTCACAACATAGGGGAGTCCGACGTGGTCCAGGAAACCTTCCATGCAATGGTGAAAATCGTGAAATACGACAGAGAATGATGAATTAAAAACCCATGTGGTTATAGTCACAACATCACATTTTTATAACCTCACAAAATATAGTAATAAAAATGAAATTAAACGAAGACAATTTCTGTCAATGATTAATAAATTCGATTCACCACTTTTTCCGACTACATTGATCATTGCCATAAATTTTTCATGTTTAATTTCATTTTAATTTAAATAACTGCAAATATGTGAATCATTTTATTTAATATAATAATAATATTTATTATTATTTTATGCCCAAAACATAAAAATATAAAAATTGACCACAAAATCCCTCACCTGGAACTTTTAAACCTCTGCATTAAGAGAAATCCCAACATCCCTTCAAATTTCAAACATTCTCAATCCACTATTCATGAATTAATATCATCACACATTAATGTCTGACTGACTTACGAGAAAAAGGCAAGGACTGAGGACTGAAAGGACACTGATCAATCCCAATATTGTAAATAAAAATGTAACGTTTTGTAAAATTAATGTAACTGTAAATATCACAATTAATAATAATTATGAAGGAAACCAAAAATACGAAAGGGAATAGATTAATATTTATTCTAAATCATTACTAGGTAAACCATTATTAATAATTATTTAAATAATAGATTATTATAAAAATATACCCAAAAATTTACCACAAAATCTCTCACCTGGAACTTTTAAACCTCTGCATTAAGAGAAATCCCAACATCCCTTCAAACTTCAAACATTCTCAATCCACCATTCATGAATTAATATCATCACATATTAATGTCTGACTGACTTACGAGAAAAAGGCAAGGACTGACGACTGAAAGATCACTGATAGATCCCCATCTTGTAAATAAAAATGTAACGTTTTATAAAATTAATATAACTCTAAATATCACAAATAAGTATAACTGTGAAGGAAAACAAAAATACGAAAGAGAAAATATTAATATATATTCTAAATTATTACTAGGTAAACCATTATTAATGATTATTTAAATTTAATATTTATATATAAATATATTTTAAATATAATATATAATCAACAAATTATCTTTTACACGATGTCTAAGAGAAACAAAATATAACAAAAATAATAATTATTTAGTGTCAAAAATATAATATTATAAACATTACGGAAGAGAATTAAAGTCACATTTTGCAAACTAAAACGACCTTAACATCAAAGATGCAATCGGCATATTTGCTAATTGTTATGTTTGCCGTGTATATCCAAGAATTTTTTAACAGCTCTCGAGATTATGTAATGTTTGTTTAAATTTGCATTCGAGCAGACGGAATAAAATAATATTTCACACTAAACGGATGTAAAACTTGAAAAATCACCATCTACATTAATATTGTTTTTTTTTATCTTGTGACTCCATGTATTTTACTTTCTTACAATTAATTTAATTATGAATGTTATTAACGGTTGAATGTTTAATAAACTCCTGAATTACACTTACTTCTTCAAAAAATTCATTGTATCGTCACTATTTTAAAAAAATATATTTTCGTATTATTTTAATTTTTAAAATATAGCTAAAATAACATTTTTGCATTTAAAACACTTTTCAATAATTCTAAGAAATGTAACAAATAATGTATGTATCATTATAATTATTATTTTAATTGCGATTTAGTATCTTCTACTGACTGGTAAATTTGAGATATAATCTAATTCTCTTATAAAAACTCAGTTTATTAAGTGAAAAGTTACACTTTTTCAATCAACTCTTATAGTCTCATTCCTAATTTTATTAAATATTATGAAATTATCATTAAATCACAAAATATCTTTAATATTTTCTATCAACATATAATAATAACTAATAACATATAACATATATTTATTTTGTCTGTTTATTAATTAAAGACATAATGAATTATTTGGCATTGTTTAATCAAGAAAACGATTGGCAGAAGTTTAAATTTGATTCTTTTGGCACATCATCAGTTGTTTGAAAAATATTTGCTTGATTTCATGATTAGCTTTCCCACTTTACACTTGATGAAACCTTATGAAATACTTTTATGTAATTATTAATAAAGAATACGTGATTTGTTCCACAAATTATGTATTTCCTGCTTTCACTTCAATTTAAGATATCAAATCTATCTCTTGCACAATTTTCTTGGAAATTAGGGATTTCGCACGGTTTCTTGGAGTATTAAACTCAGTTTTGCTTTACAATGTGATTTCTAAATCAAGTTAAAGTAAGCTGAAGATTCAGATTGAAAGCCTGAAAATAACTGTTTGTATTGCAGCTGTCTTGGCACAAATGCTATCTCATGACTTAAATTAAATAGATCTAATGTTACATATGCGGACCAGTATATTAATCAGTTGGTACAAATACGTACTATCGACCCGAATAACGTAATTACTTAGCTCCCATCAACATTCATCAATACATCTGTGCGAATCATTAGCAGAGTTTATTCATTTTCACTTGTTCAGTACGATTGATTTATTTGGAATATGTATGTTTAGTTGCCTATAGTACAAAATAAATCAATTGATTAAATAGGGGAAATGTATTCTTATATATAAATAAAGAAAACTGAAATCGGGTTAAATTTTCAAATTTCAAATGTATTCAATTCGAAATGGATTTACATATAATTACAATTTTAAATGCCATTTATTACGTTTTGGATACAACAAATTGGCAAATAAATTGTTATGTCAAATGATCAACAATCAATTGCTTGATTTATGCATTCAATTAAAGAAGGGCTTATAGATTAAAAAATTATGCATATATCCATATATTAAAAAAATCCATAAATTAAATAAATCCATTACCAATAATATTGAAAAGATATGGAAATCCTCTTTATCTCATATCCAATAATCCTTTTTTCTTTGAGTACAAAACTTCACCTCTATTCCCTTTTTGTACATTCCTTGATAATGATCAATGACTGAAACTAGTCGGAAGAAATAAACATATCCTACTCCCACAATTCGTGAATTCATTAAAAGTTTTCAGGACGTTACAACTAGCTAGCAGAGACATTTTATTGCCGAAAGCCCAGGACAGACAAACCTTTATTTTAGTGTGATATTAAAAGTTTATAAAAATGAAATTGTCTGAATAAAGGTATTTGTATATTTGAATAAATGAAATAAACCATCTTTTTTATTCTGTATTTTTTTAACATTCCATTTAGTTTTCTAATCTACTAGAATTTACTTATAAAGAAAAAACGACCTTTACTGAAATTTATTTTATAATAAAAATCTGAAAATTTAAAAATATATTAATATAAGTATATTACAAATAAAATATTTTCAGAGTATATCTCAATCAATCCCATGGAATCGAACATTTTTGGCAATTATGATCCAGTGCACTTGATGCACTTCTTCGTAATTATTATGGAAAGGATTTTCATTCGAGATACGTTAGGGATAGTTTTTTTTATTATCGATGTATTAAGTGAAATCACAGAAAATCTTCATGTACACATTAAAATTGTTTTACTTATTTAGTTGGTTCATATTCGTCCATTGTACGCAAATTATTTCGATTGACTTTGTGCATTATTCGTTTGATTAATCATTAACAACATTAATTATACAAATTTATTAAATTCGGGAAAATGCTTATTACATTCACTTAATATACTTAAATTATTGAAAGAATATGATCCAATTTATAATTACTACATAAACTGTAAGCAAAATCAAACATGCCCATTTGAATCAATTTTCAATTGGATCTAGGGACTCTCATTTTGAACTGTATTTGTTCCAGTAAGGTTGGAGGGAGTACAAATCTATATTTTGATTATTTGCTTTCGATTACCATCTATATTAATTTTTCAGTTAATTTAAAACAGTTATTATTAATTGTAACTAGAAATAAATTACAAATTATAATATTATTTATATTAGTTAATAGGCTTAACAATTATAAACAATATTCGTTTCTACTACACTAAGAAAAAGTTGAACTAAGTTCAAGTTTGAGACATACCTATATATGAACGTCCTCATATATGAGGATTATATTGTTGTCAGTATAGAAAGTACAAATATTTATTCTTTACGTGAATAAGGAACAAACCTAATATTATCATGTTCAATGAAATGATTACTTCTTTCAAAAATTCATTGTATAGTCACTATTTAAAACAACATTTTTTCGTATTACTTCTATTTTTAATATATAGCTAAAATTACATATTTGTATTTAGAACAATTTTCAGTAATTCTAAGAAATATATCATTATTATTATAATGTTTTAATCACGCATTAGATTATTTGTTTCCGATTTAAATTTCCCGATGCACTTATTTCAGATTGTATATAAGGTCGCCTATATAATAAATTGGAAATTTGAATTCTTTTATTTCTTAAATATGAAATGAAATATTTTATGGAAAAATAAATGTATTGGACACTTTTCTTCAAAGAAAATCATTTTATATATAAAAAATTAACATTTTATATTCTATGGTTGTGGCTCTTACTTGATGAAACTCTATAATTTATTATAAAAACAACACGTTTTTCAACAGTTTCATAAACTTTAAAAAACTTGCGAAACTTAAAACATGTATTTTTCTTACAATAAATTAACAATTTAAATTTGTATAGTAAGATCAACATTCAAATTTCGAATGGTGACACACATTTATTTTAATGCGTCCATAAATTTATTGCTATTGCTCTTATATGTGTTGTTGTTGTTATTTATTATTATTTAAATAAAACCTATTAATTCTTTTCTGTCAGTGTAGCCGGCAAAACTAATTTAAAGGGTATTAACAATAAACTAAATCTCGATCCGCTGAACAAAATGGATGCTTTAAAATTAAAACAAAATTAAACGTTAGTCTATTATTATTATTACAGCATATATTCAATGTTTATTGAATGGGACGTAAAAAATTAAATAACTCCAGTAATAAATAAATTTGTATTTATTATTCCACCTGAGATCGCAGTCGAGACAGTGCGTTTGATTAATTTAATTTAACAAAATTATATAAGGCAGAACTGTACTGACGAGGGATAAAATCCCGAAACACATGTCCGTAGATGGCCTTATATTACGTTTTTTTTTTGCATTAAATATTTTTGAATACAAAAGTCTTGCATTATACAGTGTGTTATTGTTATGCAACAACAAGTGTTGTAGATTTGTTTTAAAGTACTTACGTATTGATGTTTCATCTGGTGTCCCACAGGGAAGTCATTAGTATTATTTCTTATTCTGATTGATGATAATTCCCGAAATATAAACCACGCCAGATCTTACCTCTATGCCCTCGACATAAAAGTTTTAATGGAAGTGCATTCTATGGAAAACTGCCTAAAGCTTCAATTTGATCTGAAAGTAATTTGTAATTGGTGTGATATTAACGATTTAGATCTTAATATAGATAAATACAAGCTAATGACATAATTGGAAAAAAGAAACGAACCGAATATGAATATTTAATTAATAATATAACTCTTAAAAGGATAAATAAAATTAATAACTTAGTGATACTCTTTGAAGACTCTTTGTGCTTCACTGATCATGTATCCTTAGTGTGCAACAAAGCAATGCGATCTTTGGGTTTTATTATGCGGCATAGGAAACATTTCAATATCAGAACTTTACTAATTTTTCATTTTTTCCTAAAATTAGTATTTTTTATGTTTAAGGATAGAATATTTCCTAATTTAGACATAAATAAAAACACTTTTTTCATTTGAAAAATAATAAATTGTTTATAATTCTTATAAAAATATAAATTTCACAATTTTTCATATTTAAATAAAAAACATTGCAAAATATCGACGTTTCAATGTAAAATATTGCGCTAATTCTGATACATACACGTTTTTGAAATAAAAATTAAAAATGTATACAAGCTTAATTAATATTATTAAATAGAGATTAGCTTTTTTAAACACAATTACTTATGATCTTCTTTATGTTGATTGTGGAGACTTTAATTATTTAAATAAAAATAGTTGTCCTTTCTCCTACTTATTTTTATTAAAACAGTTTCCGAAATATATTTAGTTTAATAAAAAATAAGTAGGAGAAAGGACAACTATTTTTATTTAAATAATCAATTACTTATGCATTACTGTATATTATTTATCTCTTTCTTAAAACCGCATTCATAAAACTTTTAATCTTATAAAACGAGAACGTAATTGCTGGTTCCCAGCCTTAATGAAACAAATATACTGTAAAGTGTTTTATTATTCGACTAAACTCTCGTTCTACGCTTATTAAGTTATCACTATAATTACCTACGGTATCTACAATTAAACTCAGTCATCTAATCAACGCACGCAAACGTCTCTAAAATAATCCACCCCAGATATCTAGAAGCATTAATTTAGAATGTTTCAAACATCCAGAGCGCCGTGATTATCCGCAGTTCAGATTGCGTCGCGTTCTCTCATCTCATCTCGCCGCGCCGAAAAACCGTTTTAATTCCATTCAAGGTGATAAAATTTCATTGTAGGGCACTTTGCCGAAGTAACCGTTCAAGACAGATGTGACGATCGCGTTTATCGTCTCCGCCAGCGCAGGGTATATCTCCTTCGAAACCTCCAGCCAGTTTTCGTTTAAGAACTTATTCATTTCAGGACCTACAAAAATAATCAGACAATATTAATAATAAATATAAAATTGTTATATAAAAAATATAGCTGAAAATACATAGAATATAGTCAAAAAATGTTTTATAAATAATAAATAACATAAAAGGCATCAAAAAGTTAGAGGAGCATTGGATTAAATCAGTGCCTACTAAAAGACACTTTAAGGCACTGATTGAATGTATCACGCCTGAAGGAGAGATTGTCTTGTCAAACGGCCTAACAAATAAAATATTGGTCATTTGAACAAAAAACGAATTATGATGTTTTTAAGTGGGCACTGAAATATTGACACTTTTGAAATACCTATTGTCAAAATTGACAAACCTAAAATTTTTCAATACTAGAGGAATCTGTTGGTAGAAAAATCAACATGCCGCTCGTGCATCCATCTTGTTCCTACTGGAACAATTTTTCATAATGTCTATTTGAGGTCACTATTCGACAAATCAATTTCTAGCTCAAAAACTGTAAGAGTTATGGGGCATAAAGCGATATGAATGGGTGGGTAATTGAACGAAGAATCCAAAAATAGTAATATGTAGGGTGTTCTATTTAAAATAAAAAAGCTAGTAGCCAATTTCGGTACAAACGGAAGTGATAGAAATTGAAAATATATTCCATAAGGAGATCGCATTAAAATGTGGAATTTCTATAAAATTTTCCTCGGTCGGGAACACCGTAAACTTTTAATAGCCGTTATTCGTGGCCCATCATGTATATATATATATATATATATATACATGATAGGCCACATATATATATATATATATAAATTTTGTGATATATATATATATATATATATATATATATATATATCACAAAATTTATTTAATTATTAAATGGCTATAGAAAATAGTGATACTTGCACACAATTAATAAAATAATTTCATCAAGTCTATTCCAGTTATTGTGATTTGTCAGCATCCAGTAAATATACAGTACATGCTAAAAATCCAAAACTGCTTTCATCTAATTTGTGAAGCAAACCTAGTGTTATTTATTTATGGTTACATCAAACTAACTTCTTTTTTTTTTCGAAATATTTCAAGTTTATGAATATTAAAAACTAATTATCTGTGTTTATTATGCATATTTTATTCACTTAATTAGAACGGAGTTCTTGAATGTATATGGGTGTGTTTATGTATTTTTTGTAGGTTGAATTTGGTCGTTGGGCAATCGAGAACACTTCTTACCTAATCTCTCGTCGCCGTTGAAGAGATTCTCGAGGGAAAAGTAGACGCGACTCGGTTCGTAACTCAATTTGGGCTCTTTCAGAAGGACGTGCTCCTCGCCGTTTTTCTTCTCCAGATCGTACTTGAAGGTGTACGTGAAATTAACGTTTTCTTGAAATATGAAATTATAAAATAAATAATAAAATTTAATGCTAGAATTATGTATAAAAAATGTGTATCATGATTCGCAATAGAAAAACATTTTGTACAACAGTTGTTGAAACAAATTAAAAGTGGTTTGTTATTTATTATTATACTACGTTTATTGCAACTGCATTTTTTAAAAGTGCAGTTATGTGAACATAGTAAAAATGTGTTGTACAATTCTAATCATTATTAATATCATTAAACGTTTTCTTGTAATACGAAATTAAAAGCAAAAGAGAGAACTTAGAACGAACATCTTTTGCGATTCTAATTACTAATACAATTATTTTATACCACTACTAAACATCTTTATTCATGTAACATTTATACATAGTTTAAATAATTATTTACAATGTATTTGTAGATTTATATTCACATATATTACATGAAATGGCTAATGACCGAAGTTCTTTCCGCCTATCTATGTCTAGTTCTTGTTATTGTTTATTTAATTAAAACTAATTTGTTATTCCTTTTAAATTATATTTATATCTATGTTGTACATTGAAAATTTCTACAATTGTTTATTTAATTTTCATGATTGCTATCGTCATTGTCAAAGTCCACATTATTTGATGAAATGATAAATTGATGAAGATTTTTTATATTTTGGAAGGATATTTGGATTTCGGGGGATATTATTTGATATTTTATTGAAATTGCAATTTTCGAATTCTGATTATTAATTGCACTTAAAAAAATTGCGAGAATTAAATGTTAATATTGTGTGCAAAACAGATATTTTAGTCTATTTTGACCAATGTTTGACGTCATTAAATTGCACTTAATTTCAACTCAGTGCGGTAGAAACAAGCAAACAAAATATTTTATGATTTTCTCGTAATTATTCTATATGAACATATATATATATATATATATATATATATATTGTACTGTTTTTGTAAAAAGGTGATTCCGTAATAAAATTATTATTATTATTAAGTAATTTTTTATCATTACATATTTCTCTAATTACCCAAAGTGAAATTTCCAGGTCCGTGTCCAATAATAGGAAGCACCAAAATCCTTCCGCGAATATCGTACGTTATATCCATACTCATCAAAGGAATATTCATTCGAATCGTCCAGGTTTTTTCTTTGGCGTTTATTCTAAAAGCAAAGTAGTTACAGACTGCATAGAACGAAATAAAAAAAATAATATAAATTAAATAATTAAATAATAATCTTAACGTTAACAAATTACAAGAGTGTTATTTAAATTAAATTTTATGAAATAAATATTAAATCTAATCTGTGTTTTATTCGTTGATTTTTAATATTTTATTCATATTTATTTCATACAATATGCACTACTAATGTCTAAATATTAAAACCATTAATTATATTAAAATAGAAATTTGATCACCTCCAAGTCGATTAAAGATCCTCCCTAAGATCTTAACCAAGCTCAGACATCCCAACATTCCACTCCATATTCCCTCAAATGAATAAACTTATGAATCCAGCCATATCCCTGCGTATACTAGCGTTAAGCAAAAAAAACATCTTTGATTCGGATTGATTTAAAAATCTCCCAGGCTATGTATATTTGTATTTTTCTTCAACCGACTACGGACAACTAGCCCAGCCCGGAAGTCAATATAACGAAATGAGAAATCGTTATCGGGAAATTGTACTTTTATTTTGAAATATAAATTAAGCAAAACGTGATTTCGTATATTATTTATATTAGAAACGATCAAAGGAAATCTAAACTATTGTGTCAAAATATATATATTTTTTCAGAGCGTCTATTTGAGGTCAATATTTGACATATAATTTTTTTAAGTTCGTGTCGAATTACGGGCAATAAAGAATAATCAATGGGCGATTAATTAAGCTTTAAAGGACAATTTCACAAGACGATGAATCTCCTAAGTTTCCATCTTGTCGTCTGTTATCCTTCTATATCTGTCTTAAATTCCTGTGCCTATTTTTGTCTTTTTTAAATGCTATGCTTATTGTCTCTAAAACTCGCCATTTCTATGATATTTAAATTATTATTTTCGTTATAAAATTGAAATTGTTAAACTTCCTCTTTATCTTAGTGTAGTTCTATTTTTTTAGAATAATATGGCGTTCATCAGTCGCATCAGTTTTACTTTATTTCCTTATATTTACTATTTTTTTTTGTTTGTATATAGTCTTTGAATATTTGTTCGTAATATGAAGCCTTACACCTAACGGTAGAAAGGAAAAAGATTAAAAAAAAGAAGATAGAACAGCAAGAAGAATATATGAAACAAGAGCGAAAGGAAGAAATTACCGGGGAAGACCGAGAAAAACATGGAATGACATAATTAGAGAAGAAGCAGAAAAAAAGGACATAGATTGGAGGGACATTAAACAATTAACCAAGGACAGAAAGACATGGAGAGAAAAATATAGAAACAGACACTAAACAAAAACTCCTTACACCTAACGGTAGAAAGGAAAAAGATTAAAAAAAAAATATATGAAGCCTAATTTTCATTGAATGACATGCTTTTTCATAGACACTAAGAACTTGACGTGAAATTTTGTCAGTGATGGCTTTCACGACTTTACGAAATTATACAAACACAAATCTTGGCTCAGTGTTTTTGTTTTATTTAATATTATTGATATATTTAATAAAACGTTCAGCCACTTCAAAATCAAAAGTTAGCGCTTGCGTCGTCTTTAATTTATTATGATTATTGATATATATATTTATCAGTAGTTGAAATAAACATTCAATTCAACTTACTAGCATTTGTAATTTTAAAGCCACGTCGCGGATCAGCGTATATTACAGAAATATCGTGGAGAAATTGATAAAGATGACCTGAGTTTCATACACCCAATAAATGTATAATAAAGACTTCCGCTTCACTGAAAAACTTCTTGTATTCCCCTCGATCTCGGCATATAGTTAACATATTACTCTACATATAAACACCAATAAATTGGTACAAAAATAGCTGTATATATCTACAAAATGGTGTGTCGCTCTTTACTAGATTGCGCAGCAATCTTTTATTACCATCCTCGTCTGGTTTCCTTGAAAAACATGCAAGTCGCCGAGACATTGGCCCTTAGAGTTCTAATCTAGGATTGTGGGGTATCTGATCCCCATAGTCCTTCAAATCCACTCCTATATGAACTCACCAATATGACCCCCATCAAAGAAAGACTGTTCGTCTAATGGGTCAAAAGTCCGGGAACCAGAAATATCGAATGCGCTATTATTTTAGGCAATACCAATCTTAAAAAAAAACGTGCTAAAAATTCATGACATTTCGTTAAGCAATTTTTGAGATATTGAAAAAAAAATCGTGTAAGTCCAGGAATGGCTTGAAAAATGTTAGAAGGAAAATTCTCCAGCGAAAATAACTATTTGCCAAAGGTATTCGATTTCAAACGACCACCGTAAACGCAGAACGCTCTGGAAGGCCCAAAGAGGTGACAATGCCGTAAAAGTTAAAAAGGTGTTAACAATTGTTATGAGTGATCGTAAAGTGAAATTATAGGAGATAGCTGACATTCTAAAGATATCAAAAAGCACCATGTGCTCCATTGTGAGCTAAAATGTTGAACATGGTGCTTTTTGAAATCTTTACAATGTCAACTATCTCCTTAAATTTCACTTTGCGATCATAAAAATTGTTAACACTTTTTTTATGTTTTATTGCATTGTCACCTCTTTTGGCCTTCCAGGACGTTCTGCGTTTACGAATTGTTGTGCATTGTTTGGAGCTTTTAGAGCGATATTAAAAGATTTTTTTGCGTCGACATGTGACCATAGATGAAACATGGATTTACCACTACACGCCAGAGTCAAAAAGAGCATGTGCTGAGTGGAGAACAGAGGGTAAAAGCTGTCAAAAGCGTAATTGCCCAAACTAACGCCCATTTTGAGGCCATTGATAAATCGTTCTACGAGAAAGGCATAGAAATGCGTTGGAGTGATTGTATTACTGTAGAAGGAGAAAATATAGATGTTTATATTAGTTAGTCCTGAGACTTTATGACCCGTTTGTTATCTAAAAAAAAATGCCCCAAATCTCATAAGCATAATAAACTCACTATACATTCCTGGAATCGAAACCATAAGTCCCAAATGTAAATACGCCAGTCTAATCCATCACTTCATTTCACAACATTGAAGATAGTTAAGTGACAAAATTTTATGATCTTTCTGAATATATATATATATATGTATATATATATATATATGCCGTACAAGCCCAGGAATGGCTATGTTATCATGAAAATTCAGAGACTTTTGACATAGACTGTTAACGATCATCACATTTTATTCGTATATTTTGACAAGGAAGAAAATTCAAACTCTAGACGGAAGGACCACTGCTCGATAGGTCTCTGGCGGACGATTTAAATGGGTTAATCTCCTGCTGATAACATCCCACACATGTTCTATCGGATAAATATTTCGAGATATTGGTGGCCAGGGTAAAAGATTGATTTCGTGTCCTTCAAAGTAGTCCAATGTAGCTGTAGCAACAGCTAGGGTATAATATGTAGTCGCAAAATTTCTTGTATGTAGCGGAGAGATGTCATGCTTCCTCTAATAAACACTAATGATGACCTTCTACCATACGCAATAGCTCCCCAATCCATCACTCTAACTGTTCGATCGATATATCTTACAACATCGTACTATGGATTTTGTCGTTCATCGCGTCGTCTTTTTACCCTGTGTCGACCATCATTCATGCTCAAACAAAAGCGGGATTCGTCTCTAAAGACAACTGTATTCCATTCCACTTTCCATTACAATTGTTCCCTGCACCACTCTAGACGATTATGTTGGTTTTCGGATGTCAGAGGTAGCATAAAATATGGGCGGTAAGAAAACAGACCGAAACTTTTTTATCCGATTATATACCGAATGGGCCTTCCATGTTTTACAAACCACTGATTTGTCATTTCCCTTGTGCTTGCGAAACGGTCCCTTATGTCTAGTTGTCTGAGACGACGATCTTTGGGCCCCGTTGTTCTTCGTCGACGGCCTATACCACTTGCTCTCTGTGTTCGGCCGTCTTGATCATATGCCTGACAACAACGAATCATAGAATAGAACAGAATGAACAGAAATACACTTCTGTTCATTCTGCGGTCAATTCCCGCAGAGAAAGTTCCGCATCGCGCATGCCGACAATACGGCCTCTCTAAAACTCATTAAGTTGAGTAAAATTCGCATTTCTGCGCACTCTTGGCATAACAAATAACAAATGTAATCGTCCTAACAAGAGAAGTCAAAAGTTAAACTCATACTAAACCTACAAATGTTGAACATAATAGTGCAGGTGTTCAGAAAAAATGGAAAATAAACAAAAAAGAGCAAAGTAATAATGCTGATACTTTAATCAGTAATTCTTTAGGTCTAAACACAGAAGTATGTCACATGTTCTTGGTGATTACATTTCTATTTCACTTAGTATATATATATATATATATATATATATTATGATAAAATATATACAGTAAATGGCAGAAAGACCTCGGGTCGATAACCTATGAAAGGACAACCTCAAATTATATTATACTATACAATATTGTACTTAATATAATGTAAAAGTTCCTTGAATAAAGATATATATACAGGGTGGCGCAAGATTACGATGAAGTCCAATATCTCAGTTATAAAGAAATATACAAAAAAATGTTACTTACATTATTAGTAGCTACTGTCAAAATTCAAATTTTAAAATTAGTTTCATATATACAAGGTGTCCAATAATCACGTAACGTATCAAACATATGTTTTTTTAAATGGAATGATATATTTTTTATGAAGATTTTCGATTCTACGTTTAATGTTGAAATCGATAGATGTTTAGAGCCTAATATTTCAATAATGAAAAATGAAATAAACATTTTGTCAACGCCATACAAATGCAAAAATACTTAATAATAAAAGAAATACTCTTTTTTTCTCTTAAAACAAATTTTTATATACAAGGTGAAGCAATACGCAAAATGATTTTTTTTCTCTTTTTACTTAAATGGGACACCCTATACTTTTTATACTATTTTAACAGAAAATTAATCACTCTTCATTTTTTATATAACATATTAAATAGCTACCGTTTACCGTTTTTGAGATATTTAATCTCAAATACAAATTTAGTATAGAATTTTTAATCAAAGCAGGCCGTGCCAGAACAACTAATTTATTTAGTTGTGAAAGTTACGCGAACACAAATTTAAAATAATTTAGTGAAACGAATAATCAAGTGTAATAATTAAAATACATCATAATTCATACATATTTTTTTACCACGGGATAAATGAGAATTTAATAAAAAAAGTAAATAAATATTAAGCTGTAATTATTTTAATACACGATAATATTGAAAATACAACAATTTAAATAGGTATGTTCTTGGCTGTGCGCCAGGATCCAGGTACAACGAATCTTCTTATCTCAGGAATGCGTTCTCGGAGTGAGTCATCGATCGTTTTTTTCTACTTGATTTGCGATAATTGCGCTCTTGTATTTCCATTCAGTCGTCCGAAATCGCGCAATGTTCACTATTCCGGTTTAATTTTTAACGTTAGAAATTATTAATAATTAAAAACGCGATTTATTTTTGTTTATGAACAAGTGGTAATTAGTGAGTGGTGGAGGTGAGTTGATTTTCGATTCACCAGGAATGGGTTGGAAGTTATTTTTTCTATTAAGGTATGTTAATATTATTAATTTATTTTTAAACAGATTTTACGATTCCTATTATTATCATCAATTTATTCTCCAAAATTGCATTTGATTAAATAATTTGGTATAGAATTTTTAACCAAAGTAGGCCGCGCCAGAACAACTAATTTATTTAGTAACTTTCAACGCTTAATATTATAATTAGTAAGTAAAGTACATTTTACGTTATATTTTGTAACACTGGTGCAGTTAAACATACTTCTTCAATAAATGATTAATTTAATTGCTAAAAACTAACAACAACTATATTTTTTGGTTATTATTCGAAAAATATTTAAAATATTCCTATATGCTTCTTAAATTGATTTATTTAAACAATTCATGTTGACTGAAAAACCGAAAATAGATACTAAGTGAAATAATAAAATATTTATATCATTATATTTTGTTAACATTTTTATGTATTTATTTCACAAATTCACATTTTTTTTTAATTCAATAGCATTCAAACATTCTACAATTTTTTTCTTAAAAAAATGTCTCAATAACCATTATAACTCGCTAAATAATCGTTGAGTAACTATTTTCTTTATATTTTGCATGCGCCTTTAAATATCGATTGTCATTTGAATATCCTTTTAGGTTAGGGAGTAAGTATGTTATTAAATATCAGAAAACGATTATGAATTGCATTTCTTTTAATTATAGCCTACATAAATTATAGATTATAAGCGAAACTTATAATTTTGTACTTTGAACTGAAATTGTGAAAAAATGGTAACAGATAGGGGTATAGTTTATTATACAAAAATTAAAGAACAATCAATTTTCTATCGAAATAGTGTAAAAAATATAGGGTGTTCCATTTAAGTGAAAAAAGAAAAAAATCATTTTGCGTATTGTTTCACCCTGTACACAACATTTGCTTTATGGTAACAAACGATTATTCCTTATATTATTAAGCATTTTTTCAATTAAATTGCGTTAACAGAAAGTTTACATCGTTTTTCATTTTTGAAAAATAAGGCCCCAATCTTCCATTGATTTCAACCTTAAATTGTTTATAACTTTTAAAATATAAAAAAACTGACCTAATAAACCTTATGTCAAAAATGATTAATTTTAAGCGTACAATCTAAAATCGACATAAAAAATATAGCATTCCATTTAAAAAATCATATGTTTGATACGTCACGTGATTATTGGACACCCTGTATATATGAAACCAATTTTGAAATGTGAAGTTTTACAATAGCTACAAATTATGTCAGTAATATCTTTTTGTAAATTTCTAAATAACTGAGATATTGGACTTCATCGGAATCTTGCGCCACCCTGTATATACAGTAATATGTAACTGTATATATTTTATCATAAAAATAATTAAAGTTAAACTCTTTGAATTAAAAATTATAGTTATGATATAAAACCAAGAAATTAAGACATTGGATTAATTAAATCAAAACGTACTCACTTGACCTCATTCAATTGACCACCATCGATTCCGTAAATTGTAAGATTTTTGAAAGACATCTTCAGAGTATCGCCCACGTCTAAATTCACTTCCTCCAAATGCAGCGGATTCAAGGGAGGGATTCTGTATTTCTTATCGCCTTCAGAAGCCATCCACATAAAAAAAGTTAATAATGTTAAATTAATCTTATTATTTACTCTATTTTGTTATACATTGTAATTCAATTTTGATAAATCAAACACTTTTTTGACTTTGTTTGTATAACTCTGAGTTATAAAAACAAATTAATTTATTAAAACATATAAATCCAAAACCTCTCATCCTTAGTGGATTTATATATATAATAAAAAATGACATTCATATGAAATTTATATATACTTAATTTCTTAACATATTTATTTAAATAAAGATAACTCCGAGTTATACAAACAAAGTAAAAAAGTGTTTAATTTATTAAAATTAAATTAATCTGCTAAAAAAATACAAATTCAAAGCTAAAAGACCTTTGATCCTCAGCGATAATAAATAAAAATGATACGGATGTATACTTAATATTTTAACATATTTCTTTCAATAAAGATTATGTATATAAATAAATGCACCTTTCATAAGTGTTGGAAGCGCGTTCCTTCCACTGGTAAGAGCGCAATCGTTCAGATTTTTGTCGGACAAACTGCATCCCTTCAGATAAGTTGCTGAATCAGATAAAGCAATCGTAATTAATTTAACTTTAACTTTATTTTACGGAATTCTCCATTATAATTGATTACATTATACAATAATTGTTAGATTTTCAAAGCGTAGAACTCACGTAATTTTGCGGCGTCTGTGAGGATGAGCACACCGAGAAGGACCACGAAAATCTTAAAAAAAAATAAACAAAGCCAATGAATTGTTTTGGACAAGAAGACTTGTGATCGATAGGTGGGACAAACATCAGAATGTATTGTATAAATAAATATTGTGTTTGAATAAAAGGTAATAGCAATGCTAATTTAGTTTTGTATTTTGAAATTAGAAATTTTTAAGTCGATACTGAAGGAACTTGATTGAGTGAGTTTAATTTTTTTCATTTTCTTAATTCTCAAATGAAACGCTGTTTGCGTAACAGTTTTACAAAATTAAAAAGTGGTTGTGAATTACGATGTTTGACGAATTAGAAGCCTCCACTGTTAACAGTTTTGCATTTCCTTGAGAGATTATGGAATAAGTCTAAGAGAAATTAATTAAAAAAATATTTGAATATATAATTTAGAGAAATCGTTTAAATTAAATATGTTAGAAGGAGGGCAGAACGACCCCAGGTCGATAGCCCGGACAGACTAAGACAATATTTGTTTTCTTGTTAATTGTTGAGGCTTCTACTTTGTTATACATTGTAATTCAATTGTAATAAATGAAACACTTTTTTACTTTGTTTGTATAACTCGGATTCGAGTTATACAAACAAAGTAAAAAAGTGTTTCATTTATTATAATTTGTTTTCTTATTTAAATATAAATGTATATATACGATTATGTAATGATGTTGTCTGAATAAAGATGTTTGTATATATGTTAGAAGGAATTGAGATGTAGAAAAATTATGCTAAAGTTTTAAATTTTGATTTAAATCCTTTAAATTGCAATTTCTTAAAGTTAATTAATTTGATTTGATAATTTACCTTTATCTGGTTATCAAACAC
The DNA here is from genome assembly GCA_963082785.1 of Philonthus spinipes. Lineage (NCBI taxonomy): Eukaryota > Metazoa > Arthropoda > Insecta > Coleoptera > Staphylinidae > Philonthus > Philonthus spinipes. The sequence continues at coordinate 15,888,380 of OY720315.1, forward strand.
ATGACATTAGTATATAAAAAATTATTATCCCAAGTGGTTTTACTCGTTATCGTGTTAACCGAAAAAATAATTAAAATAATAAAGTATAAATCAATAAATATTAAATAAATAAATAAGACAAATTTGTTTATTTTATAACAAAGTTTCTACAATGTTTTTACAGAAATGTTTAGTACAATAAATTAACTATGACAAAGGACAACAAATTAATTAAAATGTCTCCTCAATCACCTGACGGAAGATTATAATAAAACAGTTTTTAATTTTTGGTATTATTTGTTTGAAAATGACCGTATAGGTTGAAACTAGTCACAATTAAACTGTGTACGTGAAAAGAAAAATGTTCAATTTCAAAAATGTACCTTATTCATTTAAACATGTATTACCAAGTGATGGATTCAACCATTCAATATATATAAATTTTCAATTACAGCAAATTTTTTGTAAAAAGAAGATTCCGTAATAAATGAATTAAAAGAACTAAATTAAAATTGTTAATAACAAATTATTACACTTGTAAATAAAACATTTCTTACTTTGTTTAAACACTGTTAAGTGGTGTGTTTTATTTACAAGTGTTTTTAAGATGTACCACAAAGTGAACGCCTACAACAACAAACAGTTAACAAATTATTATTTTTTATTATTAAAATGTATTCAATGAAATTCTTTTATAACCTAATACCGTTATAACATTCGATGATTTACTTACCTTAAAACCTGTCATTTTTATTTAATCTCAAGTTGATGCAATCCGGACAGGGACAAGACGTGCAATACCCCACTTTTCGGTCACGTTTGCTTTAATATACCAATGGACATTTTCTAACCTTGGATGGAGCAATAACCCTTACTCAATATGCATGTGTTTATGTGTGTGTGATTTTAGTTACATAGATATAATGGTGAACCTACATATATGGTAAACAGTGTGTTTTTTAAATGCGCATCTTTACTGTTTAATTACTAATAATGTTTGATTCGCAGTGATTTGCGTTGAAGTTTTGTTTTATTGATGCAATGGTGATAAAATTGGTGGAATTTATTAAAGTACCGAATTGGTAATTATAATATGATTCTATTTTTATTTTATTGATTGTCGTGGCGTTCAGTTTTTTTATTTTTAATAATAATACTCAGTTTTTAATCTTCTTTATGTTGGACTTTAATTATTTAAATAAAAATACTCAGTTTAATAAAAATTATTTTTTTACAAAATCATACAGCAATATTAAAAGTTCTAATGACGGTGATATTATTTCATAAATTAATGCTGAAATAATATATATATATATATATATATATATATATAATATATTCAATGACCCTTTCTACCCATATGGGTGTAGGGTTTCAATACAATACAAAAATATTATAAAATATCATACAGTACAGTCAGTTCTGTCATTTCATTATATTTTTTGAGAAAAAATAATAGTATAATAATTATTCAGTTTTCAAAACAAAACCTGAACATTTTAAGATTATTTTAATTTAATTAAATAAATAATTTTTTTCTTCTTTCTCAGGCCTGTTTAATTATATCAAATAAAATGAATAAAAATTATTTTCAATTAACTATATAGTCTCCACAATCATTTCATAGATTAGTTTAGTATATCTGACAATACCATCCAATAATCAAAATATCAATCCAATAAGATTTTGCGATTACTAAAAACTTTAATTTCCCCATTCCAAAACCGTAACATCAAAGTATTACTGTCGGCTTTCGAACAATTAAACATATGTAAATGCGAGCCGTTTATCTATTAATGGCCCTCCTACCGCGATTTGTCAACGAGCTGCACCTGCACAGTGATAATCGGTGCATTAAGCAATTTTCACAATTGTGCTGTTAAGAAAATAAAGAAACAATAAAAAAATAGATATACAAGCGAAGGTTTCATACATAAAACATTCTATTTGATCACATCAAATCCAGCACGTACGCATAAACGGTTAACCCCAATACAAGAATTCAATTCGAAGAGAAAATGAAATGATGAAAAAATATAACGGAATGTAGATTTGATATATTAATTTAATATATATATTTTAATAAAATGGACATCCTGAGAACGGAAATTTTGGTCGATAACCCAGATAAACTAACACCTATATGTATTCTAAATATGTTTTTATACTCAGATGCAAAAACGGGTCATTGAGTAAATTTCTGCAAAAACCCCGGGTATTTTATATACTTCGATTGAAACTTTTAGTGTTTTTCAATCAAGGAAATTATTAAGATGTAGAAAAAAAAACAACTTATGGATTACTTATCTGTTTATTTTATGAACATTAATAAGCGAAAATAAAAATTTTATAGTTACGCGCTCTTAACTACCTAGTGCTGTTTCGATATTATACACTAGACCCTCTGTGTATAATATCGAAACAGCACTAGGTGGTTAAGAGCCCGTAACTGGCGAGAGCTATCAATGCTCGTTACGGAATCGTCATTTAACTTCAGTGGAAACCATTAACCAACTCCGTGAGATTCGAGGTACAGCTATGTGTATGTGGACAGTTTATCGAAGATTTCAAAGAGCCTGATTAAAATCTTGTAGACCAGCAGCTGCACCAAAATTATCCCCACGTCACTGAGTAGCTAGACTCCGATATTCTTTTTTAAATAAATATATTGTTTTTTTTTCACATCCTGATGGCTTCTTTGTTTGTAAATCACTAAAAGTTTTATTCGTAGTACTAAAAAAAATCCTGTCTTTTTTTGTCAGAAAAAAAAACCAATACCCCGTTTTTTTTGTAAATGATAATAAAATCACTTATAAACTATATTTTAAATTTTCTTTAAAATGGGGTATAAACCCGAAATTAGGCGAGAATTTAACGTTATTCAATATAATCTCTGTTTTATTTGTTGATTTTTAATAATCTATACATATTTATTTATACTTCTAAACTACTTTCCTTCGTATAATTTATTATATTTAAATCGAGCGTATAACAAACATCGACGACGAAGTTGGCATTGGAAATCTAAAGTCATGTCTAAATTAAAATCACACGCGCACGCGTAAAGTACTGGTTGTCATATTGACCAAAACCAGTATTTCACGCATGTGCTCTTAGTACAGACATGTCTCAAGAGTTCCAACGCCAACTTCTTCGTCGATTTTTGTTATACGCTCGATATATACGGTTTCAACAAATACTGCTTGCCATTATATTTCATAATGGCAAACTGAATTTGTCATCGTTTCATTTTCAAATTGTCGAAAAACTGAAGTCACAAGTAAAAATAAAATGTTTAAAAAAAGTTTAGAAAAGTTTTTTATTATCAATTTTTAAACATGTATAACGAAGTAAAAAATATTTATATTATATTGTTTTATATTATTTGAATTTTTTAAATAGGATTTATGTACATGGTGGCGCTATTTGCATAGTTTTAACAAAGAAAACCCATTTCCAAACTACGTGGAGAAAACCAACTTGGTCTCAGGAAATCAAATAGAAAAGAGTATTCATTCACTTAGTCATAGTTATTTAAATAAATTAAATAAAAATGATTTAAAAATAATTATTCACTTGAACGCAGTTTTTTTTTAATATATTTAAATAACATTGCTAAATTCACAGGCGAATTTTACAGTTATGTCCAGGAATAAGGCCACTGATGACTTACATTGCCAACTATTTTCATTTAATGCTAGCTTTCTAAGTGGTTAGATATCAGTACAAGTAATATATGATCAAGAACTTTTTTCCTCAAGAGTGTTTTTTTTTTCAAATTTTTACATTTTGTTAGCACCAGTGAATAAAAACAAATAAAACATCATGTGTGATTATTTATGAATTCAATTTGTTAGAATAACATTATCTATAGCGTGTGGTTATTTTTATTGCCGTCATTTCTTTAATTAAAAAATCAAAATATATACATATATACATGTTTTGTAATGTTTTTGGTGCGTCATACTTTTCTCGTAAAATTTTTAATATGTAATTTGGAAATGGAGATTCCGTTAATAAAGTAATATTGAAAACGCTAGAGGAGAAAAGTTCTCGATAATAATCGAGATTTCTTGACTTTCATAAGTACAAAAATAATGTGCAAGAGCTTAAATAACTAAAGCTATTTGCGAGTTTAATAATTTTTAAGAACTAAATCTCTCTAATTGTAATACAGACGGTTTAATTTTTTTAATAATTTCATTTTTAAGGAATTCACAATAGTAAATCCTCCATTTCTTCATCTTGGCTCTTGACATCAATCTTTCTATAAAATAAATTATTTTTAATTTCCAAAAATCTTTGCAATTTTAATATGTAAAGTTTAATTTTATGTCAAATTTTTAATGATTTTACAATTTCTGTAGAAAACATTCATAAGGCACTTTTTAAGCAAAATCCATTTTTTTTTTTTGAGGAATGACATAAAATTATACATTTTTACATTGACATCATTGTCAACAACATAAATAAGCTTTATTGTTACTTTCTGTAGCTAACTGTATTCAAATTAAAAAAAAAGAGTATCATTAATAATTTCATATATAAATATTCATAATTGGATCAAATATTTTTCCCAAAATAAATTAAATTTGTAATCATTTTTATATATTTAATTTTAACAGCGAAGCTTTTCTGGAGTTCTGTTCAATATCTTATTTATAATTACTGCTTTTAGTTCGTTCGTTTAGAGTATCCATTCGAATTTAAAAAACGAAATGGAAAAATGCGACGCACAATGCTGCTAGTATCAAATATCGTTACTCTTTATTTATTTGTCTTTGGCATGAACTTGGAGCGATAAAATTTCCCAGATTTTTCAGCAGGAAATTTAACATTTAATTCATTGTTCATCACTGTATTCATTCAAGCATCCTCTGTGTAGAATGTAGTTTTGTTGAAAATTATGCACAGGAATTAAACACGAAATAATACATTTCCTCTTTCGCTTCGGTAATTGAAACAAACATCGCGACGTTTTCGTTTTGTCCTATTTCGTTCGTCGATAGTGAAGAGAGAATCGGTGCAGTGCAATTCACCCCCCTGCCACCCTTCTCTCCCGCACTACACACACACCAAATTGCATAATATCACTTCCAGTTAGCGTAAATGTAGCGTGACGAGTTTCTGAGGGGGATGGTGTTTGCGTTTACAATTTATACCTCAAGTCGACTGGAAATTGAATTCGAGTTTCAATGATTCCGTCGAAATTGGTCCCCAGGGTCCCAGCTGCGGCCGATGGCATGGATTCCGCTGGTTACTTAAAACAAATCATTAAATTTATTAATCAAAAAATATGTGTATAAAGACGGATTCTATTTAACTATATTTCTTTTAATAATCACGAGGAATAAATATTTTCTGCTTCCTCGTAACCCTGACATCACTCCAAAATTCATTTTCCCCTCATTAACAATTCATCAGTTCAAATTTATCAGACCAAGATATAGACAGATAGTGATCAAAATAAAATAAACAGTGATATGAACAAGGCAAATACAGGCTGAAAGACTTCCGGTCGATGGCCGTTTTCCTGAAGTATATTGTATGTATATATAAATTGTTGTTTTTAAATATTCTGTATAAAATTATAAATGTGTTGGTTATAAATGTGTATATATATAACGAATATATGTGGTAGTACAAAACCCTTGAATCAATGAATTCCTGGAAGGCCCGTTTTACAGCATTGTTGGGATTAAATTGTTTTTCTATAAAAAAAATGTCTAAATTGCTGAAGAAATGGTCATCATTAGTGGCTAGGTCTGGCGAGTGCGGAGAATGATTAAGAAGTTCCAACACCTATTCCTGTAGTTTTGCCACAGTCATCTATGAAGTATATGGTTTAGCATTATCATGCAATTAGATAGAATATGATCTGTTGACCAATTAAGGCTGTTTTTCGTTAACTTTTTGCATCAATTGGTTGCAGTATACTTCTGCTGTGATCGATGGGCCAGGTAACTCTACTAAATTAGCAAACGACGGGACTACACGAAAAAAGTTTATAAAATCCACACCACATTTAGTGATAAAGCGAAATAGATTATATATAAATCAAACAATTATTCAGGTCTATTCCGTAAGGACAATTTTAAGTTTAACGTGTGAGTTAATAATTAATTACAAATTCTATGAATACTTATCTATAAAAAGGCTGCTTAGAGTATGACAAAAAGTAAGGAACACGTTAAACTTATCAGTTTTCGTGCGGAATAGTTCCGAATATTATGAAATCATAATGGATCAAACCTGCGCTAAATCATCAGCTTCTTTTGACGAATATTACGCTTTAGAGAGTATATTGGTGATTCATCCTTGTCTAATTAATTTTATGAACGTTTGCAAATTTCATATTGGCTCTATTTCTCATTATAAGTGACAATTGGATTCGAAAATGCATTCCATCGTCCATTTTTGAACAATATCAAGTAAGCTTTCAAATGCTTTAGTTTCTATTTTACACTCAGTTAATATGGAACTAAAGGTCACCGTTGAGTCTGACCCATAACAAAGTGCCTATTTACTATTTATCGTTGAAATTTGGTGTTAGAAAACAAGCAATATACATTAAATATTAGATAAATGGCATAATTTTTACTTTTCCTATTAAAGAAATCACTTTCTTTAAAATGTTTAAGATAACAAATCGTAATTTAAAAAAAGAATTATGCAGGACAATATAGTAAACCATATTTAATGAATTTTACTACGTTCACATCTTTGCCAATCCTAATTCCTCTCTTCATTCTCTTAAACGCTTTGACAGTGAATGCATTCGATGAATATGTATTAAGGTCACACCAAATTAAAAAAAATCCTTGCGAAATTCTTGCAAAAATTACAACAATAAAAAACACGTCCATTTCGCACCGATTACAATTTTGCAACTCAACGGCCGTTTAGTCTTGAACTAGAAGCTGCCTGTTTTTTCTTGTATCTCTATCCATATTTCACGCACGCAATCAGCGCGAAACAAGTTCGATACACTCAACGCTGGACTTGAACTAAAAAAAAAACGAAAGAAATTCAGAAAGAAAAAAAAATGTGTTGCAACAATCGTAAACTGTATAATTAAGATCGGATATGATTGGAAATTATATTTATGTGTGTGTGTATGAATACAGAACTCTTATATGAAAATCCACATAAGCTAACATTTTTTTAAAAAAAGTTTAATTAATACCTGCGTTCCATATAATTGAAATGATCCATAAATTTTTAATTTTTAAGGAATTTAAAAAAATGGATAACCGGTTTATGTATATTTATACGATTTATATATATGCTAGGAATTTGGAGTAAACGAATAATTAATTCAAATTAGGGCACGATTCAGTGATTGGTTTACTTACCGACTGTATATTGACACATACATGCTGGTTAGCAATTTGCGGAATACATGTCAGGAATTATAAATAATTTATTATTTAATCTGAATCGCAATTATTGTAATAATTAACTTGTTTACAACTATAAGTAATAATATTTAAACCTTATATTTGCTTCTCCTTAACCACTTATGAAACATAATTACATCACTAATTTTGTAATTAATTAATACATTTATTTACGGAATCACCTTTTTACAAAACATGTGCTACAAAAAAAAATATTACGAATATATATAAAATCTATTGGAATAACTCCTTCCCGAGCATATCCCCCCCAGTTAATTTAGTATAATTTTAATTATTACAATTAATAATAATTCTGACTGATATATAATTACAATAATTAAAATTAAATGATTTTTATTAATTATAATACAGATAATAACTAAATTAACTGGCGGGGTATATGCTCGAGAAGGAGTTATTCCAATAGATATTTCTCAAAGAGTAATAAGTTTAAGTAATTTTTGTGGTTGGAAATAGAGTTAGAACATTTGCAGTAATTTTTCCTTGAAATTGTATTCTATATTAAATAACTGCAAAAGTATGAATCATCTCATTTTTATTTTATTTTATGTAGGCTTATTCGTTTAGTCTATTCAGTTTCCGAACAGGTCATAATAATAATTGGTCTTTATTTCTCAACGAAAATATATATTGTTCACATATTTCGGAAAGAAATATTACATTTATTAGTTATTCGAAATCTCAAAAATATTCAAGGAGTAGGGTAATGAAATTAATTATTAATTTCTCTGTTCTTCCACTAGGACTGTAATGTAATAATCTGTATTAAACTAAAAAAAAAATAATTTTAAAGTACTTTTTTTCTACAGAAACCTCTCTACAGTGCAGCCTAGTTTGTGCTACCTATACAAGGTGGCCAATTTGCATCACTCATATGCAATTAAAATTATATTAATTTATTTTATTTTTGCGTAGGGTCCTAAAATAAAGATTTAATCTAGCTCCCACAAGCCTTTAAATATAGTACTGAGAATATACCGTAAACTATTTCAGCCAAACAGCGGCTAATTTGGACAACCGCCAAGCATTAAGCACATAAGAAATTACTTTATTTACCTGGAAGAGGTCGAATAAAGTAATATTTTGTACGAATTAATTTGTTATGTTAAGACGTAAGGTGTGTATCAGTTTCAGTAGGTTACCCTAGGGGGAGAGGGTTGAAATTTTCAGGATTTATAGGGATCGTCTCCGAGACGATACTTTATTATTCCAATTTAGCAATGTTGATTTCCGTGCTATTAGGCCGTGATCTGTTGGAGTTTAATCCAAATATTTCGCTGATGCGTTCGGCATCTTCAGTGGCTCCGTGGACGAAGGGCGTATGAACTCTTCGAGGATTATCAGTTGCCGAGGAGACATTGAAGAGTTCATACGCCCTTCGTCCATGAAGACACTGAAGATACCGACCGTAGTTGTCAGCGAAACGTTTGGATTAAACACCAACAGACCACGGCCTAATACCCCGGAAATCATTTCTAATTACACTGGTCGTGAAAGCCTACCCAGTTAGATTTATTTTAACAATTATAAATAAAAAAATACAATTAAAAAAAATTATAAACTCAGTTTATATTAAATCGATTTTTATTAAACAAACTTTATACATTCTTTTTTTTTTTTTCATTATTTCTTTTTTCATAACAAATAATTTATTTATACTCGCTAATTATTTATCGTCATTAATATTAGTAATAATAATATAAATTTGATATAAACCTTTTCTTTTCTTTAATATATATATTTATATAATTAATAATCCGTCTTCTAAAAATTATCCATATTGCTAAGTCTAAACACATTATGGTGTGGTTTTCGTCGCATTAAATCTATCCAACACTTAACCCAGGTCATTGTGTTATTAGTGTGTTCTTTACATTATTTTTTTAAAAATCAAAATTATTTCGTTTGGACGTTGAATATGAAATTATATATTGATACAAAGAGAAGGTAAAGTATTCTTTGAAATAATTTTTAATGCTCAAAATTATTTCGTTAGGACAATTAATATGTAGTTAGATATTAATATGCAGAGAAGATGATATTTCATTCAACTCAGGGAATACTTATCATATTCAGAAAAGTCATGTCAACGTAGTGTAAGGATTTATTGAAGCATTTTTCGCACACTTTTCTAATTTTTACGATTTTTGGCATTAACTATATTTCAATAATTTCTTAAATATGTGCTTACAATTCATTAATACGTTTTTTTTAGTTTGATTTAATATAATTATAATAGAAAAGGGTAATCATTCACATTCACTCGGCCACTGTTATTTAAATAAATTAAATATAAAGAAAATAATCAATTATTTTCTAATTTGGTATAACCTTAATAAAAATTCATTGAATAGAATTATCTGCCAATTATCATCACTACCCCGTTTTAAGGACTGATCTCTTCAGAAGCAAAGTCCCCGAAATTAAAAATAGTATTTTAAAATAATTACTTATCTTAAAATTCTTTACATTTAATTTATTTAATAAAATAAATTTTTCACCTCCGATTGATAGCCCATGACAGACTACTAAACCATCAATATGTATTGTAAAGTTAAATATTTGTAAAGAATTGTAATTCCACTGTCAGAATAAAGATGTTTGTATATATAAAATTTTCCCCGACAGAAAAAAAAAATGTGTCTAATTTGTGATTTGTACTTCAATTATATATTTTACAATTCATATGTAAATAATAATAATAATAGTTGTTATTAACTGATATCAGTTACGTTGAAGCGATATGTTAATGACAATGTTTTATGTTTTTCTTGTTTATTTAATTTTATATAATTTATACAATTAAATCTTATAATCTTTATAACTTATAAATTATATAACTTATATATTTTATGTATGGATAGAAGAACTGTGAGCTAAAGCTTTACTGAATCCCACCAAATGATTTACTTGTTTTGTTAATGTATTTCTTCTTCATAATAATGTATGGTTAATTTGTAATGAAAATTTGTGAATAAAGTTTATTGTTATTATTATTATATACAGAATAATATAAGTTAGAAAAACAAATATTTAATTTACATCTGTTAATTCAAAAATAAAGATTTACACATCTTGTTTCTGATGGAACAATCACTAAATGATTTTAAGAATCCAAAGTTAATTAAAAATTATTATCTTTTCATATTTTGATTCAAAATTATTCATTAATTTCATATAATTAGACAGACAGATGGTACAAAGCGCAATCGTCAATTATTTGAGTCTACCAAATAGAAGACCGAATTCTTGGTTTGTCTACTAAAGGAAGGCGAACTAGTCGTATTTATGAAACCAGGAAACTAAATGTATTAATAAAATGTTCAACCACCATACATTGAGCATTTAAAACGATCAAAATGGCCATCATCAGTTATTTAAACGCTAAATGAATGGTGGTTGAATATTGTACTATAATATCATATTAAAAACTGTTTTCCATTGAATTCGAAATTCTAGTTATTAGAATATTCTGGTATTAATTGCCTTAACGAAATGATATTGACAATTTAAAATTAATTCTAATTATAGTTTACTAATGTTCTGTCAGCTGTCCGTAGACACTATTTAATTAATTAAATTCTTATCGTATTCTGTCCTGTAGTGACAGAATCGAAGAAGCAGAAAAAAAGACATAAATTGAAGGGACATTAAACAATTAATAAAAGACAGAAAAACGTAGAGAGAAAAATATAGAAACAGATATAAAATATTCTCTTTACACCTAAGGGTAAAAAAGAGATTAAAAACAAATTCTGTCCTGCTTGTTTTATTTCACAAAATATTTATTTTGAAAGTTTTATTTCCATTTTCAGTAGTGTGGATTGAAGTTTGTATTTATATGTATTTGAAATACAGCAATAATGAGAAAGAACAAGCATTTTCTTCAATTAATATATTAAAGAAAATGCTTGAATATTTCTTTATTTTTGATTATAAAGATTGTTGAAATGCTTCGCATTGCAGTTTTAATTGAATTGAAGGAACATAATTATTAATTAACCTATTTCTAATTGCTCTTAAATTAAAGACTTATGTAGTAAGTACAATGGAAATACATATATCTATTGGATCAACTACTTTGATTAATAAAAGAAGTAAGAGGAAGTCTAAGAATTTTATTTAAAAAATTAAACAATCTCCTCAACAAACTGACAGAAAACTAATATTTTGATTGTTTAATAAATACGCTATTCCAATTTAAATAGGATTAGTTAATTAAGTTTACATAAACTAAATCTGGGTCAAGTGTTGAATTTGAAAAGAATTTATTTTATTATTGGTTTCTTTAATTTGTCGCTTTTTCAAAATAATATTACAACCATTAAAAACATTTTTTAGAAATGAGTTTGTTCAATGTTCTCACTAATAAAAGTTATGTAACAATATTTTAATGTGCAGTTAGAGTTGGTTTTATGTCCACAGCGACGATTATCCTTGATTTAATCACTTCTTTTATTTAATCACACAATTATTTACACACGATTATATTAACGAATTACTGTCTGTAACGAATAATTATAATTGCAATAAATTAAGTAATAAGCGTAAACAATAATAAAACCGTTTTTCATACCTTACTTCACTTAATTTGTTTAATACAATATGTGTGTTCTATAGTTGGGATTTTATTTGTATTTCTGTAAATAAATTTGCGAAAATGAAAAATACTACATAAACAGGAAAAAAATAGTCGTTCTTCAGTGGTATTCAAAATGAAGGGATTTGTGGCTGAAGAGTTATTGTAGCGTTTATGTTTAACGAAAAATCCGAATTTATAATTGTATGTTTTGTATTAAAAAATCAAATTAACAAAAAGTATTTAATTGAAGTTTAGGCAACGACAATGTAATGGATATAATGATCTTAATTTCTAAAGGAGGGCGCAATACTGCTTTAAATAATAATAGAAAAAAGTATTTATTCACTTGGTTACATTTATCTAAATAAATTAAATAAAAATAATGTGAAAATAATTAATTAATTAATAAATTATTTTCTTTTTAGCTACTGTGACATTATGACTTATGTTACATAAGTACTATAACAAATGTCTACATTTGACATTTGTTGTTGCATTACAATAACATATTGTATAATTTTATTTTATTTTATTTTTTTTTTTTTTTGCATTAAATATTTTCGATTCAAAAATTGTTGAATTATACAATATGTTATTGTTATGCAACAGCAAATGTCTATTATTCGACATTTGTTATAGTACTTATGTAACATAAGTCAAATTGTCACAGTAGCTAAAGAGGAAATAATTTATTTATTAATTATTTTCAAATTGTTTTATTTCATTTATTTAAATAACTTTGATCAAGTGAATAAATCCCCTTTTTTGTTATTAAAAAATTCTGTAAGGAGACAGCAAAATATCTCGACAAAGACTGTGCTTTAATTTCAATGGAATAATGTACGATTAAAAAAATATAAATCTGTCATAATATGCAAAAATAATTTAAAGAGAAGGTAAGTTTGAAAATTTAAATGTAATCCCCAACTCTTTGTTGCAGTCATGAATTAGATATTGTAATCGTGTCGTCTGACTTTCCCTTTTTTATTTACGAAACTAATGACCAATTTATTACTTAAGGTTTAAAGGATTAAGGATCTTAACTTAGAGTTATAAATTCTTCTTAAGGGTGCGATTTAGAAGAAAGAGATAGCTATATAAATATTGCCAATCACTAATTCGAGTTGGATTACTGTTGTGATCAATGAACAATATTGTATTTTACATCAAAGTAATCTTAAAATAAGCAGGAATTTCATCAGATGAATTAAAAATTATTTTACTGTTTAGTTTGTGTGAAAATCAATTACGAAAAACAATGAAAATTGATCAAATTTATAACAAATTTCAAATTATATTTTTGCTAATAAAAGCTTGTGCAATGAAAATTTAAAGGATTTCACTAAATTCTGCATTCAAATAACTTAGCAGACATGACCTATTGATTTCATTAAATCTTACAATTTTCTTTTCTAACTTGAACTAGTAAATTAACGTAATACACGAAAATTAACGATTTATTTTTTATTTAGACAGATACTTTATACTTGGTAGATAAAAAATTTAAATACATATTCATATTATTAAATCCAAAAGAATAGCTCTTTTTTCAAACGATTATTTCCATTTTACTATATAGCTATCTCTTTCTACTAAACCACAACCTTAATTTACTTATTTTTAAATTTTTGTCTTTTTTTAAGTATATTAAAATAACTGCAACACTAAATCAATTTCATTACCAACAATTTTATATTTTTGATTTAGCAACTTAGAAATTAAGATCATATTTTGTCCTTATGCCATCTGTACTTCCACCTCCGCTTTCGGGCTGTTACGCTGGTTATATTTAAATCTCATAAAGAAGAACAAATTTACAGATTATAAATAGGATTTAATATAAAACAAATATATTCGTATAGCGTTTCTAAAACAAATCATTTAACTTATTTTTATTTTAAAATAATTAATTCATGCATCCAACAAAAATAAAATTAAATATTATTAAATTAAATTCTGTATGAAAATTAAATATTTCATACAGAACGTAACTAAAATTTTCGTAGTATCAATTTCAGGGCCGTAGCTTATGAAATTATTGTTTGAGCACTATACACAATAAACAAAATTTTATCAGTGGATTAAAACAGGGTGTAAATATTTTCGTCGTATTAATTTATAGCCGTAGCTTTTGAAATTTTTATTTGAGCATTATACCCAATGAACAAAATTTCAACATTAATTGTCAATGTAATATTGATGCAACTTTAATCATGCCTCCATTATGATTTTGTTAATACAATATCCATACATTAATAGTAATATATGCTCATTATGTAGCTCCAGACTCTTCATTAATTTAGATATTTTTCATTAAACAATTTATTCATTATTAAAAATGTTTATAAATGGAATGTAATTAGAAAAATGTCGGCCAGTCTACAGCCATCCTCGTTAAATAAAAAATGTAATGTTTTGCAAACTTAATATAACTGCAAATATCGCAATTAATATGATTATTTATGCTAGAAAATTGATAACTATTAATTTTACTTCAACAACTGCTACGTAACTCAATCGTAACTACAAAAAAAAAACAATATACAGTGAAGCAATTACTTTCCAGGCAGTTCCCACAGAATATTGGATCATCTAAAGGATATTTTTCATTCCATTCCATTCCATTTTTTTTAATCGGAAATATTTGAGATTGATTTTCTTTATCGCGTTCAGGGAACTGTAGCGATGCAGCGCTTTACGAAAAAAGTGTGGCAGAACGGTACCGCTTTGTGTGTGACGCTGCAGCGCTTTATCAAGCGTAAACCATATATTTTTTTCTGCTGGATCGCTTTTCAAGCCCTGCAGCTGCAAACAATGTTCGTGAGTGTCCTTAACCTCGAAAGCGTTCCCTGAAACATCAAGCGCTTTGCGCTGCAGCGCTACATGTCTAAAATTTCAGTTCCCACAGAATATTAGATCACCTAAAGAATATTTTTCATTCCATTCCTTTATTAATCGGAAATATTTGAGATTGATTTTCTTTATTGCGTTCAGGGAACTGTAGCAATGCAGCGCTTTACGAAAAAAGTGTCGCTGAACGGTACCGATTTATGTGTGATGCTGCAGCGCTTTATCAAGCTGTAAAGCATATATTTTTTTTCTGCTGGATCGCTTTTCAAGCCCTGCAGCTGCAAACAATATTCGTGAGTGTCCTTAACCTCGAAAGCGTTCCCTGAAACATCAAGCGCTTTGCGCTGCAGCGCTACATGTCTAAAATTTCAGTTCCCACAGAATATTGGATCACCTAAAGAATATTTTTCATTCCATTCCTTTTTTAATCGGAAATATTTGAGATTGATTTTCTTTATCGCATTCAGCGAACTGTAGCGATGCAGCGTTTTACGAAAAAAGTGTCGCTGAACGGTACCGCTTTATGTGTGACGCTGCAGCGCTTTATCAAGCGGTAAACCATATATTTTTTTCTGCTGAATCGCTTTTCAAGCCCTGCAGCTGCAATGTTCATGAGTGTCCTTAACCTCGAAAGTGCTCCCTGAAACATCAAACGCTTTGCGCTGCAGCGCTACATGTCTAAAATTTCCCTGAACGCGCCCAATGATTCAAATATTCGTAATTATTTTTTTCCATCGATATATTTTTGTTTAAAATCAATGCATTAAATTGGTGGTAAAATTCAGTAACGGTAATCTTCAATTGATATACCATTAAAGACACCTATTAATCAATAGTAGGTATCTTTAATGATTGATTTTTACCAATATAATCACGACTTTTTTTTATCGAAATGGGTTTGTTTAAAATCATTGTATGTTATTATTGATAAATATCAATAAAAAGATCAATAGTGTATCGATTGAAGATCCAAAATTAATAACAGGAATCTTTAATGGTGAATCAAATGGGTATTAAATACAAAAAAAATATTCTCTCTGAAATCATTGACGCTTAGTAAACTAATTAATTAAAATTTAGTTAAATCAAAACTACCGTGTCTAGTTACTGAGATCGATTGACAATGGGCGAAGTATCTTTAAGAATTGAATGTATAATTTCAATTATTTAATATGAATGTATACTTGTCTCTAAATTGAATAAAACATCTATTTGGCGTTAAAATAACATTTCCGACTTTAGGTAACCCATGAATCAAACCAAATGCTTTAATTCTTGAAACAATCGGACCATAACTTATTAAACTTTCACGTAATTAAATAATTATTTTTATTTTTAGTGAAGAAAGTGTAAGTGTTTTAATTATTTAATTATATTCATCTCTTCACGTAACTCAAACCAAATACAAAAAACTTTCACGTGGTAGCATTAAAAAAACATTTCTGACTGAATCCCTGAATCAACCCAAATGATTCAATTCTTAAAACGTTAGACCATAACTTATTAATAATTAATTTGCAAATTTTTTGTTATATTTGGGATAAAACTATATTAAACAAAATTAAAAACATTGAAAACGATGATTATTCCATTTTTCAAGGCAGAAAAAATATTTTTATATTAAAATTTTATATTTATTAGTATATGGGGATATGCCGTATGTAAAATTTTAAATTTAACGTATATGTTATTTTTTATCGTCAAAGCCTAATCGAAGTTTACAATTTGTATGTAATCTTCTTTATGTTGGTTGTGGAGACTTTAATTATTTAAATAAAAATAGTAGATAATTTAAATAATTTGTATATAGATTGTGAGATTAAAATAAACCGTTAACGTTAGAATTAACATAATACTTACGAAATAGCCCCGATTATTTGATTCCACTAGCTACGACCCTGATTATTAAGATGATTAGTACATGTTAATTATAATTTCATTTTTTGTTTTTCAGTAAGAATAAATATTAATTTACTCACTCGATATTTATTATAATGTCTTGTTTACAGTTAGTTTGTATGTCATATTGTTGTTTCGTCTAAAAATCGAAGACCACACAGAAGATCACAAAATCCTGGGCAGTTCCCGCAGAGTACCGTACCTGTCCTTGATGGCCAGCATGTCGTACAGTATACAGTCTCATTTAGTCACTATCGCCGTTTCGGCCGAACTGCCCATGCTCTCCAGAACACAAACGGCGTCCAGAGTCTGCGTGGTCTTGTCCGATTTTCATAAGTCCGGGACGGCCGTGTCGAGGACGCGCATTTCCTGGAGGCCGTTGCACCGGCCCATGTGCGGTGCTGAGGTGTACGCGCGCTGCAGCGCGTGCAGCGAGCTGGATGAGAGGGTGCGTTCCAGGATCTCGCCCCAGTATTTTTCGGAGAGGCCCTCCAGGTCGCAGCCGGGCGAGTGTGCGATCTGGCCGAGGCTGCTGCTGTTGCTGCAGCTGTGCCGTTTGTGTGGGTCCGATTGTTTACAGAAGAACTGAACAAAAAAAATGCAAAATTAAAGTTCAAATTTAAACATTGGTGGTTCATATTTTAATAATAAATATGAATAGATTATCCAAAATGTGTCAATTAAATAAATATAACAAAAATTAACTTATTAATTCTTAGAGCTTCCACTTGGTTATACATGGTCTATTGTAACATAATAAAACACTAACTTTATTTGCACAACTATTTTTTTTTTATTTTGTAACTATAGTTTCGACAACATTACTTATCATTATCAACAACATTTTTAAAAGTGTTTTATTAAGTTATAAAACCGATTAAATTGAATAAATATAAAAGAATATTTATTCACATCGTTACAGTTATTTAAATATAATAATTAAAAATGATTTGAAAATAATTAATAAATTATTTCCACATTTAGCTCTGTGACATTTTGACTTATGTTAAGTAAGTACTAAAAAAATCACATTAAAATAACTACTTCCCGGACAAATAACCCGCCGGACATTGAATTACATAATGACATAATGTACACCTGCAGTTGCATATCAATAAAATATTGCATCATGAAACATATTTTTGATCCAAGAAAAATGCAATGTAAAAAAATAAAAAGAACGTTACTTAATATTAATATAAGGCTATCTTCAGACACGTGTTTCGGGATCTATTCCTCGTCAGTATAGCTCTGCCGTACATAATTTAAAGATGTTAAATTAAATTAATTAAAATAAAACAACCAAATTTCGTCAAATTAAACCAATTATATTAAATCAAATCATACTAAATGGATCTAAATTAAATTAAACCAAATTAATTTAATTTAAATCAAAATAAAATCAAATTAAAAGAAACAAATTGAATTGAAGTTAATTAAACTGAATGATCCTCACCAGCCGCGAGTGAATGAATACTCTTTTCAGTTGTCAAAATATCTATTTTTCGATGTGTATTTGATAGTATGTATTTATCATTTTCGTATTATACGACAATTGGATTTCATAGATTTCCTGGACTCCCCTCTATGCTTTGATAGTAATGACACGCGAATGTGAATTCATTCACTTGGTCACAGTAATTCAAATAAATATAAATGAAGGGAAGTACTTTTTTTAATGTGCATTTGTTTAAAGTACTTACCCTACACCACCATTATGGTAGATGGGGTTTTTAGATTATATATATATATATATATATATATATATACAGAGAGCTTTTTTTATCAGTATTCATTTCCACTATGTATACCTGCAAAATACGCGAATCAAACGCATTAATGTATGTGTGTTTAGTTGCCTATAACACGCAACTGAATACACATATGTCAAATAATTAACTAAGCATACACACATTAATCGGTTCAATGCGTTTGACCGCGTTTTTTGCAAGTATACACTTCCCCTAATGTATACTGATACAAAAACCTCTCTGTATATATATATACTTACTTAACGTAAGTCAAAATGTGGAAATAATTTATTAATTATTTTCAAATCATTTTTTTTTATTTATTTAAATTGAATAACTTTACATTCTCGAGTAGTTTTGAAAAGAATTCATAATTTCAATTTACTTTATTAACGGAATCTCCATTTCCAAATTACAATTATAATTACATATAATTGAGTTGATTTATCTTGAAAATAGACTGATAATCTGAAAGTAGTTGAGAATTTAAAGTTATTCACTTTAATCTGTGCTTTATTTATTTTATTGGCTGATTTTTTGATAATTTATTCATATTTATTATTATATTTTTTCAAAATTAATATTCTCTAAATCTCAAGGGCCGAAATTTGTATAAAAATAATTGTTTGCTTTGTTTTTTTTTTTTATTGCACGCTAAATCTAAAAAAATGTATTCAGATAATTTATTCAATTCTAATATTTTGTTACTATTTGATTCAGTGAGATTTGTATGGAAATCGCCTCTATACGAAAACAAATTTATTAATAAATTCTTATTATTGGCCGTAATAAATTATTTTCAAAGTACAAATATTATTATATATATATACAAATGTTTTCATTCAGACAATAGATAATACAAAATAATATAACATAAATAATTATAATACATGTCAGTTTGTCTGGGCTATCGACCAGAGGTCTTTCTGCCCTAATATGAATTTATGATGAAGTCAAAGAAAAAATGTATGCTAGATGAAGTGTCCTAATAACTCTCATAAATGAATTGATGAATGAATAATGTTGAGAGGATGTTTGTAATTAGCAGGAATATTAGGATTACGGGGAATACAGCATTTTGTAAGAAGGGAAAGGTTATCAGGATTATTGAAAAATGTTTTGCTTAAAGCTGATATACGCTGGGAATATCCACATATTGAATTTCCGTTATTCATTGCAAATTTCGTGCATTGCAATTAAAATGTTATAAAATTATGTATATATATTTTTTAAATACGCTATTGTTTGAAATATATTATTTTATAATTCAAATTTAGTCAAATTAATATATATAATTTGACTAAATTTCATTGGAAAATCATTCATTGGAAATCCATTATTTATGCAAATTTCAAACTTTATAATTGAAACCTGATAAAATGACCTATATTTTTTTTATTAAAAATTAAAAAAATATATATTGTAACAAAATTATCATAAAATTGGAAACCAATATTAAAATCGTGTACGCATATTGCGATAAAAACGCAATATCTGAGTGTAACGACATTAAATATAAATACTAAGCAATAAAAAAACACAGATAATTGTATGGTGCAATTCGAAACTAAAATTAAATGAAGTATTGCAACTTCTAAATTAAATGAAGTATTGCATTATTCGATAAATTTGTTAATTGTTAAGGCTTTCACATGGTTATACATTTTAAGTTTATTAAATAAAACACTTTTGAGCCTTGTTTGTATAACTTGTTATACAAAGTTGATGCCACTTGAAATTAGGAAAAATATGGTGCTTGCGTCGCGACGACGACGCGACCATATATAAAGACGCGTCGTCTTTAATTTATTATGATAAGTATTCAAATGTTATAAAGTTTCTCATACGTTTGTGTACTTACTCATGCCTGGTTAAAAGAAAAAATAACGTTAAATTAAACAAATAAATGTGTAAATTATTTAGACAGTTCAGCAAGCAAGCTAGCTTCTTTTCTTTGACAATAAACTAAAACCTACATGTATTGTAATTATATAAATTATATTGTTTTCTATTTACTGAGAGAAGAACAAATAAAAGAAGAATGAAAAACCGGCACTTGTAACTATAAATGCGACCAACAATTATGTAAGAACTGCGGAGGCATAACACTCCTTAACACAGCATACAAAGTGTTAATGTCAATAATTATACAGCAGAGAATAATCATCACAGCAATGGATCAATACCAATTTGGCTTAGGGAAAATCTACAATACACGCAATTCACACTCTGAAACAACATCTGAAAAAACATAGCAGTAGCAGAGCTATTCTGCATTGATTTCCAACATGCCTTCGACTCCATAAAAAAAAACGTATGCATGTACTAAAGGAATTAAATCGAAATTGAGAAATTTAGAAGAGTAGACAACAGCCAGTATAAAAACATCTAATGGGAGCACCGACCAGTTCATCATTAATAAAGGGGTAAGACATGGAGATTTTCTATCTGCAACATTATTTAATTTTATACATTAAGGGAAAGTTGATAAAGGAGGACAGATTACCGCATTTGTTAACGACATAATGATAATGCAATGAAATTAAACAAGGAAAATTTCTGGCAATGATCAATAAAATTCGATCAAACCCTTTTTCTAACTGCAAAAAATACTTACACTGTAAGTTTTACAAACATCTATTGAAACAACTACTTCCCGAGCATTTACCCCGCCGGACATTGGATTACACAATAGATATTTGTTGTTGCATCGCAGCACTGCTGAGAAATTGCAACGGTTTGAGTCGAAATTATTTAATGAAAGGAAACAACATCGAATTTTATTGATCATTGCCAGAAATTTTCCTTGTTTAATTTCATTGTAATTTAAATAACTGCAAACGTGTAAATCATCTTTGTTTCATTTTATTTAATTTGACATAATGATAATTAAAAAAAGGAAAATAATGGAGGAAATGAAGGAATTAAAGAATGAATGAAACAAAATCGGCATACAAATTAATAGTGGAAAAACAAATTTCATGGCAAGTAAGAATATTGCCTAGGCAGGATAATTATATTAAAAACACATTATTTTAAAGTTATGGATAAAATAAAATACAGAGGAGTAACAATAACAAGAAATGAAGACAAAACATTTTAGATTAAGGGGAAACTCCGGTATAATTGACCGAAATTTTGGATTTGGACATTGCAGGGGTCGTAATTCGTCACCTAGAAACAAAAGGACAGCATATTTTTGAAGAGAATAGCAAAAAGAATGGAATGAACTGAAATGACGATAAACACTCAAAGAAACACAAACAGGCGAGCATTTGATAAAAAATACGTTTTTTTTTTATTTTGGCACGCTGTTAAAAATCAAATATTTGCGATTTTTACCGACAGTTTAATTTATTTCATAAAGAATTATATTCTCTTTTATTTGAGCAAACAACGAAGTGTATTAATTGAACGGTTAGAAGTTAGAGTATCCGCAGTTTTGAAAAATGTTGAGAAAAACGCATTTAAAATTTGCTGAATGTTTTTTTTTTTCTGTGCAATTCAAAGCATTTGGCGAAGATTGCTCAAACAGTCGTCAATATCTGGGCTTCTGTGGTCGCTGAATATTCAATATGACCGACCAAAAAATTTCATACACAGCGCGCGCGACAAAACGTATACCTAGGCGACACACAGAGCTCAGGATAGCGGTGCATTGAAAACACTGTAGCAACGAAAATATTTTCCGGATAGAAAAATCCTTTCACACACATATTCTACACATCTAGAGCTTCCATTTTATGTATAAAACGGTTTTTGCAAAAAATTATAACAGAGTCCCTCCTTAAAGAAAAAAAAAATGTTAGGAAACAGAACATTTAATTGTAACAAGAAACTTCTAAATAAAAGAACTAAATAATTATAAGACCAAAGATATTGTATGGTGCAAGAGTAATGACCATGGCAAAGAAACAGGAAGAAGATTTAAGGATAGTCCAAAGAAAAATACTAAAAACAACAGTTGGACCAATTAAAATTGGAGATATGGTATACTGAAGGACAAATGTGGAATCAAAAATTGAAATAGGAACAAGCATTATTAACAAAATCAAGGAATAGCGAGTGAAGTGGCTAGGGCTCGTTTGGAGGGCAATGATATATCCAATAATGGAATTAACACAAAGAGATAAAAGTAGAAGGCAAAAATCGAAATCAACATGGCTTCAAGAGGTGAAAGAGGACCTGAATAGAATCGGAATTAAAAGATGGCAGAACAAAATAAAGAATATGGAATTTTGGAGACAAATTAGCAAGACAGTTTAGATATTTTAAAGGCCATCAATCCCACAATTACGATCTAGATAGCTCCATTATGGAGCGACACAACCCCATCTAAGAGTAAGCCACTGTGTATATTGACTTACCTACGTAAGTACGTTAAACAAATGCACATTAAAACAACTACTTCCCGGGCAAATAGCCGTACTTACGTAGGTAAGTCAATAGTCACAGAGCTAAATGTGGAAATAATTTATTAATTATTTTCAAATCATTTTTATTTAATATATTTAAATAACTGTGACCAAGTGAATGAATACTGTTTTCTATTTATTTGACTTATAATACCTGTATGGTCTGAATAAATATGTGTTTGTATGTTAAAAATGGATGTTAGAATTAGAAAAAATCGCGATATATGACGGAAATAACATTTATAATAAATACACTCAACAATTAAAAGTTTAAATAATTAAATAGATATTTAAATTTTATTTCAAGCATTCATCGCAAAAAATAAACGTAATTGAGAAATCTATTTTGTATATGACTTTCAAGAACGTTTTTTACAGTAAGCATGAAAGACATTTTTTATTCCGTTGTCTGCATTTATAAAGTCCAGACATAAAAATCTCAACAAAATAACCCCCCGCCACGTCCAATTCACAAGTATATGCTGAGTGTAACAAACGGATTTTCCTTTTACGATAATTCAAGTGGATTGTTGTTCGGAAGGAAACGAAAACCGGCTTTCGCTTTCCTCCCAGTCAGCGTTTCCCCGCGACGACTTTCCCTTTCTTTTTTTTATATATTTTATTCGATTTTTTCATTGTCATCGGCACACTCACCCTACTGAAGAACAACTCCCTGCTGATCCGTCTGAATTGATTGTTCAGCAGCCAGTAGAGGAACGGGTTCCAGAAGCTGTTGCTGAGGGCGAGCCACGTGGCGAGGAAGTCGAGCCCCGACGGGGCTCTGGACCCGGTGCAGGCGGCCACCACTTCTTGGATCGTCCATGGAGTTACCAGGACGATGAAGCCTAAGGACATTGCTGCCATCGTTCTCGAGGCGTTAGTACTCAACCTCCGTTCTTGACTAACCAACTAGAGAGAAAAGAAAAATACATAATTTAATTAAAAAATTCGAAATTATAATTAATTGTATTTTGAAATAATTTCTTAGTTAAAACTTTGTGTGTCTAAAAATATTTATTTCTATAATTAATGGTTTTAATATTTATACATTGGTAGTTCATATTGTATGAAGTAAATATGAATAAACTATTAAAAATCAACAAATAAAACACAGATTAGATTGAATAACTTTAAATTCTCGACTAGTTTCGGATTATTAGCCCATTTTCAAAAGAATTTAAAATTTGTTTTATTAAAATTTCTATGGATATTTACATTAAAAAATCAATATATCCATTAATGTAAATATCCATAGAAATTTTAATAAAACAAATTTTAAATTCTGCTTGTTTACATGACGTTTATCGTCGCGCGAACGATGGAACATTCCAGATAGATCACTCTGGAAGATGCTTTCTTTCACTAAGTTTCTATTTATATTATTGGTAGATTTTTAATAATATTTCATTTTTATTATTATGTTGATAAATTATTGTAAATATTAGAAAAAATAAAATCATTAATTTCAATGAAATTAAACAAGGAAAATTTCTGGTAATGATCAATACAATTCGATCAATCCCTTTTTCCAACTGTAAAAATTACTTACACTGTAAGTTTTACAAACATCTATTGAAAAAAACTACTTCCCGAGTTGCATAGTAGTTATTAGTAGTCTGTTAACCGATTATCTTAAATGTCGCTATAATTGGATTCGCTCAACCTCTCCAAAAATATACGTCAACATCATACACATTAATTTATCAGGTAGGAAAAATAGAATAAACAGAATACACTTTAATGATTGTTTCAGTTATGTGAAGATGAACTAAACTATTAAATGAAAGATTGTCTCCTTTCTTCATAAAATTGCTAAAAGGTTTAGCATTGAAAATGGTCACATCATGACCGAAATGTACATTTGCAATCAATAAATTTTGTGAAGAAATGAGACTTAATCTTTCATTTAATAATAAACAGAATGTTTTTTTTTTTTCAAATAATTATCCAATAAGAAATAAAATAAAAATCAAATTGTTTTATTATTCAACGCCAAACAAAATACAAACATCTAAAGCCACAATTTAGTCGAAAAACCAAATTACTCACGTTCCGACCGAGTTCTCCCAAATGGATATTATCCAATCGTCCCATTTGACAAATTTTTATTATCTCGTCCGCCGACGCGAAGACGGGGACCGACACCGGTTTTATTTACGCTCGACTGTAAATAAACCGGGCGCATTTGCGTAACTTTAAATTTTAAATCAAACGGAATGGTATTTTTATGGAAAGCGCCCCCTGCCGAGCCACCCCCCGGCGGCGGGTGGTGTTGGGGTGATGGTGTCGGGACCTAAGCCGTGTCTGCCGATACAGCGACGGGACGTCCGATCGCCGGATAACTGCGGAAACGTGTCCCGCTGCGAATCGTTAAACTGCAGCACTTCCGGCGCGCTGCAGCGGAAGCGGACATTATTACCGAGTTCACTTTCCAGTCTGAAAGAGATTTAACCATTCGCATCGATAAATTTGTAGATAATTGCATGCATGGTTTATTTACGTATATAATGCAGGAATGTTTTATTTTTTTATCTTTTACCATTATAAATATAAACAAAACCCTGTCTTTCACTGTTCAATAACACAGACATTGAATTCACTGTAGGATTTGCCGGTGGTAAAGTCCGTGGTTCTTTAGCTCGCGTTGATTAGGTCACCCCAAAGGTTGACAAACAGGAGAAAAAATAGAAAAAGTCCGACTGTGTCGTCGTGGTCAATACTCCAACAATGCTTTTTAAAAAAAGTCATATTTATATTGTAACTACGGCAAGAATCCACACCATGTTGTAAAAAAAACAGTTAAAAATATAAAAAAAATATGAAGACAACAAATTTGGACCAAAAATAACCCTTAGTTGATAATTGGCTTATTTCAACCTTGAAAATTTAGAAAACTTCAAATAATTTCTAAGTAAGTTAAAACTATGAAAAAATGTTATTTGCATTGCCTAATTTCCTAATCAATGTCTCTTTATGCCACTTTTATCATCTATCAACTCAACTCAAGTCATTCTCTTTGGATAGTTTTACTTTTACGTTTTGCCTAATTTCGACCTCAATGTTTTTGTATATAACTTTTATTGCCTAATATCAACTTTAAAATCACCGAATATTAACTCTCTTTTACTTTTAAGTTACTCTTTTTGTCTAATTTTAACTTGTAACTCTCTAATTTATGTTATATGTGGATTTAATGCTTTTTGTCTAAAATAAACTGTGAATTTATTCTATATTTATTATTATTTCTCTTATCTCGCTTTACGCGGTGAAATACCAGGATAATACAGGATAACTTCCAATGTAGAGGTAAGTGAACTATTGCTATGGTATATCGCTATTTAGAAAGCGTCTTGTAATATAGCTTGTGCTCAAAATGACAGATTTTTGTGGTTCTATGTATGTATTTTCGACTATTTCTATTGTTTTTAGCGTTTTGTCAAGGGCTTTGGGGATTACTCAAGTTGCAAACATTATCACTGGCACTATTATTACAGATTATAACTTTTCTCAGCGTGAGTTGATTCTAAATGGTATAGCTATAACTATTAGTTTTCTGCTTATTCACTAGTACAATGTGTAGTCAATTGTTTGGGATCGCCTTATCCGTAATTTTACTCTGATCCCAATACATACGTGCTACATCAAGTATAACTTGATCTTGTATAGCACATATAAAGCCTTCAGTTTCAGGAAAAAGTGTACCTTTTACTAGCCATGCGCTTGATGCTTCTGTATCGACGTGATAAGGATAGGTTTAGAGGAGTATAGTTGTCATCTATTTGTACTATTGTCTTATATAGTGTAGAGATGTTTTGTTTTTGAAGAAAGTATTCCCTCTTCATCCTTGGCGCCTGGGCAGACTCAGTCTTTCAATTGCCGATCTATAGTGGTAGAATCTCGCCTAGATTGGCTTAAAATGTTATATAGGGAGTTAATTGAAAGGCAGAACTACAAAGCACTAAGAACCCCGTTCAATTCTAATGTTTTTTGCGGTGATATATGTGTCTCCGTTGTACAAGTTGACATCTGTTTTCAAGTTGTTCATGAATTTACTTAAGGCGTTTATTATTACGGGGCTAATTTTATACACATTTAAGACATCAATCAGCCAGCTATGTGGGATTGAGTTTATAAACGCCGTGTAGATATTCCGATTTTTCTCGAATACTTGGTTCATTATGGTTTGATCAATGATTAGTTGTTCTTTGCAGCCTTGGGTGTTTTTTCTACAACCTTTTTGTTGTTCTGAGAGAATTCCATTACTCTCAACATGGTAATATATGATGTCTGCGATGCATGATGTCATGATCTTATAAATTGTTGGGAGGCATGCTATAAGTCTATAGTTTTCTGGAAATTTGGAAAGTAGGTACGTTATTCCATGCGTGAATAATTCTGGTAGTAAGTTCGGGTTGTCAATAAATAAGTTTATGTATTTAGCAGTACACTGCTGTGAAACTTTTGTACCAATAGTTATGCAGACCATCTATTCCTGGGCATTTTCAGTTGTGGGTGACAGTAATTATCTTTCTCTTTTGGGAATGAAACATAGTTCATTTCTTGTATCTTGGCATACTTATTTGTTTCTTCCATTATCCACTTGGCTCTTCGGTTATGATCAGTATTTTTAGAGCAGAGCTTTGACTGTTTCTATATCGCTTGCTGTTGGACATTCGGCGCTTTTAGTGTTTTTATCTTTATTGCGCATATTTCTGTAGAAGGCACCTTTTCTTTCATGAAACATTCTGTTTTCGATCCTACGTGTATGGGTTTCTTTATATCTTCGTAGTCTCTTGGCTAACGCAGATAGCTTTTGTTTTAGTGTGTCTAAAAATTCTTTCGGTTCTCTGTTCGTTTCGTCATATTTACTATAGATCTTATAATTTTTGAATATTTAATTAACCTCTCTTATAATATGCATTATTCTTTTAGAAAGACATTTCGCATTCAAAATATTAAAAATATCGAGCAATGGATCCATTAACTAGATCCAAATTCACCAAGAAGATGATCATAGGTTACATTTGTTTAATGGACTCCAATAAATTGGAATATTTTGTATTGTAAGGGTTCCAGATTCAGCAACCATATTCAAGGCAGGATCGAATTTATGCATAAGATAGTGAAAGTATAGCGTCCGTGCTTTTAAAGTGCTTAGAGTTACGGAAAAGTAAACCCATTTCATTTCTTGCAATTGTTCTCCAAAATGATCTTGGAATATATATATAAACATATAATTCTTCGCCTGTTAATCGGCTATCGACCGACGGTCTTTCAGCCCGACTTCGTAAATATCTGTCTATGTCTTATGTATATGCGTATTTATGTATTTGATTTAACTGTCTATGTCTATGTCTCTGTCTTTGTCATGAAGTTATGAAATGAACTGAAATAATGATGTTGATGGGTTTTTAGATGTGGATCTGGTGTTTGGGTTGAGAGGGATACATAAGGTTTTGAGGAGATTGTAATTGAAAGGATAGATTATATTTATTTTATAATTAGAAAAATATGAAACATATTAAAAGTCAATATTTAAATAAGAATATTTATTCTTTTATCTAATAAGTAGGAAAAAACTACCATTTTTTAATATTTATTTAAATAATTAAAGTCTCCCCAACCAACAATCAACATTAAGAAGAATATTAAAAGTCATCTGTTTACAGTAATTTAAACTGTGGCCAATTTTTTCGTCAGTATATTCCCAAATAACTCAATCGCGAAGACGTTTACAGATCGCAATAAATCTTCGGCACTTGATTTATCCCTCCGCGAGATTCAAATAAATGTAAAACATAATTACAATCCGCTCGGGGAGCGGGAACGATTAATCTCAGTCAAACAAAATTGGGATTTGGGGATTTCCCGGATTGAAATCCGAAATTCGTCGGGGGTGCGGCGGCGATTTGTCTGATCTCGCACACAGGAAACGACGAGAAGAAAAAATATAACCGAGCGAAAAGGACGTAAAAAGGGGGGTCGGGAGGAGTCATACCGGAAGGCCTAATTAAAACGTCAGAGGAGAGACTTCGACGTGGAAAGTCATTAATGCGAAAACGCCTTCCGGGAGAAAAGGGCCGCGAGGAATATTATTAATTGCCGCCCGCTTTTGCGTTTCGCGATTTAATACGCGAAAGGGGTGCGTGAAAAGGACGGCGGAGGGTTATTTGCGAAATTAATTCGATGCGCGTGAAGAGTGAGGCCCTTTTCTTACCTACGGTACGCATCTAAACGGGGTGGTTTATTTATTAAATTTACGGTTTTCTGTTTCAACAATAAAATTTAAAATAATTATTTTCTAATTTATATTAATCAACATCGAAATATACTCGGAGACATATTTTAATTCATCCAGTGGAATATCTCGACTAATATGCATCGTACAAAAAAAAAAAAAATTCGGACAAAAGTTTAATAGATTCAAGAGGACATTCGATGCTGTAAAAAAATATTCACTGCCACTCCCCAGGGGCGGTAGAGGTGGTAAACTCTAAAATCTTAAATAGGAACCTATATTTTTATTGCAGATTCAGCTTCTACACCTATACCTTTACATGAGGATTTTTTTCGAAATTTTAATAGATAGCGCGGTATTTGCAAAGCTAAATCCAAAGAAAATGCGTTCATAGGGTGTAACATATGCATCGTACAAAAAAATGTTTCGGACAAAAGTTTACTGGTTCATCCCCCACAGAACCAGTAAACCTGTAAAGAAAATTTGCTGCCACCCTTAAATAAGTTTTATTGCAGATTCGTACACAATACCAAAATTGATGTAGATTTCATACGAGTATTTTATTTGTAATCCTGATAGATGGCGTAGTTGTCGCAAAAATATAAAATTTAAATCTGAACAAGAGTATAGTGGCTCCTTATAAAATTCAAAAAAAATGTAAAAACATAGTACAGCGTTTACCCTTTGAACGCCTTTTTTAAATCTACACAATATTTGATAGAGTATTTGTAATAAAAAATATGGGTTACTATTTAAAAATTCAAAGACCATCTTTTTTCGCCTTTTTAGTATTTTTCTCTCTTAATTAAATGTGAGTTCGTGACGATTTGATTGATATATGAAAAATCTTTGATTTTTTTTATTTGATTTTTATAAGTGAAGAAAAGTATACAAAGTGTTTTCATATAATTTTTCTCTGTTTTTTTTTATTCTGTGGATAATAAAAAAAAATAAAAAAAATTATAGAGAAACAATTATGAAACGAATTTCTAAAATTAATGATTTACTTTCTTATAATTTCTTGATCCTAGTTTAGAATAAATGTAGAAAGGTCTGCAACAGTTAAAATCACTCCGTCATCCTTTTTGTGGCAACCCACTTGCATTGTGTACACAAACTTTATAAGAGCAATAAAAATAAGTTTTATACTTTTCTTACAACTGTATGCCCTTTAAATACACCAACATTCCAACTATTAAATAATTTAAAACTTTCAATAAAAATGAATTAAAACACAATTTAATAATCACAAAAGCTAACAAAATTAAGCATATTTAATTTTACAATAATTTAAATAAGAAAACTCAAAAACCACAGAATGTAATCATATGTATTCTATTTCTGCACCGAAATATGTTTTTCATTATAATTTCTTGCAACTAAAAGTGGAGTTTTGTAGATTCTTCCTTACAATATATGTATAAACGTTAAAATCACCTTTCTTAAAATCATCTTTCTTATGACATGTTACTTGAGTTGTGTAAGCCAACTTTATCAGAGAAATAAAAAAAAGTTATCTCTATAAAAGTGCTGCGTACAAAAATTATTCTTGAACTACACCAAAACAGTTGCCTACGTTGAAATATAAAATTGAATTGTAATTAAATGTTATTAAATTCAAAGTTAATACAAATAAAAGTCTAATTTTCTAGATCCTTTTTATTAATTTCTAATATATATAAATCAACACCGAAATTTATAAAGTGGTTTTCATTATAATCTATTGCAAAGAAAGTCAGTTTTCGAGATCCTTCTTTAAGTTATTTTTAATGCGATATTTCTAAGTGAAACCAAACGACATGAATCTATTTTTATAAATGTTTGTTAATGCTCTGAATATATCACTTAGATTTGGGATTTTCTGCATATGTCAGTTTTTATACAATATTTTAAAGTGAAGTGCATATATTTCAAGCAGTTGATCAAAATTACTCTGTCATCCTTCTTGTGGCAAGCTCCTTGAGTTATGAAAGCCAGCTTTATCAGAAGAATAAAACAAGTTTTTTTTTTTTTTCATAAAAGTGTTGCGTACAAAAATATCTTCAACCACTTTGAAACAGTTATCTGCGTTGAAATATAAAATATAATTTTAATTTACAATGAAATTAAACAAGGAACATTTCTGGCAATGATCAATAAAATTCAATCAATCCCAGATCACTGCCCGATATTTTCCTAGTCATTGTAATTTAAATAATTGCAAATGTGTGAATCATTTTTGTTTCGTTTCTTATAATGAAATCACATGGTTTTGTATTACTAAAATAATTTTGGTAAAACAAAAAGTGATTTCATTGTAACAAACGCTTATTAAATATGTTTTACCATGTAATAAATTAGGAAAAAGTAAACAATATTTCTGTTTCACTTTATTTAATTTTTTATTTCACTAAATGTGGAAATAATTTATTAATTATTTTCAAATCATTTTTATTTAATATATTTAAATAACTGTGACCAAGTGAATGAATACTGTTTTCTACTTTTATTTCACTCTTTATAATGCGAGTAATACGCAATATAAAATTGATAATATGAGAATTGAGTTAGGTTTCCCTCACTCTCATTATTTTATAAAAGTAAAGAAAATAAATTACAGTGAAGGATAAGTTTAAAACTATTTAATTATGAATATATAACAACTTTTTGTGAAATTCTGGTCGTTAAATTTCGCAACTATTTGCGGATTTCAGTGGTGCTGTTTGGAATTACAGGATATTAGCGTCCGAACAGTTCGTCTCATTGTCCATTCCGATCGTTCATCATCTGACTGGTATCGAGTTTGGAGCTTAAACCATTTAGCCCACGGGAGTAATTCCCGGTTTGCATTCATCGCACTGCATAACTCATTGGAACGCATACGTATCGTTAAAAATGTCAAAATGTTACGAAAAAAGTCAATATATTTGAAAACCCAATAAATTCCAAAAATGAAAAATAGTGTATTATAAAATTAAACAAATTGGCTAAAGGGATTTTTGTGAGAATTCTTAAAGTTGACTCTTCAGCCGCTGTTATATTGTTAAGGGTGGGAGAGTGAGGATTGTTTGAAAAGATTGCACCGTAGTGCAGCAGGAGTTGACAGATCATTTTGTAGATGTGAGTTGATGTTACTGTTGAGATGCCTTTATTAGCGTAAGCTAGAGTTTATCTTCATTTTATTCTAACTTTGATTTTTCAACCTATCGGCAAACACCTGAACTACCAGGTACTGTTCCAAAAAGAAAAATGACGGCATCGACATAAATGTGTTCTTATTGACCATTTAATAGAATTAACGACTATACGAATAATTTATTATGAATGTATTTAATATGGATACTTAAGAGGAAGACTTTCCACGTATAGTGTATACTATAGATTAGATATTCTTTTGTAAATTACATTAATTTTTTAATTTTATTTTTTCACCTTTTTTTGTTTTTTTAATAAAATTATCTAATGTCATTCATCAGTAAGTAAGTTATCTGCCTGCATTTTATGTTTATTTTTTATGAATCTATAATCCTGTTAATCCTATAAAATAAAAACGTATGGGGGGATCGTAGCCTTAAGTAAATTAATAATTTTAAAATTATTTTTATTTGATTTTATTTAAATAATTGTGACCGAGTAAATAAATACTCTTTTTTATATTATTAGTATAGATTGTTTCTGAAATAAATTCCCTGTTTTCCCTGTTTTATTGCCTTACTTATTGATTACTTGACCGCAGTTATTTAAATTAAATTAAATCAAAATTCATTTGAAAATAAATAATTTACACCCAAATTAGTTATTTGAATGAATGTTTGTTCTTTTTTAAAAGAACTCACGTTATGTAAGATATTCCCTACGATTTCAATAAGCTGAATGGATTTGGATAACTGTATTTATTTATGTTTTTTATATTATTTGTATAGATTGTTTTTGAAATGAATTTATTTTTCTGATTGTGTGAATTAAGATTGTACACGTATATTATTTTTAATATAATATTTATAAGTCAGAAACACATTCAAACGAATATATTTTAAGTTATGTGAGTTTAAAAAAGAAATAAACGACATAACATTCAAAAGAAATTATTAGATATTACTTAACAGAAAACTAATACTATTCACTGTCAGAATATTTGGACATAGATTGAACAATTGTTATTTTCTATTTATTTCAATTCAATTAGCAATAAGTTACAAATTTTACTTATTTATCTTTATTAACCGTAATAAGCTTCATTCAATTTAAAAAAAAAGGTACAAAAGTACAATTAATTTACACTACAATATAATATTTCTTTCTATCAATTCTCTGTTGATTGTGTGAAAATTTAAGTGAATTGGGATTTTACGCGAGTGTTATTTTTGTCCGTTCTTAAAATTAATTCGCCGTGTATTGGATAAGAAAAGTTAATTTGTAGCTAACAATACGTGAGTGCATTGCTTAATCGGACGAAATCCGCTTTAACTCTGGGCTGCACCAGACGGCAATAAAATTGCGCCACGGCCCGATAAGCTCGCCGGACTGTGCGGCGAAATAGGATGAGGGTGCGCATTAAAAGCCCGTTTCAGAATGGCTTTATTCCCTTAAAATAGTTTTATTGGACGGCTAATAACAATCTCGACAATAATTTTCAATCCGATTCACACGTTGTAAAATTATACAGAAGAAAAAAATGAAAATCTAGTATATTTCTTTAATTTAAATAAATGTATTAACCCCGATATCACTTCTAAATATAAATTCCCTGCAGTTACGATTTTTCACTTCATTTCATCAAATAATGTGGACTTCGACAAGAACTTTAGCGATCATGTCGAGTAAGTAGACAACGACAAGTACAAGAAAAAGACAGACGGAAAGACTTCTGGTCGATAACCATTTCGTAAAATTAATACATATGTTTTCTAAATAATATTTATTTTTGTAAATTGACACAAATAAAGATGTTATATATATAAATGAATTAAATCGAATAAACTATAGACTTTTTGACAAATCAAAGATGACTCTATAAACGTTTAAACTCGTTTATGGAGTCTATTCTATGCTCTAATACAATTATTTTAATTAAAAAATATAGTCTTCCATTTTTTTTCTTTCTGGTTATTTACCTAGAAAAATAAATATATTGACAACTGAAAAGAGTATTCATTCACTTAATTATATTAGATCAAAAGGATTAGAAAATAAATATTTTTTAATATACAAATATCTTTATTGAGACAATTACATATTTACAAAAATTTAGTATATAAGTTAAATGAATTTATCCCTCCTTACAAAATATTGCATTTCTCGCAACCCTAATATTCCCCCAAAACATAAAAACCCTTCGGTCACTATCCAACAATTCATTAAGTCATGCATTCATGACTGTTCAGCTAGCTAGCATAGTTTTAATTTACAAATTACCATTAATTCATACAGGGCAGAAAGACCTATGGTCGATAGCCCATGATAGGCTACTAACACAATTGTACATATTGTTTTAATAAATTTTGTAAAAATTTGTTGTCATATTGTCTGAATAAAGATGTTTGAATATATAAATTAAAAAAAAAAAATGTTTTGAAAATAATTAATAAATTATTCTCACATTTATTTATTAATTATTTTCAAATCATTTTTAATTAATTTATTTAAATAACTGTGACCAAGTGAATGAATACTCTTTTCTATTTATATTTAGTATATACATTAAACTAAAGGTTTGTCTGTCCTGGACTATCGACCGGAAGTTTTTCTGCCAAATATTTTTTTTTATTTTTTACAGGTAAACTAAAAGCAATATCTTTCCATTTTATTTATACACGAATATCATTCTTCACACAATTATTTTTATTTATATTTTTTACTCTATTTAAAAGCTAAGATTTTTTAGTGAAATAAGGCACAATAAAATAGCATAAGGAATATAACAATAATAACCCTTTTAAAGATACATATTTTATCCTTAAAAATAGCTGATTGCTTCTTAAATTACACGGAACTGCTGTATAAATAATTTAATTAAAGAGAAAATTCCTTTTATAAAATCCGCTTGAAGGGTCTAATTGCAAAAAAATCCTGCCCGGACATTGGAAATTTCAATTTGATCCCACGTTACGTGCGACGAATTTTAAATAACCGAGCTAACCGCTAATTGATATAGATTGTACCCGACAATCGGGTTTAATTGCGTATGAAATTTACATCGGGAGAAAGAATTCTGTCGCATCTGTATTTAAAAAGAATTTCCAATAATTAAATAAAAAGTCGTAATTAAAAACTGAGATTAATTTTGAAATTTAATTATAATAATAAAATATAAGGGGACAGAAAGACCCATAGACGAAAGCCCATGACATACTACTAACACAATTGTACATATTTTTATAATAAATTTTTGTTGTCATGTTGTCTGAATAAAGATGTTTGTATATGTAAAACGTAAGGGGGGAGGAGGGATATACGTACATGTTTTATAAATATTTATGTTATATTGTTTTCCATTTTATTTTCTGTGTAATTCATATTCTTGTTTGAAAAACAAAACAAAAAAATAATCTAATAAATTTAATGTACGAATAAATTAAATAAAAAAATATTTGTAATAAATTATTGCCACATGCAGCTCTGTGATATTTTGCCTTATATTACGTAAGTTTTTTTTTTTATTCATAATGTACGAATTTGATCTTTTGATTGTGATCTACATGATATTTAAAAATGTATATAAACCTTATTAATTCCGTTTTCATCAGGATTTTTTTTAAGATAATAAATACAATGGCAGAAAGACCTCCGGTCGATAGCCCATGACAGACTAATAACCCATCAATATGTATTGTATATAAATAAATCAGAATTGTAATTCTGATGTCTGACTAAAGATGTTTGTATAAATACAAAAGAAGGAGGAATTTTTGATATTGATATTCCATATTGCGTGACTTACAGCGCTTATATTTTTTCTTTTTAGCATGTTATATTATTTTAAATTTATTTCTGTATATGAATTATTATTTTTAACTAATTGTACTTCATCAATTATATTAATAAAATATAAGGGGATTATTATTTTTAACTAATTGTACTTCATCAATTAGTTAAAAATAATAATCTGAATTATTATTGTTAAAATGTTAATAATAATAATTCAGATACAGAAATAAAATTAAAATAAAATTTCAATTAACATTAAAAGTCACTTTTAATTTAAAAACGTGTGTTTGATACGTTTTTAAATTAAACATTTTTTTATTATTAAATTATACAAACAAATTTGCATCCAATTTAATCCCAATCTGAATCGTCCTCTTTATATAAATAAAAACACACTCGTGAAAGCGCTTTTCGTGTTCAAATAATTCGAACACAGTCCAGGCGAGTTCGAGTACTTCGGATTGGAGAGGACTCCATTAAACGGAGCCGGTGAATTGGGCTTGCAAGCGGGTAACTTTATACACGGCGGAAAACGCGACGTTTGCGTGCATTTTCACGTTTTCGCATTTTCGAATTCCATTTGTGTGAAAGTATCCGTCCCCTCGGCGCGATTGTAAAAACCTCGTTGCCGCGAATGCGGGACTCAATACCCGTAACCGAATCAAACCGGGGATTTGCTCTATCTTATTAAGGAAATTTCCAGAGTTAACATACGCACATGAATTATTCAATGCTTAATCTTAAACTTGTATGTATACTTCGTTAGAAATAATATTAAAGAACACTTGGTTTGTTTTACAAATTAAATGATTTAATTTTAATAATATCTTGTGAAACAAATAAATGATTATGTAAAAAGTACATTATATATTTGTATCTTATTATTTTCTGGAATGTATTTCCTGATTTTTACTAGTGCAACTATTTTTTTTAATAAATTCATTTTTATTTAATTTATTTAAATAAGTCACAGTTAATTCAGGATGATCACCACGGGTTAAGTGAGAAATTAATTAAACATATAAGTCACAGTTATTTAAATAAAGTGAATAAATATTCTTTTATACAGTTTTTGAGTTATTTTAATTATTTTATTTTCCATGCCATGCTGTCGTGTAAGTAGTGTTTAGAAGTGTGCTCTATCCTGTGGCGTTTATCGCTGTACTAATTAATAGAACTTGGACCATTTGACTTATCGAGTATTATACCTACTGCTGTTACCCTTTTTTCGACATGCCGTTTACCAGAGACCAAAAACTTGAACTAAAATCCCTCAAGGAAAATGTTCAATGATGAACCTCTGATAACCAGTGTATTTGACAAAATTATCATCAAGGTGAGTGGAGAATTCCAAACTAAATCCAACAATTTTAATCTAAAAATAGATCAATTGAAAACTGAAAATGCTATCCTTAAAAAGAAGGTCGATGAACTCGATCAGACCTTAGGATAATGGGTCTTCTGGAAGAACCGAACGAAAACTTAAACGGAAAATGCAAAGATTTTATTAATAAAAAATGTTAATGAACGATGAAGTTAATAATATCCCTTCTTTTCGTATTGGGAACACGGGAAAAGAGCCTCGTACAATAAATGCTCGATTTGAAAAACGTTCGGATGTAGAAATGCTATTAAAAACGCGGTCTATGCTAAGAGATAAAAAGTTTAGATTAGCAGAAGATTTGATATCTCATCGATATAAACTACTGAGACTCGCCGGCGATAAACTAGGGAATCTTAATGCACGTACCAGGAATGGGTGTTTTTATGCAAAAGAGACCAAAAACGAAGAGAAGAAATAAAGAAGAAGATATACGTGGAATTCGATATCGAGCAACTCCTAGCTGAAAAATAAGTCATGCATATAAAAATTTAATTTGAGCTTAATATATTTTTCTACATTTATTCTACTATTCATATTTCTTATCTTTTCTTCTAACTTTATAGGCGGCACACAGAAATTATTTTTTGTTAACTCAGATATCATTAATAACTCAAAAAAAAAAAAATTTGTACATTACTTTATGTCATTTAAATGCCCGATTATTAATCTCCAATTTCAGTAATATTAAAGCTCATATAACTCCCAACTCATATGAATTAATCGCCGAATCTAAAACTTGGCCAAACTGCATTTCTGATGTATCTTTTGTTCAGATTGACGGTTATACATTTATTCATAAAGAACGAGCAGCTGGCCGCGGCGGAGGTGTTCTCCTTTATATAAAAATAATTTGAATTTTTTGAAATTTTAATCTAGATAATTCCATAAGTTTTGAACATATTTTTATTAAAAGTAAACTTGGTGATCGTTTTTTTTTTTGTATAGGGGTAGTCTACAAACCACCCACATTAAATGTATATACTTTTATAAAATCATTTGACACCGTCGTTAACCATGTTTTTCGCTATGTGACGAAGTATTATTATTTGATGACTTTAACATTAATTTATTGAATATTGACTCCAACCTTACCAATGAAAATGAATGAAATCCGTATGACTATAAATTTGCCAATTTTTAGAGTCATACGGATTTCATCAGATTATTGAAGTACCCACTAATCATGGATACTTCGGCTTCATTGATAGATTAAATAACACAAATATCACCGAAAATGGAGCTGTCAAAACTCACGATGTTGGCGATCATGTTTCACCTATTGAAAGCTTCTGATGGATTCTCAAAAACATGCTAATATTGTTACCTATCGCCCACTAAATAACATTGACCACGAGACTTTTGTAAATTACTTACATTCTATATGATTAGATGAACTTTTGTATTTACCAAAAATTGATGATAAGGTCTGTTTTCTTAATGATTCCTTACAATTCCTGTTCAATGTTCATAATGTTCACCCCTAAAGACCTCGCGGATAACTAGGTAACCTGCTCCGTGGTTGAATCAAACAATTAAGGCAATGATGTTGGATAGAGATAGCGCCTATAAGAGGCTTAAAATCACGAGAGAAATTACTAACTATAACACCTATAAATATTACCGCAATATGGTCAACTCTGGAATTTTACGTGAAATGAAAGTATACCTAAATAATATGATCAGTAAGGATCCTAAATTTCTCTGAAAATATTTAAATAAATCTGAAGTTACGAAGCCTGATGTATTTCGTCTGCTGAAAAATGTAAATATTGCTAACTCATTCGCAATTAACTCACTCTGTAGTGTTACCGACCCTAATCTAATCTCATAGTACAATAAAAATTCCCATCCTAATATTAAAAATATACTCAGTTTCTCTCTTGTTTATACCCATGATTTTTCTAAATTATTATTATAAATTAAAACTAATGCAGTGGGGTCAGATAGTATTAGTACGACAATGCCTAAAATGTGTTTTCCATTTATTATCCCCTACATTACAAACATCATAACCTGTTGTTTAGAACAATGCTTTTTCCCACAGTCCTGGAAGTCATGAACGGTTATTTTATTACCAAAAAAAAAAACTAAAAGCCTGAAAGGTCTAAGGACAATTAGTATTTTACCTGTTTTATCTAAAATTCTGGATCAACTGACTATGTTTGTATAAACTAATAGTATCCTGCCCACGAACCAATCAGGATTTAGAACATATTATAGCTGCTCCGCTGCTTTACTGAATGTCACTGACGATATTACCAATGCAACTGATAGAGGTTTGCTATCTTGCTTAATCCTCGTAAATTACAGTAAAGCATTCGATACTATTAATCACGATGTATTGTTAGCGAAACTGAAGTACATTGGCCTATCGTCAAATGCATTAAGGCTTATTAGTAGCTTTATCTATGGCCGCAAACAACAGATGAAAATTGACAACATGGTGTCTGGTATATCAGAGATGAAGACCGGTGTCCCTCTAGGATCAATTCTAAGCCCACTGTTATTTTCGATTTACACGTCATTTATTTAAAATTCTGTACCTACAACTTATACGTAGACGATACCCAACTACTTTACTCCTTTCCCTTCAATAACATAATAACAGCAAATAAAAAAATTTGAATCTTGACCTATCTAATATTTTAACAGCTTCCCAGAAACACTCCTTATTAATCAAGCTAAATAAAACATCAGCTATGTTGTTCGCCTCTAAAAAAGTACTAAGCACTGCCAAACGTTTACTATCACTGAAATTAGATAATACAACCATATCTTTTTTGACTCGGTGCGTAACTTATGTTTAGTTACCGATTCTGGTCTGCGCTTTAAATCTTTTGTCAGTAAATGTTAGAGAGCTTATAATAGTATAAGAATGATATATGCAAATAGAAAAATCTTAAGTAAAAACACCAAACGACTTCTCTGTGACACCCTATTGCTGAGCCATTTTAACTTCTCGGATGTGGTCACATATAAGATTTCATTTTGTATTTTTTTTCTGTGATAAAGGTATTATTATTATTATTTATGTGTTCATCCCATTACAGTTTTTCTTGTATTTTAAATCGAAGATAGTCTACTTGATTTATTTGTTTTATTGTTGTTTATTTTAGTTTTATGTTTGGTTTAGTGAGATTGTTATTAAATATCATATTTTTGTGTCGTTTATGATCAATAGGTTCTTATAGTACCATTTTTCTAATTTTGGTAGGTCAGGATTTATATTTGTCTGTAATTCATCGAATGTGTTTCCTGTGTAATTTTCAAATTTCTTTTTATTTAATTTGAATCATTGTGGCCAAGTGAATAAATTATGAAATTTTTATTGAATTATAACAAACGTTTTTTAGGTTTCACAATATTTAATAGTAATTACACTACAGGTTAACAATTATTTCGATTCACAGTATCATCATTGGTTTAACAATATTAGTGGAGGAATTTTTAGACAAAACCAGGTAGAGAAAGTTAATAGGGGGTGGAGGTACAATTTTTACATCAGTTGATGAGCGTGAATACAGTTATACATAAAATGTGTACAGAACTAACAAATGTCTATAATAATAATATAAAAAACTTTTGTTTTAATTCAATACATTCGAAATGGAATTTCATAGAATAACAGCCTCTACCATAGAAATATTTTTTTTTATTTTAGTAGTAAATATCTTTATTCAAGGGACTTTTACATTATATTAAGTACAGTATTGTATTGTATAATACGGTATATAATTTGAGGTTGTCCTTTCATAGGCTATCGACTCGAGGTCTTTCTGCCATTGTTTAGCTTTGAAGATGAGTTATGATTAAAGTATGTTTTTTTT
Organism: Philonthus spinipes; assembly: GCA_963082785.1. NCBI lineage: Eukaryota > Metazoa > Arthropoda > Insecta > Coleoptera > Staphylinidae > Philonthus > Philonthus spinipes. The sequence continues at coordinate 15,929,632 of OY720315.1, forward strand.
TATTTATATATATTTACATTTTAACTATAAATATTATTTATTAAATACATTGAAACATTTCTAAAATGAGCAAATTAAGCTTCCCAATTAACACCCTCCAAAAACGGCATCTCCGTTACGAACGTTAACAACATCAGCTGCTTAACGACATGTTTTATTCAGCCCACTTCACAAACTTACTTTAAAGTGCGACGGCGTGCGCGCGTGTGTTTGTATGTGTGTGTGTGTGTGTGTGTTAGCTTTAAAGTCATAACGACTGCAAAGTTGGCGTTTGTCGCATTATTTCGCGGCAGGATCAACAAACCGTGCACAGGGTTTGATTATGTAAGAAAACACAAACCCGAGTAGATAGGCGGGGAGGGGGGTCAGAGAAAAGGACGGCGAGCTTTGGGCTTTGAAAAGCGCTCATTCGGATGTAGGTCAGGCTGCAGGAAGGAACTCGAGGAACTTTCCGGTCGAAGCATTGGATAGAGCACGTCAGGGGAAAAGCGACAGGGATGAAATATTTTTGCATAGTTTTCCAAGTGGTTATATTTTTTTTACTTTGTCCTAGCTCTATCTCTGTTTTCATTTCTTTTTGTATAATCATCAAGCAACATTTTATTAAGAAATATCACGGGATGTTAAAAATAAATTTTCTATGTCAATAATTTAATTTAAATAAAAAGGAAATTTGTAAATAATTAATTTACACAATGATTATAATAAAGTTATTCATTATTATAATCATTATAGAAGAACATACAAACATGACGCAAACATTAATTTATTGAAATAAATATGAATAAATTATTAAAAATCAACCAATAAAACGCAGATTAGATTGAATAACTTTAAATTCTCGACTAGTTTCGGGTTATTAGCCCATTTTCAAGAGAATTTAAAATTTGTTTTATTTAAATTTCTATCGATATTTACATGAATAGATATATTCAATAAACATACAAAATGTCTATACAGTGATGTGTATAACACGAACACAGGCATTATCTCTAAAAAAATATTTTGAAACATATAAAAATGTGTTAATAAAGCCCCTAGGAACAAATCAACGTCAAAATAAAACAAATGAAACAAATGAAAATGTTTTGCAGCACTTTAAAAATATTCGAGGAATCCGTTGCATATAAGCAACCGCCAGATTACGTAAAATTTAATGTTGATTTAGAAAATCCATTGCGGAAACTTTAATGTACACTAGTATAGGTTTTAATTTGACTATAAGAGACATTTTTTCATTTCTTGTTAGAAATATAGAAAATGTTAAGAGACACATCCATACGCCTCCGCCACTAATGTTAGTGCTTAATTTATCAACTATTTTATATTCTTTTTATTTAATTTATTGAAACTGTGACCATGTGAATATATCCTTTTTCTATTATGAATTATAAGTATTAAAGGTATAAAATGTATGTTGTTAGAGCAACCATTTTTAACAGTCGGAATTTATTTTTGAAAATCCAGCTATCTGTTATCCTTGTAGAGAATTTCAATGGAATATATTACATTTTGCAATTTGTAAGTAATTCAACCTGTTGCAAAAACCTACGAAAATAATTCATTTAGTTTTTTTCTCTTCTAAATTTCTAATTATTTTATCATTTCATTCAACATAAAAAAAAATATAATCTTGGCCAATATTAATAAAATCATAATTCCGTGCACGAGACTGAGGACCGTAAGTGTAATCGCCAATTTTTTAATACCAATAATGTTTTAACAGTTTCATTGAATGGGCAGTTTCCCGCTGACATCGAATTTTCATTCTTGTTCCGCGGGCGGAATTTCAGCGTTATGAAACCACCGCGCGGAATTATCCACCCCATAAAAACTGTAAAAATATCAAACATTTTTATTGAAATGGCTTTAATGAAATCACCCTCTACACTGAGACAACTATAAAGCGAATGAATAGAATAACTATATGCTTATTGCTATTAAAAAATATATGCTTATACTCTGTAAAGGGTGAGAATTTTTATCATATACATATAGAAATATTTATTAACAGATGTGTCATTTTATAATAATAATATTAATAATAATAATAAAATTTATTGTCGAGCAAACACAGACCGCCAATGTTCTCACACACATTGGCGGTCAGTATTTGTTCAATGTCAAGAATTCGTATCAAATATATATATATGAATTAAACAAAGATTTTTTAAGTTAGTTACACATCTTTATTGACAAGTTTTTTGAGTTTACAATAATACTAATAACAATATAAAATATTTTGAAAATGTAAAGGTTTCTTGTCAATCGGCTATCGACCAGCATTAAGCTGGCCGGTTCTTTTCGCAAGGGGTGCATAAATTAGAAAGAGGACCTAAACAGCAACGGAAATCAAAACAAAGGAATCAACAGTGGAACCAACCACTCTCGCCCAGACGTAAATCACGCCAAACCAACTCGAGGACAGCGCAATATCACTTCACTCATTCTCAAGCATTTGTAGTGAGAACATCGTAACTATTTTCGAACGATAGAGATCGAAAAGCAAAATATATACGATAAAATTAAAAATAAGTTGTTATGTAGAAAAAAAATGGTCCTTCGCGAAAATATAAACAGTAGGGTTTTGGAAATGAGGAGAAAGATTTGCTTTGAGTGGTTGAAGCGGAATTTGAGAACGAGAAAGTTAAGATGACAGTGGTAGAGATCAAGCACCTCGAAGCAGACACAAGTGAGGTGGACGTCATTTAAACATGCGTCGGGTAACTGGAGAACGTGAATCATATCCAAATAACAGGTCCTATAAGAGAATATAGAAAGCCACATCCACTCAATATTGCAGTTTTCGAGCTTCCTAAATAGATAGAGGAGGCTCTATTAAAAAAACACAAGGAGAAAATATGATAATAATGCGGGAGCTACAATCACAGGTGGAAAGGGAGAACCTCTAATAACAGGTTATCCGGGCCGAAAGGAGATACCACCGGCAACCTAGAGCAGAGAGGTGGTTTAGTGCATAGGGTACCTTAGATAGGAAATGAGTCCTACAAACCTTCACCGTGCGCAACGCAATCCACCTTCCTATAATCAAAATGAATTCACATATATTTTTTTTTTTCAAATACTGAAATAACTCCCGCATTTCCTTTTCCCTCTGTATTAGCTATACAACACGAAAGGGCCAGCGGTACGTCTTGTTGAGTAGTTTTTCTTTGCATAACACCCTTTTTTATAGTTTTTATAATTTATAATTTAATTTTTAAATATGAAACAAAATATATTAAGTGAAAACGATTACCCTTCCTACATTTTTTACATTTTAGTTATTCGGTTTATGATTAACTGTCTAAATTATCTTGTTTATGCATCTAAGTGTAATAAATATATCGTAGTTAATTACAAAAAATCTGAAATGTTAAAATGTTAAAGAGTTATAGCGATTTTTCTAGGATAATATATTTGTGCAAACGGACCTTATATATGGGGCAATTTCGTACAAAAGGCGGGGTACTTTTGTACACCATGTGGTAGATTCATACAGGGTAATTAAAACGTCTATAAAACCTAGCAAGTTTAAGCTATATGTAGATAAATTAATTTTAAAACTAACTTAATAATATTAAACATTACTCATAGTTAACTTAAATCCGTCTCGTAAAAAATAACAAAAAATACAAATCTTTAACATTTATAAATAGAAAGGAGTATTTATTCACTTGGTCACAGTTATTTAAATAAAGAAATAAATATGATTTGAAAATAATTAATACATTATTTCCACATTTGTCTCTGAGACATTTTGTCTTATGTTACGTAAGTACTTTAAACAAATGCACACTAAAACATTTACTTCCCGGAATTGTTTAAAGTACTTACATAACATAAGTCAAAATGTCACAGAGACAATTTTTTTATTGAAATCAATTTTATTTAATTGCTTTAACATTTAGTTTACTTATTGGTAATTTTAACCTTTATAGTCAGTTTATAAATTGCTAAAGACTAAGGTCTCTAGTCTTTAGCAATTTATCTTTAAGTAGGTAATTAGACAATTGGTTGTTACTTTAAAAGTTATTGCACTTTAAAATTATTTAAATTAATTGCAAAAGTAAAAAGTCTCGACTTTCTAGTTGTACAATGTGAGCGTGGTTGATGACCAAGGAGGATCATGACGATGTAAAGTGTGTATGTTTTTTATATCAATATATAGAAGAATATAGAATACGAATTACCATGATGATCTCGGTTTCTTCCGATGATAAGATACTTTCAACTCTGTACGCTAATAATGACTAAGGACTTTTCCCACGTAATAAACAAGATAAGTTTAATTTTGAAACGTCACCAAAATAAAACAAGTATCTGTAATAATCTCTGATGTCACTTCAATATTTGTATTGTAAATCATTAGCATCTTTATCAGTTTCAAAATAAACTGAAGATGCAGAACTTTCTGCCATCTTATTTGCGATCCTTCAGATTCCTCGGAATCCTCATCGCTTTCCATTTTCTTAGCTTCCTTCTTCTTTTGTCTTTAATTAAGAATTAGCAACCTACGTTTCATTTGTTTAGCTCTGGTTTTTCTTTACTGTTCTATTTTTTATGTCTACGTCTTGTTTCTAATTCATTTTTCTTCGGTGTATCTGTGTTGTCTTCCTTTAATGATAATCTCCGAAAGAAGATACTCGCCCTAGACAGGATATCCGCAGCGACCGAATTGCTACGACCAATGCCTTGGCCACTCGGAGGTAGTTTATTTAGTGATCATTTTTGAGTATTTTAGTTTAAGATGATAAATCTATTAAAATAATGAATAAAAATTGCGATTAGGATAACAATTACTATGAAATCTGAAATTATATAGAATCATGAAACGCATCAAAATTAATTTCATCACATGTTTTATTTCGTTTTTAATCAAATACTTATCTAATAGAATAATAGAAAACACCTTTAACTTTATGCCTCATTCCGATATCATTTTAACCTATTCAAAACTCACTTTTATTATAATAAATTTCAATTCCTCCACTATATAGTTTTTGAGTTTACGTGAAGTGTTTAATCGCAAATAAAAATACTGTTATTCCTTTTTTTTTTTTTCATTTCGTTTTCCACTCTAGAATCCCTTCACGAGCAGATCAGAAAAACAAAGAAAAATACTGTTATTCCAATTTAATTTTATGTTACATGTACATTTCGAGACTGTGTTATTGATAATGAGCACATTATGTCTCGAAATGTACATCTAACATAAAAATAAATTTAGATAACAGTATTTTTTTTTTTGTTTCTCTGATCTAGCATCCCTTCAATGCTAGAGTGGAAAACGAAACGAAAATTGTAAGTATTTATAGCTAAACTATATGAAAGAATTGAAATGTTTGTTAGAAGAAAAAAAAGTAAGACGAGTTCAGAAGTTACAAAAAGAAGTAGTAGAAAAGCTAAGGACAGAAAACTGTATGACATTGTGCGCCCTTGAATTGTGAATAACACCGAAATACATAAAAAAAAGTCGCAATAAATTAATTTGCTTGTTTTATTTCATTTCGTTGTTTTAATAAAAGCGGAATTAAGGGGTTGGAGTTATGGCGGAGAGTTCCAGAGGAGATACAAAAAGGTAAACACACACATACACACACAAACAGACACAATAGATGGCATAATTCAAAGTGAGCATCGGAATGTATCCATGAAATCGCGCAACGGCGGTTAACCGCGCGTGACGCCCGTTAATTTCGCAAAAGTTAAAAATACCGGTCGCTCGCCCTCGTTGTTTTTGCCATTTCACGGGGAAATGTGTATTCGCTGCGATCCCCCCCTCCAACACTCACCCACATCTGAAACCAGCACAAAACCGCACAGACATGGCTCATGATGAATTACGTGAATGTGTGGAAATTAATATTTGGGTTATAAACTATTTTAAAATAAATTAAATAAAAATAATTGTTAAATTGATTAATTAGTAAAAATTAGATAATTATTTTCTTATTTTAATTTGTATTTTAAATTATGAAAAAACTTAAAATAAAATAATTTAAATTATCGCAGTAGCTAAAGAGAGAATAATTAAATAGAATTACAAAAAATATTAATGAATAATTCCCTCTTCAGCTACTGCGACATTTTAACTTATGTTACATAAGTACTTAAAACAAATATTCAATAATTGACATTTGCTGTTGCTTTACAATAATATATTTTTCGCGATCTCACCCTTGATTTATTCTTCATATCAATACTTAAAAAGTTCTTCGGTCGTATTTTTAACATCTTGCAAGGTTCTTAGATTTATTTTCTACATTAAATGTTCATTTTTTTATATTATTTTTACATTTAAATTATACCATGGGCTGAAAGACTTCTAGTCGATTGCTGATTCATCTGAAGAATATAATTTTAATTTTATATATTATTGCGCATATATATACACATTTGATTAAAGATGTTTAGTTAGTTATAAGCCATGACATTAAATTACTTGATTTGTAATGAAATTTTGGTTAGGTATAATTTTAAATTATTTTTTTTGTATTTTATATTTATGTTTTATTGTAATTTATGTAATCCTTAATTTAGTAATATTTTTTTGATATGCAACAGCAGTACATTTTGTAATTCAATATCCGGCGCGGGTATTTGCCCGGGAAGTAGTTGTGTTAATATGCATTTATTTTACGTACTTACGTAATGTAAGTCAAAATTCACAGAGCTAAATGTGAGAATAATTTATTAATTATTTTTAAATCATTTTTATTTAATTTATTTAAATAGTTGACTTATTTGTGTATTATTATTTATGATGATTTATGTAAATGTTTACAGTTTTTGTAGAAAGGAGATTTCCGTAAATAAATGAATTAAAAAAATAAAAAAAAATAAAAAATAAATAACTGTGACTAAGTGAATGAATACTCTTTTCTATTTATATAAATAAAAAAAATACTAATGTTATTCTTTAACTGAAAATGTGATTTTATTGAGTTTTAAACAAATAACACGAAGATAATAAATAACATTTTCATTCATCCCATATCCCCTCAAAAACGTAATCCCTTTAAAGGTAAACGCAATTACCTTTATTGAGACATCCCCTCAAACCCGGCTATAACGCAATTCCCCCGCGTCTTTATTGACTTTACTTTTATGAAGTAAGAATAATCGCGCTGTAAAAACAATTTTCCCGAGTGTTGTAAAGTTTTTGGGGAGTGGGGCCGGCCGAAGAATTATTTCTTATTTTCGCGCGAGGGGATATCGGCGTTATAACTTTTCTCCGAACGCGAAAGGGGAGATGGCGGAAAAAAATAAAATAAACGCATATCCAGCCAATTTTAAAGCGATCCTTTATGTCAATAGCGCGCGGAGGGGGGAATTAATGAGACGGCGCTTATATCAAAGTTTTTCACTTAGCGACGGGGCGAAACTATAAATTCGCCCGCTTTATTGGTTCGGGAAAAGGGGTTTTTAAGTTCACGTGGCGCGCTTGTTTATTTATGGTGAATGCGCCGGGTCCGGCGGGGTTATTACGCGTTGTAATAAACGCAGAAAAATGCTTGTTTAAAAAAAAGCATTTAAAATTTTTAATAAAATATTCAACCACCATAACTAAATGAAAGGTGGTTGAACATTTTAGTAAATCAATTTAATTTCCTGGACAAATTCGCCTTTCTTTAGTGAACGTACCAACAATTCTCGATCCTCTGCCTTGTAGACCCCAATTGTTGATGATTCCACTTATAAATTATGCAAAAGCTGACGCTTTGTGTTATCTTTCCAATTATACGAAACATTTTATGTAACTAAATATATTTATTTGCACATTAATAATAACCTTATTTTTAAGTGATAACATTACATTACATTTAAAATTGTATTTCATCGCAGTAAACTCTAAATGCAATTTTACAGTTTACTGCCGATTGACTAGTGAAACACGTGTCTGCAGTTGGCCTTATATTGAATAACGTTCATTTTTGTTGTTTATTTATTTATTTATTAACGGATTTCTCCTTTTTCAAAATTACAAAAAAATATATAATAACACATACAATATAAATAATTACAGTTAGTAGAACATTACAACACTAAAAAGAGAGAGAAAAAATACAAAAATGCTATAAGTGACTAATATTGGCGAGATCAATAAATGATAAGTGGCTTTTAAATACATGATACGAATTACATTACATTGAATTTTTCTTGGATCAAAATATTGTTGCATAATGCAATATGTTATTGATATGTAGCAGCAGATGTACATGTCTGGCGGGGTATTTGCCCGAGAAGTAGTATTTAGTGTACATTTTTTTAAAGTACTTACGTAACGTAAGTCAAAATGTCGCAGAGGTAAATGTGGAAATAATTTATTAATTATTTTCAAATCCTTTTTATTTAATTAATGTAAACATTTTGTAATCACAAACATGTTTCTAAATAAAAAAAATCAACCTAGCGGCAAACTTTTGAACTATAAAATTCTATTTTCAAGAAGTTACAATTTTCAGACGGGTAGTTTTAGATTGCTGTTTTCGCCGCCTTGAAATGTGAACTCAATTCAGAATGTTGAAAAAAATTGATATGTAAGTTCTCATGCCAAAGTTATTATTTCTATTAACAACAAAATATATTTTTTTATTATTAATAATTAATTAAAGTGATATCAATTAATATTTACGTTTTTTTTTTATATATTCTTATTAAAAATTATATTTCGGTACTGCATTTAATTGACTAACCTCTTCCTTATCTTTAAAAGAACTGACAATGAAATTGGTGAAATTGCACAGAGACAGACAAAATAACCCAACTAATAAAATACGTTCTTTTTTGTGTGTGTACAACTTTATTGTTGGTAATCGCAGTAATTTCTGGTCGTGAGAGTGGTTTATCAGGACGACGCGACGGGCGGAGAGACATAAAACGGGGGCGCGTAACACACATAACCCATTTAAGGAAGCACCTTTTAGTCTTAAAGGGGGCGCATTAATCCCGACAAATTGCGCGGTCCAAATTAATACGGGCCCATTCTCGCCTTTTCCCCGAGGGTGAGATAAAACCCCCCGATCCCCACCTGCGTAGATAACGCCAGCCCACGACGAAACACTTCGCGGTCTTCCTCGCCGTTCGCCCCTTCAATTTCAATGACCCAAATTAATTAAACCCCGCAAACATAGATTATTATCGACCATGTGTTGGCTGAAGTCTCTCTCTCGCACACTTACGAGAGAGCATGTTCCGGGAAACACACAATATGATGCTGAATTAAATATGATCAGAATCGATGCGGATTCTGGCGCCCTTCCAGCGGTTAATGCACGGTGCCAGTTTTGGGGGTTGTTATAGAGGAATAACTGTTTTAATACAAACAAGTGGAATTTATATTATCATAGCCCATTTAAATGTTCGCTTTTCAATACGATAATTCCTAAAATAAATTTTTATATCCGGCAATTATTGAAAGGACCATTTAAGAAATTCATAAATGACAGAGAGTGTTATCCTGTAATAAGGATAACACTCTCATGAACTGGAAACACATCACTTCAAATTCACCTCCTGTTTACTAATAAAGGCAATCCAATGATGAAATTTGAAATGTTCGTAGATCAGGTAAATGCGGTGGTAGTGGAATGATATTTCTCGCATTCTGACAAAAGAACTTACGAAAGATCAATGTAATGCGAGATGACGCTTTATCAAAGTACAAAAAAATAATTGTCATTCAACAAATCTGGCTTCCCTTGACGAATAGCTTCACGAAAACACCACATAGCGCTCAAATTATGTTTCTTGTTTGAACGTTTGGCGCAAAGAATTCATAATGCACCACTCCACGGTAATCGAAGACGTGACCTTGAATTTTTAGCGACTTTGGCGAGATTCTTTTAATCTTGTCTCACCTTTAACAGGATATTCGCTTGATTGATGGGTTGTTTCCGGACCAAAAGCATAAATCTATGTCCCATCTTATTGATATGAAGTTATCCACGGTTTTCCAGCCACGTTTTTTGGCCCGGAGCCTCCACCATGGAGAATGCGCACGGACTTTCGTGGTTCATCCACGGATTTCATTTCCCATTTACATATATTAGTATATTAATAGTAACCTAAAAGGTTGCTTTGAATAACTGTAGTAATATAATTATTACTATTTACAATTCAGCCACGGTTTCCAACAGAAAATCAGTGAAATTTCAAAGTACAAAACGATCGACTTTTGCGCCTTTAATTTTCGATTTATTTGTCTTATATTGTTACTAGATACCTTAAGAATTATATCAATAAATAAAAAAGTTTATTTTTTTATTTTAACTATTTCTTTATTTTTTCTTATTATTCACGATTTTTAAGAGAAAATCGGTCAAATTTCAAAGTTCAAACCGACCGACTTTGGCCGCTTTAATTTTTGATTTCTTTGTCTTAGATTGTTACTAGTTGTCTTAAGAACTATGTAAAACTATAAAAAAGTTTATTTTGTTAATCTAACTATTTTTTTATTTTTTTATTACCCACGGTTTTCAAGAGAAAATCGGTCAAATTTCAAAGTTCAAACCGACCTACTTTGGCGGCTTTAATTTTCGATTTATTTGTCTCAGATTGTTACTAAATGTCTTAAGAATCATATAAAACTATAAAACAGTTTATTTTTTTTTTATTTTAACATTTTTTTTTAATTTATTACCCACGGTTTTCAAAAGAAAATCGGTCAATTTCAAAGTTCAAAACGACCGACTTTGGCGCCTTTAATTTTAGACTTCTTTGTCTAAGATTGTTAATAGATATCTTAAGAACCATATAAAAGTATAAAAAAGTTTACTTTTTTATTTTAACTATTTTTTTTTATTATTTTTTTTTATCACCCATGGTTTTCAAGAGAAAATCGGTCAAATTTCAAAACAACTGGCTTTGGCGCCTTTAAATTTCGATTTATTTGTCTTAGATTGTAACTAGATGTCTTAGAAATTATTTCAAATAATATAAAGTTAATTTTTTTTATTTTAACAATTTTTTATTTTTATTTTATTATCCAGGATTTTCAAGAGAAAATCGGTCAAATTTCAAAGTTCAAAACAACCGACTATGGCGCCTTTAATTTTTGATTTATTTGTCTTAGATTGTTACTAGATGTCTTAAAAATTATATCAAACAATAAAAAGTTTTTTTTTATTTAACATTTTTTTTTTAATTCTTTCTATTATCCACGATTTTCAAGAGAAAATCGGTCAAATTTCATAATTCAAAGCGACCGACTTTGGCGTCTTTAAATTTCGATTTCTATGTCTTAGATTGTTACTAGATGTCTTAAAAACTATATAAAACTATAAAAAGTTTGCTTTTTCATTTTAACTATTTTTTTTTTATTTTTTTATCACCCACGGTTTTCAAGAGAAAATCGGTCAAATTTCAAAATGACTGGATTTGGCGCCTTTAAATTTCGATTTATTTGTCTTAGATTGTTACTAGATGTCTTAGAAATTATACCAAACAATATAAAGTTTTTTTTTTATTTTAACAATTTTTTATTTTATTTTTTTTATCCACGATTTTCAAGAGAAAATCGGTCAAATTTCAAAGTTCAAAACAACCGACTATGGCGCCTTTACTTTTTGATTTATTTGTCTTAGATTGTTACTAGATGTCTTAAAAATTATATCAAACAATAAAGAGTTTTTTTTTTTTAATTTAACAATTTTTTTTAATTCTTTCTATTATCCACGATTTTCAAGAGAAAATCGGTCAAATTTCATAGTTCGAAGCGACCGACTTTGGCGTCTTTAAATTTCGGTTTCTATGTCTTAGATTGTTACTAGGTGTCTTAAGAACCATATAAAACTATAAAAAGTTTGCTTTTTTATTTTAACTATTTTTTATTTTTTTATCACCCACGGTTTTCAAGAGAAAATCGGTCAAATTTCAAAATGACTGGCTTTGGCGCCTTTAAATTTGGATTTATTTCTCTTAGATTGTTACTAGATGTCTTAGAAATTACACCAAACAATATAAAGTTTTTTTTTTATTTTAACAATTTTTTATTTTTTTTTTATTATCCAGGATTTTCAAGAGAAAATCGTTCAAATTTCAAAGTTCAAAACGACCGACTTTGGCGCCTTTAATTTTTGATTTATTTGTCTTAGATTGTTACTAGATGTCTTAAGAATCATATAAAACTATAAAAAAGTTTATTTTTTTATTTTAAATATTTTTTAATTTTTTTTTACCCACAGTTTTCAAGAGAAAATTGGTCAATTTTCAAAGTTTAAAACGACCTACTTTGGCGCCTTTAATTTTCTATTTTTCTTTTGTCTTAGATTGTTACTTTTTGTCTTAAATAAACCTTTTTATTGTTTGGTGTGGTTCTTAAGACCCCCTGGAACAATCTAAGACAAATAAATCGAAAATTAAAGGCGCTAAAGTCGGTCGTTTTGTACTTTGAAATTTCACTGATTTTCTGTTGGAAACCGTGGATGAATTACAAATTGTAATAATTATATTACTACAGTGATTTAAAGCAATCTGTCAGATTACTATTAATTTGCTAATGTATATAAATAGGAAATAAAATCCGTGGATGAACCACGAAAATCCAACATGGTGGAAGCGCCGGGCCGAAAAACCGTGGCTAGAAAACCGTGGATAACTTCACATCGGTTCCCATCTTCAGTAATTATGCGTTTCATGTTGCCTTGGTAGCATAAAGCATTGTTTCACAAACCTCAACAAGATGCTCTTTTATTTTTTCAAAAATCAGTGTTTTTGCTACCAACCAAGATTTAACGCGTCTGAAGCCAAAAGTATCCCTCAAAATAGTATTAACTGATCCTTTTAATATGCCAACATCATCAGAAGAGTTCTCTTATAGTCAATTGATGGTTTACAAGCACCATTTCCTTGATTTCACCGACGTGTTTCTTATTCATGGCATTTCCATATACTAATGTTTTCATGTATGTTGTAAAATATACTAAATACTATTATTATTATAATGTCTGTCTTTTTTAACATTTTGTACTAATAAAATGCCGTTTTTGATTGAGCAGCCAAATTTATTTAAGGAAATGGGATTTGCATAAAAACATTTAAAAACCGTCATAAAATGTTAGTTGGTTTGCTGTATTTCGATATCTGCTGCAAAAAGTACAAATGATGCAATCATAGATATTAAACATATGAATACATATTCACTGAGAATGCTTAAATTAAGACAAGTGTATAAATTATTAATCCTTTTCATTTACAGAAAATTGCATCGTATTTGCATTGATTTTTGTTGTTGTTGTGAACGAGAAATACAGTGTTTCAATTAGTATGCTTTGTAAATCTAGACGATGACTATTAAACAATATATGAATAAATTAAAATTGGGTCGCGATACATTTTTTTTAATCTGATTTCCGCGTTTACAGCACCTTCATCCCTGGTTATCGATGCATTCCTCGCAAATTCAATTTCAATCAAATAATTTTTTAATCGAACAACTTATGTTCCAAACAAAATCTTCCATAAACTCTGACTAAAATCGGAAAATATGTCATAAACCAGCTTCGCTGGTGTATTTATCACACAGGACGTATTTTCGACTGAGCTAACCAGCCAGGGGTGTATAAATCCCGATTCCGTTCCGTATTTACAAACAAGCCGGTATGTGCAACGAGCAAAATGCATTTGTTAAGACCGCCGTCCTCAGACATCATAACAATGGGCGACAAAAGCACGTCAGCGGGAAAACTTTATCGGCTCTTCGACTGAGAAAACTTGGCGGAATACCTTCACTTCACGAGGGGAAAGGAAAATGGGGGCTGTCGGAGAACTCATCCGCTGGAAACGATTAAACGTGTAAAACATATTTATTTCACAAACGGATTATTTTCAATAGGATATTTTTGGAGATTTTTTTAAACTATCAGAGAAATACTTAAATGAACAAAAAGGTGTCATTTAGAAAATTGAGCAAAATCAAATTGAAAATAATGAAACCGTTTTATATCGGACACTTTTTTCTCATTTTCCACTTGGTTAAACATTTTCAAAAATATATTGGCTGTTAATTTACAAATTGTTTCACCACAAAATAATTTCAATTTATGAAACAGTTTTACTTTATTCTATAACTAAAGTTGCTAGTTTGTAAATATAACTTTGACGACATAAACAGCTCATTTAAGTTGCAGTAAACGTTAAACAACAAAATAATATTTTATATGAATAATCTAAAGAATAGCATAGATCTATAAACAAGAATTGGTTTGTAACAGTGTTATTTTAAATGCGGTAGAAATTTCACTACTGGATTACGAAGATTTAGAAAGAAAATGGATTTGATTAGGAAATTTGAAAGAACATGATCTGTAATTGTTAAATCCACTGGTAGGGAGGCTATTAAAAAAATGTGTTTAGAACAAGCCCAACAACGTTGGAAGATTAAAAAAAACAGCATTAGGGAGAAAATTGGTGCAATTCAACCGGAAATGTTGAATAATGTTGTGTACAATTTGGAGGAATAGTTTGTGATTTTGTGGAAGTCATATCTAATATTTGCGATAACGAATGTTGGATATGAGAAATCCCATTATTTAAGCAATTACATTTCTACTACTTTTTGTTTTTAATTTAATTCATTAAAAATATATAATACGTTAAAATATATCCATTTCTTTATCATATCGCTGTATATCAAATATATATGATCTTTATTGATGAATTTACAGAAACATATTTACATTTTAATTCAATAATACATTTCGATGGAACATATTCTGCCAGTTGTTTGTGATTTTTTAATAAAATTATCCATTTAATAAAATTCTGTAGTTTTTAAGAATCTTAATTATTTTTAAATATACTCTATAATTTAATAAAATGTTCAACTACCATTCATCTAGCATATGGTTAATTAGTGATGGCTATTTCTGTTTTTCAAACCTCATCAGACTAGTGTGACTTGATGAGGGCGTTTGAACGGATCTTGTGTTGTGGTTAAATACCTTATATGACTCATAATAAATGAAAGACGATGCGAACAGAAGATGGCGCTTGCATAGTCTTGCATTTATTATGATTCTGTATTTTTTTGTTGAATTATTATTTATTGTTTTCATTATATTTTGCAGTTTCTAATGTGATTGAGGAGAAAATAAAAAATATTAAATGTTTCGTTTCCAGAAGAAAATAGGATTATTAAGATATTTCGTTTGGAGTTACCTGAAGATTAATTTAAATTGAATGAATCAATTAGTAATCATTTTTCTTCACACTGAACGAAATGTGCATCTAGTGTTTGAAATAAATGAAGAAAAAGGAGTACTAATTATTTCATTTATAATTATTAAACATTAATTGTTCTTTATAATATTGTATTTCTTTAAAATATCATTTTCATTTTGTTGTTCATAATTTTGTATTTCTTTAAAATATCATTTTCTTAAAAATCTGCAATTTATAAAACGATTCAGTAAATTAGACATTAATTAAAATTATTAAATTATTCTTACCAAATATTCCTTTTTATAAAATGCTGCACTTGCTTAGTTGATTCTTCTCTACAAAAGATATTTACTGAAAATATTTCCTCTCTTATAATGTGTTTTCTTTTCCGCTTCCTATATTTTTTGTTTCTGTAACGCTCGTCTTTATATCGTATATATTGTATTTTCATTTATGTTTTTATTGTCATGACCGCTGTTGCGACTATAAAGAGAAATAAGGAGTTCCACTGGTGCAATAAAAGTTTATTCTTACGTTTCGCGAGTTTCTACGTTTTTATCAAACTAAAAGAAAAGTGGAAATAATAATAATATAAAGGATATGAAAATCGTTTATAATGAAAATGGTTAATATTAATATTTAATTTATATATCTTTCGAAGCATATCAATTCAAAGATCTATGCTTTATTTTTACATAAAGTTAAAATTGTGTATGTATAGAATATTTTGCAAAAAAGGATTATTTAGATTGAACGAAAATAAGAACATTAAGCTCGCTGAATGTTAATTGGGTAAGTTTAAGGCGAAACCATATTTTTCACGCATATTGCTTGATTTATTGATTTGATACATTTTTTGGCAAAATTTGCATTAAAGGATATGATATATCTAATTATTAGTAATATTTATACATAAACCGGGTTATTCACGCTATTTGTTTCGTATTGTGGCCAACGTAACCACTTTTAAAATTTTAATTTGAGTGGTATGTAGGGGTCTATAAGGGCTGCCTTCTAAAATTATTTTTATTTTATACAGGGTACCATAAAAGTATGAAAAAAGGATTTTTATTTTTGAAAAAAAAAGTTTGATTAAATTAAAGTTCTTATTTAGTAAGTTATACTTTTAGGGGCCATTCTGTACAAATTTAAACGATTTTGTAATTAAAAAATAAAATATGATCCATTGCTTAACTTCATTGAAAATTTCCGGTACATCAACAACTATCATTATCAAACGCGGTATAAGTCTCCGGATTAATCTGAAATTATTGGAAACACCCCGTATATAGCATATTGCAATTTCTTTTTGTTCGAGATGGAATACTTATGTAAATCCAGTAGGCCGTGAACCGGGCAATAAATAATTTTCGTAATGCGCTCGGTCGGCCGGTTCCGAATCAAAATTGGATTCTCCCGTTTTCTGTGATGGGAGGGATGAATTACGGCCGTTTCGATAAAAGATAAGCGACAACAGACCGTCCTTACATTATATTTTTGCATCGATCCGCGTAAATCACCCGATGTTTTCTTTTATTGTCGACGTAAAAAAATGATGAAAAACTGAGGACGAAATACGCCAGTGGTTCAATATTAATCAGAGGGCGAAATTTAAACAATCTCGTTTTAAGTTGATTCAGTTACATGAAGATCATTCATTTATGATTAAATAGAAGAGAAGGTGAAGTATTGTGAGAAATAAGAATTATTAAATAAAAATTAAATTAAATTAAATGAAACAAAGATGATTCACACGTTTGCAGTTATTTAAATTACAATGAAATTAAACAAGGAAAATTTCTGACAATGATCAATAAAATTCGATCAATCCCTTTTTCCAACTGCAAAAAAATACTTACACTGTAAGTTTTACAAACATCTATTGAAACAACTACTTCCCGAGCATTTTCCCGCCGGACATTGGATTACACAATAGATATTTGTTGTTGCATAGCAGTACTACTGCGAATTGCAACGGTTTGAGTCGAAATTATTTAATGAAAGGCGGGGTAAATGCTCGGGAAGTAGTTGTTTCAATAGATGTTTGTAAAACTTACAGTGTAAGTATTTTTTTGCAGTTGGAAAAAGGGATTGATCGAATTTTATTGATCATTGCCAGAAATTTTCCTTGTTTAATTTCATTGTAAAATAAAAATTATTTGAAAATAATTAATAAATTATTTTCACATTTAGCTCTGTGGCTTTTGACTTACGTTACGTACTTATATACGTTAAATGTGGAAATAATTTATTAATTATTTTCAAATAATTTTTATTTAATATGTTTAAATAACTGTTACCAAGTGAATGAATACTCTTTTCTATTTATATGAATTATTTGTAAGGAGAATGATATATAATAACAATAACAAGTATATTGAAGATCTAAAAAAAACACACAAAATACTGTTATAAAATATTTATCACATCTTGACGGTAAAAAATGACAGTAAATATCGAAGAGTTCATACGCCCTTCGTCCATTGAAAATGCCGACAATGAAACGGTCTGTTAGAGTTTAAACAGGCCCGGAATAAAATATTTATATCAAATGTTTTTATATTTATATTTTTTTATTTTTTGTATAGTTGTTATTGTAGATGTTTATAGTACATAAATTTCTTTTTATGTTGCGTTATGCATGTTTATGTTATTTGTAGTGCAGTTGAACTTGTCAGTGGAAACATGGCGCAACAACGGCGGTCGTTTGTCAGTGACAACCGGCGGGCTTTTGTTATCTTGGCCGCGCAAAGGGCCATAAGTGGCGGCTGTTAACAATTCATCCGTTGCCATAAACCATAAAGTCACACCTAACATACACGCACTCACATATATGGAGAGAGATTCGAGAACACTTTTTATTACATGCAGAATATTTATTCAAAAAAAGGATTTAAATACTTTTATACAAACAATATTGTTGTCCTTTCATTAAACTACAAATTAAATTATAAATATATATATATATATAATCGATGTCCCCTTTTACAAATTGGTGTCGGGGTATTAAATCATAAATTTAATTCAAAATGTTTCAACATATCTTAAGTGAGAAAAGTATGCAATATTTCTCCATTATTTTAAACTTTGTTCATCTTGTCATTGTCAATACGATAAGAAAGCAACTACCGATCAATCTGACGTTTCGTTCTGCATTATTTTCACAGCTTACTTGTCATATTTTGCTTAATTTTTAACAGTTACTATATACTGTCCCAATATTTAGTTGCCACACAAAATGAATATTTTTCTTGTTAATTAGAAATGATAGAACAGAAAAGATTAACAATTTTATTTTTGTGTTGCCATTTGGCCCTAATTATTGTTAATTAACTAATTACATAGAATTAAATTTAAAAATAAAAAATAGATAAACTGTCAAATATCTGAATTATTCATGAATTCGATTTTGTCCCAATACAAAGTTGTTAGGGCTCGTATACATATATTGCTGTTGTCAAAAAGTCTATTTTTTCGCTTGTAGGGATTTTCTAAGCATGCTTAATAAGTACTTCGAATTTAATATTTGCCTTGAAAACCTTTTTATTCCGCAATGAGGCTCACTTTCTTCTTATGAAGATGATTCCCACATTTCCTTTTTCTAATTAAGAAATTTACAGTTATAGGTTTTTACTAAGTTATAATAGAGCATGAACAACCAAGTGGAAGCCTTAACAATTAACAAGATAATTTACAAGGTACTTTTATATTTAACATTATTTTACATTTGTAAAGAATAACTGTTAAAAATTATCATCAAACATTTACTTGTAACATGTTCTCGTAATTTTGTATTAATTTACCAGTATTTACAAGCATACACTTGAAATTATATGAACCATTTGTATTTCCAGTTTTTTTATATCTATCAAAAAATCACAGGTAATTTATTAACATTTATAAAGGAGGCTCTAGTCGCGTCAATACTAAATTTCTATGTAAGGCTTGTTTCTAAAAGTTAAAGGTACAAATTGCAAGTGTTTTCTATATTACGAAATCATTTCTGTACTATATTAAATAAAAATGATTTGAAAATAATTAATAAATTATTTCCTCATTTAGCTCTGTGACTATTGACTTACCTACGTAAGTACGTTAAACAAATGCACATTAAAACAACTGCTGTTGCACATCATTAAAATATTGTATAATTCTGTACTAATTTCAATTGTAATGAAATACCTTTAATTAATTCAGACAATCGATTTTCATTATAATTTCACCACAAAAATGACTAATCTCGCATGAGATTCACTTTGATCTAAGGAAGATGTGTCGGACGGAGAGGGGGATGAATGAAAACAGGATTTGTGGGGAAGTTTAAAAAATCGGGGTCGGGACTGACCGTGGACATCAAAAGTGGCCTTATTGGATTACCGGAAACATCTAAGAGATCAAAGGAAAGACGCCCTGACCAAACCAATTTAAAAATCGCCACGCGTAAACGATTAAACCTGCACATAATGAAACCCAAATTGAAACAAAACAATATAATGAAATAACTGAATAATTAATGAAATATTAGAGAGTAAAATTTCTCTTCATAAAATGCGTAAACGATTAATCGTTTACATAATTCACATTTATTCAATTCAAATGGATTTACATTAAACTAAATTGTTATTCCTTTTAAATTGTATTTATATCTATGAATTGTAAAAATGTTCAATGTACAACATTGAGGTATAATTTAAATTTAATTAAATATAAAGTGGAAAAGAAATTTCTCTGGTGGGATTTGATATTATCATATTTTTTTTTTAAACACATTTTTGTTTTGGCTTCTTATTTGCTAATTTGTTGCGTCCAATGGTCAACGTTTTAAGTATAAGTACTTGTTTCATGCTTTCCATTTTTTTTTAAACCTATTAGTATTTACTTATAAACTCGACACCCAATACGGGTTAAAGAGGATAAAATTAAGAAATAAAGAAAGAAAGAAAGAAAGAAAGAATTAAAGAAAGTATTTACTTATAAAAAGATAACCTATCTTAATTAAAATTAATTTTACAATATAAATCTCAAAAATTCAAAATACGAACAATATAAAAATTTAACTATATAATATATAAAATATTTGGAAATCTAAAAAAGCATAATGAAATGTGTATATATACCCAAATATAAAAAAAAAATAATAAAAATGAATAGATTATTAAAAATCTACCTATAAAATAAAACACTGAATAAAATGAATAACTTTAAATTTTTGACTAGTTTGATAATTGTATTATTGTTTTCATTGGTATATTTCTTGAATAACTTTCTCATTTATCTCTTGATAAAACATATACAATGAAAGTAATGGTTCAAGCCATTTCTTTGTGATACATTTATCAGCCCATTTAAAGAGAATTCTCGTGAATACGGAACCAACCGGGAATTAGAAGATATTCGTTTTAATCTCTATTTTTATTTATTGTATTGGTAGATTTTTAATAATCTTGTTTATTTTTATTATTACAATATGAACTACGAATGTATAAATAGTAAATGTATTGTTTACAATACTTAGATTTTTAATAATCTTTTTTTTATCATTACAATATGAACTATGAATGTATAAATATTTAAAGTATTGTTTACATCAAAAATTAAAGAATGTGTTTGCTTATTGTTCACATATATTCGATCTTTGAGGTCGTTGCTTGATGCAACTCCATTTTATATTTAGAAGATAAAATAGATGGGCAATTTGGTAATAACAATTGCCCATCTATTTTATCTTCTAAATATAAAATGGAGTTGCATCAAGCAACGACCTCAAAGATCGAATATATGTTAAAAATCGCATATGAATAATTTATATTAACGAAAATAAAACTATTTAAATCACCGGCCGAAATACACAATGTAATCCATCAAAAACAACACCGGAATCTGCATGTCGAAACAAACACAAACGTATTATTCACCTAACTTTATATCCGAAAATATGGTCGTGAATAAATCGAATCACGTATTCGAACATCGCCCGGATTTCCCGTTGTTCTCGCTAGCGTTCGTTTATTTTTTTATCGGAGAACAGTAAGGTGTAATGTAATCATACCTTCATTTAAAAGTTGAGGAAGTTCCCGGCCAAGTGCAGAGCCACGTATTAAAACTTGCAACGGAATAACAAGCAAAAATCCGCAATATCCGCAAACTTCACCGGAAACTCATAAATTTATTGATGAGAGAGTGTGTTTTTTTTTGTAGGTAGGTGGGAAAGGTTGGAAATTAAATCTTCGATCAACTGAAGTTTATAGACGTGGATGAAAGTCGAATCAATAATAGATTACAAAATAATGAACATTTATATATTTTTTTATATATTTGAGTAGTTTTTTAGTAAATGTAACTTTGTACGACCAATAATTAAAAAAAAAAGTTATTATTAACCAACTAACTAAACATGTTTATTCAAATGTGTATATGTATTGTACATACATATACACATTATAAAAAAAACATATATAAAATTAGAATTATATTCTGCAGATGAATCGGCTACCGACCAGACATCTTTCAGCCTTATTATTATTATTATTAATCTGTAGTAAATTAATGATAACATTTGTTTTCAATTATGATTCGTACATTAACAAATATGTTGGATTTATATTTAAGATGATTTATATCATAATTTCATATATACTAATTTCGACACAAGTGTTTCTTTAGAATTCTTTACGTCTAAATGACGTATTCAATCATCACCCAAGGTTTGACACTTGGGTTAAATTACCAATGGTGTAACTATCGATTGCAGATTCGGTCCTTAGTGAAACATTTCTATATATAATTTGATGCATCATTTTGATTTAGCGCCATCCAAATGAAATAAATTACAAATCGAAAAGCTCCTTAAAAGTGATCAGTATAATTTAATCTATGATCATAGTGTCGAGAAATTGCAATTTTATATTATATTAAAACTGTGAGCTTATTTTCAATTGGACAAAGGGTCGCCTTGTTTCATTGCGGGAGGTGATCGAAATAGTAGTCGTAAAAAAGCAGAGGAAGAAGAATATTGAAAATTTGCCAGATCGGCGACCCTATCGCGGAAAACCCGTCGTATATTTCCACCACGAGAAGGGATAATTTAAAGTGCTGCGATAAATCATCCACGTTACGATAAACACCGCGGGGGGCACATGTGCTTAACTACTGAAATTCGCTCGTATTTCCAATTATCACTGGGACGAAAAATGGAATTAAAATAAAATGAATAAATAAGTTAATGATGCATGCGTTCCTCTATTAATCTTTTGAAAAATGAATGGAATCAATAAACTAGCATTGTTGATATTCAATTTATTTTGTAAAGATACAGATTTTATATACTGTATTCTTTACTCGCTATTAAAAGGAATCTAACTGATTGAAAATTGATCTAAATTTGGATATTGCATTTTAACATTTAACAGCACATTTATAAAAACTTATTGTATTTAGTGAATATTTTATAATGTGCTATGAAATACAAGGTTATTATAAATAATGGATCCATTTAAAAAAATCATATGTATTAAATACAAATCCAAAATTAGTAATATTTCTAGCCATCAACACACTCTTTTGATGGCTAGAAAGATTACCAATTTTGGATTTGTATTTAATACATAAGATTTTTTCAAAGTTTTTTTTTAGTACATTATAAATGTTCAATGTATCCGCCGTTTAAGAGCACATGACCAAAGATTTCGAAGTACCCTATAATTCCCAACTAACAAAGTCCACAAACTAGAAACAATGTGGGAATTGAAGCTGTTCCATCACAAATACAGAATGGACAGGAAAAGGTGATTAGCTACTTCAGCAATAGTTTATTCAAGCCAGAGCGGAACTACTGCATAACGAGGAAATAATTGCTTGCAGTATTGAAGCTATTCCAATACAAATACAGGATGGACAGGAAAAGGTGATCAGCTACTTCAGCAATAACCAAGAGCAATTAATTTTCTGGGTATTGCTGAAGTATAATGTAGTAATATTTTATTCCCTTCTTCACTTTTTTATTTTTATAACTATATGTACATTTCAAGCACAACGTGAAAAAGAGCACGTTGTGCTTGAAATGTACATATAGTGATAAAAATAAAAAAGTGAAGAAAGGAATAAAATATTACTACATTATATCAAGAAACTTCACGTACTCACCAACAAATATCTTAGATTGCTGAAGTAGCTGATCACATTTAGTCATTAGAATACTTTTATAAATATTTATATGGAAGAAAATTCTTACTGAGGACCGATCATGCTGCTCTTAAATAGCTTCTTCAGTTCAAGAATCCAAGTTGAAAGATGGCTAGAAAGACTTTAGGAGTTTGACTTTGCCACCGACCATTGAGCTGGAGCTTCGCTTTGTCGCGAAGGGTATGCCCGGAAGATTGCAAGCAATGTAACAACGCGGAATCAAAAGAAAGTCAATGACTCCGAACGGCTGTAGAAACGGATGAATGGAATTTAAAATAAATCCGGATGCATCAAGAGAGTGACCTCGTTTTAAACCTCATGAGGACATGGAAGGAAGGTGGTACCAGGCCAACATGGGAGAACGTCTCTAAATATTCGTCCGAATTGAAATCATACTCGGATCAATGGAATTCTCTTGTACCAATAAAAATAATTTGAAAACAATTAATAAATTATTTCCTCAATGGCTAATGTGACAATTTGACCTATGTTATGTACTATATGTAACATAAGTCAAATTGCCTCAGTAGCTAAAGAGGAAATAATGTATTAATTATTTTCAAATTCTTTTTATTAAATTAATGGTTTTAATATTTAGACATTGGTAGTTCATACTGTATGAAAAAAATTTGAATAAATTATTAAAAATCAACCAATGAAACACAGATTAGATTGAATAACTTTAAATTCTCGACTAGTTTCGGGTTTTTAGCCCATTTTCAAGAGAATTTAAAATTTGTTTTATTAAAATTTCTATGGATATTTACATTAATGGATATATTGATTTTTTAATTTTTATTTTTATTTAATTAATTTATTGATTATTTTCAAATCATTTTTATTTAATTAAAACAAAAATTAGTTTCTTTACAAATTTATTCTCGTAAAAAAAGTTTTTTTTTATTTATACTTTATAAAAGTTTTTCTTACACTCGCCTTATTTATATCGTTTTTTTTTTAATATCATACACATATCATTATAAAATACTTTTTGTGGTTTTATAAAAAAAAGTCTATTCGAGGTTTCTTGAATTTTCTCTTCGGACAGACGTTGCGTTGCGAGTCCTGATTTTCCTCCGGACAATAAAAGGCGGATATAAGCGGAAAGGGACCGCTTGCGGCAAAAAGTGCGTATTATTTACTCTCTCTCGGTAATAGGGCGACCCTTACGAAGCCGAATACCGAGCACCGGGGCGCCGAACCGAGCAACAATAAAATTCAATAAATATCGCAAATTGTGTACTCGACTCCTCGAAGCACAATCACTCATCATGAAAAATATAAATAAGTATTCAACGGAAAAACCCTTTTTTTACGCACATAAAGAACTCGTATATAAATAAATGCACGCCGTGCGCATACGTACGTGGAATTCGCCGGGATTTATCAGGGGTTATTTTTTCCCCCTTTGTCCCGCAATCTGGCGGCCTTCCAATTATGCCATCCGTATTGGCTTCGTCCGCAATCACCTAAACGATCCCTGGGATCCATGTTTATGGCGGGACTAACGTGACTTACCGGGATCAGGATAAATTATTTTTACTACAATACGCGCTTATCTCTTTCAATTTACCTCGAGGAATCTTATCAGACCGCAGGGATAATTCGTGAATGACCCGGTGCAAGCACCATTTCTTACGAAAAAATTGAACAACCTGAATGAATTAATTATATAAAATCCTTGATAGAAAGAGAGGCATCTATTATAAACAGCAACACATTAATAAAATCGACTTGTCGGCCACTGCTAAATTATGGAGCTATTCTGTTTGCACAAATCAGTAAGGAAAAAGAGCATTTTATTTTATGAATCATAACACATATCTGGAAACGTGTTACCGAAATGTACAACTTTTAAAAATCTATGAATTGTGTTTAACCACCAATTTACTTTCAAACATCTCATTGAGTTAACTTGTGCAAATGCACCTTAGGCATAGGGTTTTATTATTAGTGTTAATCGTGACATTCGCAATTTAGATGCTCTGGAAACTACTCTGCGTTTGTTTTAAGTAAGTTGGAATACAATACTTTAATATGGTTTCCCAGTCATTATTTTTTCCTGGGCCACATTCACAGTCGATTTTTAAAATTTCTTTCAATTTGAGCTGATACCAGGTCAGCTCAAATTGAAAGAAATCAAATCTCCTACTGGAACGTCGCAAGATGAACTCCTTCAACGTCATAGTATGAATTCTCTTGACTCGAGAAGAAATTAGTATTGTTCGAGATTTATGAAGAAATTAATGGATGGAAGAAACGAATGCCCGGAAATCCTTGCTTAAATGGCATTTAATATGCGTGCCGGCAAAACACACAAGATTTGCCTCTACATTTATATTGACAACTTCTAAGTGAAATCTACTGCAATGAACACAAGTTCATGTACTCTGCAAGTGCTGGGAAGAGTACTACGAAGACATTTACATTTAAAATAATTACAAATTTTCACCGTTATTCCAAACAGAACTTATTTTTTTCTTAATTCTTACTCATTTTGTATTTACGTTTCTTTTATTCTTTTAATATCATGTATTCTTTTTTAATTGGGTTTTCCGGTTGAACAATAAAGCTTATATTATTATTATTATTATGAAGAAGAAGAAGAAAACAGTGTCCACAACGAGCTAGCGAATTAGTTGAAAAAATATTACTATACAAAATATGAAAAAAAGGAAAATAATTTGTTAATTATTAATCGAGGTGGCTGATAGTTGTTGAAAGTTCATAATTATCACTTTAAAGTAAACACGTTTGTTATAACTTTCAAAGATTGAAGGTTATAACAAACGTGTTTATCTTAAAGTGATGAATTTATTAATTATTCAATTTAGTAAATTAATAATTTTCAAATTCTTTTTATTTGATTTATTCAACGTAAAAATTGATATAATAAGTCGAAGTTAAAAAGGGTTTTTAAGAAAATATCTCCCCTTGGAATTAAGCCAATATTTGATCAAAATAATTAGGATAAAATCGAATTGAAATTGTGGCAATACCACAATTAAATCTCATTATGTAATCTTGCATTAATCATTCGCAATTATCAATATTCGATAATTCGTTAGACGAAAACCACTTTGTGAGTTGAGCGAATGAATGCACCGCCCTGCGCTTTCCATTTAATCTATTTTTGGATATGAGGGCAAACAAATTTCAGCTCATTTTAATGAAAATCCCTTCAGCATACGTGTAATTGTTCGAATAGTTTCAGTGCGGGGTTTAATTTGAATTTCGTTCATAAACACATATA
The DNA here is from genome assembly GCA_963082785.1 of Philonthus spinipes. Lineage (NCBI taxonomy): Eukaryota > Metazoa > Arthropoda > Insecta > Coleoptera > Staphylinidae > Philonthus > Philonthus spinipes. The sequence continues at coordinate 15,956,231 of OY720315.1, forward strand.
GACAGAAGTGTGGAAGTTATTAAAACACAATCAGTAAAATAATCGAAATCCACGCGAATGTAAAATTTATTTATTTCGGTTATTGCATTTCTTGTAAATCCAACATACGGTGGGATATTTAACAACAAATGTTGCTATCTACTCAAACTCTTTAGTTTAGCCTTGTGAAAAAAAATTGCTATAATTTTAGCGTTGTGAAATTCAGATGGATTATGTTTATTACGATTGTTCTAGTAGATATTTAGTCTTTCATTTACTTCAACAAAACAGATATCATTCTATTATATCCATTGGTTAAAGTTGCGGTTTAGTAGAAAGAGATGGCTATATAGTAAAATGGAAATAATCGTTTGAAAAAAAAAGGGGCATTCTTTCGGATTTAATAATATAAATATGTATTTACATGTTTTATCTACCAAATATAAAGTAACAATCTAAATAAAAAATAAATCGTTAATTTTCCTGTTTTGCGCAAATTTACTAGTTCAAGTTAGAAAAGAAAATTGTAAAATATAATGATATGAATAGGTCATGTCTGCAAAGTTATTTGTATGCAGAATTTAGTGAAATCCTGTAAATTTTCATTGCACAAGTTTTTATTAGCAAAAATATTATTTGAAATTTGCTATAAATTTGATGAATTTTCATTGTTTTTCATAATTGTTTTTCACACAAACTAAACATTAGAATAATTTTTGATTCATCTGACGAAAATCCTGCTTATTTTAAGATTACTTTAATGTATAGTACAAAATTGTTCATTGATCACAACAGCAATCTAACTCGAATTAGTGATTGCCAATATTTATATAGCTATATCTTTAGTGTAAACCGCACCCTTAAGGATATTGCTATTTTGCATGAACAAAAATGGTTGCACGTAATAATTTTATTGTTTGCATTTTTTTTATTCCTAAATTTGATTAATTGAATCGTTTAAAGATATTATCCCAGATTTATATGTTTTCCCATAATACCAATAATATTATTAATATTATTTGTTAATATATAACACTTTAGTTCGCCCTGATAATTGACGTCCATAAAAGTTTATCAAACACCTTATTTTTGGGAATTTTATCCTGGCAACGATAAACAAGGCGCATCTCTCTATTTCTCTATCTCTGTCCGTTTAGCTTCCCACGCTTATTTACATTTAGATTACATCTCCCATAAGAGCCCATGTATTTACGGTTTTATTATTTATTTGATAAAATAAAAACATTAATTATTCGTTTTTGCGAATCATGAGGGTAGTTCAGGATTTTTTCTTTTGCATCATCATAAATTCATGACAGGGCAGAAAGACCTCTGGTCAATAGCCCAGACAGACTAACACCTATTGTTTTGTATTATCTTTCATCTGAATAAAGACGTGTAAAAAGTTAATTAAATAATCACATTATTAGCTATTTAATAATTTCCCTACTTAAAACAATACAAAATAAATCTAATTACTGATCACATTGTGTAAGATTATAATAATAATATATAACTTTTTACACAAGTTAATTAAATAATCACATTATTAGCTATTTAATAATTTCCCTACTTAAAACAATACAGAATAAATCTAATTACTGATCATATTGTGTAAGATTATAATAATATAATATTACAAAATCTGTAAAATATCTTTCGTTAGTGGCTGATTGGAGAAAATCCTATGCAAAAAAAAAAAAATCTGTAAATTTCGATTTAAATGAAATCACTTCGTTACATAATTAACATAGCAAGACTAAATATATGAAATGTAAACTCTTATATTCCATACATTCCCCGCTGTTATTATAATTATTCCATTCCGAGTGATGTATTTGGGGGGATTCGAGCAGATTGTCCGCAGTTATTCAGAAAACTTCAGCGCGATATTTCCGCTGTGTCGATTTTGATTCGAGTCGATGGCCTGTCAGGATCGTCCCATCAAGAACAGACCGGTGATTTTTGTTTGACGCCCCTCAAATCTTATAAATAAAAATGTATTTTATTCTTATTTTAGGATTTGACATGAATATGAAAGCAAGGTGGAAAAGAAATGAACTTTAAAAATAATGATGAAGACGAAAATAAACGAATTTAATATACGATTCATTCATACATAAAAATGTAATTAATTGATAAGAATTTATATTTACTTGATTGCATTTATATATAAATACATCTTTATTCGTGTAATTTTACATAATTATTAGATAAGTTAAATAAAAATGATTTGAAAATAATTAATAAATTATTTCCATATATAGCTCTGTGATATTCTGACTTACGTAACGTAAGTATTTTAAACAAATGCACATTAAAACAACTACTTGCCGGGCAAATATCGGGCCGAAACTACATAATGTACACTTGCTGTTGCATATCAATAAAATATTGCACGATGCAACAACTTTTTTGATCCGAGAAAAATTCAATAGCATCAACATGTAGACGTGTTTGCGCAAACTTCTTCAAAAAAATATGAAGTATTATATAAGATAAAAGAAAGATTCGTTTCTTACTTCACTCGAAATTTACATCTAGTATTAATGGTTATAATATGTAACTAAAGTTATAATTGGTTATAAATCTCGTTTACAATTATTTATTTCTGAATAGAAAAGAGTATTCATTCACTTGGTCAGAGTTATTTAAATAAATTAAATAAAAATGATTTAAAAATAATTAATAAATTATTTCAACATTCGGCTTTTGACTTTAACAAATGCACATTAAAACAACTACTTCCCTGACAAAATTTGTTGCATTATACAATATTTTATTGATATGCAACAGCAGGTATACATTATGTAATTCAATGTCCGGCGTGGATATTAGCCCGGGAAGTAGTTGTTTTAATGTGCATTTTTTTTAAGTACTTACGTAGCGTAAGTCAAAAGACACAGAGCTAAATGTGGAAATAATTTATTAATTATAATAATAATACAAAAGGAGATTTATTTAAATAAATAACAGTTATTTGAAAAAATTAATAAAAAGAATTTTAAAACAATTAATAAATTATTTCCTCTTTAGCTAATGTGACAATTTGACTTATGTTACATGATATAGTACTTATGTAACCTAAGTCAAATTGTCACAATAGCTAAAGAATAATTTATTAATTATTTTCAAATCATTTTTATTTAATTTATTTATTTATGATTATATATTATTTAATATTTATTATCAAATAACAGTATCTTATATATTTATTTACTGTACCAATTAATCCCCATCTGTAAATAAATAACGCGCAATATTTGCGGTATCAGTGGAAACCGGGTGGGTATAAATTTCCTACGAAATTCCGGGTAGGGCTGCGCGCCGCCGTTCTTTTGTTTTTTTCGTGCATAAAAGTGTCGCGCATTAATTAATCGGGCCGCGCGACTTCACTCACATTAAATCATCATTAATGGGGCTATTTATTCAAATTTATCGCCCCCGAATTTTGTTTTATCGTTAACCCTCCACCTCTCTCGTCCGGACCCGATACGGCACGGTCGACTCTTGATTACGCACAAATAAGGACATAAAACATGACTCTGACATCAATCGGAAATACGGGAATTGGATTATAATCGCTTTCAAATCTGTGCTTGTGTGTTTGTGAGTTTTTTTTTATTGTTTGTCAAAAGGTATTTTATTACCGTATGAATAAAATTTCTTACTTTATCTTTTATATAATAAAATATATGTAATAATTTAAAAAAATGCAAAAAACGAATCTCTTATTAATTATTATTCTATTACATAATGGCCATCATCAGCCTTCCATAAGCTAGATAAATGATGGTTGAACATTCTATGAATTTTAATAAATGAATTTCTTTTCCTGTTCTCATAGACAAAACAAGTTTGTCTTCCTCTAGCAAACGAAACAACGATTCTCGGTCGTCTATCTTATAGACTAAATTGTTAATAATACCGCTTGAAATAAGGCAGTTTACTTTATTGTCAAATAAATTATTTACGAGCATTTATCTAGCAGTTGCATAATTTATTAAATCAAAATAAATGGATAAGGATTTTAAACAACTCAACGCAACATAAATTAATATTTATTCAGAATATTCAATTCTGTTCTTTTAATTAACTTCCCGCCCTCTCTTTTTTTCATTTTGAATAAATGCATTTATAATTTACTTAACGGAAGAGAGTTTGAATGGGTTTTCCCGTTAGCACTGCTCGTTTTATATAAAAGGGTGAAAATAAAAAAGAACGGGCATATAAATCTCATTCTTGCCTTCGGATTTTAACAAGAAACGCGTGTAAATATGTATGTGTATGCACAGTTATTTTTTTTTTAATTATTTGTGCCCGGCGCGGTCACCATTTTCTTAAGTGCAAACATAATAGTTTCGGAATCCGAGTTATACAAACAAAGTAAAAAAGTGTTTCATTTATTAAAATTGAATTACAATGTATAACAAAGTAAAAGCCTCAACAATTAACAACATAATTGTTTCATTTAAAATCATTTTATTTTGATTTATTTTTTACCAAAAATGTTCATAACAAATTAATCAAATAAACATATCTGACTTTCGCTTTATTTTCATTCAATTTCTATTAGCGCAACAGATTTATTGCATGTTTACCCATTTGCATACATTTGAGCCGTTTCATGATAAATTATTTCGAATGATAGCGCACCGTTCGGCTGGGAATTTTTCAACAAATGAGCTTTTTTTTTCTCTCCTAATGTTGATTTTATTAATAAACGTCCGCCAAACCGATTGACGTTTCGATCCCCCGCCGGGATTATATTACCCCCTCTGCCAGCTAAATTGCATTTGCATTGGGGCGTCTTTTCGAGGGGGCTTGAAATTGTTTGAGCAGGATTTATTGCGTCCGCGATTATTACAGTCCTTTGCCCTTTGATCGTAATTAATCAGAATCCGAAGATTGTGATAAGGAATATTTATTAACGATTATCGCAATATTCCTTGTTGTTATTAAATATTCTTAAATTACTTAAATAATAACAATGTTCTTTTTTCTATTAAATTAGATTGAATAAATAATCAATAAAAATAAAATCACAATTATCTAATTACAGGTTATATAATCGTAACACTGTGTAATTACAGGTTAAACGTCGTAATAAAATATTTTTAAATGACTTAACTAATTCCACTGATTTTTATTTTCCCAGGCCCCTGTACAAGGGAAAGTATTGTGTGATCATAAACATTTCCGAATCGCAAATTTCCACGAATTTGCACGTTTTGAGTTCCCCTGAGTCCATCCATCAAGTTTTTAAAATTATCTGTGAGTGTGTCTGTGTTTTTCCGCGATAACGCATAAACGACTAAACGGATTGAACCCAAAAGTTATATTTAAAGTTTTATCACTGTGAAATGATCTGATAAGCTTTTGGTTAAAATAAAAACTCATTAATAGCAACTTTACTCTAAGCTATTTTTCATTTTTTAATTCGGATAAAAAATGTTTCAAATAAAAGTTGTAGGTCTTGAAAAAATAAATAATTTTTGTTATAAAACTTTTATGGTCCTACAGTAAAAGTTTTATAACAAAAATTATTTATTTTTTTAGTTTTCATTTTATAATCGGAAGAATTTCATCTACCTTAGAAATAAACAATATTTTTTATAATCTTCTTTATGTTGCCTGTGGAGACTTTAATTATTGAAATGATTATTTTTATGTCAAAAAAAACAAACATCAAAGTGTCGTCATATTTAATACATCTTTCGCAAACGTCTTCAGCTTCAAAAAAATGAAAAATAGTGTGGAGAAATGTTTTGAATCCATTGTAAGGTAAGAAATAACAAACTAACTTGTAATATTCTTCAAAGTACTCGGTTTTAAGTTTAAAAGACAACAATCCATATTTTCAATTAATATTTTTTCCTTTGACATTAAATTTCAATCAAAAACTTATTTGACCGAATTCACCGAGGAAAGTACCATGATAGACACATAACATTTTTTTATATTTAAATTAGTTCGTATATTTAATCAATAAAAATAAAATCATATTTCTCAACTTACAGGATTAAAACTTTCTCGTCATAATAATAATAAAAAAAACAATAGGCAGAAAAACATATTGTCGATAGCCGTTTTCTAAGGACAACTTATAACATATTTTAATTATATTGTTAATTTAATGCATATAAAATTGTCTGCAGAAACAAAGATGTTATATATATATCTTGAAGAGAATTGTATTATAATACTGTTCAACGCGCTGGACAATTTCAAAAGTATTTTCTTATCTAGCTTTTGGTGAAACATATTGCAACATATATATATATATATATATAAATTACTTAAAAAATTCCACACATTTTTTTTTTAATTTTTAATTTATTTCGAATAATTAATCAATAAAAATAAAATCACATTTCCCAAATTACAGGATAAATCGCCGCGATGAAAAATATGCCGGCTGACTGAAAATGAAACTTTTTTTCCTTCATTTTTCGGGGCGAAACATTCCGCATTCGCTGACACAAATTAATCACGAGCTTGCGGAGGGAGTGAGGTAAAAAAAAAACCGGGGAAAACATGACAGAAATGTTCTGTTCATTTTTTTCTCGCAACCCTTTCACCTCATTACGTCCCGATAGGCTTCATGTAACATTCACCGGCGCTTGCAGATTTTTCGGGAGCCGTAATGAAAGAGGGAATTCCAATTTCCAGAATGGCATATTTTTGCAGGAAAAGTAAATGGAAGAGTAAAGCTGTAATATTTATATGTGGTGATGGGATTTTCTTGAACGATCAAATTCAAGAAGCACAATATTCATTTATTATTGTCCAATTAATTATGCCAATAAAGGAATAACGCCCTCTTTTGAATTATAATGAAAACCGTTATTTTATTTATTTTCATATTCTAAAAAAACATTTTGTATCAAATAAGTATTAGTTTTAATAAATTAATATCTGTACATCGGGCAATTGAGTTAGTAATTAAAACTAGAGATGGGCAAAGTCGATCTTTTCGATCTTTTTTGTCACTGCAAAATGAAGTTTATGAGAATTTTCTTAATGTTATTTATAATATTAATATTGGAAAGTTTTACCTATTGATTAATAAACTCAATTTTATTGTTATTTAATAACTTTAGCTACTTAAAATTGGTTATTCAGAAATACTCGATTACTAAATTCACTCGATTTTGCCTAACACTAATTAAAACATCGTGAAAATAAACGAGTGTTTTAGTGTAATATAAATAAATTATAAATAAATAAATACGATTATAGTCCAACAGATAAACCAATCTAGGACATTAATATCAACAAAATTTAAAATTATAACCGAGTAAACATACAAAAATTATATAATACCAGAATCAAAATATATGAAAAGTTGCCAAAACAAAATGATAGCAACTAAATAAACTAAACAAAAATTTTATTCAAAATAATTATTTAGGCTTATTCAAGAAAGAAAGAGAAAAAAAATAAATACTACCCAAAAACACCACAAATTTTCTTAAAATTAAATAAGAAAAATTACTGAAAAAGTCATGAAAAACTTATAATGTCAATAATTTTTGCATATTCGTTTTAAAGTACTTACGTAAGTCGGAATGTCATAGTAGCTAAAGAGGAAATTATTTTATTAATTATTTTCAAATTATTTTTATTTAATTTATTTAATTAACTGTGACCACGTGAATAAATCTAGTCTCAAACTAAAAATATAAAAAAATTACTGAAAAAGTCATGAAAAACTTATAATGTTAATAAGTTTTGCGGCGTTTGAAAAACTGGAATATTCGAATTTTATTCATCATTTCCTGTAATATTCCTTATTTAATTTAAAATTGAAATAACTGCAAGAATGTGAATCATCTCCATTTTTATTATTATAATTTTGTTTATTAAATAACGTAATAATGAAACATTTCGGAAAAGATTCTGAGCTGTAATAAAAATTATTAATTGCTTAATTTCCAAATAAAATCGCAAATAATTTGCTTCTACAATATAGACATAAAAAATTGGTTTTCGTCTACTAAAAATAGTTTAATACATTTTAATATAAATTTATTTAAATAATCTTTCCCAAAAGTCTTTAAATAATCGATGGTTAAGGTTTTTACTTTATGGAACTCGATAATACAATATTTGAAAACAAAACAAAGGAGTTTCACAATTTTGCTACAATTGTTCACCAACATAGTGGCAGGATCATGCAGATTTTGGCAAACCAATTATAGCAGTGTCTACATTAATAAATTAAAAAAATCGGTTGTTTTTATTTATAAAAATCACGTTAAATAAACGACAAGGAACTTTTGAATTCAATCTTCTTTAGTTCTTTTCCCGTTTATTTAGGGCTATAAATTAAATGAACCAGGAATTTTTCTGTATGAAAAAAAAAAAAATGTTAAATTTATAGTAAACGCCATTTCTAAAATCGCAAACTTTTTGGGTCTCGACTCGTATCTGGCATTAAATTTATTTAGTGCTGTTTTTTACGAAAACCTGCTAAATTTAACATAAATATTATTTTTAATTTTTTTACAATATCAATATAGTAAACTCGCTTAGATAGTGATAAAAAATATTTTTTGGTCTCGACTCGTATCTGGCATTAATTTTATTTAGTGCTGTTTTTTACGAAAACCTGTTAAATTTAACATAAATATTATTTTTAATTTTTTTTACAATATCAATATAGTAAACTCGCTTAGATAGTGATAAATTTGATATTTATTGTTATTATATTTTTTTACGTAAATTGCAACATTTTACAAAATTATAACAACTTTTAGTATAAGTAGTAGAAAATTAAGCCATCATTAATAAATAGATAATAATTAAGACTTGTAATTAACAAATGAATTAAGCAATTTTTATCTCAGGTGGTTTAATGCGTTGTCAGGTTAATCGAATAAATAAATCAAACAATAATGTCTTTAACGTGTGGAATAGCGCCGATTATTTTAACACATGCGTGTGTTCCAATTGTTCTGGATCTCCATCGCAATTGTTCTTTATTCAATTTTTCTGCAAGATATCCTTATAATGTAAGAAAATATAATATTCAAAACCCTCCATCACAATTCTTATTTGTTAAGTACTCTGTGCATGTTTTTAACAAAAAAATGTAATTCAAAACCGTTCCTCGCGAATCTTCTTCATAAACTACTTTAGCAAGATTTTTTTTAAGAAAAAAATTGTGAGTGAAAGCCCCATCAACATTACGCAAATAAATGCAATTATCAAACATTAACCCAAGACAATCAAATGGATTAATCAAAACTGCGAAAACAACAATAAACAAAGAGTTTTTTTTTACGTGATTTATAGCGGAGTCTTTTAAGTTAACCTGAGGGTGGATAATAATTTGTATTCATTACGGGGCGCTAATGGCCGTTTAAGTTCGAACAATGGATTAAATTAGGCCCGAGCGTTCTTTTCGGGTCAATAGCTGGCTCAGATGTTTTACGTAACAAACAAAAAAAATGGCGGAGGAGGAGAGTCGGGACTGAAAACGCAACAATGGTGTGTTTATGTAAAGGTTTCATTACTTAAAATCGGTCAATAATGTGAAAGAAGGTTTTTTTTATCTAGCGAAATCTTGTAAGCAACAAATAATAGTATTTCTTTTTTAATTGGTTAATTGGTATTTCATTAATTGGAGTAAAGTATGCGTATAAGGCTGAAAGACCAATGGTCGATAGCCATTTAGTTCGTATTAAATCAAATATTGTATTATAGTTAATTGTATCAAAGCCTCAATAAAGATGTTATAAATATATGCGTATAAAAATTTGCTTTGTTTTTTTTTTATTTGTTAATTGGGGAGTAAAACTACTGATTACTGAGGCTTCTACTTCCTTGTATTTTATTTTTATTATAATTGGTCTAATTAATTAATTAGACCAATAAATAATTTACGAAACCTGCTTAATTTCGTTTTGGGTTTTTACATTCGTTTATTGAAATTCAATTAATAACAGCAACGAATAAATTTCGACTTTTTAAATTGGTTATAATTAATAAATACTAAAATTAATTATAGGAATAAAATAGAATTAAAAATTAGATTCATACTTTTCGATTTGTTAATTGAGAACTGATCAATTGGAACAATAAAGCATTTTAAAAATAAGCATCGAATTTTTCTAGATTGAATAATAAAATTGAATAAATCATTTTTTTAAATTCAGAATTGATTAGTTTAAAGCAACTATTAACTTTATATATTTTTTTGAGCTAAATCTAATAAATTTACCTATACATTTTCACAATGAAAAAACTACCTTTTTGAATGATATTTATTACTTCCATTTATTTTAAATATTTTATTAAAGAGTGTACGATTTCATCTTCTTTTATATCGATCTATTTGCATCAATACACCTCGCACTGGAAGGTAAAATAGCTTAACTTTTACTGAGCTACAATATGAATTTGGTGATCAACTTTTAAATCTTAAATAGTAATCGGTATTTTTTATTGCAGATTCGTATACTACACCAAAAATTATGTAGATTCTATCGGAATATTTTATTAGAATCGTGATAGATGGCGTCGTAGTCGCAAAAATAAAAAAACTTTATAAAGAACAAAGGGCCTCCAAATTTTCCTTATAACATTTATAAAATAATAAACAAGGTACGGTGTCTACCCTTTGAACGCCTTTTTTTTAGATTTAGCTTTTATATTTTTTCGATTACTACGCGATCTATCACGATTTTTAAATATCTTGCGATAAAACATACATAATTTTTGTTGTAGTATTCGATTTGTAATAATAAATATGGGTTACCATTTAAAACTTCATTGTTGACCACCTCCCCCTGGATTGCAGAAAGATTTCTTTTTATGATCGAATGCCCCCCTCATAACCATTAAACTTTTGTCCAAAAAATGTTTTTGTAAGATGCATATTTTACACCCTATGAACGCCATAAAATCCAAATTTACCTTTCCGAATACCGCACTATCTATCAAGATACCATAAATATTCCTGGGATATTTTTTTATCATTTTCGACGTTGACATATGGGTTTCCATTTAAAATTTTAAAGCTAACTACCTCTGCCTTCCCCTCGGAGGTGGCAGTGAATATATTTTTACAAATTATGTTCTCAAATTATTTTAATAACTAACTAAAAAATAACACAAAAACATTATTCATTCACTTCCCTCTTTTTTTGATTTGTGTTTGCGAAAGGGTAAAAAGTTGAAGTTGCAGATTAACCCCCGCAGCTTGAAAATTGCATTAAGGCCCATAATGGCTCCTCTGGCACACTGACCCATTTCTTAATGTGTTTACGAGACGTTGAGTTTATCTGATGTGTGACGAGAGGAAGCCACCCCTCACTCCCCCCCCCCCCCAACTCGCTTTTTGTACATTTTTAAAAAGGAGGACGGATTTGAATAATTATTCAATTAATTATTATTAATTTCAGCTCTAGTTTACACGCGGAAACGCTGAAAATACGTACGAAATTATTTCTGGTCTGGTTCACGTAAAATTGTTGTAGAAAACACTAAATAAGTTTACCATAAATAGTCATAATATTGCAAATAAAAATTAACATTATTCAAGAAAAAGCTAGTTTTTTTTTTTAACTAAATTTTAATCGCTTCTTAGTTGATAATTGAATATATTTGTGTTTAACTTGTTGTATTTTGTGCTTTGTAAGAGTACTTAGTTGGTACGACTTTGGAAATAACAAGATGGACAGTTGGTTGGCTGTACAAGTCATCACAATTTTTAGGTTATGATAAACCACGTGGAAAATACAAACGTAGGCAACCCAACATGCAAAACGTGTTAGAGGGCGCAAGCATCCTCGGTCTCGTTGTCCGGCCGCATTTCCACGAAGATCGTTCCGATGGGCTGCGAACCAACCGTTAAAATTTCCCCAAACGAGGAATCGGCATGTAGGCAGTAATTTTTGTAAAATTATATGCCAAACCCGAACAATAATAAAGCATTAAACAGAAGTTTACAGTTGTAGTATTAAGCTGTCATTTTGAAATCGGCATCACTCAAAGTCTCAACGTCTTCAGGATATAACGCAAACTTGATTTTTTCGAATGGCATGGGTATTCAATTCAAATTTATGTTAATTTGATAACTTTTTTCTTTTATCCATTCGACAGAGCAATTATTATTATAAAAATATTGCCAAATATATTTTCATAAAGTTTAATTATTTTAATTTTTGTACGTTTTTTCAAACTGACAACACCGAACTTCCCTTCCGCTAAAAAAAATCTCCAATTTCATCAATATTAAATCATTCAAATTCCGTTGAACCTATTTATTTTCCAGCGATGCGAAAACACAATTTTTCGCAGCGTTTGTTTTTGGCTCCGGCTGTTGTTTCATACTTTTTTGTGTTCGCCTATATAGATATATTAAGTGGATTCAATTTGTTAGACAGATTCAGGTGCGGATTTGTGAACGTTGACGTGTAAATATCGGCAGCTTGCAATTTCGGCGGATTACAAACAAAGGGCCAATAAGTTGGAAAAATCGATTTTCACGTCGACGGCACTCACAATCGCCACCCCCGCTCGACTCCCGCCTCACAGCCGGACGTGAAATCCGCCCGATATTTACGTGTTTGTTATTTATTTTGAAATTCAATTTTTGTTTGCAGTTATTATTGTGAAAATGTAAATAAAAAATATATAGAAATGAAACGAATCGGAATTACGATTGCGGATGCGAAATATAAAATGCTATAATTTAATACACTGATTTAAAATATTAAATAAAACACTTAGTTTTTGTTTCACCTTTTTTATATTATATAAACTGGACTAGTTTCGGTCAGGCGACCGAGTAATTACAAGGTTGTACTAAGATTAACAGGCGATTAATTATTATAACGTAAAGAGACAAACATTTAAGGTTGCGGTTTAGTGGAAAGAGATAGCTATATAGTAAAATGGAAATAATCGTTTGAAAATAGAGCTATTCTTTTGGATTTCATAATATGAATGTGTATTTACATTTTTTATCTACCAAGTAGATCAGTCTAAATAAAAAATAAATCGTTAATTTTCGTGTATTACGTCAATTTACTAGTTTAAGTTAGAAAAATTGTAAGATATAATGAAATTAATAGCTCATGTCTGCTAAGTTATTTGAATGCAGAATTTAGTGAAATCCTTTAAATTTTCATTGCACAAGTTATTATTAGCAAAAATTTAATTTAAAATTTGCTATAAATTTGATCAATTTTCATTGTTTTTCATAATTATTTTTCACAGAAACTAAACATTAAAATAATTTTTAATTTATCTGATGAAATTCCTACTTATTTTAAGATTATTTTAATGTATAATACAATATTGTTCATTGATCACAACAACAATCTAACTCAAATTAGTGATTGCCCAAATTTGTATAGCTATCTCTTTCTTCTAAACCACACCCTTAGACAGGATGTTAAACGTTTCCAGGTTGTCATTAGTTACGTATATTTTTCAATGGAGTTCTTGATGTGAAAAAAATTCCAGTAATTCAGTTTTTTTACTTTTATTTATAATTTTGAGTGGCGAATAGTGAAAGAAAAACCAAGTATTTTATGTAATATTTTAAATCAGTGTTAAAATATGTTTCACCAAGTGTTCGACGAGTCCAAAATTAAAAGTTTAACCAATAATAGTAGAGGAAACTAGCCGGTTCTAGAACCTCCTCTGACCTTGAGGGTCGAGAGGAGGTTCTAGAATTCTCCTGCGACCTGCAGGAAGAGGAATAGTTAATAATAAATAGCACTTTAATTTATTCCATGTATTTATTAATTATTTTTTTATATCGCAGGCAAGCATTAAGAAAGAAATTTGGTAAAAATAGAGATGGAAACCTATTCTCATTCATTCTTGTCAATAACTAGGGATGGGTTATCTTGAGTAAGAAAAACGAGAGAAAGTTGAAAAAAAAAAGGTTGAATTATCATTCATTCTTGGCAATAAATGATAACGACCTTTTTTTACTAACTAGCAAATTAGAAAATAAAAATATGTTTAAGACATATGATATGAGATGATGTTCATGATTAATTAATAACTTTCACAAAAACAACAACCGTATTTAAATCATCTTAAATATTCATCTACTTTTTCTTGGCTCTAACAAAAAAATCGAGCGCAAATATAAATAACCCGGCGCGCATATTCATGCAGACGTTCATTACATCGCGGATTTTTGTTAATTTCCATATGCAAATGACATTAGGAAGAAGTTCCTCCCGCGGGATGCTCTTTTATATTTACATACATATAAAATATAAAAATATCAGTATGGCTAATTGCGATTAATTTTGTTAAAAATAATACTACAAAATTCACAAATCAATAAATTATTAAAATTTATTTAATAAGATTTCAGCATTTCTTCAAACATATTCACTACTCATCGACGCAAGTTCGCCGTTTACGGTTCATTTAGATCATTTTTCACAATGCTGCATAGTAAATAAATATTCCAATATTCCAATTTCCAATTAGCAAACGTGTGAATCATCTTTGTTTCATTTTATTTAATCTTCTTATATTGATTGATATATCATGATAAATATTCCAATTTCCATCTTTTCCAGAACACATAACAACAATATCCTCCGATAATCGTGATTGATATGATATAAATGTAGTTATACTGCGATAAGTGGAGGTTCTGTGAAATTGGTCTTAGAACTAAAAGATCCTTTTTATACGAGCTTATTGGTTGATATATCATGATCAGTTGAACTTGAATCAAAAATTATTCATACGAAGAGTCAGCTCGTATCAAAATAATCTTTTAGTTCTAAGACCAATTATACAGAACCTCCACTTATCGTAGTATAACTACATTAATATCATATCAATCACGATTATCGGAGGATATTGTTGTTATTCGTTCTGGAAAAGATGGAAATTGGAATATTTATCATGATATATCAACCAATATAAGAAGATTAAATAAAATGAAACAAAGATGATTCACACGTTTGCAGTTATTTAAATTACAATGAAATTAAACAAGGAAAATTTCTGGCAATGATATAAGAAGGTTGGTTAAAATAGATATGAAAATCTATTTTTGATTCATTCTAATGAATAAGGCGCGGATAAAGAGAGAAAGTTAGTAAAAATTGAGATGGAAACTTATTATCATTCATTCTTGGCAATAAGTGATGAGAGTTTACAAAGTAATCTATAAGTAAAAAAAATCTTGATACATCTTTATATAATCTTCTTTATGTTGGTTGTTGGTTGTGAAGACTTTAATTATTTAAAGAAATATAATTGTTCTTTCTCCTACTAATTGTTTATTAAACTATATATATTTTCAAAATATATCTGAATAAACAATTTTATATAAATTATTGAATTAAATATTAAATCCACCTATGACCTATGTATACCGCGTAATCCCAACATCGATCCCAAATTCAAATTCTCCACATTAACGATCCATCAATTCATCTCATCTAATCACACTGACTCAGACAACGACGTTAGCAATCATGACATTTAAAAAATTGACATCAACAGGACAAAGACAGGCTGAAAGACCTCTGGTCGATAGCCAGTTTGTGAATTTTGATTTATTATAACAGACAGTATTATATGTTAAAATGTAAACACACACCTCATTGTACAAAATTCATAAATAAAGATATATATATATATATATATATATATATATTAAATCCAGTTATACAAACAGAGCTAAAAATGTTAAATTATAAAATGCTAGTTTTCATTGTTTGAAATACTACTGAAAATTGTGTTGTTTTAAAAAGTGTAGTTAATTATTATTAGTTCTGTTAATAAAAAAGGCTACCGTTACAAAATATTTTCGATTTTAATTAAAAAAAACAAATTTATTTTCACCATAAAAAATGGTTTTAATATTTAGACATTGGTAGTTCATATTATATATATATATATAAAATTTTAAATTCTCTTGACAATGGGCTAATAACCCGAAACTAGTTAAAGTTATTCAATCCAACCTGTGTTTAATTAGTTGATTTTTAATAATCTATTCATATTTATTTTCACCAGTTATTTGTTAATTTAATTTAAAATAATATATCTTAGTGTACATTGACTGATAAATTGCGGAATCGATCCCATCTTCGGGGACCATTTGTAAAACTCGTCAAGACGGCGTTGGAGAATTTAACCTAAACACTTACATAGTTGCCAAAGCCCGGAATAACTTTCCGGGCACGAATGTTAACAAGACTGTTTTCGAGTGGGCGAAATCGGACCTAACTGCGAATTACAACTAAGCGGGGGGAAACTTGCATCTCTCGAAATTTCACGATTCACGATTATCAATTTGATTTAGATTAGTTTGTGGATATTGGCATGTGCTGAGGAGGATTATTGACGGTCCATTTAATTTACTAGCGCAATAAGAAAATTAAATTATGTAAATGAAACACTTTATTTTATTTAGGGTTGAGCAAAATCGAGTAATATTAGTAATTGAGTATTTCTAAATGAGAAATTTTAAGTAAATAAACTAAATAATTAATAATAAATTGATGTTTTTCAATAAATAAGGAACAGTTACTGATATTAATAGAATATGTTGTATTAATAATATTATTATGTACTTAATTTTTCAGTAACAAAAAAGATTGACTTTGCCCATCTCTACTTTTATTTTACACTTAATTATGTAACTATAGTTTCGACTATATGGATTTACTAGAAGCGCTAGAAGTACACAAAGCCAGACCTAATGTACACCCCTCTTTTCGAAGCCGTATAAATTGTTAACTTTTAATTTAATTTAATTGTGTTTGAGAATGAACACTAGATACTTGAAATTATAGCCACATAATTAAGTGTAAAATGCAGTGATTAAACAAAGTTGAAGTGTTTTATTTACAAGTGCATTTAAGATGTACCACAAAATTAACAACAACACAAAACAATTAAATTATGTATTTTTTATTGCTAAGGCTTTTTTATTTATTTATTTATTCAACGGAGACACCTTTTTTACAAAAATATTTAAAAAACTTAAACTTAATATTAACAAAGACATATTCGATATATATAGACATTGACGAGCATTACAACTTAAATTTATTAGAAATCGATTTTGAATGGAATAATGGTATTATTTTATTATTTTTATTTATGAAACAGAAATGACGCATATTTTGAATAGAGCCCCGGCAGGCTGGATACCTGCCACAGACCAAATACAAATATTCATAAGGGTAAACCCTGACGCGACGATCTCAAGCGTCAACTATGGCACAAGATTGAGGTGGAATACCCGCGGCTAAGGTGCTCAAGAAACGCGTGAGACATTCGTCGGCCGATTAAATAATAATAATAAGTAAATTTTGAACACCATTTATTTATCAAAAACTTAAGGATTTTACGTATGTATTTTATAAATTGAAAATATTCCGCAAAGTGAATATCTGTAATATAAAACTTATAAAACATATTTATAACTATAAAGACTTATTTCACTGTCTTTATTAAAGATTTAAGTTTTCTGGATAGCATTATAAAATATCACCCTTTTGGCTATTATTAATAATAGAAAAGTGATTTATTCACCTAGTCACAGTTGTACTGATGAGGGATGAAATCCCAAAATACGTGTCTGCAGATAGCCTTATATTATTTTTGTTTTATTTTTTGCATTTTTTTTTCAATTCAAAATTATTATATAATGTAGTAATATTTTATTCCTTTCTTCACTTTATAAAATTGTTTTTTTTATTATAAAGTTATTGAAATTTCTAATGTATTTATAAATTATGAAAAAGTGAAGAAAGGAATAAAATATTACTACATTATATCAAGAAACTTCACGTACTCACCAACAAATATCTTATACAAAATTATTATTAGTCATTGGAAAATAAAGAATTTATTATTTATGCAACAGCACGTGTCCATTATTTGGGCATTTGTTTTAAAGTTCTTACGTAACATTAGTCAAAATGTGATAGTAGTTGAAGATGAAGTAATTTATTAAATACTATCGAGTTCTTTTTATTTAATTTTTTATCATTTCGTATAAATAAATAGCAATAAGAGAAACTTATGCAATAACCAGTTGAATCTGTAATATTTTGTTATCACTTTACATTTTCTTCTATTTCTGTGAAATTAATAGCCCTGGCTACCAAACCCTGCCAACAAATCACAGCAATCAGACTTGGTTTCTTAATATTTTATGGGTCTAGTGTTTTTTTTTTGTTTTTTTTTCTTCTATAAATTAAGGTATTAATCATATACAAGATTAATAATAATAACTATAAAATAATAATAGAAAAGCAGTAGTTATTCACTCAGTTGTAGTTTTTGAAAATGATTCATTTAAATTTAATTCAAAAAGAATTTGAAAATAATTAATTTATTGAATTTAATGATTAATTAATCATTTTCTCTTTAGCAACTGCAGCTTTTTGACGTAAGTACTTTAAAGAGAAGAAAAACATTCATTAAAACTACTACTTCTGGGGTAAATGTCCCGTCAACAACTTTAAGAGAATAATTGATTAATTATTAAATTAAGTAAATTAATTATTGTCAAATTATTTTTATTCATTCATATTACATAATTTTTTTTTTATTTTTTTTATCTATATTTTTTATTATCACTTGAAGATAGGAATAAGCCGGTTGCATTTTGTTTTCACAATGAACTGTTTGGGATTGATAAATAAATATTTTGATGCGTATTATTTTTATTTTGTATTTTGTCGTAATTTGTGATTGGTAATTTGCCTTTTTTTTATACATATGTTTTATAATCTTTTTAGAGCGTCACACTTTTCTTATAAAATTTTTAATATGTAATTATAATTGTAATTTGGAAATGGAGATTCCGTTAATAAAGTAAATTGAAATTTCATTCACTATAAAATAAATAAATATAGATTTATTAAGATTTTTTCCCAAAAAAAAAAATCATTTTGGTTTAGCTCTGCAGGGCTTTTAGTTTAAATTACAACTGAATTTTAAATTAAATTTAAATCATTCATTCATTTACAAATCTATTATTTATATAACTTCAATCAAGTAAGTAAACAATTTTTAAAAGAATAGAAAAAAAAACACTACATAATGTAGCAATTATTTAAATGATTATTTAAAAAAAACATAAAACCATTCTTCAATTCATTTGCGCAAATCATCAAGACAGTTCAGCTAACTAGCATAGATTTTTCTTTAACTTCATCATAAATTCACGACAGGGCAGAAAGACCTCTGGTCGATAGCCCAGACAGACTAACACCTACATTTATTGTTATTATTTGTATTGTTATATTGTTAAAATTATCTATATAGTCTGAATAAAGATATATATGTATGTAAAACATAAAAAAATATTAATAATAGCACAGAATACTAAAAATAAATTTTTATTTTCATTGAACAATCATAATTTATATTTTGTGACAATTGTAAATTATTATTGTAATTTTCATTTGAAAACACAATTATAATACACTGAATGAATAAATCGACTAAATATTATCACCGGTCTTTAGCAACCTTTAATCAATTTGTAAATGTATTATTTTAAATCAAAACTCCATCGCACTTTTATTTCAAACTTAAAAATAAATAATCATCTATGTGTCTAAAATTGACACTATGCATATTCGAGTTGTGAATTCTTTGTATTTATATATTTTATATATAAAAGGTGGCTAGAAACGTTGTCACAATGTTCAGGTATTGTTTCATTCGTTAATTTCTGAAAAAAAAAATGAAGAAAAATGAAGTTTTTTTTATTGATTATAATTCCATACTAGCACATGTCTGCAGTATACTTGGAAAATAAAATAATTTTTCAAAATAAGAAGTTTCTCAATCTGTTAACTTATAATCTTTAGAATTAAAAAAAAAAACAGCTTTTAAGTCACTGCTAGGGAATATTTAAAACGATTTTATAAAGTATTATGTGTTTATATAATATTTTATATTATATATTATGTTTTTTATAAAGTTATTGAAATTTCTAATCTATTTATAAATTATGACATTAACATTTTAAAAATGTGTATTTTAGTGTACGTACATGACAGTATGTAAGAAAAGTATTTAAAAATTCTCTGAGGAATCGAAATATCTAATAATATATAGGATGCTTAATTTAATAAAAGTATTATCATTTATTTTACTTTCTAACAAGACAATTTCGGAGAGAAGTTAGATGTAGTTGTAGAAGCGGCAAGTGGAACCATATACATCTTAGGGGAATTAAACAAGGAAAAATTACTGGCAATTAACAATAAAATTCGATCATTACTTTTTCCAACAGCAGTTGCAATCGTTACCGGTAATTTTTTATAAAGTTATTGAAATTTCTAATATATTTATAAATTATGATAATAACATTTTAAAAATATGTATTTTAGTGTATGTACATGACAGTATATACGAAAATTATTTAAAAATTCTCTGAGGAATCGAAATTTCTAATAATATATAGGATACTTAATTTAATAAAAGTATCGGCATTTATTTGTGGGACATCCTGTATATAATATTTTTAGTGAAAAAGATGATAGTTAAAAATACTAATCGACCTATCTGAGCGTTCTTCTCGAAAATAATTATCAGCAGTTTATATGAATTTGTTCCTTTCATCGTGAACGCACTGTATACATATAAAATTAAAATGTTATGTAACATTATTTTTCATTTATTTTATATAATTATTTCCTCTTTTCGGAATTTTTTTCTGAAATAAATAAACAATTTTCAATTATTATTTACATTGTATTTTCCTAAATACTTTCATTCTACCTAAACATTTATTCAAAACAAAAATTACGATTTTATTTCCAACCTATTTTGTTTGTCTGTTTGTTTGTTGTTGTTTTTTTTTTTTCATTTCGGATCGGTTATTGCATCAAGTCATTACACATTACGTCGCGCTGCACAAAAGCGGCCGTTACTTTTTATCCCTGGCGTGCAAACAGCAAGTCTGCTCTTCCAAATTGCCCCACGGAATAATTAAAAATAACTGCCTGGCGTGATGTTATTGTGTTACTAATTGAGATCGTGATAAATGAGCACCATTTATTAATATATTTCGTCCGTTGTACGTTTTTATTTTTGTCGGCTCTCTCTTTTCAGGCGAATATTAATTTAAAATTCAGCAGCAGTATTGACGCACGGAATTTATATTTATCACAGCGTTTTAAATTATTTATTAGGCAACGGTAATAATTCAATGATAACTAAATTAGTTCATTGATATGATTAATATTTCTAATAATGAAAACATTGATAGTTTAAATTATAACAATAAAAATGAATATAGTACTAAAAATTTTTTAATGTATGAAAAGAAACTAGCGAAATACAAACATCTTTATTTAGACAGCAGAATTACAATTCTTTACAAATATCTATATTTACAATACATATTGATGGGTTAGTAGTCTGTCATGGGCTATCAACCGGAGGTCTTTATGCCCTGAAAATAGCGATTTGGTTAAAAATATTTAACAGGTTTCATCAGTAGGATAGAGACAGTTGGGGCTATTCTGCAAGGCAAATGTTAAGTTTAACGCGTATGTAATTTTTATCATCACAGTCAAAGCAACTTTTTTAATAAATATATATCCGGAAAACCCCGTCATCAACGATCAGCTTGACTTAATATACACCCCTATTTTTAATGCCTAGGTAAAAATGCTTGTATTTATATACAAATTAATTGTTTTTGTAAATTACTGTTAGTTTCATAATGACGAGTTAATGACGTCGAAACTACAGTCACTGAATTAATTTTCAGTTACACAAATTTTTTTTCATTAATCGAATAATAATGTATAACAAAGTAGAAGCCTTAAAATTAGTAAATATATATTACATAGAATGTGAATTTAATTAAAAACGCAAACGTTAAACTTAATATTTCCCGTATGGAATAGCCCCGAGTGACACATTTTATTACCTTTATTATTACTTACACATTTTTTTGTATTTATAGAAATAATGAACAGCACCGAGAGTTTTCTTAATAAACTTACCATATAATTTTATAAAATAAATGCGTTTTTTTTTTAAATTTAGATTTATAACTTCAAACAACTTTAATTTGTAAATAAATATTACGTTGTTTTAAAAAGCTAAAATTATTGCTTTACAAAACTTTATAATTAAAAAGTGAAATCAATA
Source organism: Philonthus spinipes (assembly GCA_963082785.1). NCBI lineage: Eukaryota > Metazoa > Arthropoda > Insecta > Coleoptera > Staphylinidae > Philonthus > Philonthus spinipes. The sequence goes on from OY720315.1 coordinate 15,978,347, forward strand.
ATAATGGGCCTATATTTTATAACTTTTGTATAAATAAAATAAATGCCTATTATCATTGATTTTACTTTCTAATAAGACGATTTCAGGGAGAAGTTAGACGTAGTTGTAGAAACGACAAGTGGACTTAGGGGAATTAAACAAGGAAAAATTACTGGCAATTAACAATAAAATTCGATCATTCCTTTATCCAGCACAGTTGCAATCGTTATCGGTAATTTTGCCTTGTTTAATATTATTGTAATTTAAAAAATTGAAAAAGTGTGAATCACCACTGAATCATTTTATTTGTTTCAGGTCAGGTTTCTGTATTGAAAAAAAAAATAGAGGATTAAAGAAATGTGGAAATACTTGAAATACAGAAAGAAAAAAATAATATGAATAAATTTAAAAAAATGCGTATGTTTTGAATAATTAAACTAATAGTGTTATAAATTTAAACAATGTATAACAAAGTGTAATTATTAATAATTAATTTCGTTTCAATTGATGATTATAAAATTTTCATACGTTTTTGATAGTAATAATAAATTAGCTTTTGTTGCTATACAAAAAAGTTTTAAGCAATGGTATGATTAGATAATAAAAAAATGAATTGAATTATTCCTGGAAGGGACAAAAATGTACAGTACTCAAAACTAGAAGGATTAAAGAAATAAGGAAATAATTCAAATACCGAAAAAATAAATAAGGGCAGAATCGATAGCCATTTAAAAATTAATTAAATTGTGTGTGATATACTTAATCAATTATTGATATATTCTTGTAAATCCGATTGTCAATAAAGAAGAGAAGAAGTATGTAGAATAATTTTAAAAAGAATGTATTTTTTTATTATTAAATTAATTGTATTATAAATTTAAAGAATGTTTAATAAAATATAATTATTTTTGACAATTATATATTATTAAAATAAAATCATTTAGTTTTTACTAATTATCATCAAAATTAATTTCTTATTTTCATTTCATTTGTTATTAATATACAGGGAGGTTTTTTATCAGTATACATTAGGGGAAGTGTATACCTGCAAAAATCCGAGTCAAACGCGTTGAACCGATTAATGTGTGTATATTTAGTTGATTATTTGGCATATGTGTGTTCAGTTGCGTGTTATAGGCAACCAAACATACACACATTAATGCGTTTGATTCGCCTATTTTGCAGGTATACATAGGGGAAATGTATACTGATAAAAAAAGCTCTCTGTATATGCATACAAACATCTTTATTGTGACCTAAATTCAATATGTGGTACAATGATATTTATGGTTAATTAATGGTGAAATGGCAATCGATCGTAGGTCTTTCAGCCAGCAGTTCTTGCCTTATGTCGTTAGTATATCAGTAGTAGAAATGAGATGAATTCATGTATAGTGGATTATGGATACTGGAATTTGGAACAAATACTAGAGTTTCCTTTCAGGAATAATGGGTTCGCGATGTCTCTGATTGTAGGATTGATCAAAAATTTTTGGGCTATTTGAGTTAATCGTTGGAAAATTGGTATTATGTTTGTTATCAATAATATATATATATATATATATATATATACATCTTTATTGGCAGATTATTTTTAACAAAGTAATAATAATAAATAAATACAATAAATAACTAACATAAAAATAAATTCTTCTGCCAATTGGCTATCGACCGTTGGTCTTTCTGCCTGATTTTGTAGGCGTCTGTCCTTGTCAGTTGCTGTGTCAAAAAGGTTTTGATCGCTAATGTCGTCCATTGTCTTATGAAATGAATTTACTCGTCGTGATCACAATAATAATATTAAATTAGTAAATTAAATTATATTTTAATATTATTATTGATGTTGTACAAAAAAGGTATAAAGAAATTTATTTAAATATTAATTAAAATTATTCCATTATCGCAAAACTCAAATTTCCGCCCCCTTAATAAAATAAATTAAACAATTATTAAACATGAAGTGCGCTGTCGCATTTTCCCCTCTACTTAATTTATCTTTCTCTCGTTTTTTGGGGCTTTATCGAAGTAGACACCGTTTACACTCTCCCCTTTATTTTCCATACTCCGAGCAAGAAAACTCGGTGATTTATAGGGGTTATGTGTGTGTCGTTTATTGGGGGTGTTTTATCACATGGTAAATGCGCGATTTTTCTATTTTTCTCGCACAAAATTATGTTGCTGAAAAATTCGATTATTTTCCAGTCGATGGAAACAATATTTGAAATTTAACCAAATTAATTCCAGTTTCGGTTAAAAAAAATGTTCGATGATAAATATTGTTCAACAAATGAACAATTCGAGCATTTTTTCAATAGATGGAAACAATTGTTGAATTTTAACAAAATTAGTTCTTGATTGGAATAAAAAATATTCGATGGTAAATAACGTTCGTGAAATAACAAATTCGAGCTTTTTCTATCGACCGCCCTTGTGACCTGGCACTACTTTTCATTAATGTCATTGTCAATCTTCTCTATATTTATATCAACATGTTTGTACTTTTAATTCAGTATAATTTAATTAAAATTAAGACACTTGGTTTTCTTTCACTTATTTATATTTTCTCTGACCAATGATCATCTTCAGAAGAAAATATAAATAATATGAAACAAACCAAGTGTTTTAGTTTTAAAGACGACGCAAGCGCCACCTTTTGCCTAGTTTCAAGTGGCATCGTCAACTATCAAGGCGGCTGATCAAGGCAATCTCTGATGAGATTCAAAAAACCGAAATTTCCTTATTTCTTTAATCACTAGTTATCCATACGCTACATGAATGGTGGCTGAACATTTCATTAAATGTGTTTTAGTTTTAATTAAATTATTCTGAATTAATTAAAAAATGTTTCACCGCGGGTTAAATGAGAAATTAATTAAACATATTTGTATTTTTAGTTGGTTCCTTGAAAATGACCACTCGTAGAAACTGGTCGGAACTTGAATATAATAGTAGTGAAACGAACAACTAAGTATCTTAATTAAAAAGCTAATTATTATAAAAAAATCATTCTTGCAAGACAGCACAGAAGCAACATTTTCATTATTAGCTATGAGAACCAAATTGAAGATATTAGCTACGTTTAAACGCACGAATTGTAAAAAAGTCTAATTTCCTTACTAGAGCAAATTATTAGTATTTAAAGTTGCTATTTTTTAATCGAATACTGTACATCAACCAATTAAACAAAATAAATATCCAACTATAATTACTTTTCTGTTTTTTTTTATTCTTTGCAATTCTACTTAATAGTTCATTTCCGCATAGTTAATCAGACTAATCACGGGACAAATAGTATATTTACTTTTCATTCGCGTTTCAGTTAATTTTATTTAAATTTAAACCGTGCTGTTTGCGTGGAACGCGCCGTTTAATTTGCGGGGGCTTAGACGAGTTCGAATGGGGCGAGCCGAAATAGAGTGGGAAGTTTAAAGTTCAGAGCAAGCGCCCGCTTCCCGGAAAGCACACCGATTATTTTTAAAACACAAAATTCTCCCCTATTGGATGTTGAGTAATATTCTGTAACTTTCGCAATTAAACCTTCGATTTGTAAATACTTCTTTTTTGTATTTTAATCACGGAGATTATTTTATTGTTTTATTGTTTGATATTGGAGTAAAATTTCGATCATTATATTTCCTCAAAAAAATGTGAAAAATATTATGATAATTTAATTATAATAATAATTGAATTATCTATTGAATAAAACACTTTATACTTTGTTTGTACAACGAAGTTATTAATAAATTAAATTATCTGTTGAATAAGTTATATATTCTTAAATATAACTGTAATTGCTTTGTGTAAAATGAGCATACAATTTCGTCTACGGTATCTAATACACTTAAGGCGAAGATTATTGGCTTCGCATTGTATACCGTGGACGAAATTGTGCGCTCACTTTTCCTTCCCCTTACATACATATATAACCCGCACATACTTTAAAAGAGTAAGAGTCGTGCAGCATATGTGAATTCTTATAGAAAGACAATGAAAAACAAACCCAATATCTACTGAAGCATGCCTCCTTATGCACGAGCATTGACAATTTCACAGAGAGATGGAAGATTAGTGCGAGTCTTTATTTCCTGAGTTTCTATCCCATTTAATTCAATAATTATGCATTGTAAAAAATTAAGCATTAGAAAACGTATATTCTACACCAAAGTAAAATGAGCTCTAAAAGTGCACTTTTTCTTGTTTATTTTATGACTTATTGTAATATATTTATTTAATATTAATTAAATGAAAAATGTAAATGATCCAGGTCCTCCTTATAATCACTGGAAATACAGTGCTAATAACATATTTGTTTTTGAATATGAAATATTTACCACAAATATGAATTTTAAATTTAGAGTTATGTTCGAAGCAGGCATATAAGTTTTCTAAAGCTTATTTTTTTACAATGCGTAATTATTGAATTAAATGGGATTCGAAGCAGTCATATAAGTTTTCTAATGCTTAATTTTTGAATTAAATGGGATAGAAATTTGAGGCCCTATATACCCATAATTTGTAAAAGCTAGTTATTTTACTCTACACCAATCATCGGCTTTCAAAACGAAATGTTTATTCTATTATGTTAAACTTGTATTTTGTTATAATGGATAATAAAAAAAATATTTCTATGAATTGGCAGAAAAACCTCGGGTCGATAGCCAATGAAAGGAAAAGTCTATTAAACAATTATTGTAATTTAAAAATCCCTGAATAAAGATATTATTATAAATATTAAACATTTTTATTTATGCGAATAATTTTAACTGTAAAGTAACATTGGAATTCGTATAATATACTTTAGATTTAAAATTATCTGCATAAATAAAATTGTTTAATAACTAACCATCTTTATTGAAATGTGTATATGTCTGTACAATAATATACAAAAATTAGAATTATATTCTTTAGATGAATCGGCTATCGACCGGAGGTCTTTCAGCCGAATGTGTTATATTTGTTACGTTTTTGTAGAAAACGGCTATCAACTGTCGGTCATTCCATCACTGAATATTGTTATAAATATTATCGTCTCTAAATGAAATAAATAAGGGTTAATGAAATGTGTATTCTTCCTTGAAAATATTTTTATTTTCATGTGAGTTCAAACAAACGAATACCTTTTTTAACCATAGAAATTTGTGAATGAATGAAATTGTTGAAAATTCCTGAATCTTCAAAATAAATAATTAAAAATTTTAAATTAAAATATAATAAAATTATGTTTTTTCTTATTTATTATTATATTTATGGATATTTCATATTCATGCACACATGAGAAGGATTGCAAAGATTGAGCGGTGGGCACGCATTTAGCATTTCTCTCAACAATGCGGCGGTTTTGTTTCAAAAACCCGCCGCCGGCGACGACGATGAAAGACTTTTATGCTACGTGACGTATTTCGGATGGATGTGATTTATTGCGCGAGAATCGATTCTTTTTTATTTCGTTCATCCCTTGCATTCCCGAATGCAGTTATTTCGCCATTTATCTTTCACTCCGCACTGGAACGTGTTTCCCGTTTTGCCAAATGTGCCCATTGTCGCTCAGCAATTACGAAAATTTATTCAATTCGAAGTATACACCGAATCAGAATTGAGTTTAATACAAACTAAATTCTGATTCGGTGTAAATGGCGTATGTTAAGAGAAAAATTAATAATTTCTAGAATTTTTTAAAAGAAGGAATAGTATTAAATTTTTTTCACAACATTCAAGACTGTTAAGTGACGTACATATCTTTTAACTTTTGACATAAACTGTTAACGATATACGTATATTTTGACAAGGACGGAAATATAAAATCCAGCGGAAAGGGCACTGGTCTATAGCATTAGCAGACTCTTACAGCAAGTATGGTAATATTTTATGTTATATATAAGTGTTATATTACGTTTGTCAATTAAGATTATGTATCGAGCGTATAACAAAAATCGACGACGAAGTTGGCATTGAAAATCTAAAGTCATGTCTGAACTAAAATCACACGCGCACGCATAAATTACTGGTTGTCATGTTGACCGCAACTAGCATTTCACGCGAGTGATCTTAGTACAGACATGACTCGAGACTTCCAACGCCAACTTCGTCGTCGATTTTTGTTATACGCTCGATATATATTTAAAAGTATGCTTTTAATAATTTGATTGAAATCATTATTTTTTCTAACATACGCCATTTTTTGCAATACAAATTGAATTATCATTTTAAATATAGTTCGAATTGAATACAATTTCGTGAAATAACTCATAATGCTTTCTCCAATTTGTCTTCGGGTGAATTTCAATAATGATATGCCTATTATTTTATTTGATTTAGGGTGAATTTCAAAAGAATGGTTCAAGTTCTTTTAAAATTCACCCTAGATATAATATAATAATCTGTTTTTAATTTTGTTACGTATTTGTTTTGCTATCTTTTTGTTATTGAATAAGAATTATATCATGTAAATAGCAACCTTGACAAAGGTTGTCTAGTCAATATCGTATTCATGCGTCCTGATTAGTAACTTTATTTTTTTTATATTTATTATTATAATATGAACTACCAATATTTAAAAATTAGAAATATATCTTCAAAATAAATAAAAAATAGATAACGTATAGTTAAAAAATGGTGCAGCTTATATAATATTCATTCTATTAAATTAAACATTCCAATCAGCAGACTAAACCGATATTGATTGAAGTAATACGGTTTGATTGGATATACGCAAAACCACACTGTGATATATTAATTAATATCCACGTGTATTAATATTTCATAAATTGCAGGGATTATTAGGTATAAATCACTCGAAATTGCGCGTATGTGGTTAAAACCTGATTAAGCAGCATTAAAATAATAGCATTGATTGACAAAAAAGTCGATTTATTAAAATTACTCAACTTTCTTTTATAAGTTAAACAACTTAGTTTTTAAATACAGTTGAAGAAAGTTTAGATGAACGTACAACATTCCAAAACCCTTATCAAATAAAATTATTCAAAATACTTTAATACTTTCCACAGCATGATTTTCAGAGAAATTTACATCCAATTGGGAAATATAAATAGAATATAATAAAATACGCCAAATAACAAATCTATTAGAAAAAATAGGTAAACAATAAAATCATTAATAAACATACGTATAGATTTAAAATCCAAAATTTTACGAAATTAAGTTCTCTCAGTGATAACCTCCCCCCCCCCACAAACAACAGTACATTAATTATTTTATGACCCACAACTCACAAATAAATTTATTAAAGTTTGGGTTCAATCCATTTAGCAGTTTATGTGCTATCGCGGAAACAGATTTTTTTTTTCAAACTCGATGGAATGTTCTTAGGGGACCTCAAAACGTGCATATTTGTTAAAATTGTCGATTCGAACATTTTTGCGATCACAATACTTTCCCTTGGACAGGAGTCCGGGGAAAGTAAAAAATAACCTCGGAAACATATTTAATCATATTGACTACATCTCTTTATCTGGCATTTATTCTTTAGACTGCTGTAAATACCCAATGGAAATTTGCATCCAGACTTTGAAAGACCTCCTTTTTCCAAATCTAGACGCTTATTTGCAAAGTTCAAAGCAAGAATAATTTACGGTAAATTATCACGATTATAAACCTATTAAAAATACCACTAATGGCTACCACTGGTTGTACAAAATAATGTAAATTTTGATTTTGAATCACATTTGTATCTTAGGAGGCGCAAGTAGTAATTTTAAAGATACAGCGTTTTTTTGGGGGCTTTGATCAAATCTATGGTTGGCTATTAAGATGCCATGGTTAATTGTATCAAATATGTTACCAAAGGCTATTGAAATTTATTTAGTAAGGCAACTGCACAGATATAGTTAGGCTTATAGCTAAATAGAATATTGTCTTGTATAAAAATACACAGTAGTTCCTTCATTATCCGTTACACTAAGTTTTGTAACGGATAATGAAGGAACTGCTGTGTATTTTTATACAAGACAATATAAAGTTAACGTAATAGTATAGGCAAAATACCAATAGCTCTATTTTTGTTTCTTGATGATTATATATTCGTATATAACTGCAGAAGTCCGGCTAATGACCTAGTTGTCGAAGCCAGAAAGTGGGAGAGGCTTTTAATCCGACAGTATTTTCTTAAATAGATTTTACCCTCTCATAACAAAAAATATATATTCACCATTATAATTCGTTTAGAAAGGGGGAATAATAACGAATAGAAGGATGCCATAATAACTTAACATTACCTTTGTCCTAAATGGCGTTGTTGTCGTTAAATCAAGGTCTACTCATTTGTATAATTGAAAACCGCTATTGTTTATTACAGAATAAGATTCCTCGTTACGAAATAAAAGGAATTTACTTAGCTTACTTTTTTGTCAGCATAATAGATGGCGCTGTAATCGCAAAAATGATGATGACGTATTTGTCTGTGTTTGTTTGTGTGCGCTCGAGCTCGTCTAAAATCACGAATAATGCCCGTTACATTCAATATCCATTTTTGTAAAAGATTTTCCATAATTTCAAAATATGATGTTAATTTAAAGTACATTTTGTTTCAGATTTTATTTCTGGGAACATCGATCGGCTTGCAAAATATGAAAATATATATTAAACATTGAAATTAAACGAATAACTGGAATTTCGCTTCTGCTCGATGTACGAGCTAGTTGTTCTACAGGCTGAAAGCAAAAGGCTGGTTAGAAGAAATAGATTGTCTCTAAGTGTGTGTAGGTATGCACTTGTGTTTTACATGAAATAATCTCTAGAACAGGTTCTCAAAATGATGGCCATTGAAAAAAAAAGACTAATCGACTTGTTCGGAAATCGGAGATTCGAAATATCCTGGACTAGATCCGCAAAATGTGTGGAGCACTAATCGTACTGATACCACATTCCTAGTTGGGTCTGCAGAGGGACGTCTTCTAGTAAAGCAGAGGCAAGTGGTCAGAATTTCAATGTATTTTTGCGTATTCAAATTTCCGTCGTTGAAGGATGGGCCAATGACATGATTTCCAAGAATACCGCACCAAACGTTGACGCTCCACGGTCATTGATGATCCACTTGTAGGATCCAGTGTGGATTCTCCTCAGCCTAATAATGCATGTAATGCCGGTTGATTTAGTCACGATTCGTGAAACTTGCTTCATGTGAAAATTGAACCATTGAAACAAAGTGACGGTTGTTGCATATTTGTTGTTGAGCCCAATTGCCAAACTGTACTCGTTTTTTTTTTAATCATCGCCATGAAGTTCTTGATGCAATAGTACGTGATAAGGATGAAATTTATGTCGATGAAGAATTCCTAGAACACTTTTTTAGAGATGCCTGAACAAGTTAACGGGAAACTTATGTGGGGATTGACTACAAATATAGCTAAAATATCGGCTTCGACATTCTCTCTTGCGCAAATAAATTGACGATAAGGAGAAAAGTCATATGAAATGGATGTTTTCGATCAGGATACCTCTCCGCGTACAAAGCACATGCAGCAAGTGCATTGCGTCTAATTTCACCATACACAAAAAGCATGTCGACTCTTTCCACGATTTTAAACTGCACCATTTTAACGTGTCTTCCATCAAATAAAAAAAAATAACAGACTACCAAAGTCAATTTTTGAGACTCGAGCTCGAATATGAGAGCATATGATGCAACAATATTTTTTCCGATCACAGTGCCATCTATTTTTTTATTATTTAACGAGGAATTTGATTCTGTAATAAAAAAATCACTGTTTTTATTAAAAAAATGAGTTGACCTTGATTTAGCGACAACAGCTCCATCTACGACGAAACCAATGTTCAAAATCATGGCACCCTTTTATACGATAATTATTTGCTCAGATCATTTCTGAGTAAAATCTATTGTTTCTAAGATATTTCAAAAAAAAAAAAACACTTTAAATGGACCACCCTGTATAATATATAAAAAAAAATCTGTCGGCTAAGTGTGTTACGCCGATTGATTTAATTGTCCATAATAATTAATTCAATCGGCTTAACCTACAATGCTGACAGAATTTTTTATATATTATAGAAAATAAAACCAAGTACGAATTACAATAGTAATAAAAATTAGTGTTGGGCAAAATCGAATATTATTAGTAATCGAGTATTACTAAATGTGTCATTTTAAGTATTTAAAACGAAAAAGTAACTTCAAATTTATGTTTATTAAGAAATGGGAAATTATTTTTGATATTTTTATAATAAGAAACATTCATAAAATTATAATATACTTAATTTAGAAATAATAAAAGATCGACTTTGCCCATCACTAATAAAAATGAAGATTTTTACATTATGGAAAATGAATCCATCATATATATATTTAATGAATTTCGATTGTATGTAATCCTTAAAGAATTTTCAGAGCCCAACTAGGGCAAACAAAAATAAACCAGCGACTGTGACGGATTTTCCCCTTAATCGGTTTTACTGTTGATGGCTCACTCACCTTTTCTATGGAGGCTCCCCCGTAATCGTCGGGACTGGCGATTGTGTTGCAGCCGGCTTTCCTCAGCCGCAATTTGTTGACGTGGAAAGCTGAACCGTAACAGTACATGAGGATCATTGTCGTGGGGAAATAAAAGCCGCACGCGGCCAGGATCCTGATGGAGGCCTGAGCGTAGAACGGCTCGCACGCCACCATCCCCGTGGGGTTGAAGTAGAACCCGCCCCTGGGCAACACCAGCACCGAGAACAGCGTCACCGACATTATCCACGTCATACTTATTATCGCCACGCATCCCTGAAAATAACACAACAAAACAAAAGGTGAGTGTGAATAAAAGGCGAGGCCCATTTTTTAAATTAATTCTGAGTGGTTGCTTGTAAAATTACTTTTAGAGTGGGATCAAATATCAACAATTAAATTTAAAAAAAAAAACTATTCCAATTATTAGAAGAATATATTGAACAAGCAATAAATTTGTATGTATGTGAAGCTAACTATTACTCCATCAATAAACCGGCGCATCGACCAAAACTAATTATTATTAAAATAATTATTTCGACAACAGTTACACAATTATTTTCAAATATTCACACATTCACTGTTTAAAACAAACATTGTCCTCAAAATACGATAAGTTGCTTAAACTATCTTCTCAAACAACTTCAACGAAATTTGTTTATTTATTTTTTATTGACTGTTTAAGTAAAATATTAAAGAAAAACAAAAATGTTTTGTGGATTTCTGAATATATGGACATTTTAAAATTTTATTTTTGATAATTTAATTGTTTAAACAAATTAATTTACAATATAATCTTCTAAAGGGCTTATATTGTACATTAATTTGTTTAAACAATTAAATTATCAAAATTAAAATTTTAAAATGTCCATATATTCAGAAATCCACGAAACATTTTTGTTTTTCTTTAATATTTTGCTTAACCAGTCAATAAAAAATAAATATAAACTATCAAAAATGTGTCACAAATAATGGTCATTTTGTTATCGCTATTATTGCGAGCTCATCAATTTGTTCAATTTAGTGAAAAATTTTGAAAAAAAAACATAACGCCACCCTTTATTTCTGATTTATAATATATTTAAATTAACATTAAAAAACAAATATTAACTCTCAAAAATGTGTCGTCAAAAAAATAATTAAATTATTCTCAGACTTATTTCTAGCTCACGCATACATTCAATATGATTTAAAATTAAATTGTTTATAACAAATTAATCATTATTAACTACACATTTTTGATCGTTAATTTTTATTATTTATTAGCAGTTTAAATATTTTACGAAAAAAAAAAATTAAAGTAAATGGTGGACTTTCCCAGTTAGGATTTTTTTAATTGTTCGGCCAATTATATGCATGCGAGAGCCGGCAATAATAAGATAAAAATTAATTATTGTTCACGACACATTTATGAAAGTTGATATTTATTGTTTATTGTCTGTTTAAACGAAAGAAAATCAAAAATAAACAGTAGACTTTCCGAGTTGTGATTTTTTAATTTTCATCATAATTAATGCGTGAGCTAGCAATAAGTCTGATAACAATTTAACCATTCTTATCGATACATTTATGACAGTTAATATTTGATGTTTAATGATTTTTTTCAATATATTATGAAAGAAAATCATAATAAAAGGGCGAATTCACAGAGTTTTTTTTAATTGTAGCTAAATTGATCAAATGGGCGAGCTCGCAATAAGTCCGATAACAAATTAATCATTATTTACTTAGTGTGTACTCGTGGCTCGTACAAGATTATTGCTTAGTTTCATTCAAATTGTAATTCAAAAACTAACATTCATTAAATTATACACAATTACTGAACATCTTAATTTGTGAATAATTAACCCACTATTTATTTAATTAATGAAACACTTTTAGCACTTGTTTATTTATAGGTATTGCTTTTGCGGTGATTTTAATTCAATTTCTGCAGTTTGTAACTATTTTTTGTAAAATATTTTATGTGTATTTGATTTACTTTATATTTATTCACGGTGTGCATCATTATTGTTATTGTGTGTATGGATTCTGATTGAATAACTCAATAGTTATACTTGATCAAGGAGTTATTAGTCTAAATTTTATCAAATCAATTGAATATATTGTGTTTTTTGTAATTACAGATTTTCATTAATTGTAAAAAGGTGATTTCCCGTAAATAAAGAATTAATAATTATAATTGATTGCTGAAGCCATTGCTTTGTGATACATATTTATTATTAATATGAAGGCGAAAATTTAATAAAAACACTTTCATTTTTTATTCCGGAATAAAAAAATCAAGTCCTCGACACCCAATACGGGTAAAATAGGATAAGATTATGAAAGAAAGAAAGAAAAAATCAAGTGCGTGATACAAGCAAAGTGTTTTGTATTAAATTTTCACATATTAACTTTTAACATTAATTATATTTTCATTAATTGGATAACGATGTATAACGAAATTGAATTGTTAACAATTAATAATCCCTTTATTATTTCTCACACTCCCATTCTTTTTGTCGAAACTTCCAACTGCATGGTGAGTAATTTGTTCGGTGCACGTACAAAGGGCATAGAACTATTTATATCAATTTAAGTGACTAAAGTTAGGCGGGGAATCCATTATGCAGTCATTAGCTGTATCCATTACACGGGACTACAACTTTGATAATGTCTGGGGAATTGGGAATTGCGTCCGACCGAAAGTCACTTACAATTAAATATTACCTCGCGCAAAATCAACGGCAAGCACAATGATCGCGAACTGGAAAGTTTTAATAACGTAATCTTCTTAGCAGCGAAACACTGATTTTGAGTTTGTTTTGTATTACGGAGATTGTTTATTCGGTTAACTATACAAAACAAATTAAAAATTAATTAACAATCTTTTAAAGTTTAGCTGGTACTTTATCAAATCTATATCTGAATATTTAAGTATATTTTGTTTTCATTTTAAATCACTGGAAACTTAAATCTTCTTAAGTTTTAATTATGTGTTATCATTATAAATGATCACTTCTAAAAGACCGGTGTTTGTGATATGAAAATTATAAAAACATGTTTACATTTATTGGAAACATGATAAAACCTATTGGAGATTAAAGAATAATTGTATTTGATTAATTAATACAATGTACGTTCATCGACTTTTACACGACAACAACTAAAACAAACAAAACAAAAAACAAAATAAAGGGAAAAGGAAAACTTAAAGAAATAGTTTAATTAAGCCTTTTAATTACTCAAGTTTGCCGAAAGACAAACGCTCATTCGAGTTCATCCGACCGGATCCGCAGCTCCCCAACGGTCGTTTCTGCTTCTCTTTTTATTCTGTTTTTCAACTGTAAGTTTGGATTGCGTCCGGTGAGTACACAGTACACAGCCATCCCCATTTTAAACCCATCGTAGCACGTAAACGACTATGCTCCGGATAAAAATTTTACTTTAAACTAAACTCGTCGCCGCAATGAAAATAAATAACCGCGCAATTCACGTTAAGAACTCGGAAGAAATGTTTGCAAGTCTGGAATTGAATATTTTTGTAGCGTTATTGTTTTTAAATTGTGATTATGGTTTTAAGTATATATATTTTTTTGTAGGGTTGATCGAATTGCTTTTGCTAAGTTGTTTTAATTTTTTGGGAGCAATCCAAGCGACGTACTCTAACAAGAGTTGAAACAAATGTAAAATAAATTACTGAACATATTATCGAAACCGTGCCTGCATTTAATAACAATATTTTTCATGTCTCATCACATCCTTCGTCCGTTAAGTTAGCAATTCGTTATCCATAAGTGTTTGCAACCTACATGCATCTCCATCATTGTACTTTCCTTGACGAATTCAGTCTAATACGTTTTTTAATTTCTCCACACGATTTTTCATTTCTTGAATATTCCAGAGAGAGAGAGAGAGAGGGAGGTATACACTAGCTGCAAAAAAACGGGAGTCAAATGCATTGAACATAATTTAGCACGAATGATTTATTTGGCATATGTATGTTTAGTAGCGTGTTATAGGCAACTAAAGAACCTACATCAATGTGTTGACTCGCGTATTTTGCAGGTATACATAGGGGAAATGTATACTTATAAAAAAAGCTCTCTGTATATATATATATATGTAAAATTATCGCAAGATTTTTTGCGAGGTCGAGATTTTATCATCTGAGACAATCTCTACCTGACAAAAAAATATGTGAAAATTCTACATATATATAGAATATTTAAGAAATGAAAAATAGTGTGACAAATTCAAGAACATATCTGACCGAATTGGCCTGGGAAAGTACAATGATGGAATTTCTTTTTTCTCTGTTAATAATCCATCATAATATAATTCCAACTTAACCTCCTAGCGAAATTACATCCAAACAAAAACAATCATATTCATGTAAGCAATCATTAGTTACCGGAATGAATTCGGCGCGGTAAAAACGAACTCGGAAGGAACGAAGGCGGGTTGAAAAAGTGGCAACTGGAATAAGACAGACCGCCGACGATTAATAATTAGGTCACTGACAAACCCGCGCATTAGTCAGGGTTCAAGTTGAAAAAAGTCTGCCAGGGCGACATCGCTAATAAACGGAAAGCGCGCCATTAACCAGGGAGACCCGGAATTTCGGCTCCATTTCTTTCCATCTCGTAACATTTTAAGCAATTTGTTGATTTGTAATTGCTTTCATGTTTATATAAGATCTATATAAGGTGGATCGAATGTAATTTACTGATTTATTTATAAAACAAATAAAAACGTCTAAATGCAGTTCCTAGTAACTAGTTGTACATTATTGCAATTTTATTATTAATCGGGGCTATTCTGTAAGGGGAATGGTAATATTTATATTATCACAGTTTAAGCTGCATTTTAAATAGATATATACATAGAATATGAATTTACTTAATAACGTTCACCTTGTATTTAACTTTTCCCTTACGCAATAGCACCGAATAATAGAAAAAAAATAGTTACATACAAAACGACATTAATTTTTTAAATTAAGACAATTGTAAAATTTCCATTATACTTTTAAAACATTTCGAATTATTAATTATAAAAATTCTGAGCAAAGGATTAATTAATAGGAGTTCATTATAAATATTGCACATGAAAAATACAAGTAATGAATTAATATATTAGTTTTGAGAGTGAGAAGATAAAAAAGTCTGTTTTGACTAGCTGAATGGTGTATTTGGAAATGAATTAGGTATTCAGCTTCAGAAGTGTTGATTAAATAGTTTAAAATATTAAAGAAAGCAAAAATTAATTATTTAAAATAATAAATATTTGATATCTAATATATTTTTTTAGAATTTATTGAGAAATATTAATTTTTCCCCACTTGATGGGGACGAATTACTCTTAATTTGATATATAATTATGAGTTGTGTAAAGATTGACTTAAGTATATGAAACACTTGTGAACTTTTCTTCACTTTTTTTATTTTTAATACCAGATGTACATTGCGATCGAAATGTACATCTGGTACATCTGGTATTAATTTAAAAAAGTTTTAATTTTTGTATTTGTAAACCATTGAAAATTATTACATCGTGGTCGAAATATATCTCTGGTATTAAAAATAAAAAAAAGTAAATAAAATTGTACAAGTATTTCATAATTTGATTTTTTTAGTTTAGATTTCTAGTTAGTGTGTTCGATTGATTTTGTTCGTCCAATACACATAATGGATATTGCAGTAAACACGCCCTTTAATTAAATCTATTAAAAAAAAAGTTTGACCTATGCAGGTAGACGTCACCCTGTAAGTAACAGTTTTCATATTGCATATGAAACACAATATAAACATAAAGCAATCTTTTGTTATTTGCTTATGGAAACTGTTTACTTAAAATTAAGCAGACTTCATGAATTTTATAATTAAAATTAATAAAAATGAATCCTTCTCCTTGATGTTAAAGTGAAAGATTTACTGAATCAATATCCATTTAAAATCCAATTCAAAATTAAACAACTTCAATACAAACCCCATTCCCCATCTTCAATTTTATAGCGATAGTTGAATGATTATTCCTTAGAATCGTCTTCTACGACCAACTCGAGAAGGCACACATGAGAATGATACACAAGAATCCTGATGATTTCAAGAATGATTTTTAAATTATAGTAGAATTTTAATTAGTAAAGTAAAGTGTAATGAAATCTACAGATTTTTTTGTCAGCTAAAAAAATGAAAAATGGATTTATCACAATATCACAAAAAATCATCAAATTATAACAAAAATTTGCCATCAATGATCTATTAAACTCTTCTGCCTAAAACGAAACGCTAAAATCCCTCCCAAATTCCTCAACCTACAAACCACGATTAATCATTAATTTTATCTGCAATAACCAGCAGTTAATATGGCATAGAAATCAAGGACTGCTGGCAGGCTTAAAGATAACGATCGATGGCCATTTAAATTTTAAATTACTATATTGTTACATTTTGATTGCTTATAAATTCAGAAAAAAAGATGATAAGTAATATATTTTAAACACAACATAAATTTTTACACATCATCTCTCTCATTATCTATCCTAATGTGTTAACTCCTTTGAATTGCTAAGAATAATTCACTTAGAAACTATTATGGACAGACATAAAAGAATATTTGTACAAACCTTACATAATATCATACACAATAAATCTGATTGTAGTCACATTTTAAGCCATATCAATATTCATGTTCCTAACTGCGCGACAAGAAATGCATTAACATTTCTATATATACTCCGGGACTAAATAATGGGAATTCACCATTAACTAAGTTCTCGATGTGCTTCAAAAATTTTTAAAGATATCGCATTATAAAATTAATTTATTTACATTTACAGTGTGCTATTCTTTGTTATTATTATTATATTTTTATTTGTATTCACTATATTACTAGCTATTTGATGTATTTGGATTGAGTGAGTTACGTGAAGATGATGATTACTTGAATAAAAACACTTAGAATCCTTTCTTCACTACTTTATTTGTTACCAGATGTACATTTCAGACACAAAGTGACCATTATCAATGGTTGATACCATTGATAATGGTCACTTTGTGTCTGAAATGTACATGTATCAACCATTGACCATTATCAATGGTTGACAACATTGATAATGGTCACTTTGTGTCTAAAATGTACATCTGGTAACAAATAAAGTGGTGAAGAAAGGATTCTAAGTGTTTTTATTCAAGCTATTTGATGTACATATTAATTAATGATTATTATTTTAATTTAAGTTAATGTAAGTTTATCTGTAATTAGATCAATGTATCTGTTGAGAAATAAACGTTATGTGAGAAAATAATTCAAGATACAAAAAAACATACTGTTTTTTTTTTTAATTTGCAAAAAAAAGGATTTTTTTATTAAGGTTCTTTATCTATTCTAAAAATTACATAGTATTGTAAGACTATAAAGTGTTATTGTTCAAAGAATTATTATTATTTTCAATATTTTTAACCTTAGTAGCACATGATATTTTCTCGTGTAAAAGTTCAACAATAGTTACTTGATCCTGGATTCTGATCATAAGCTACTTAACGAAAGGTTTTATTACCCATAGTTCTTCTTTTAAATGTTTATTTATCTTTTCGTTTTACACACTTATATCAATCGTTTTTGTTTCTCGTTGATGGAAAGATTGATTTTATTTATGAAATTTCTTTATCTATTCTAAATAATTCATAGTATTGTAAGACTATATTATATTATTGTTTAAAGATGGTGCATTATTCGTTGAATTATTATTATATATAGAAAATCTTTATTTCTGAGAGATATATTAAATTACAATACAATATTTACAACATTACAATCATAAACTTCTAGTTAAGCCTCAGAAAATGGCTATCGACCATCGGTCTTTCTGCTTAATTATTATTATTTTTAACATTTCTAATTTTATCAGCACGTGATATTTCCTCCTGTAAACATTCAATAATTGTTACTTGATATCCTAGATCCTTATGTAAAGCTGTTTAACAAGTGATTTCATAGTCCATAGTTCTTCTTCTTATTATTATTATTCTTTATGATATTTATTTATCTTTTCATTTTACACATTTTTGTCAATCGTTTTGTGTTCTCTTTGATAGAAAAGAAAATATTAACGTTTATCATCCATTTTTTTAATGTATTATAAGGTTGTATTACGTTTTATCAATTCGCTTTAGATATTTTTATTAATCCTTTTCACTTTCCCTTTAAAAAAATATCTTTTATTTATCAAGGTTTTCTATGATCTAGGATGGTTGGTTAAATTTGTTGTCACAAAAATCTCAAAAAAAAAACATAAAGGCAATTTATGATGCTAGAAAAACGCTTGATTTTGATTTGATTTAATTTTTATTAATTTCGGGCCATGTAGTATAATGGGAATTGGCCGTTTTGAACGTATCTGCAGTTAAACCCAGATTACATGCTTTAAAGATAAGATGAAAAAACATGGTTTCCAACATTAGATTCTTAAAGAATCCAGCTACATTTTAGCTTATGGCCATCTTTTTTTGGGTCCGTGAGCGACATAAAAAAATCGCAAAATCCAACAAAATTCAGCCCACTTTATGAAGGTATAAATTAGAAGAAAATAAATTATTTTTTGGGCTTAATTTTTTTCACAAACAATTCATCCATTTCTTTGCAATATTTCGCTGTAATATTAAGTTATTTGACAATTTATAAATTTCCCTAAGCAATACTGTTTTACTAAAAGCTTGGAGAATGATGGTACATGCCAAAGCAATTCTAAATCTAGATAGTCTGAGGAATTTTAGTAAATTCCGCAAGAAATCCTAAATCATTCATAGCTTAAGAAATTGTATCATTAGTTTGAAGAATGGCAGTAAATTAGCAGAGCAATCCTAGATCATTCATGGTCTGAGGAATGACAGTAAATTCCCTAATAAATCCTAAATCATTAATAATCTGAGAAATGACAGTATATTGCCAAAACAATCCCACCTTAAAAATGAAATTGAAGAAATTACATGGACAATGCAAGACCATTCATAGTCTGAGTAATGACAGTATATTCCATAAGAAATCATAAACCATTAATAGTCTTAGAAATGGCAGTATATTGCCAAAACAATCCTAGACCATTCATAATCTGAGGAATAACAGTAAATTCTACAAGTAAACTAATATCATTATTCATTGTTTTAGGAATGACTGTAAATTGCCAGAGCAATCCTAGACCATTCACAGGTCGAGGAATGACAGTAAATTCCCTAAGGAATCCTAAATAATAATTAGTTTGAGGAATTACAGTACCTTGCCAAAACAATCCTATCTTAAGAATGAAATTGAAGAAATTGCCAGGGCAATCATTCATAGTCTAAGTAAATGACAGTAAACCCCATAGGGAATCCTAACTCATTAATAGTCTGAGAAATGATAGTACATTGCCAAAACAATCCTAGGCCATTCAAAATCTGGGGAATAACAGTAAATTCCCCAAGCAATCCAATGTCATTATTCATATTGTGGGGAATGACAGTAAATTCCTTAAGGAATCATAAATCATTAATAGTTTGAGGAATGGCAGTACAATGCCTAAACAATCCTAGACCATTCATAGCTTGGGGAATAACAGTAAATTCTACAAGCAAACTAATATCATTATTCATAGTTTGAGGAATGACAGTAAATTCCCTAAGGAATCCTAAATAATTAATAATTTGAGGAATGAATGAAATTGCCAGGGCAATCATTCATAGTCTCAGTAAATGACAGTAAATTCCATAAGGAATCCTAACTCATTAATAGTCTGAGAAATGATAGTATATTGTCAAAACAATCCTATCTTATGAATGAAATTGGAGAAATTGCCAGGGCAATCATTCATAGTCTCAGTAAATGACAGTAAATTCCATAAGGAATCCTAACTCATTAATAGTCTGAGAAATGATAGTACATTGCCAAAACAATCCTAGACCATAGCTTGGGGAATAACAGTAAATTCCACAAGCAAACCAATATCATTATTCATATTGTGGAGAATAACAGTAAATTGCCAGAGCATTTCTAAACCATTTATAGGTTGAGGAAAAACAGTAAATTGCCAAAGCAATCCTAGGCCATTCGTAGTCCGAGAAATGACAGAAAAAAACCCTAATGAATCCTAAATCATTACTTGGTGGAGGAAGGATGGTACATTGCCAAAGCAATCCTAGATCATTGAAATTGAGAAGTGACACTAAATTCCCCAAGCAAACCAATATCATTATCCGATTTGCGCAATGACAATAAATTGCTAGAGCAATTCTAGATCATTCATAGTGTGGAAATTTTCAGTAAATTCCCTAATTAATACTAAATCATTCATAACTCAAAAACGCAAATTCTTCAAGCAATCCTATACCACTAATAACTTTGAGAATTTTTTATTGATGAAAATTGTAAGGTTGTGTTCCATTGTTCTCGATGTTTATGCATTTTAGAAAATATAGTAAGAGAAAAGGTATAATCAACAGAAATGAGTAAATTACCAGAGCACTATTGCATTATTCCTACATTCAAGAATGACTTTAAATTTTTTTAAGTATAAATCCTTATATTATATTTGAGCAAATTTATGGCCAACTTGTCGGGGATTACTTTTACTTGAATTTTGCGTGTTTTTTTTTTTAAATTTTTTGAATATTTTATTTACTAAAACTATTAGTACATTTCATGAACGTAACAATTTTTCTCATTTGTTTTTATACAACGAATAATTAATTAATTAGAAAATTTTCCGTACTCACCAAAAAATATCTTCGTTAAATTTATCGACTGAAATATTACACATCCAGCTGAAACTTTCATAAATAACGAAAAGAAAGAGCGGGGGACGGTTTATTATTTACGCTCCGTGCATGGGATATGATGAATTATTATATGGTGAAAGGACGTAATGTATTCGATAATCCGTAAAGGAGAAACTTTCGGAATCTTCATATTTCCGCGCGCGATGGTGCAATTTTCCCGCCCGTTCCGCGCCCGGGGGCAATAAGGTCATCAGTTTTACGAGGCCTCGTAAATATAAAAAAGAGACGGGTCGCTTTTTCAAAAATAAAACCCACCCCCATCCGCCCTCCTTCGAGAAACAGAGCGTAAACGGAGAGAACAGTCGCGTATGGAAATGAAAATTTCTTATAAATTAAATAAATATTAATAAAAAAAATTTTCTATTATTCATTCGATTTCTACCAATTCTTTAAATTTAAAATAATTGTAGTTCATTTTATAATAAACGCATTCATTTAGAATTGGAATTATTAGCATTTGCGCGCGCCTATCCTCCTCCTGAAGTTTCTATAAGGGTGAATGCAGTGTAAACATTTTTATATTTGAACATTAAGCCTTATTTCATACACATTTTTTATTCTCTATGTTCAAGCTCATTTTATTAATGTCCTGTCAACCACCCATTCTTAAATAAAATGAATTAAAAAACACATGTATTTTTTTACTGAAACATTTTTTATGTAATAATTATGAAATATTAATTACAATATTTCATAATTATTACAATTTATCATTGATATTGTGACATATAGTTGGTGACTGTTAAGGTTTTTTTTCTTTTTGCGTTTATATTTGCGTTCAAAGTGTTTACTATTGTATTTAAAATTAGTTAGTAATACATATAATTTTATTGCATTTTACATGTATGTCTTATATTTGAAAAAATGGTATATTCCGTTAAATAAATAAATAAATTATCTATGAAATACGTTACTTGAATACACTTTTGAAATTCATTTATGTTTTTTTATTCAATTTTATTCAATTGATTTTTCTGTAATAAACAGTACGAATGAGAGAAACGCGCGATTTACTTAAAATTAATTGATGTCTGCAATTCATTCCCGTTTTTTTTTTTAATTTTATTTTATTTTAAACTGCACTAATAAGAGTAATGCACGATTTACTTGATTGATTAATTGAATTTCTTGCTTAAAATACTTGCAATATTAATAGTTTTTTTATCATGATAGATAAATAATATTTTCTTTTTATAATTGTCTTCGGTAAACAACGTACTAAAAAAATGTGAAAATTGTAGATTAAATAATTTACTAATTTCTTGATGATGATGATGATGTTTGCTCGATTAATAATCTCGCCATTATGATCCCTTAGGGGAGGATGACGACGGTGAAATCGCTGTTTGTCGTGAGATTGATTGTCGATTGTGCGTTGCGTTATGGCTCAGGGTCTATTGTTGCAAAACACACAAGAACGCGATGCGATGTTTGACGCCCGGGTAAACATCCACAATGTTCAGGCCGCCCCGGGGGCGCAAAACCAATGTTTCGGCGGAATCCAGATACCGGCTGTAGGTTTTTTCTTACAGACCTTCTACGATTTGTATTTCACATATGCACACAAACACAAAAAATGTTTACAGTATTCAAAAATTAAAAAAAAAAACATAGGTTTCTTAAAAAAAATAAACATTTTTAACTCTTGAATTAATTTCTCACTTAGCAGTTGGAGAAACAAAGAATTAAACACTTTGTTAAATTGTAAATTTTATTTTGAAACAAACCTGGTGATTATTTTTTGGTTAATTTTAATTCCCTTGATAATGGGCTAATATCCCGAAACTAGTCGAGAATTTAAAGTTATTCAATTAAATCTGTGTTTTATTCGTAGATTTTTAATAAGATATTCATTTTCATTATATATTTCATATTCATTTTTATTACATACATTTCTACTCTGTATAAATAAACTTTTTATTAGTGACAATAGTTCCAACGAGATTAAGGCGTCATTATCGAACTTAAAGCGTTTATCATTGTGTATTACGATGTATAGCAACGTAGTAAAATCAACAATTTCTTTAAAATTTCTTTCATTTTTTTTTTTTTCATTTGCCAAGGTATTTATTATGACAATAATTTTCACTTATATTGATATGGAGAAAATAAAAAGATAAAGGCAGAAAGGCCGATGATCGATGGCCGTTTTCTAAGGACAACGTATAATATGGTTTAAGAATTATATTGTTAATTTATTGTATATAAAATTGTCTGCAGACATAAAAATATTATATATATGTATGTATGTATATATGTATATATATATATATATATATATATATATATATACAGAGAGGTTTTTTTATCAGTATACATTAGGGGAAGTGTATACCTGCAAAAAACGCGAGTCAAATGCATTGAACCGATTAATGTGTGTATGTTTAGTTGACTATTTGGCATACGTGTGTTCAGTTGCGTGTTATAGGCAACTAAACACACATACGTTAATGCATTTGACTCGCGTATTTTGCAGGTATACATAGGGGAAATGTATACAGATAAAAAAAGCTCTCTGTATATATATATATATATATATATAAAGATAAATGAGAAAAAAATCATCAATTCTATAATGACATCCACAGTTTCTGGATGACCTTTTAAAAAATAACAGAATTGACGTTTATTCGTTTATTGTACTCTTCAATTACATTCACCGTTAATGTTTAACGTTTCAAAGAAAATGATGGAATTACAGTTTATCTCATTCAACAATCACATTTACCATTACTGCTTAACATTTGAAAGATAACGGTTTAGTTATTTAAAGGATATTTAAATAAATAAATACAATGATTAGTAAGCGACGTGCTTTTATAAGTAAGTTCTTCGTAAAATGGCAATCCATACTGAACATGATGTCTTTGAAACAAGTCACGAATCTTGGGTCAACTGTCGAAAACGTAACACTGAAAAACCAAATTGCAAAAAAAAAAATCACTCATAAGTACATTTGTACATTATTTCAATATCCTTTAAATTAAATTGACATAAATAACGAAGTAGAAGGGTCAACCATCAAGGATTTAGCCATTGTTTATTCCAATCTTCAATTATTTCCAAGGTAATTGCGCGGGATCAGAGAAAAAACTGAAGTTTATTCCACTCTCCAATTACAACTATATAACTTACTTCTTTAATTTATTATTATTTATTTAAATAAAAATATATAAATAATTAAAGTCTCCACGAACAACAACCAACATAAAGAAGATTAATATTATTTATTTAAAATTTTAGATTGTGTTATATTAAATTTTATTTCTTTTCAATTTCCCATTAAATAACCAATCTGTTGAATATAAATGCCTGGAACTTTCGGGATAATTTCGTAAGAACCGATTTTTCTTTGTGTCGGCCTCGCAAAAGGAAAAAAATCCACCCCTCGCAGCGAAACTAAAACTGCCACCATTACGCCAGATAGCTGCCGAAAATTGAAATGTCAAGAGGTCGATAACTGATAATGTCCCATCGTGACATTCACAAGACCACACCCACCACCCTTAAGCAGTAATAATGATTGAAATAAAATGATTCAGAAAAAAAATATGAATACATACAAATAATATGACAACTAAATTTTACAAAATTTATTATAACAATATATATTGTCTTAGTAGTCTATCATGGGCTATCGACCATAGGTCTTTCTGCCCGAAAATATGAATAATTTTATATATTTAATAATAATTTTTAATTTAATTAATAAAAAAAGAAAACTGTATTTTTCTTCGATCAATTACACTGCTCAATATTTAAATTAGTGCACTTATGAGTGATTTTTTGCTATTTTTTTTCAGTGTTAAGTTTTCGACAGATAACGCATTATTCGTGACATCATGTTCAATTTTAATAAATGAAACATTTTTTTACTTTGTTTGTATAACTGGAATCCGAGTTATACAAACAAAGTAAAAAAATGTTTCATTTATTAAAATTGAATTACAATGTATAACAAAGTAGAAGCCTCAACAATTAACACATCATGTTCAGAATGGATTGCCATTTTACGAAGAACTTACTTACAAAAGCACGTCGCTTGCTAATCATTGTATTTTATTATCAAAATTCGTGCTCTGTGAGAAATGATAATTTTGTTGCTGTATCCGGCAGTTTTAATTAAGACTGCAATATGTCCACCCGTCACCGATCGCAGCAATTGATTTTGTGTTATTCGACCTCCTGGAAGGATTTACGTAAGGATCTCGGGATGAAGCCATATAAATTACAGCAGGTACAAGAAATGAAGCCGAGTATTCTACCGCAATTTCGTTTGTTCGATGAATGGGCCTTAGAAAATCTGGATGCAGATCCGCTTTTTTATCGAAAAATTCTCTTCAGTGAAGAATCTCTTGGTTTTGCTTCGATGGGTATAAAAATAAACACTATTACCGAATTTGGTCCGAAAAGTAGCCAAGAGCAGTTCAACAGCTGCAAATGCACCCCAAAAATTCATTATTTGGTGGGGTTTATGAGCCAAAGGCATCTTTAGACAGCAATTCTTCAAAGACCATGATGACCGCAACGTCACGGTCAATTAAACAAGCTACCATTCGTCGATCGCGGATTTTTTTGCCAAAAATGGAAGAATTGAAATAGGTCAACAGGACGGTGCTACATGTTACACTGCACGCGATACCATGATCCAGTTGAAAGGCAAGTTTTGTGAGCAATTAATCTAACGTTTTGGCGTAGTCAATTAACGTGCGATTTGCCCCCCCCACTAGACCATTTTTGTGGGGGTACGTCAAGTCGTTCTTCTATAGCAATAAGCCAAACACCATTGCTGTCTTGGAAAATAAAATTACACTGGTTGGCGAGATATCGGCAGAAAGGTTGGAAAAGATGAACTTTTAGAATGGACCACCTGAAACGTAGTTACGGGAACATTTAAATTACATAATCTTAAAAAAAATAATGTTTGGCAGTTGATAGCCAGTTTCAGAGTTGGAAATATATTGTGAACGTTAGTGTATTGTTAGATATTGTATTGTAATTGTATATTCCAATCTCAGAAATAAAGATGTTTATGTATGTAATGTTTGGCATTGATTTATCCATCCAAATAAATATTTCATTCATTTTTACAATCGTTCTGCGTTTTCTTTAATTTTCCACTCCGAACACAGCCTTTATTATGCAGAAAGTCATGCCATCACATAACATTTACTGCATATTGTAAACGGTGATTAATTTAAGTCTCTGGTATTTGAAAGACTTAACTTAAGTCTTTGTTATTTGAAAGACTTAATATAATCACCGTTTACAACATGTAGTAATAGTAAATATTATGTATTTGGCATGACTTTCTGCATAATAAAGACTGTTTTTCAAAATGAAACTAATGATTTTCCAAATAACCATCAACTAAGACAAATTGTGTTGATGAAAAAGTAGTAAATTCTCATTTTTATGTTCTTGTAAGTTTACCAATTCAAATGTTGAGCAATGTAGTATATTATGGAATATAGTACCAGGTTTTCAAATAAAAAAGTCATTGCCTATATCTCAAGAACTATAAGCTCTGCAGGTATCAATTAAAAAAAACGAGAAAGTCATGTCTCAAAGTCAAAAAGTTGATCAAAATGTAGTAAATTCTCATTTTTATGTTCTTGTAAGTTTACCAGTTCAAATGTTGAGCAATGTAGTATATTATAGAATATAGTACCAGGCTTTCAAATAAAAAAGTCATTGCCTATATCTCAAGAACTATAAGCTCTGCAGGTATCAAGTAAAAAAAGCGACAAAGTCATGGGTGTAGATCAAAAAGTAGTAAATTCTCATTTTTATATTCTTGTAAGTTTACCAGTTCAAATGTTGAGCAATGTAGTATATTATGGAATATAATACCAGGCTTTCAAATACAAAAGTCATTGCCTATATCTCAAGAACTATAAGCTCTGCAGGTATCAAGTAAAAAAAAACGAGAAAGTCATGTCTCAAAGTCAAAAAGTTGATCAAAAAGTAGTAAATTCTCATTTTTATGTTCTTGTAAGTTTACCAGTTCAAATGTTGAGCAGTTTAGTATTTTATGGAATATAGTACCAGATTTTCAAATAAAAAAATTGTTACTTATATCTCAAGAACTATAAGCTCTACAGGTATCAAGTAAAAAAAAGCGACAATGTCACTGTACGTTGATTAACTAATTGGAGTTCACCAAGGAGTAATATAGATCGTACACATTTTTATAGAGATTTTTATTTATGTTTTCGGAAATTTTGAGTTTCACATTCCCAAGTTAGAAACGATCGAAGCAAGCGTTTATCATGATTGTAAAGTAAATAAAAATTATATGGATCATTTACTTCTAAATTATCAATTTCGTCTACTCTAAATCGACGTTTGGATATTTCAGTTAAATTTCTATCTAACTATCTCTTTCTATGATCATAAACAACTTCACGATTATCCTTAATCGACGTAAACGAACGAACTTCACGATTATCCTCAATCAACGTGAAGTTGTTTATATATGATTTAATCGGCCAAAATTGGCTGATATAATATATTTGATGTTTTTAGGTTATCTTAATCATAATTAAGTCTGAAATTATCTTTCACCAAGACTTAATTATCATTAAGACTGCCTAAAACATCATATATTTAATCAATTTCACCACAAACTATTTAAACATGATTAAGAGGGCTGTGTGTATGTGGGCGCTTATGGAGAATTCAATGTAAATTTTTAACCCAAATTGAAAGTAAATTACTCAATTTTTTAAAAATTATTTTCGCCTAAGGAGTGATTTCATGATTAGAAAACGTTACCTATTAATTAATTTTTATTTATTTTGGCCATTGTGGTTTTTGCGATATAACAAAGTACGAAAAAAGTTACCTGAAATGCTTCCTCTTGTTTATACCTAAATAACTTCATAAATAATTCAAATAATGAAAAGCAATCTGTTCCGTGACTTAAATAAATAATTGTCGAAAATAAATATACACAAAATATTGATTAATTTCGAGTGTATATATTTAATATTTGGGTTATTCTGCAGTGCAAGTGAGCATAAATAACCTAATATCTTACAACGCAGTTTGACGTACGTTTTCTTTAATTTTTGTTTCCAGATTTGAATTAGGAATTTTTATATGCGACTGTCTGATAAAAAATTAAGATTTTATTTTTAAGTACAAGATAAATTAAAATTTACATCTTAAAGAAATTGATTCATAGATTTGTTATTTTATTTATAGAAGTTATTAGAGAGTTTTTCAATTGTATTTCCCTATTGATCGAATGTGGTTCACGGCAGTGATGATAATGTTTTTTATCTTGAGATGTTTCAAATATTTCAGATTGTCAAATTAATTTGAAAATAAATTATATAACGAAATTAAAAGTTCATGTAAAAATATATTAAATAAAAATGACTTGAGAATAATTAATAAATTATTTCCACATTTAGCTCTGTGACTTTTGACTTACGTTACGTAAGTACGTTAAAGAAATGCACATTAAAACAACTACTTCCCGGGCAAATACCCACGCCGGACATTGAATTACATAATGTACACCTGCTGTTGCACATTTGTGCATTTGTTTAACGTAGTTACGTAGCGTAAGTCAAAAATAAGTTACAGAGCTAAATGTGGAAATAATTTATTAATTATTTTCAAACAATATTTATTTAATATATTTAAATAACTGTGACCAAGTGGATGAATGCTCTTTTCTATTTGTGTTCAAGTAAAAAGATGGAAAATAAATTTGAAATAAAGAGAATCATATTTGATATATAATGAATTGAAATTGAAATACCTTGTAAGTTTTACCAAAATCAAAATGTCATTAAAAACTAAATACATAAAAAAAGTAAATCCCTTTATGAACTGTAAATTAGTTAATCCTCACCGGCAAATACACGCAAATGCATTTAGCCTGCTCCATTACCGGCAATTAATAAAATAGCCCGAAACAAAATCCCAACAGTTCCGCGACGCATCCACCCGTGCTGTTTCATCTCGAACTTCGTTAAAACGATCAAACATTAAAACTCCCGGATAATCCAAAACGACCCGGAAACGGCGAGCGGTGCATTTTCCATCTCCGGTGTTAATTCGACGGCCGTATAAATTTTAATATCCGCGACAGAATTTATCCAGTCGCAGCTCTAAATTTGCTTTATGGCGGGATTTATTCAATTTTCGTGTTTCTTTCGCGCATTCCGCGGATCGGATGACGCTGCACAGCTGGCTGCCACCGCGAGGGTTGATGGATGGTTACGGGATTGGATTAGGGATAGCGATGGGATTGGGACGGGATAGGGGTATCTTGCTTCTACATATGTATGCCGCATGAATATGTTATTTTGTAAGGGGAGGGATGGATGTTGCTGCTGATTGAATTTGTTGTTTGCTTCACGCTTAGTTTAACATCTATATTTTACCACAAAAAAAGAAAATAGAAAAAATGAATTTCTTTACTTTGTTAAAAATAATATCGCTACTATCTTGATATGAAAAACTGGCTATTATAGGAATAATAACTGGCTGTTATGGAATTATATTAATTTATTATTTTTATTGTTTACTTTTTCCTCATTTATCACTGGGTAAAACATATTTAATAAGCGTTTGTTATAATGAAATCACCCGTTTAGTTTGTTTTACTAAAATTTAAAAAAAGTAAAAAAAAACAAATGATTTCATTATAACAAACGCTTATTATTTTTAATTAAAAAGTTGATTTGATGTACAAAAACAACGTTTTTGAAGAATTTGTATTTGTAAACAGTTATGGAATGGTAAACCATTTTTTTATTAAATATTTGAATTTAATTAAATTATTCCATTATCAATAGTAATGTTGTACTATTGATAAGTACATTTAGTGTTTAATAGTGTCAAATAAAACTGTGAAGTAAAGTGAATACAACCGTTTATATTTTTTCTATATTGAAAAACTTCACGTAACTCCATCACATTTATAATCAGAAAAATATTTACACATTAATTACTATTTACAAGCATTAATATTAATTGTAAGATTCGAACAATTATTAAACATAATAGTAGGTAAATTAAATTAGAAGAATTTAAAATAAATATTTCATTTATATCCACTTTAGCTATGTAGATATTTTGTTTGAAAATTTTAAAATTATCAAGAATTTCGCAACACTTTTGATTATATTTTTTAAATTAATCTAACTGTATCCAATTAACAATTAACACATCGTTCTGTTTAAATAGGAATCATTTGATGCCGATGGTGTCGGCGGTAATTTCGTAATTTTGATTACGGAAGGTGTATCTGTATCCCGAGATCGACAAGTCGAAAACACGAGATAACGTTCGATCCGCAGCTGCTCCACCCTATTTAACAACCCTCCGGAGCGAATAATGGCTCGTGAACATAGGCGTGACGAGGACTTGCCATTCCACCCTCGCACCCACCAAAAGCGATCTACCGACGATATTACCTTACACGCATTCACACACAATCGCACACAGAGTTATATACGCACACACAAAGAGATATCTTATTTCACATATGCAGAACATTGTTTAAGATTATTCGTGAATTATATGAACATTGATTCTTAATAAAATTTATTATTTGACGGATTTGTATTACACGGTTTTATTCGCCATTCAGATTAAAACTGAGCGGAAAATTCATAAAACATCTATTCTTTTAAAGGTTACTGGGTTGCATGGTTAAAGATAAAACCAATGCCCATGTGTGAGTGAAAAAAATCTATTCTTTTTTAAATATAAAGATTTAATTAACTTAATAAAATAATAAAAAAAGAGCAAAAAGACTTGTTATCTATAGCTGTGCATGTGGGTATTATGCATTGTAAATATTTATACACTGGAGTTCAAAAGTAATGCAACAACCAGAAAAAAAAATGTTTTTGTATTAAATTTATGTTCAGTTTTCACGTCAGAACAAATTCTTACAAATTGGTGCAGGTTGAACAAAAAATATTGACTAAAATTCAATAATGTGTTGGCCCGCCGCAATAATTGTAACACTCTCTAACTCAGCGAAGCATAGACTGAATCAATTGGTCGATGTCTTCTTGTGGCTAGCTTCCAGGCCTGTTGAACACAGATGCGCAATTGGTGCAAAATCTTTGTTGGTTGCGATAATCGCTGAAGTATTGTTCCAATGCTATTCCATACATGTTCTACTGGCTACAAATCATGGGATCTTGCAGGCCAATCTAAAACCTCTACGTCAGAATTTTGTATAAAGTCCATAGTTTGACGAGCCGTTTGCGGCCTAGCATTATCTAGCTGAAAAATGGCGTTTGGGATAGTCTCAACGCATGGTATTGTGTTGCGAAAACGTCAGCGATGTACCTTTGTATACTCCCAAGACATATAGCGTCCCATACCCAGATACCATTGTCTAGCTGAAAAATGGCGTTTGGGATAGTCTCAACGCATGGTATTGCGTTGCGAAAACGTCAGCGATGTATCTTTGTGTACTCCCAAGACATATAGCGTCCCATACCCAGATACCAGAGGTATTGGCTCTATGGCGTTCAAAGGCAAACTCTACATTTTGCCTTTCACCGCGAAATCGATGGACACGTCTACGTCCAAGCAGAATCTGGACTCAACACTAAAGCAAATGAAGTTCCACTTTACATCCCTGGTGAATCTGGCTTGACACCATTCCAAGCGACGAGCTTTGTGCAGCGGAGACATCGGTAACACCTAAAACGGACGGAACGCACAAAGAACTGTTAGCCTAGAAACCAGACCTCCTGTTGCTGCAACAAAAGCATTTCGAACTTGCCGCAAACCCTGTATAATCCTAGACCTACAAGAATATCTCTGTCGCTGTTAGTCATTTTCTTCAGACCATCTTCTCCATACTCTCATTACAATTGAGGCTGTAATTTCGAGTATTAGGGCCATTTCCCTCAAACTAAAGTCTGCCTCTTTCATACCAACAATGCGACCTTTTTGAAAATCACTTAATTTATGAAATCGACTGTGTGCACGAATTCTAGGTATTATAGAAAGGTTTTTCAATATACTGAAGAGCTCAGAAAGGATATTAGGGTAGAACAGGTGATTGGTTATTGACTATATTAAATTTCCTTTATTTTTCCGATAAGTGTTAAAATGGTATACAAAGAATTGAGATAAAGCAGTAAAAACGTTATCACTTTCTTTTTATTTCTAAGGTGAAAAAAAATGGTGATGTGGCCATCATGGCACTTTCCCCGGTGAATACGGTCAAATAAGTTTCTGATAGAAAATTTAATAGGGAAGCAAAATGATTAATAGAAAAAATTGATTGTTATCTTTTAAAGTTAAAGCCGAGTATTTAGAAGAATATTGTAATTAAGTGTGTTATTTCTTACCTTACAATAGATTAAAATCATTCCTCCACACTTTTCTTCATTTTTGCAAACTGGAGGCGTTTGCGAATGATAAATTGAATTTGACGGCACATTGACGTTTTATTTGTCATTAAAATAATTATTTCAATAATTAAAATCTCTAAGGGAATTTATCAGATGAATGCTTATAAAATGAAAACCGGAGGTCCTACAATAAAAGTTTTATAACAGAAATTATTTATTTTCCAAGATCTAAAACTTTTATTTGAAACATTTTTCTATCCGAATTAAAAAATGAAAAATTGCTAAGAGTAAAGTTGCACTTAATGAGTTTTGATTCTAACCAAAAGCTTTTCAGATCATTCCACTGTAATATAAAGCTTAGATATAAAGTTTGGGCTTAATCCATTTAGCCATTTAGGCGCTATCGCGGAAACACACAGACACACAGACACACACACATACATTTTTCAAAACTCGATGGAATGGACTCAGGGGACCTCAAAACGTGCATATTTGTTGAAATTGGCGGTTCGAAAATTTTCACGATCACAATACTTTCCCTTGGATAGGGGTCCGGGGAAAGTAAAAACGTACGTTTGTTTGTATTTTAAACCACATATGCATTACTTTTGAGCTCCAGAATATTATATTGTTTTATATTAATCGACGATTCAAGCTTTTAGTTGATTGATGAGACTCTGTGGCTACAATTGTTTCGCCATCATAGCGGAATCATCAGTCAGATAATTAATCGGCAATAAATTTTGTGGAACTTAAAAAACTTAATTTACTAACAGTAAAACTGAATACACTAAAATAAGTAACAATGGGGCAGAAAGACCCCAGGTCGATAGCCCGGACAGACTAACACAATATTTGTTATTTATTTAAATATAAATGTATATATACGATTATGTAATGATGTCTGAATAAAGATGTTTGTATATATATAAGAAACAAGTGTGTGTTTTAATTATAAAATATCTCATATCTTTTTCCATCAAGTATGCAGCAGATATAATAAATACTTTTTTTTAATAAATAAATATGATAAAACACTCAGTATTTTTCTATATAGATATTCTATATAAATAAAGATTTATTATTTCATAAAAAAAACCCTACCTATGTGGACTTTCGTTGCGCCTTGAATGATTCATAACGTCTGCATTTCGTGGTGGCTGAGTCTTTTTTTCCTGTGCGGACCCTTGCACGCCGCATAAATCAATAAAGATGAATTAATTACTCTTCGAGTTCATCATCCTCCGTGGAATATTCGCTTAAATCAAGAACCGCACAGTATTCTGCCTTTTACGACTATTCTCTATTTTCCCGACTGCGAACTTCAAACCCTCATGATCTATTATTATCATCCATTCGTCCCAGATGCTATTAAATCACGTCCCGGCGATTAATCCTCCGTTTTATCGCAACCGTCCGAACCGAAATTTCAAGTGCACATTCTCTCTGTTTGTCTACATTTGTTTGCATTTTTTTTAGGTTGGTGTTTGAATTTATTTATGCTACTGCTACGAGGATTTTAATATACTTCTATTCAAATAGCTGCGTGTATTATATGCAGAATTAATATTATAAATGATAATCAAGAATATAATAAAAATTAATTATATCACATAAAATTAAATTAAATAATTAATTATTAAACGGCTATCGACCTTCCGTCTTTCTGTTTTTGAATAAATTAACGATTATTCTAAATGGTTCTTTGCCAAGTAAAGATTTTAATTTTATTTCTTTGAAAAAAAGGCAGGTGTCAATTTGAATTTATTAAATAGCCTGAGTATTTTGTTATTTATTTTTTTCGTGGCAAATAAGTCTTGTACATTTATGGTTATTTACTTTTGTCAAAGGTGTGAGTATTGTTGATGAGTGAATATAATTGGACTTTTGAGTCGCTTTTCTATAAATGTTATACATAAAAGGTGAAGTAAGAAACGTTTCTTCCAATTATCTCGAGTATAAAAGAAGAAACGAAATGTTATATATTTTTTTAAGAACAAGTAGGTGAGAACTATTTATTGAATTAACACTCGCTTTCATAATAGTATCTGAAATAGGAATTAAAATAGAACACAAATGAAATGCAGATATGAGTCCAAAACAGAATAGAAGAACTCAAATCTAATAATTCCAACACACTTAAATTAATTTAATCAACAAGAGGGAATAAATTGCATTAATTATTCAAAACAAAGGTTTCCCAACAAATATAGTTTCATGCAATATAGAGAACGCAATTTTAATTATTCGCCGTTTTCTTTAACGGAGAACAAAGCGAGACAGAAAGGGATAATAATGGGTGACGTAATTAAAAATTCTGTTCGCGTTCGCGTTGTAAATATTACATATTGCAATGTGTCTGGGACGTACTAAATTATTTATAACGAGCAGAAACGCCTCCGCATTTCAAATTATATAAATTTTCATATTTTTTATAAGCAGAAAGTACGGCTTTTGTGTGAATTTTTAGCCAGCGTTATAAATTTAATAAAATAAATAATTTAATATTTGTATATTATGTAAATGAAAATCTATTAGTAAAAATACAATAGAGAATTGTTGTTAAAAAATAAATAAATACACAATAAATTAAATTATTAATGTCTGTTTTAATTAAAATTGAAAAGATTTTCTTAAAGATTTTTTTATTAATTCATTTCTATTCAAGAACACCTGGAATAATTTTCTTAGAGATTTTCTTATAACTTAAAGATGCATTTAAGGTTTTGTGCTGTAAGCGTTCACTTTGTGGTACATCTTAAATATAGTTGTAAATAAAACATGTTTAACCACTGTATTTTTCACTTAATTTGTTACTTCATTTAAGGTTTATTTCCTTAATTTTTGACAGAAAACACGATTTTTTTTCTGTAATTTTTGATGTCTATAAAATATGCACCTGAAACGGTTTTTCAAAATTCGTTTTGAGTGATATCGCATCTTGAACGAAAAAAAGCTATTAACTTTAAGTATTGATGTTTAAACTCGGCCACAGAATACCTTTTTTCTTAGGAGCTTGAAGTAGAAACATTTCAAAGAAGTTCATTTTAAGTATTTTTATAGCGCACCAAACGTAAAAAAAAGCACAGATCGTTATTTTTATCAAAGAATCAACTTTTTTCATTTTTTCTACGTCAAGCTCCCAAAAAATTGTTTTGTACAATAATCTTGTTTTTAATTTCAATTGAACCGTTACGGCTGCAGGCTGCACGCCGTGAAGGCCTCTCCATCCCAGACACGTGGAGAAAGTAATAAGCTATGGGGCCCAGTTGATTTTTTTTAATAAAAATTAATTCTTAAAATATTGCCAAAAGAATGTTTAATTAAACGTAGTGTCGGGGATGCATCTTCGTGGGGTTGCAAATTAAATGGAGATTAAATGGAGTCCGTCCATTTGTTTGAAACTTTAATAATCGCTAACAACAATTTCACATAACGTAACGTAAGCTTAATCGTCTAATTCTCTCTGATCTTTTCTACTTGAATATAGCTTCCCTAAAATCTCATAAGTCTAGCCAACATAAAATACATTTCCTTTCCGCCGCGTTAGAAAAAAATTAAAATAGCGCTTACAATAGGAAACCCGAATGTACCAACTCTAATAGATTAAAAAAAAATGCTTTAATTATCGAAACAAAAAAAACATTTCTCAAGGATCTCTGATAAAACTTAAAACTCAAAACTAACTGAATTTTCTAAATGAACTTTCGTAAAACTTAAGAGTAAGGTATTCAACAAAAATTTTGCATTAATTTTTGAATTTTTGAATTACATCAAAATGTATGTAATGTTAGGCATAATCTTCGTTTAGGTTGTAAAAAATCCTCAAATCAACTACTTATATTCGCGAATTCGAGATTCGGATTGGTTAAAGATTGCGCCATATTATTTGTTTGAAACTCACACGTGGAGTTTAAGAAACAATAAAATATACAAACTAAAATGTATACACACAAAATCTCATCAAACGCTTTCACAGTTCCCACAAAAACCTTTTTGTATCCATTTATTAATAATAGTTGTTTTATTATTAAATGCAAGAATTTTCAATTGCAGTTCCCTTTATCTCAAAATATGTGAAGCAAGAAATTCTCACTACTTTTATTATAAACTATTATAAACTTTCACATTACTCGCAAATACATATATATCCAAGAATTTATTTTTAATTTCGTGGAAGTGCATATCGATTTTTTGGACTGATATTTAAATCATTTGTAATAAACCAAATAACAGCGGAAAATGGAAAATAAAATATTTGCCTTTCCAATTTTTTTTGTTCGTTTTGGGATAAAAATATTAATAGTATTTCATAATGGCACACAATTTATTTTTTTAAAACAAAATGGAATAAATGCCTTTCCAGTTTATTCCATTTTGTTTTAAAAATATTTGGGATGTTTAAGGCCATAAAATAGACAATTTTTTATGTATATTTATCGACCTTACCGTACGACGGTAATAATAATAATATTTACAAAACTGTACATAAGAAAAAATAAATTCTTCCTCGGGGTGTTGATTATCTACCATTTCTCTCTGGTTCAACCGTTCTTAATAGTAGGAAGATAAAGGGCTCATCTTCCTACTATTAAGAACGGTTACACTCTTAAGTGCGGAAAAAAAAACAGCGGATTAACCGATGCTGAGAAGTAATTCTTTTAAAAAAATGTGAAATTACTTGTTATACATTCAAAGTTAAAATTGTTTTCATATTGGAATTAAACACGAAGTATAAGAAAGTAAAAAAAGTAAAAAGTAATCTTATTGCACATATAATATATTATAATTTAAACTGTTTCAACCGGAAATGTTGTTTTGTATTCAACTTACAATCGCCACAAATCGATTAATCAGCTTTAATCGAATCCATTCCGAAATCAAACCGATTACCCGTAAATCCCGCTAATTTCCCGCGAGGATCCTATTATCCTCCTAATAAAGACCGCTCAAAAACGGTTTAACCATCCCAGGGGTGGAATCGCGTCCGACCCTGCGAACGAACCACCCCCGCTCGTCCCCGCGGCGCGGCTCATTCTTGTAAATTCCGCCCACGGGTCATTATAAATCAGGCTTAATTTCCAGGTGTGCGATTCCCCGAGTCGTCGCCTGGAAAAGGTGGCGGGCGCCGGAATTGCGAAATTTCGGCGGTAATGAAACTACCCCCGCGATGTCGGGATGAAGAAGCGGCGTTACGTGTGTGTATGTGTGGGCGCGGGATGATGGTCGTAAAACTTTGAATTAATTTAGTTTTCTGGATGTAAATGGGAATTTGTGGGAACTGTGACGGGTTGGGTGAGAATTTGTTGGAGTGAATTTTAGTTTGCATATTTTATTGTTTGTTAAACTCAAGTAGCGAGTTGAGCGAATAGTTTCATATGAAACTAAATAATAATTTCCATTGTATTATTGTATTGTATTAATCACTTCATGAAACATTATTGAATATAATATTTTACTTTTTAATTAAACACTTGGTTAATTGTATTTTAAATAAATCTCATTTATTCCAACATTGATTTGGTTCTCATTGATCACTTGATGAATCATTTTAACTAATATTGAATTAAAAATTAAATTCGCTTGGTTTGTTTAAGTAATGGCGTTTCATTACTGAAACAAGTGCCTTTAATTTCGAATTCAATACTAATTTATTCCAACTAGTTTCGACATCTAGTCATTACCAAGAAATGCACAGATTATATTTACAAATAGGCAGAAAGACCGATGGTCGATAGCCATTTTCTGAGTGAGGCTTAACTAGATGTTTATTATATGTTTATGATTGTAATGTTGAAAACATTGTAATGTAATTTAATGTATCTCTCAGAAATAAAGATTTTCTTCATATATATATTTAAAAATTATTATTAATAAGACAATTTAGCAAATATTATGAAGGCATTACGACATAATCTTGTATACCCAATATTTTATTCAAACGCGTATCGGACAAATTGGAATGGTTGACTAAACACGGGTTAATTGACGAATAGAATGGTTTTCGTCCAGGTAAATCTACCATGTATAATATACTGTGCTTTTAAAAGTCTATTATTAACTCTATTGAAAATAGGTGTTGTGTTGACTCAACGTACTTAGACTTTTCCAAAATAGTTTCACATAATATTTTAATTTCTAAAATTTCTGCTTTAAAATTAAATCAATATGTCATTTCTCTGTTTCATAGCTTCACAAATAAAAAAAAAAACATATTTTCCATGTTCGTTTCTGTTCCTTCTGGAACACGGAAATCCAAAAAGCGAGTAAGGATATGTACAAGAATTTTATTAAATTATTTTTTATAAGTAAACTATAAATCCCAATACCATAAATATAGAATAAAAGAAGAAGGAAGTAACAGCAAATTAACCTATGGTCGATAGCCCTTATATGAGAATATATTATGAAAATATTTATTTTTAATAGTATGTTAGATTATATACAATGTATTATTTTTGTTGTTTCAGATAATAAAGATTTAGTCGTAGTAGTAAATAAACAATTGATAAAGAGAACACTGTGCTCGAAATGCATATATTGTATTTTTAAAAATAAATAAGTGAAAAAGGCAATATAATATAAATATTACTATAACTAGTAGCCGGTAACCGTTTTCCAAACGAAATTTCGAATTTTTTAAATACTTATCGTTATCAAATCGTGACCAAAATGCGTCCCTAATACTCAAAAAGTACTGTACTCTACTCGAGTTACTATTATATATATAAGAATTAAATAATCTTTACAGCCTGTAGAAGATTACAGGGTTTGAAAAAGTATTAAAACTTAATGCAACCTTTTTTTCTCGCCAATAATCGAAAGTTTGCTGTTAATGAAGTATAAACTTTTTTACCGTAATGCAAACTACAATTTTAACAGTAATTTCAAAGAAAAAAAAATTAATTATTTTTTTGTGGCTTTATAAGAGGAAAATCAATTTACGGATGTGTCGGACGCCTCCTAGATTTTGTACGAGAGACTATGGACTAAAAACCCTTCCCACTCTACCGCCGTCGATTGTCAGGGTTATTAGACAGTCTATACTTTCAATAAATTGAGTAACAATTTTATATAATAAACCTTGGTCTTTTCATGTATTACCGCTAGCCAATATATTTGCGCTAATCCTAATTTCACAATTTAATAATAAAAGTACTGTAAAGTCTATTTTATGTAATTAATACTAAAAATTAGTTTTTAGTATTACACGCACACATTGTTTTTCTTTTATCGCAATCTCATTGCTGTAAACTCGTAAACATTTTCTTATTCTAAAATAAATCGAAGCCGCACAACGGCTCCCCATAATTAATGATCTTTTTGTTGAAATTACGTACCTACAAATTCCCAATTCGGGATTAAAGTGCTGGAAAGCGCATTGAACATTCCCGGCAATTTATTACACGTTTGCTTCTGCGCCGGTATTTCTTCGTCCTCTTATTTTCATTCGGCAAAAATTGTTATTTATCGGAATTGTGTAGCTTGTTAAAAGCAACTATCCGGGCCATCGTAAACACGTAACAATGCGAAGAGATTTATTTCGACCGAACGCTTCATTAATCCTCAGCACACATATACAGGAGGAGAGAAGAGAAAAACGTGGCCGAAAAAGAATGCGAGGAAACAAAACGCGGAAAGGAATCGATTGGAATTTTCGTTTACTCCGTTCTTAATTACTCGGGAAGATCAATGGAATTGCAATAATTACACCGACTGTAATAAATAATAACGAGTTTTATAAACAAGATTGCGAGGAACGCGACGCTTTTGATTTATTTTAAATTTAAAAAATCTAATTGGGTTTCTTTCATTTCATGATATTTGTACGCGCATGATTAGTTTTTTGCAGATTTTAATCTTGTTTCGGAATTAATATATATTTCATTTGAGTGAAGTAAGAAACGAATCTTTTATTTATAATTATTATAATTATAATAATTGCAAAGATAGCGCAAGCGCCATCTTTTGACTTATTTCATGTGGAATCATCAAGAATTTGGGCCTACAAGATAGACGACCGAGAATAATTGATTCGTCCACGAAAGGAATGCGAACTTGTCCTGTTTAGGAGAACAAAAAACGAAATTCATTTAATAATCACCTGTTATTCGTACACTAGATCAATGGTGGTTGAACATTTTATTAAATTAATATTTTGCCCATTCTGAAAATTTTGGTTTTTATGCCTATTTATTTCATAAAATAAATTACATGTAAAAATATAATTAAATAAGGAACATTTCTGGCAATGATCAATAAAATTCGACCAATCCCTTTTTCCAACTGCAAAAAATTACTTACACTGTAAGTTTTACAAACATCTATTTGTATTTATTTTTATTTAAATAACTGCAAATGTGTGAATCATCTTTGTTACATTTTATTTAATTTAAAAATTTAATTGTATTGGTTTTGCGAAATTCATATTCACTTTTGTATAATTTAATTTTAAATAAATGTATTTTATTTCTTGAATTACTACGTCATTTATCACTTCGTGAAAAAAATGTTAGTATATTAATGATTAGTTGTTTAACTGTTAGTATATTTGGTTTCTTTCACATTTTTTTTGTTAGTTATTTGTTCGACTAGTTCCGTTTCTTACAGCATTATCAAGACTCTTAATAAAGTGAAACTATCGAAGATATTTGTTGGTACGTGGAGTATTCTTGATAGTAATATTTACATTAAGTTCCATTCTTCACTTCTTTGTTTAAAATAGTAACGAAAGGGATATAATATAAATAATATTAGAAAGTGAAACTAGCCGAGTAAATAAATCAGATTTGTGAAATAAACCAAGTGTAAATTTTTACAGACTATCAAAAGTCTTGAAACTAAGAGCAAGATTAATCAAGCTACAATAAAAATGAAACTAGTTTAGTAAATAAAACAAATTGGCAGAAAATAACGATGGTCAATGATCATTTTCTAAGGCT
This sequence comes from Philonthus spinipes, assembly GCA_963082785.1. Taxonomy (NCBI): domain Eukaryota; kingdom Metazoa; phylum Arthropoda; class Insecta; order Coleoptera; family Staphylinidae; genus Philonthus; species Philonthus spinipes. The sequence continues at coordinate 16,019,877 of OY720315.1, forward strand.
TAACTAGTTGTAAATGATTTTAATGATGTCTCAGAAATAAAGATTTTTCTCTACATATACATAAAACAAATTTGTGCAATAAGCCAAGTGTAATCAGAATTTTAACACCTAATCATTAATAAGTTATTTACTTTTCAAAACTGTGTTTATTGTAATACTACAATTGTTTTGCAGAAGTTGCAAGTTCCTTGTTTATTGATTTTATTATCTGAATTTATAAGAAAATTAAACATAAATAATTAACACTTCACTTCACAGAAGTTACATATTCCTTTGTTTTGTTTTTTTATTTTATTACCTGAATTTATAAGAAAATTAAACATAAATTATTAACACTTCACTTCACAGAAGTTGCATATTCCTTGTTTTTTGTTTTATTTTATTACCTGAATTTATAAGAAAATTAAACATAAATAATTAACACTTCACTTCACAGAAGTTGCATATTCCTTGTTTTTTGTTTTATTTTATTACCTGAATTTATAAGAAAATTAATCATAAATAATTAACACTTCACTTCACAGAAGTTGCATGTTCCTTGTTTTTTGTTTTATTTTATTACCTGAATTTATAAGAAAATTAATCATAAATAATTAACACTTCACTTCACAGAAGTTGCATATTCCTTGTTTTTTGTTTTATTTTATTACCTGAATTTATAAGAAAATTAATCATAAATAATTAACACTTCACTTCACAGATGTTACATGTTCCTTGATTTTTTTTTTAATTTTATTACCTGAATTTATAAGAAAATTAAACATAAATAATTCACACTTTTGCAGTTATTTAAATAACAATAAAATAACACTTAGAGTGCAAGTAATAACTAACTAACCATCTTTATTCAAATGTGTATATGTATGTACAATAATATATAAAATTAGAATTATATTCTGTAAATGAATCGACTATTGGCCGGAAGTCTTTCAGCCACGCAAGTAATATTTGTAGTTAAAAAAAAGTTATTAATCGAATTTTAGTGATCATTTCCAGTATTTTTTTTATTATTTAATTTTATTGTAATTATAAAAATTGTTCCTGTGCAAAAATCGCCTGCTGAATAAATTATATCCAATCTAAGTATATTTATATAATCATCTTTTCAAACAATATTCTCGTTACACGCGACACAATAACACGAGATGAAGGATTTTCGGAGCGCCCCCGCCGTTCCGTCCCTTTTAACTAGACGTATGGAGAACGTACAAGGGCCCGGGGAGCGCTAATGAAATCAATCGAGAGCGCCTCATCCCTAAATTACGCCCTTCATTAAAAGAATACGAGGAGGTTGGGGGGACGATGGGGGGAAATTCCCTAATGGACACTTGATACTCGCCAAAGACCCGACACTTTTAATATAATTATACGGTAATGAAGGAGGTCGGTTTTTTTATGCTGTACGTGCGCCGAGGGGTGTTCTAATTATTATAATTTTCCACGGCGTGTGGTTATTTTCTAATTTTTATGTTTAAAATAATGGGAAAGAAGAGTTAAGTAGATAGATTTGTTTAATTTATGTTTTTTTTTTTAAATAACAAAATTACGTTGTTAAAATTATAATTATTGATTTACAACTGTATTGTATGGATTTTTGTATACACGGCTGCTCTTCCTTCTTAACTTAGAAGTTATATTTGATTTTATGAATTACATTATATGTTTTTCATTAAAGAAAATATTCAATTTATTTAACATAATTGCTATCAATATATATTATTTTATTTATAGTTGACATAATCAAATAAAACTTTGTAAACATTTCTTCAATTCAAAATTTACAATATTAAAATGATACAAATATTTATATTTCAACAGGGCATTAGCACTAAAACTGCAGTTACAGGCTGAAAAGTAATACAACACCCCTCATTTGTGGTTTAATGCAGCAACAAATACGTATGTTTTATTACTCTTCCAAACGCCATTTTTCAGCAAGACAATGCCAGGCCGCATACGGCTCAACAAACCAAGGACTTAAAAAATTCTAGCGTAGAGGTTTTACAAATAACCACCACACCTTCTAAGGATAGAAAAATACGACATCCTTAATTTATTTGAATGTTATCATGAAAATGAGCGTTTATTTTCATAAAAAAATATCCAAATCAAATAATTACTTAAATTATTCATAATAAATTAAAGACGACGCAAGCGCCATCTTTTGCTTAATTTCAAGTGACATCATCAACGATTTGGGTCTACATGATAGACGACCGAGAATCATTGTTTCGTCCACTAAAGAAAGGCGAACTTGTCCTGTTTATGTGAACAGGAAACGAAATTAACATTTAATGAAATGTTCAGCCACCATTCATCTAGCGCATTGATAATGGCCATTTCGTTTTTTCGAACCTCATCAGACTAGTGTGATAAGGTTCGAGTAACCGAAATGGCCATCACTAGTTTCCATACGCTAGATGAATGGCGGCTGAACATTTCATTAAATGTGAATTTCTTAAATTAACTTCAAAAAAGTTTAAATGCAAAAGAATTTATTATATTCACAAAAATATTCTAATAAAATATTATTTTAATTCAAGTTCATCGACCTGAGAATTATATTAGATACTCCGGAATAACTCAAACACACTCAGAATATAGTGTAACCGGTGTCTGTTCTCTTATGAGGTCTCGCCACAGGTTGCCACTATAAACCGCGTAGCCTTCATAAATATTTAATGGGAAAATAACGGGGATATGCACTGCCTGCCGTGTTTTCCCCGCCGCCAACGCCACCGCCACCGCCTAGGCCCCCGGAATTTATGTAAAACCGAAGCGGAACGAATGAATATATCGCTATTATTTTAATCCACTACGAGCTTAGTTTGTGCGAACAAAAATGAATCGTTTAGAGGGATAATTTAATTTGGTATTTTTAATGGATTTGCTTTTATAATGAAGTTAATTGAATACAGATTTTAACTTTTATGGTGAAATTAATAATAATAAAAATATATTGTCAATCGCAACAATAAAATATTTTATGGCTTATAAATATAAAGGCTTTTGCCTATGTATTTATTATTATTATGAATCCCATCTCATTCATATTACATAATTTTTTTATCTATATTTATTTATTATCACTTGAAGATAGGAATAAGCCGGTTGCATTTTGTTTTCACAATGAACTGTTTGGGATTGATAAATAAATATTTTGATGCGTATTATTTTTATTTTGTATTTTGTCGTAATTTGTGATTGGTAATTTGCCTTTTTTATACATATGTTTTGTAATCTTCTTAAAGCGTCACACTTTTCTTATAAAATTTTTAATATGTAATTATTATTGTAATTTGGAAATGGAGATTCCTTTAATAAAGTAAAATGAAAATTGAAAATACTTCTATTATTTAAATATCACAATAGTTCATATTATAATAATAAATTTAAATAAATTAATAAAAATATACCACCAATAAAACGAATTAAAATATCCATTAAATTTTAAAACTTTTTCGTTTCTCGTTATTTTTTTTTTTTTTCAAAATTCTGTTAGAATGGACCAATAAACAATTGGTCCATTCTAACAGAATTTTGATATACAATAAACAATTGGTCCATTCCAACAGAATTTTCTCTTGGAGATTTCAAAATTTCATTTTTAACCATTAGCTTACAAACATGAAATATCAGAAAATCTATTTCAAGTGGGATTATATTTAACAGGTGCAGAGGTGATGTGCAAACCAAATAAATCAGTAGTGATTTATTGACAAAATTTAAAAGAACTGCTCTTTTTTTGTCAATTCTAACGATTATAGATTAACAGACTCACAGATTGGTTGTTTTAATTATATATCAGTAAAACGATCAATTATTTGTAATTGAAAATATATTTGCGCGAAATTTAAAAATAGTGCTTATAATGTTTTTTTTACAATAATACCTTTTGAACACTTATTTCATCTTCGTTGTTGGAATATTCAATCTAATTTAAAACTATTTCATTAAAGTTATAAAAATAATCTATTTATTTTATATTTTAATAGACTTGACATAAAATAGACAACTTTCAATTAAATGTTAACACTTTCATAAAAATGTACGGTAATTTATAAATTTTGACCACCTCTGGAAATGCTATGCCCTTCTCTCTCAAATTCCCAAGCACGTCATAAATTTGTCACATTTCTAATATCATTTTAAGGGTGAGATTTAGACGAAAGAGATAGCTATATATATTTTAAGGGTGAGATTTAGACGAAAGAGATAGCTATATAAATATTGGCAAACACTAATTCGAGTTAGATTGATATTGTGATCAATGAACAATATTGTATTATACATTAAAGTAAGCTTAAAATAAGCAGGAATTTCATCAGATGAATTAAAAATTATTTTAATATTTAGTTTGTATGAAAATAAATTATGGAAAACAATGAAAATTGATCAAATTTATTGCAAATTTCAAATTATACTTTTGCTAATAAAAACTCGTGCAATAAAAATTTAAAGAATTTCACTAAATTCTGCATTCAAATAACTTAGCAGACATGACCTATTAATTTCATTGTATCTTACAATTTTCTTTTCTAACTTGAACTAGTAAATTGATGTAATACACGAAAATTAACGATTAATTTTTATTTAGACTGATACTTTATACTCGGTAGATAAAAAATGTAAATACATATTTATATTATTAAATCCAAACGAATGGCTCTTTTTTTAAACGATTATTTCAATTTTACTATATAGCTATCTCTTTCTACTAAACCGTAGATTAGTTACAGTGAAACAAGCAATATCATAGATTAGAAAAGAGTACTCATTCACTTGGTCACAATTAATTAGATAAATTACATAAAAAGAATATCGACACCCAATACGGGTAAAGGAGGCTAAGATTAAGAAAGAAAGAAATAAAAAGAATTTGAAAATAATTTGTTGATTATTTTCAATAGATTGATTAGATTTAAAACTCAAATAATTAGTATTATTACTTGAACAACTTTCTCAACAATTTATAAGGATAATTAGGCAAATAAGAAAACACGGGTTATTTCACTTATACTTATAAGTATAAGAGTGTATGAGACAAACCAGATATATTTGCGTAAATATTATTAAAAATAATAATATTTTGTAAAATAAGTCCTAGAAAAGGTAATATGCAATATTTTCGAGTTAGTAATTCGATAATTTTTTACTAAGTTCGTTATCGTAAACCATAAGATGTTTTTACTTTTCATTAAAAAAAAGAACAACAACAACATTGTATTTTATTTGAAGAAATGTTTTTCACGATGAGATAATTATTTCCCTTGCTAGAGTGAATTATAGTGATTAAAGGCAATGCATTTTATTTCGATTAAATAAATTAAATTAAATTCCACTTTTATTCATTATTTAGTAGTAAAACGATTTGTTGAACCCAAAATAGTTACAAACGGCCATCGACCGAGATCTTTCAGTCTTTCATTAATTGTTTTCAAAATTATTTTTATTTAAATTATTTTACATAACTGTGACCATGTGAATATTTTTTTTATTATTATTTAAAGAAACGCTTTTCATAATCAGTAACATAATTTATTTTTTCGAGTATAATAATGTGTATCGATAAATATCAACAAACACGTAAAATGCATGCTTTTATAAATATATAATATAATGCAAACATTTGCGAAATTAAAATTTAAAAAAATTAAACGGCTTCCACTTGGATGCTATATGTTGTATGAGCAAAGCGAATCTTCTCAATCGTTTTATTAATGTTTAACGTAGTGGGGATTTTATTTCATTGAACATAAACTTATGTTATATATTTAAAGTAAATTCAACTAATCATAATAAATGGAAGTTGACGCAAGCGCCATCTTTTGCCTAATTTCATGTGGCATCGTCAACAATTCGTTGAATATTTTATTAATCAATATAAATTAAATAATATTATATATAACATTAAATAATAATCAGCACAAAATAATAATAACTAAATTAATCGATTAAATAAATCACTTACAAAAACATAAAAGTGCAATTATTTTTTCTTTCTTTTTTTTGTGTAATTAAGCGGGGAAATGTGTGAGGATGTAAATCGAGTGGCATGCACTTTTATTTGTCAATTTGTCTGTCTGTCTGCAAACCGCGTGTCGCATTCGTGTACAGAGAAAAAGGGGGACAGAAAGAGAGTGAAAGACATTCATTTAAAAGTTGCAGAAAACTCACCCATTTCCCGTGTTTCTAAAACAATGAATGAGGAAATTATTTAATAAATATGAAACAATTAAAATTACTTCTATCTATAAATTAAACAACAACAACGAAGATATTTCACTTAATAATTAATTCAAATTATTTTTATTAATTAACTTTTACAATATAAAATGAATATTAATAGTGTTAAAAATAAAAATCTTAAATTCTAAAAAATAATCTGTTACTTGTAAAACAAAAATTCAGTAAAAATATCATACGATTCTTACCCTCGTATGAATTAAGTGATGTTTAAAAGAAATCTTAAATTCTAAAAATTAATCCGTCACTTCTAAAATTAAAAATATCAAACGATTCTCACGCTCGTATTATGTTGCAAATTTTCAATAAGCAAAAGATTAATTATTAGAATAAAAATAAAAATAATTTGAATACGAGATATTTGAGGTTTTGCCGTTTCGCAGAAAATTTAGGAAAATAGTCCAAACCGTTTTTGCTATCAATAGTAGTAATAGTATTGTGTGATATATGTTAGATATATTCCTTTTTTTTTTTTTTTCATTTAGTAAGCAAATGCTGGGACCGAAATTATTTTGCCTACGCCACAAGTAAATTTCAATAAAAATTAATATATCTATTCATATAATATTTAGTTTGTAATTATACATAAAAATTTATATAAACTAAATTTTAAATTCTCTTGAAAATGGGCTAATGTCTCGAAACTAGTAGGGAATTTAAAGTTATTCAATCTAATCTGTGTTTTATTTGTTTTATTGGTTTATTTATACAATTTTTAATTACATAAATAGTAAAATGCTATCAGAAAAAATAATTTAATTACAATAAATTTTCGATCGATTTCGAACACACTGACCGAAAACATTTATTTCGATGAGGTTCAAATTCTTACAGATTATGCTTGTTTTATTTAGCTACATTTTGGTATAATGTGAAGTTATTCGGAGAATTTCGGATTTTTGTCGAAAATTGACTTTTTTCCATTTACAAATTTTGGTAAAAAAATCATTTCTCTCGCAGAAAAAAAAATCAGAACAAAATTTACGAAAGCCCTTGATGATGATAGAAACAACGTGGACTAATTAGTTTCACAAAAAAAACCGTTATTTTGGGTTTGCTTGGTCGACCTGTGAAATTAACATGTGGCCTTATGGGGAGGCCCGACGAAGGGAGTTTACAGACGCATCTGGGGTTAAACCGAGATTAGAGACTTGACAGAACAGATGGAAGGATGCGATTTACAGTGTTGTATTCGCAAAGAATGCGGCTAAAACTGCTATTGAGGCCATGATTTTAATTCGTCCCTATCCAGAAAAAAATGCACAATTGGACACACTGGAAGGTCCATTTTGCGAGCCCACTGACCGTAAAGTTTAGTCTCGATGTGACTCAAATACTCACAGATTATTATTTTTTTTCTTTAGCTACATTTTGGTATAATAGACTTTTTTTCCATTTTAGAATTTTGCTGAAAACACGAAAGCCCTTGATTATGGTAGAAACAACGTGGACTAATTAGCTTCCCCCAAAAAAATATAAAAGGTATTTTTTGTTTGTTTTTTCTTGGCATTATTGTGCATTTGTTTTAAAGTACTTACAACGTAAATAAAAAATGTTGTAGTAGTTGAAGCGAGAATAATTTATCAATTATTTTCAAATTATTTTTATTTAATGCTGTTTGTTTTTTTTTTTTTTTTTCAAAGATTGATCTGCTGCAATTAGTTTGGTGGTTAGTAACTTTTTTATACCATTTAACAACATATTTCACTGTATCTTGTTCCAATTTAATGGTAATCTTGCTCAAACTGAGTTTGATAAATTATTAAATGGTGTTAAAATAATCAAAGTAGTTTCTTCATCATAAACATTATTATTATATCGGATATTTTTTAACATTTTCATAATAAATTATGTTCGTTAATTAACATAACATAAAAACTCATTGTCTCTATGCCGAATGAGAAATTAATTCAAGACTTCCCGCCGTTGTCAAACAAACAAAAAAAACGCCCGTGGTGAACGGGGGCACTCCGCAACCCTTATCTCCGGCGCAGACTATTTTATCCATCTTTCCGTAAAACGTACTTATTATGAATTATGACTGCAGATGTTAAAGGAATATGGGGCGTTAATATATCAAATACATCTTTGAGGTTTTCTGGCGGGGCTCGGGTGTAAAATCAATGGGTTGGATTTATTGCACAGAGAGCGACGTACGAGGAGGAGAAAACCCGTCCCCATCCCCGTTTTGTAATTATAATCCCTCCGTATGTATCACCTTATGTATAATTAAATTCTCGAGTCGATTTTAATTAAATCTAACGCGCAAATAATTGAGGATTAATCACAAACACAGCCGGTAAGTCAATGTGTTGTTAAGAGAATGTATGGATTCGAAGAGGGTTGTATAACAAATAACAAATTGTGTCACGAAACTAGAGATGTGGATTTTTTTTCGACAGCTTGGTTTCGATTCAGCTTACAATGGTAAACTGAATTTTAAACTGCAATCACAATTAAAAAATAAGTTAAGATTTGTTAAGTGTTTTTATTGTTAAATTTTATCAAGGAAAAATTTGTTAACAATAAAAACACTTAACAAATCTTAACCTTTTTTTCAATTGTGATTGCAGTTTGAAATTCAGTTTACCATTGTCAAACCAAACTGAATCGAAACCAGGTTGTCGAAACAAAATCCACATCTCTAGTTTTTTAACACAATTTATGTATAATAAATGCATATTTCGATAATTTCTGTATTTTATTTATTTAATCTATTTAAAAAGTATGGTTATTTATGAACAAATTACATTTAAGTATTTTTGTTTAAATACTCAATTACTTTAATGACGTTTAAATAAATCAGCTGTAGCCCACCATGCCATTAAAACAGGAACAATTTTTCCCTTGATAAAATGAAATTATTAAAATTACCCAGTAATTACAGACTGAATACACTTGGGACAATTGAAATGAAAAAAAAGTAGAAAACCGGCTTTTAAACTTTGAAACTTAATAAAATATTTTATTTTTTATTTAGTGACTATAGTTTCGACAACATTAACTTGTAATTATCAAACTAAGATAACGACATGTTAATGTCACTAAATCACTAAGTAAAAAAAGTTGTGCAAACAAAGTTAAAGTATTTTATTAAGTTAAAAAGTTTAAAAGCCGGCTATCCATTTTTTTTTTTTTTTCATTTCAGTTATCTGAAGTATATTCAGTCTGTTATTACTGTATACTTTTAATAATTTTATTTTATCAAGGGAACATTTGTGTCCCGTTTTGAAGGCATGGTGGGCTAAAGCTGATTTATCGTTATTTAAATATGATTAAAGTATACAATTAAAAAGTTTTTTAAACTTTGATTTGATAACGATGTTACCCGAAATAATTTATTAATATTTGTATTTATTTTTTTAGTTTGACATTGACATAAATAATGGTCACATCGTGACCGAAGCGTACATCTAGTTTTAATAAATCTTGTGAAGAAAGTATACTCAATCTTTCATTAAATAATCAATTACTTGTAATTAAAAAAAAAACGTTTCGAATATAAACTATTTCAACTGAAAAATTAATAAAAAATCCCCATTACAATATTTAACTAAAGAGAACATTTCGAATGAATTACTAACGGGACTGATTTGATGCAAATCAGTGTTATTTGCAAATGGTTTGCGTCAAACTAAAATAATTGCATTGCGTGTAATTAACATCGATGGCACATAGGAGGATCAATTACTTCATTGATCTGTTGATACACTGTATGTTTGAATTAATCAAAAATGTTTAGCAATGAAAAGTTTGTTGCGCGTTTTGAGCATCACAATTATGAAATTAAATTAAATTCAATTGAAAAACTCTTTAATTTGCAGAAAAACAAATAAACAAGCTCGGTACATTATTTATTTTTCTGTAAACTGGAGATGTTTTCTATTGAATTTCACAATATATTAAGTTTAATATAATAATAATATAAGTTTAATTAAGTTTCAAATATATTTCCCACTTAAATCATGTGCAACGAAGAGTTAGTTGTGCGTTTTAAACACACCGATTAGTAAATACCTCGTTTATTTTTTTTATAATTTACAGAGTTTTTCAATTGCAAAAGGAAATATATTTAATACATTGTGAATATATTAAATATATTTCCTTTTGCACATAATAAATTTCCTATTTGAATCGTGTGATATTTATTTAGCAATGTAAAATATATAAAGTGAATTTTATTTGATCAATAGGGAATATCAATTGCAAAACTCTGTAACACATAGTACTATTTCACTGATGTATAGTAAATTAATTAATTAATTAAATCTTTATTTGCTTAAAATCACCTTTTTACAATTAATGACAATCTGTAATTACAAAATACAACAATGTATTGAATTGATTTGACAAAAATTAGACTAATAACTCCTTGATCAAGTATAACCATTGAGTTTTCCAATCAGAATCCATAAATACAATAATAATGCGCACCGTTAATAAATATATAAGTAAATCAAAAACACATAAAATATTTTACAGAAAAAAGTTACAAAATGCAAAAATTGAATTAAAATCACTGCAAAAGCAATACATATCATTTAAAACAAGTAAACAAAAGTAAACTTTACAAAATAATGAAAATAATATAATTACACACACGAATATTCGGTAGTAAAGCAATTGGTAAAAAAATAATGTACACATTATTTAAAAGTAAAAAATATAATATGGTATGAGCAATTAATCATGAAAAATTCAAATCATTTTTACGTTAATAAAAACAATTACAGTGACAGAGGCTGCTCAAGATATTTCTAAACACAAATGAACAAATAATAATAGGTAAAAGAAAAGGATACATTTTTTTCTATTAAAACTGTACTTTACATAATTTACACGCCGGCTTTGATCATTTCATAATACCGGGGTTCGAACCATTACATAGGTGCTATAACCAGGATACGTATGAATTATTATTTAGCGTTATTTGCGTTTCCTTTTTTTAAACCGGGAATTTTATATATCATATATTTTAATTATATTTGCATTTATAATAGTAGAAAAAAGTAATTTATTCGTTTTTTTTTTAATATTTTAGTTTAAATTGAAAAGAATTTTTGAAATAATTAATATATATATTAATATATATATATATATATATATATATATATATTATATATTAATTAATTATATACAATAATAGAAAAGTGTGCTAAATAGTAATTATTTCCAAAATTCAGGAATAATTATAATTATATTTCGAAAAAGATATATTCCCATTAACAGAGAAACTTAAACTAAAAAATATAACTTAAAACGCATTGATAAAAAAATCCGTAAGTATATATTTATACCGTAAATAATTTATTGAAATAGCCGTCTTTTAAGAGAGGAAGGTAAAATATTAAATGAATCGACATCATCTTAGTCGTAACATAATCTCAGCATGCGATACATAGGAGATAATTATCCTTACAATTGTAAGACGTTTTTCTTTGCAGTTAGATATATGAAGGAACCGGTGCATCAAGCATTTAACCGAGATATGAGAAAGTGTAACAGTTTAAATTGGTGCGGTTATACGAAATTGATTTTTAGAAAGAAATTACTCAGCGGAGAAGTTCTGTATTTTTTTACTGAGCGATGCAGTACGCATTGACAAACAAAAATATGCATTCTTTAGAGTTGCAGTATTATTAAAATGCTATGAATTTCGAATGACAAAGCCAAGTAATTTATAAGAAGTTCTGTGTTTTTTTACTGAGCGATGGAGTACGCATTGACAAACAATAATATACATTCTTTAGAGTTGCAGTATTATTAAAATGCTATGAATTTCGAATGACAAAGCCAAGTAATTTGTAACTTGATTTACAAATTTCATTTTCATATAATCTATAAATGTTAACTTATTATCGATGAAAATCTCCAAGTAACTTGGAAATTTGCAATAGCATTGTTGTACTCCATTATATTTTTTTTAATGAAATTACATTTGATAAGGTTCAAATGGAGGTCGTTTGATGTGCACTATTCCTTAATTTTCCGCAAGTACTTAATTATGATTAGGCAATTTTCCTGAGATCGTATCCCATAGTATGATTTTAAGCAAAAAGGAGGATATTATTTCTGCAAAAAATTCATTTCTTAAACATATACATAATAAAGCTCCAAAGATGGACCATTGGGGAACACCACTTCTAGGAGAATATTTAGGAGATTTGAAGCAACCTAAATCAACATATTAAGTCCTGTCTTTCAGATATGCCTCCATAAGTAAATACAGTAGTGGAGAAAACCTAAGGAATGATAATTTTCCTAATAGGATATCATGTATGACGCTGCCTAATGTTTTTTTTTTAATCAAAATAAATCGCGTCCACTTGGCCATGACGTTAGGAATTATCTGAAGCAAAGACTTCCACATCGCTGGATAAGCTGTGCAACAGCCGATAACCTCGTTCTCGTAAAAACATCATACAATATAAGATCGGTAGCCCCGATCTTATATTGTATGATGTTTTTCTATGGGGACTTGTGAATGGCCTGGTTTACGTCGCTCCGCTTCCTAATAATTTAGATAAGTTAAAAACAACGCATCACGAGAACTGTGGAAAGTGTCAGTGCAGATATGTTACAACGGGTTTGGAATGAACTAGACAATCGCCTTGATGTGTATCGTTTGACAGGAGGAACCCATATTGAGCACCTATGAGTTCCCAAAATAAACTTTAAGAAACACTGTATAAAATAGTTTAATAGTTTTGGATTAATAAAACATTGAAAGTGTATTTTTTATAGTAACCCTGTATTACAAAATGGCTATCGACCAGAAATCTCCCAGCAATTTACATTTATTAAATTTAATTTACATATTTTTAAATAATAGACAGACCCTGGTTGGAACTCGTACAACCTCGCATTATAAACTTATTTAATAACATGTAAATTTAAATCAAAACCACGTTAATAAATAAAGATTTTCATAAATAAATCTCTAAAACAACGCACACAATAAAACTGAATTATCCGCATGACGCAATATTCAATAGGCGACGTAAATTTAACAGTGCACCGTACAATAATTACATCACGAAGAATATTGAATATTTTCCAAATAAACCGTTCGTGTATTGAAAATTTAATTTCAAATACAGCAGGAATCACGAATTCATTCCAACGTAAAATAAATGTTGAAATGTTGTAATAATTCAAAGTTATTTAACATGTTTCGCTACGCGCGTCCGGCTCGTTATTATTTGATATATTTATCGGCGCGTTGTGTGTTTATTTAAATTTACACACTCTTTCGATTAATAAATTGATGTGTAAAAATATCACGCGTAAATAATTTAATGTGTAGGTATAACATATTAATTTCATACTTGTGCAAAATTATCTGGTTTATTTAATAAATAAATAAAATATAAAATATTTTAAAATATAGGTGTTTTTAAGATGAAACACTTTATTACTTTGTTTGTATAACTAGTTATACACAAAATAAAAAGGTGTTTCATTTAATAAAGTAGAAGCCTCAATAACTAACATTTTTTTAAGATTTCTAACAACTGTTTCAACTTCAATTTGCAATTTCGTTGATTAATGAGGCACTTAATTTTTGAAAATCCATGATTACTTTATTTAATAAAATATTCATGATTTTCAACACATTTTTATTTAATTTCACTACAATAGTTTCGCTACGCTTCTTCAGGTGAAAGAAGCTACAGTGTAGCGAAACAATTGTAGTGAAATTAAATAAATATGTGTCGAAAATCATAAATATTTTATTAATTAAAGTAACAGTTGAAATTTCTTTATTTTTATGGGAACAATAATAAAATTTTAAAAATGATTGTTTTTTTTTGCTTCACAATTTTTTTTTGATATTAACCTTCAAACAATGGCGCTAAAATTTTTGAAACGGATATAAATTATGAATTAAAGAAATTTTCAATTGAGATATATTTTAAATTAATTAAATATAAGTGAAAAAGAAAGATCTCTGATGGGATTGGAACCCATGTTCCTAGCCAAGTGCATTGCCAACTACACTACAGAGACAGGTGATACAAAATCTCCATTCAGTGCTTCAAGTCCACTTATATTCAATATATACAGACATTAGTGATGAGACATTACCTTGAAAAATGCATCAATTATTTCCACACCAATTTTGAAAACACTTATGGAACTGAACAAATAATATCATCCTTAACTTATGTTATTGTATTATTTGTTAAATAAGTTGGTTGATTTTATATGAAGAAATGAAAAACAAAAAATCTTTTTAACAACAAAAAATGCCTTTATTAAATTAATAATATATTAAATTAAAAAATTAATTATTAGTTTCAATATTTTATTCTTTTAATAAAGGCATATTGTTAGTTTCACGATATATTTTATTTATTCAGTAACTAAAATAATGGCAATAATATATTTATATTAAAATTAAATATGGAAAAATTAATAGTAATAATCACAAAAATTCAATCACGCCTTTTTTACAGTGTACGTAATTTTTGCCTGAACTTTTTTCTTTTTTCTCTCGCTAAAGTCGACCATTTGGGTTAATTTTTATTTTGCAGTTTCCGCAAGTTATATATGTAAAATTGTATTATTCTGTTTATATGTGATTTACAGTCATGCTATTTATCTAAACATTTTGAATATTGTTATTATTCTGTATAATGGTGATTTACCGTAAATAAATGAATTGAATTGTTTCATTTTAGTTTAAATGACCTCAGCGGTGAGAACCATCTCTGTTGTATTTTATTATAATTATTTTGTTATTACATAAAACATAATTATTTTCTTCTTGAATTTGTTATCGATCGGAGAGCTTTCCGCCTTCCGAACTATATACATATTGGAAGCATAGAAAACATTCTTACAAAAAGCGTTCTGAAATAAATGATCATTTCGGAATGCTTTGAATCAATCGAAATAACTTTTCCTTTGAAATAAAGTATTTCCATGGTTATTTGCAGAAATAATGGAAAATAAAAGTTTTTCAATTATATTAATTATAAAAATATTTAATTTAATACATTATATATTAATTGATTATTTTAAAAATTATTTTCATTTAATTTAAAATGTTGTGGCCGAGTGAATGAAATATTCTTTTCTAATCGATCGCTGATGCTTGTAATTTATGAAACTCCATAATTACTACTCGTAAATAAAACATTTTTTTAAGTTTCACAAAATGTATTGTACAGTTACTGCCACGAATCTTTGTATGTAATCCTTACAAAACTATTTTCAATAATATATAAATAAATAAATAAACCATTAAAAAGTTGCCTAAATGAATGAGTAATTGTTTTAATTTAAAAAAAAATAATTACAATTTTAAGGTTATTTTAAATTAATCACATTTTAAAAATGTGAATTTGTCTTTCAAACTGTGTAGGCTTTCACGACCAGTGTGATTAGAAATGCTGATTTCCGGTTGGAGTTTAATCTCCAACAGACCGAATTTGTATTTCATTCCCAACAATTGCTTTGCGGGTTTTTCTTCTGATAAGCCATTCACTATTTGGTTTTGAGTTATGTGATCTTATGAAACTTAAATTAAAACACTTGTGAGTTAATTTACATGCATTGAAGTTTTCGCTGGATTTTGCGGCTTCTTCAGGCGATTTAGAAAATTAACAGTCTTAAAAATTAAATTATTAAAATCATGTATCTTTTGCATGCACATACTACTTAATGTTGTATAAATTGTAGCAAAATATGTGTATTCAATTTAATGTAAGTTTGGATTTTGGCATTTTCTCGAATTCTTTTTTTTAAATTCAAGTATTCTATATTGGACAATAATAATAATAATTACATATATAATAACCATGTAAAATGTTATGCGGGTTTTCCTTCCCTTTTTCTTCACCACCGAGTTTGGAGATGTTGCTTCCCATCTCGGGCTAATGGTATCCAGGGATGATTGGGTTGGTTCCTTATGCTCTTACTTTTTTTAAATTTAAATAATTCACATAACTCAATCATCAATGAATTATTTTTTAAATTTATTTTATCTTATTATTAAGTATTTGGTTTTTTATTGCAAGTTTGAATATAGTGTAATTTATTTTTTTTTTTTTTCTCCTTGTTTTTTGTCTGATATATTGTCGTATGGTTTTTCATATTAATCTAATTGTCATTTTCTTTGTTGTGGATTTTTCTGTCCTTATGTCTGATTTTCTTCTTGATTCATAATCATGGATTTTCTTGTTGATTTGTGTTTGTTGATATAGTTGTACCGTATTTGTTCTCTTGTCCAATTTATAAAGTATTTGTAGTATTTTGTTTCGTTGAATTTGTAGTTTATTTAAATGTTTTTGTGTTGTATCACCCTATATGTTATTTAGGTATATATTTAGCGATTTGAACATTGAGTTTATTTGTTTTCCGTTACTTTCTAGGATGTACTTTCATAGTTTTGCTTGTACATATATTGTTTTAGGTTTTTTCTTAATTTGTTTATGTGCTGGTCCTATTTTAAAATTTCCTGTATTGTTAGTCTAAGATACTTTACTATTGTGATTTATTTTATTCATAATTCTATTATTTTAATATTTAGTTGTACGTTTTCTGTGTTGTTAAATATCATGAATTTCTTTTTTCTTTCATATATAGTTTTGAAGAAATTAGCAAATTTATTATCCTTTCTAGTTTCTTATTTTCAATATTCATGTAATTTGAAAATATCTACATGACAGTTAAGCTAGCTAACAAAGTTCTCATTTGCAAATCACCATAAATTCATAACAGGGCAGAAAGACCTCCGGTCGATAGCCCATGACAGACTACTAACCCATCAATATGTATTGTAAATATAAATATTTGTAAAGAATTGTAATTCTGTTGTCTGAATAAAGATGTTTGTATATATATGAAAATATCTATAATTACATTTTATTTTGAATGTTAATTATTACGTTATATACGTTTTCATGCATTTTTGTTATTTCTTGTTTTGTTTTATTAAAATTTCCTGTAGTTGAATGTATGTCTATTGGGATATAAATATTACTATTATACAAACATCTTAAGAATTACAATTCTTTACAAATATTTATATTTACAATACATATTGATGGGTTGGTGGTCTGTCACGGAGGTCTTTCTGCCCATTAATATTATTATTAGATAAATGAATTATTTTTTTATTAAAATGAGTAAATCAAACTACATTATTTAATTTGTTCAATGTATTAAAGTCCTTGTGTAAAATCAGGAACATTTTATTAAATCATTGATATTTCAGTTGGAAACAAAAAATCATAAATCTGCATTGATTTACATAAATTGCTCCAATTCCGCCACCCTCCCAATCAAATCGCAAATTATATTAGTGAATCCACAGCCAGCGAAACCCTCTACAAATAATCCATAATAATTCCCCGAACGCATAAACACACCCTTGACATTTTGAATTCGATCAATTCGTGTTGATTTAGGATGAAGGGAGTAAGAAATTTCGAATTAGCATAATGCCATTTCTTGAATTGATTGGTTATTTATCACCAGATAAAATATGTTTAAGGATAACATTTATAAATGTCAAATATAATTAATATCATTAATTATTTTAAAATTACAAAATTACGCTGTGTATTAAAATAGCATATCAATGTTGTAGCATATAGATATTGATGTATTTAGATTCTAAGTTTTTAATTAAATAAAAATAAATTGATCCTGAGATATCCCGACACAACTCCCAAATTTAAAAACCCGCCCATCACCTTATTTGAATATATATATATAATAAAAGTTTGAGTCTTCACAAAAAAACTAAAATAATATTAGGTAAATTAAGACACATGTTATGTTCCATATTTTTATTTTCAGTTTCCTGACGTGTTTCGATCTTCGCAGATCATTTTTAACTTTAACTTTTAACTTTAATAATGATCTGCGAAGATCGAAACACGTGTCAGGAAACTGAAAATAAAAATATAAAACATAACAAGTGTCTTAATTTACCTAATATTATTTTAGTTTTTTTTTGTGAAGACTCAAACTTGCATTAAATTGTAAGTAAAAACATCTGTACATTAGGATTTATTTCTTTTTCAAATTTAGAATACAGTGTTTCGAAACAATTGTAGTGTTAAAAATAAACACAATTTTTAAATTAATAAATTATTAAATTATACCTCATGTACCTTTCGTACGAAACGAATTAAATTCTAAAATCAATCCAAATAAATCGAAAGTCGTCAATTAAAACCCGTTCACGTTCAGACGTTTTACTTTACACGTATTTTCGTGGCTTTTCTTTTTGCCTTCTTTCAGTTTCTTTTCCTTTTGTTTTCTTTTTTTGCGGAGTTGAGAGTGTATGTAGGACTTGTTGCCACGTGCTGTGGATACATTATACGTCCGCCAGCAGAATCCCGATCCCTTGGCGTCCTTTCAACGCGGCGAATAAAATTTCAAAGACAATTTCCCGACGAACCGAGGAAACCTAATGGTTCGCGAGAGATCGCCTCGTTTTCTCCCATCACACATTCTATATTTCAACAAAAAATAACTAAATAAAGAAAATGTATTTTGTGCTCATATATGTACGTGTATTATAAAAATAAGAGACGTTGTTGTAAATTAAATGAATACGGGTAATTATTTTTTATTGAGATTTTTAAATCTTCACGACTTATAACAAAGATTAATAAATTATAATAAACGGTAGCCCAGGACAGACAAACCTTTATTTTAATATATACATAGAGTAGTATGTAACACCAAACATGCTAGAATGTACTCAATGTAAATTTTCCTATGTTCGATGTGTACTGGAACCATAGAGATAAAGTATAAGAGAGCCAGACTGGAACGCATCAAAGCATTGAGAGCGATGTGATTGGCTGCGATTTCTAATGGTAATATAGTCAACCCAATTTACACTATTTTCGTCAAGAATAAATTATATTTGTCAACTATTATGTCAAGTGCAGCATGTATAATTATGGATATTTTACTTAACCATAAAAATCTTCTTCGTTGTATACATTATTGATACATAAAGATGTGCAACTCTTCCTATATGTCTGCTTTAAGCATCAGAACAGTAAATATCACTTGCTTGCGATAACTGACAAGTGTAATTCATTTTTGACGTGGAAGGGTGTATTTTGAGTTGACTATATTATTTTTAGAAATAGTAGCCAATCACATCGCACTCAATGCTTTGATGCGTTTCTGAACAAATCGAACATGGGAAAATTTACATTGAATACATTCTAGCATGTTCGGTGTTACATAAAACTCTCTATATATTCAATGTTTGTAAAAATGTAATTGTCTGAATTAAGATAAGGGCGGAGTCTGCCCATGAGGAAGAAAAACGTTCCTTCAGCAATGATGTAAACCTCTGCCAGTTCTTCGAAAGCGTGAAATTTTTAAAAGTGAAATAAAACTTATATTATTTATTTATTGTGACGACATACAAATTAAGTGATATGGGATATGGATTTTATTGAATTGAATATGTGGCTTCAATGAAATAAAATCTTCACTGTATATTCAGATCATCCTGATAAAGAATGTCAAGACTGTTAAATTTTGAAAGTTCATAATTCCTATTTAAATTACTGATTCGATTTTTATCTGGATTTTATACGACGTAAAACTCAAATAAGAAATATCCATTTATAAATGGAGAAAACTGTTTTTTTTTTTTTTTTTTCAAATAAAATGTATTATGGTTGCCAGTACAATTACATTGTTTCTTGCAAACAAAGATAAGAAGACTAAGAATTTAAATCGAATGAAATCCTTAAAATAATCCTGTCTGTGCGTTAAATTGTTTCTCCCGCAACGGAGAAGAGCCAGAAAAAAATATACATCTCGTGTTTCCCGGATTATCGTGTCGCTTTTCCACGAGGTAAGTAATTTTTCATCCCCCTCGAGGTTCGCCTCAAATTAGATTATCCGTGTAAAATGCGCCGCGGTATTCGCGGTGTTGAATTCTCACTCACTCTCAACCCACCCTCAGCTCATTAGAATTTTTCAATATTAACTTATCCAGATAACAAAAAATATGTGATAATTAATGGTAGAGAGAAACTCGAGCGGAATTTCATTAGTTATTCATAGTTTACGAAATATAATTTGTTAAAATAAACACTTTCTTCATTTTAAAGGCCTAACGTGCTTTTTTAATTTAAAGTAGATATTTTTTAATCTATAAAGAAAACAAAATTACTTTTTTATACCACTTGGATTTTTCATTAATCGTGACTAGTTTAGATTACTCGGTAATTATTTTCAAAGAATAGTTTAATCGTGTAATCGAAAGTAACGATTAATTAAAAAATCCAAGTGGTATAAAAAAGTAATTTTGTTTTCTTTATATACTATATTGAAAATGTACCACTAAGTTAACGCCGATAGAATTAAAAAAAATGATATTTTTTAATAATAATTTAATTTAATTTATTTTACGGAAACCTCCTCTCTACAAAATGATAAGCATTTACATAAATCATCACAAATAATAATATATTTGCCCAGACAGACACCTACATTTATTGTAATTATTTTTATTGTTATATTGTTGAAATTATCTATACAAGGTGTACAGAAAATGAGTGAAAAGCTTTAGGTAGCGTGACTCTTTGACTCATTTTTAGATAAAAATATTAACGAAAATAAGTCACACGGTCCTTCCTTAAGCCTCACGGGCCATTTAAAAGAACTATACATTTGGCAACGCTGGATCAAACAAGTGTGCATTTATCCTGTTTATAACTGCTACATCATCCCCTGGAGGTGTTGCATATACCTTTTCTTTTACAAACGAGCGTGCGTTGTTGCCAGATCTATTTTCATTAAAAGAATGCTTCTGATGAAGTTATAAAATTGTAAAAATATCCGATTTATTAATCATTTACATCAATGGAATTTTACACGTGTCTAATTGATTGTTAATGCTATTGATTTTTTACAAAATATTTAAAAAACAATACTAATTTATAGTCACATATTTAAAATTCCGAAGACCTCGTGAGCCTCAATGAAGAACCATACAACATATTTTATTTGGATTTTCTATTAAAAATTAATTAATGAATTGAAAATGAGTGAAAACCTTCATGTAATTTTCACTCATTTTCTGTACACCTTGTATAGTCTGTATAAAGATATATATATATATATATATATATATATATATTAATAAATTTATTAAATTATAGAGAGCAGCAGAAGGGTGTTGAATATTAATATTATCAAAGCGTAAAACCATAGCTAATGGCAGACCTTTACAATTTACATTGTAAATATTTTATTAATAGGTAACTTGTAATAATCTCCCAAAATATATGTCAGGTAAACCGGGAAATCGTTCGACGAACGAATCAAAGAACATTGCAAAACATTTGTAAAAAAGCTTCTTCATCCTACGCCAGCCACCTAAACGAAGAAAACCACAAATTTAACGAACAATATAAACCACTCCATTTTGCCAACAAAGGGAGAAACCTCAATATTTTGGAAAATCTAGAAATAATAAAAAAACCCATAAAGCCTTCTACTTAACAAGCAGGTCAAAATTTCCTAACATCTGCACTGAAAAAAAATAGTCGCGAATCTCCTCCATTAAATGTAAATAACTAGATATTTTTGTAAAAATGTTTGTATTTAAACTCTTTACCTGAAGAAATTGTAGCTTCTTCAGGTAAAGAATTTAAATACAAACATTTTTACAAAAACATCTAGTTATTTACATTTAATGGAGGTAGAGAAACATTTGTAGTAAAATTAATAAAAAGTAATATTTTATGCTATTTGTGGATTTTGGGCCCTATTTCCAATCGAAAACTTTATGTTTGAGAGAACGTTACCTTAACGTTCTATGGCGGTTTGGTATTCCGTATCTCTCTAAACCGTTATCTCAGTTAACGCTCAGCACCATTACAGGTATTAAAATTAATAGAAATGGCAGGCAGAAAGAAGTTATCATAAAGTTTTACTTCTTTTCGAGTTTATTTTCAAGTGAAACAGTTTTTTTAGTAGTGGTTAAAATGGAATGTGATGATTTAATAAATTTTGTTGTTATTTGCACTTATTCTTTTGTACAATTGAAATTAAACAATAACAAAGGTAATTTTGTACATCACTCCTACAGGTATCCATTGAATGTGTAATAAAGTCAGGAATTTATGGGAATTATGGGAAAATTAAAAAACACACATAGTCTATTAATTTTTCCATAATTCGCAATAGGTCTTTTTTTCTTAAAGAAGTAATGTTTGCTGCATTTTTTAAAGAGAGCATTGTGGAGTTTAAAAAAAACAGAGTGATTACTATTTTAGGTAAATAAAATAATTAGATTTGGCTCTGTGACTATTTTACTTACGTAAGTACGTTAAACAAATGCACATTAAAACAACTACTTCCCGGGCAAATACCCACGCCGGACATTGAATTACATAATGTACACCTGCTGCTGCATATCAACAAATATTGAATAATGCAACAACATTTTTGATCCGAGAAAAATTTTATGTAAAAACAACAAAAATTAACGTTACTTAATATAAGGCCATCTGCAGACACGTGTTTCGGGATCTATCCCTCGTCAGTACAGCTATGCCTTACACAATTTAAAGATGTTAAAAAATCAATTAAATTAATTCAAATACAATTTTTATTTAATATATTTAAATAACTGTGACCAAGTGGAATAAATACTTGTTTTCTATTTAAAATAATTAGTCTCAACAACCAAAATCAATAAGATTATTCCTTAATGAATAAACTGAGAGTATATAAAGCCACTTTTGCAAATTAAGAAATTAAAATGTTTGTGCATTATTATTTAATAACTTCCTGGATTTGAAAAGAAAAACTAGCTTTCGTGGATTTGCCATCTTTTCACATCCGGATTAATTCGGCGTCGTTTCGCACGCGGCGCTTAATCCTCGCGATTAATTCGTCCCGACAAGTTGCGAAGTGCATGTATGCAAATCTCGAGGAGAGAATTCAATTTGATATCCCATTTGCGAGATTATATTACGGAGGATCTATATGGAGTTCCTGACTGAATGGGATCATCTTGAGTGCAACATTGAGCCGGGCCGGCTTACACGAGTCGGAGGAATGTTTTTCATTGTATGTCACTTGTCATCAACGAAAAATGGAAACAATAAGCGAAACTGGAATGTTCATATTATTTGATTTAATACTTAACTTATATAATTATTTTATATCAACATAACAACGTTAATAATTATTGAGCAATTAATTCATAAACATAAGAAAATTTTAGGATAGTATATAAAGAAAACTCCTAAAATTTTCTTTAATGTTGTCAGCGTTAACTTGGTGGTACATTTTCAATATAGTATATAAAGAAAACAAAATTACTAATCCAAGTGGTATAAAAAAGTAATATTGTTTTCTTTATATACTATATTGAAAATGTACCACCAAGTTAACGCCGACAACATTAAAGAAAATTTTAGGAGTTAAATTTTTATCGATAACCGATACGTGAATAAAAATGAATAACTTTGTAACCGCTTGAAATATATGTTTACACTTACACTTTTTTCTATTTAAATTAAAAGATGTGAGTTTAAAATGATGAAAGAAACATATTAATATGTTTAATAGTTGTTGAATTAAAAAAAATATAAAATTTATTTAATTTTAAAACACGAATTTAGATTTACCGAATCTCGTAAAAGTACAGTTCAAACAGCTTCCATGTCTGGTTCACACAGGAATACAGCCTAAAGTTTCCTATTTTTAGAAAATAAGGATTTTGTTTAATTTCAACCGATCTTTTGGGAAATTATTTATTTCCTATAGCGAGTCGCCTTAAAATTAGATTCAAATGTGAGCAAGTTCCCAATAACCGTTAAGTATCAAATTTAATCATTTTTTGGAGACAAAAAAAGAATTTTTCAAATATCGAACCAATCTTTTGATAAATTAATTAATTTATTTGGTTGCGCGAAATTAATTTTACAGCGACTTGAAACCCAAATTTTTTTTCTCAAAACATCGGTTCTCTATTTTATCTGCTGGATTGTGTATATAGTGGAGCTGGAATTAAATTCGCTCAACTAAGTTTAAAAGCGACTCGCAACACACGAAAAAATAACTTTTCAAAAAATCAGTTCGATATTTAAAAAATTGTAATAAATTAAAGACGACGCAAGCGCCATTCGGTTTTTCGAACCTCATCAGACTAGTTTGTGGCGCTTGCGTCGTCTTTAATTTATTATGATTAATATCGGGTATATAACCTCAACACAATTTCCGTTCAGTCGCCTTCATCAAGGCATTGCACATGGAACACACTAGTCTGATAAGGTTCGAAAAACCGAAATGGCTCCCACTAGTTATCCATATGCTAGATGAATGGTGGCTGAACGTTTCATTAAATTTGAAAAAATCTTTTTTTTAGAAGAGCTCAAGGTTATAGATTTATTTTAGGAATTTACTATTAATCAAATAAAATAATAGTTTTCAAGAAACAATTTAAATAATTTATAAACAATCAAACGACTAATGTCCTTTTGTATGGACAATCTAACAAAATTCATGACATAGAAACTAAATATTTAGACGGCCAAAAAGTTACAATATCAGAGTTGATGAAGTTCCTAGAAGTTTCTATCGACAATAAAATAAACTGGAAAAGTCGTATACTTTAAATAATGTACACTTTTAAGGAGCTCTCAAAATATCTGAATAAATCAATAGTGAAACAATCAATAGTCTACAAATTTTTATAGTAACTCAATAAAACACTTTTAACTTTGTTTGCAAACAAAGTTAAAAGTGTTTTATTGAGTTATAATAAACCATGTACAACCAAGTGGAAGCCTTAACAATTAACAAATTTTTATAGTGATCGAAAAGACATTGGCGGACGCGATTGCTGTGCGCAATCTCAATTAATTGTTTTCGGCAAAAAATCTTTTCGATTCCGATTTAAATAAAGCCTCGCTGACTATTAATAATAACAAACAAAAAATCAAATTAAATAAATGTGACCAAATGAATAATTTTTTTTTTTCTATTTTAACTAATAATTTTAATCTAAATATAAATTATGATTATAATTCCGTATGAAAAATATTCAGTGTCTTTTATCCAGACAGAAATGGTATTTAAAACTTCATAAGATAAATTAGCAAAAGAAAATCTAAAATTAAATTCACAGCTGGAAACATATTAAAAACAGTGCAAAACAGGCGTTCCGTTTCCCATTCCCCTTCCTCGGGGTTTTAAAATGCCGGACGATTTGTCTCTTATTTTATTTCCGAGCGTTCTATAAAATCCAGTTTTAACC
This sequence comes from Philonthus spinipes, assembly GCA_963082785.1. NCBI lineage: Eukaryota > Metazoa > Arthropoda > Insecta > Coleoptera > Staphylinidae > Philonthus > Philonthus spinipes. The sequence goes on from OY720315.1 coordinate 16,045,393, forward strand.
TCTCTGAGAATTTAAAGGAGTCCTCATTTTCGCGTTAAGTACGGAATAAAGATCCGTTTTCTTAAATTTACCGCCGCGTAAAAATCACGCACACACAAACGCTCTTAAATCTCGAGACGATTTAGAAAATAACGATCGAAAATTATTTTTATTATGGAAAAATAAAGAAATGAGTTTAATATTTTTACAGTTATTTAAATTACAATTATATTAAACAATGAATAAAATACTGTAATTACTGTATTTTTTCTTTATTTAATTTTATTGCAATTAAAATCATTTTAACTGTTTGGGGTTGTAAGCGTTCACTTTTTTAACCACTGTATACAGTGGTTAAACATAGTAAAAAGTGTTTTATTTACAAGTAAAATCATTTTATTTTTTTATTTCTTGTGTTAGACACAGACAAAAGTAGAAATTACTGTAAATACAGTATTTTATCCTTATTTAATTTTATTGTAATTTAGATAACTGCAAAAGTAATAAACTCATTTCTTTATTTTTCCGTAATAAAAATATACTTTAATATTTTCGATCGTTACCTCACAGTTAATTTTGAATTTTAATACGTAATTTTTATTACCCATTTTTATTTTACACTTGTGTTCTTAAATTTGACACTTAATTTGATGAAGTTTCCCCTGTGGTCGAAACTAGTATCACATTAAAAAAAGGTACAGTGTGTGAAGATCGAAATTCCAGTAATAACCCGGCGCTTTCACCTTTTTAAAAATAATTTAAATAATCTTTTTACAACGAATAAGCAACTAATTGCAATCATTTTATAACAATTTTTGTAAAAATAAGTAAATATATATAACGCGACAAGGCACAATAAAATAATTGCATCCTAACCACTTTAATGAAGAATTGAAAAATCTCAAAATTCAAATATTTAAAATGATCTTTATTATAAAGGCTTCCACTTCGCTATACATGTTAATTTCACAAAAATCCACTTATATATATATAACAATCTTTATTAACAATTAAGTTTACAATAAGGTAACAAACATTGATTATGTATATCACACAAAAATTAATTAATTGTTAAATGGCTATCGACCAGAGTTCTTTCTGCCTAATCCACTTATTATTTCATAAGACGTGTTTGATAAAGACAAGCTAAATTTGTTGAAAGATCAGACGCATAAAATAAACCGGTAAACTTTCTGACAATTGACTATTGTCAAATATTAATTCTTTAACTATATTTTCAAAAGTTTCAAAGTAAATTGGATTTATAGTATGGCATTTTTAAATTATGATTTTTTATGAAAATGTTTACTGATATTTGTTAATTATGGACTGTTTAACCAGAATGTGAAAGGAAATTAGACTTACTGTATGACCTTTGTAAAATATTGTTTACAATTACAATTTATTGCTGGCAATCGCGCTTCCACTAAGCGCAATTACTAGCAATAAGTGTTATAATAAATTAACGAACAGGAAAGTAAACATTCTTACAGTTAATAACTGTAAATTATAAATTATACTAAATTTTGAAAGACAATTAAAGTATGACTTTTTTAAAATATAATGTTTTTAATTTTACACCTTTATAGCGGTACACACACCAGGCCCAACAATAAGTTTAACAACAATTTAGCAAAGAATAAAGTAAAGGTTTTGACTAACATTTGTTCATTAAGAATAATTTAAAGAAATTTAGAAAGTTAATTGAATTTATAGTATAGATTTTGGAAAATTAGATTATTTGAAAATTTGCCGAAATTATAAAATAATACATTTCCAATGTGTTAATGTTTAATTTCATATTTGTTTATTTTCTATGATATAAACTAATATGCAATTATAAAATAATACATTTCCAATGTGGTAATGTTTAATTTCATATTTGTTCTTTTCTATGATATAAACAAATATGAAATTAAACATTAACACATTGGAAATGTATTACTTTATAATTGCATAGAGGATGAAAATTAAATCAAAGTATGGATATAGAATGAAAAAAACATTTTAAAAATGATATTTTTTAGTTTTACAGAAATTTGTTGTTTTTACACAAATGGTTAAAATGTTCTCCATTACTCGCTGATTTGTTGCAAAAAGTGATTATTTGAATTATTTAAAAAAATCAATTATAATATCCTCTATGTATATTTGTAATATTGATATTTATAGCCTATGTTTTGTAAAAAAGAGATTCCGTAATAACAGTATTATTATTATTGAAATGGTGCAAGAGCCGGGTTACATCTGGAATTACTGACAGTTTCACATACATAAAGAGTGGTATAAAAAAAATACGTGTTTTGCTATTTACCTCTTTTTTATGAAACGTTGTCAATGCTTATCATGTTTAGTTATTGTTATGTTTTCCTATAAATTTAATAAATTATTAATTGTAATTGTAATTGCACGTATAGCTCTTCAGAATCCAGCGAAGAACTCGAGCCTAGTTCTGGAGTGTCATAACTCTCTAATGCAACTGGCAAAAGGCAATAGATAGGGTCTTATATGGGAGAGCAATGAAATGACAGATGCAATGAAATGACAGAAGGAGCTGAGCTTGTTCAAATAGGCCCTGAATCGATCTGTCCCCTTGTCAAACAATTCCTAAAGGCAGAAATAAAGGACATTGAGGCTAGAGAGAAAGAACGCTACTGGGAGGAGTATAGAGGAGCTGAGACAGCAAAAATCCTCACTGGGTGGTCATACTCACTACCAATAGTGATTGCTGGCTACTCAATAGGAAAGACCTCAAATTACTAACAGGAATTCTAACAGGACTGAAGGCCAGAAGGAGTTGAGCTTGTTCAAATAGGCCCTGAATCGATCTGTCCCCTTACCAAACAATTCCTAAAGGTAGAAATAAGGGACATTGAGGCTAGAAAGAAAGAACGCTACTGGGAGGAGTATAGAGGAGATGAGACAGCAAAAATCCTCGCTAGGTGGTTATACTCCACTATTAATAGTGATCGCTGGCTACTAAACAGGAAAGACCTAAAATTACTAACAGGAATTCTAACAGGACTTGTAACAGTTAGGGGCTGCCTGAAAAACATGTAATCCCATGTCGCTGATGAAATGTGTAGATTTTATTTTGTAGAAAGGGAGACAGTTATCCATCTCCTAACGGAATGCGAGTCTTTAGCTCATATAAGACAAAGATTCTTAATTAAATTAAATTATTTTTCGCAAGGGGAGGCACAAAAGATCTTTCTTTCGAAGTGCCACCAGAGCCCCACAAGTCAAATAATATTAATGTTAAGGGAGAAAGACCGATAGTCAATAGTAATTTTCTGAGGCATAACTAGTTGCAAGTGATTGTAAATATTGTGATGTGCTTTTATGCAACTCTCAGAAATAAAGATTTTCTATTTGTTATATTAATTATACTAAACTGTTAGGTTTAAATGTTTTTATTATATTTTTTTTATATATAAATTTCATATGGTTGTTCCTTATTAAGAAGAAATAATGAATAAAAATATGCCATGATTTCTTTGCTGAAGGGTGCGGTTTAGAAATATTACAAATATGAGCAATCACTAATTTGAGTTAGATTGTTGTTGTGATCAATGAATAATATTGTATTATACATTAAAATAATCTTAAAATAAGCAGGAATTTCATCAGATAAATTAAAAATTATTTTAATGTTTAGTTTCTGTGAAAAATAATTATGAAAAACAATGAAAATTGATCAAAGTTATAGCAAATTTTAAATTAAATTTTTGCTTATAAAAACTTGTGCAATGAAAATTGAAAGGATTTCACTAAATTCTGCATTCAAATAACTTAGCAGACATGACCTATTAATTTCATTATATCTTACAATTTTCTTTTGTAACTGAAACTAGTAAATTGGCGTAATACACGAAAATTAACGATTTATTTTTTATTTAGACTGATACTTTATACTTGGTAGATAAAAAATGTAAATACACATTCATATTATGAAATCCAAAAGAATAGCTCTATTTTCAAACGATTATTTCCATTTTACTATATAGCTGTCTCTTTCCACTAAACCGCAACCTTAATATAGGTAATTGTATTATTAATCATTAATTATATTTTTTTAGATTAATTAAATACTAAATTAAATTAGTTTTAATAATTCTTTAATTTTGTCTGCGTTAACTTGGTAGTACATTTTCAATATCGGATATAAAGAAAATAAGATAACTTTTGTTTACAACTTCGAATTTTATTAATCGTGACTAAAATACTGGTAAATATAACTGGCGTTAACAAATATTTATATCTTACCATAATATGTAGTATATTAAGTCAACCTAGTCGATAATGGTTGGGAAGTCTGGATTATCTTTCTCCTTAAGGATTTCAAGCGCCTCTAATAGATAAATTTTAATCACTTTTTAGTCACTATTAATAAAATTCCAAGTGGCATAGAAAAGTTAGCTTGTTTTCTATATATCCGAATATATCCGATAGTTTTAATAAATTTATTTTTCTTTTTTTTATATTTTTTTTTAAATCTTTTTGCCTTTCTACCGTTAGGTGTAAGGAGTTTTTGTTTAGTATCTATTTCTATATATTTTTTTTAATCGAAAATAAAATAATATATTATTATTATTTAAAATTAATTATACGAATAATTTAATACATTCACTTGTGAATAATTTTTTTTTTTTTTTTGATACAAATAAATTTTATAAATTCTGTTGGCTTATAATATACAATTCGTTATAAAACACCAAAATTCTGGTGCGCCTTGTTAGTAAGAAGATAATTTTATGTTCCCCTTACCTTTTTACTGGAGTGCTTGTGATATCTCGCCGGGTGCAGCATACACAAATACCTATCCATGGCCATGCAGATTAAAATTACGGCGGATTGTTGGCTGATGGCGCCACGCAGGAGAGCCTTGAACAAACAAGAAGAACGTTTTTATTATCAGTCGTATATGGGGGAGATTATGAAACGTAATTTAATATTCATTCAAAAAAAAAAATGTTTTCAAATGATTAATAAAAAAATGTATTTATTTTTTTTCTATAACATCAGCAATAATGATTTACGTAAAGTGAATACTTGAATAAACATACATATAACTATTTTCCATGCAAATTCTCCACATGAAATTATTATATTTAAATAATGATAACAAGTGAGTTCTTATCTATTAATAACTAACTAACCATCTTTATTCAAATGTGTATATGTATGTACAATAATATACAAAAATTAGAATTATATTCTGTTGATGAATCGGCTATCGACCGGAGATCTTTCTAATCTATTAATATTATTATTAATTTTTAAGATCAAATAATTATTTTTATAGATCTTCGAGTATTCACGCAATGTAAATAATTATTGTTGTGGCTAAAAAAAACAATTTCAATTTTTTATATATTATTTGAATATATTTGTCTTTGTAATATGTGTTGTCCTTTATTCGCGACAATTGTTTCTCACGCTTATATGGTTTCTTCAGGCTAAGAACGATAACAATATTTAATTAAGTATATCACTCAAAAAAAAATTTAATTAATAAATGTCTATCGATCATAAGCCTTCTGTCAATAAAACTAACTATCTCATACATTTCTTTCTAATAAATGAACACAATTGATTAATCGAGTTATTATCACACATTCGGAAAGCATAGACTTTTATTTGACGCAATTTGGAATCCTACCAGAATCAATGTCCCCGTCTGGCCGGCTGATCCCCATCCTCTGTACCCTCGGGACAGGTCAAGGATCAAGTTTTGTCCCATTATCCGTCCCACGGCTATCCCCCTCTATGATATCATGATGCCACGTCACCGACGACGGCCGGATATTGTTTCGGAGGCCGCATCGGCCAAGATTTAATGCTCTAGCTAAAGGGAGCACTGCTAATGAACAATTAATACATCCACGGCGGCTTGGATGCACTCATTAAAACTAACAGACTGCGCTAATTAATACGGTTAATGTTACTCGGTTATTTAGTTATTAATTACTGCTGTTTCCGGTTTAAGGTGGATTCATGTGTGAAATTTATGAAAAATTGTTAAATATTTTCTATGTTTTCTTATACTATATGATCACAAAAACGTTTCTCTTTAAGGCTGCGATTTTACGTCTAATAGACGGTGCGATTAGCGCCAGAGTGTACAATGGTTTCTACAAAATGTGTGTGTTTATTTTATTTCAACTTTGATTTTTCAACCTATCGTAAAACGTCTGTACTTCTAGGAAGTGTTCCAAATAAAAATGACGGCGTCGAACTAAATTTGTTCTCACTAACAATTTTACAGGATTAAGGAGCATACAAATAATTATGAATGTGTTAAATATAGATATTAAGAGGAAGACTTTCCACGTATACTCAGATATATTTAATATAAATTAGATGTACTTTTGTAAATCAAATTAATTTTTGAAAAAATATTTTTTTCACTTTTTTTGTTTTAAAAAAATAAAAATTATCTGATGTCGTTTATTAGTAAATAAGGTAAATGATATTTAATGTTTATTTTTTTATGACTGCATAACATTCTTAATCCCTTCAAACGGAAAAGTATTGGGTATCGCAGCCTTAAGAGTAATTTGATTCTTTCTTTTTATAATTTCAAATTCTGTTCGTTTCAATGAATAAATACAAATCAAATTTTACACATTAATTATATCAATTTATAGCATCGTTATTCACGAATGACCTAAGATGTCGAAGCGCCCTACAATTCCCCAACATCATTATTTCTTTTTTTTTATTGAATTACTTTCTCATGTATCACTTGGTGAAACATTATTAAAATGATATTTAAGAGAAAAAATAAAAACACTTGGTTTGTTTCACAGAATATTTTCTAAAAATTATTTATTTACTCGCTTTTACAGTTCTAAAGTTTGTGTTGTCACACTTACTAACAGGTATGTCTAAAGTGTATGCAAAGTGATGACAATTCGAACAAGCATTCATCAGAAAGAGAGACATTTGGATTTGTAAGAGTGGTAAAACATAAATCTAAAAAAATAGTATGTACCATTCTTTTTTTACTGTTAATTATACAGACGAATCAAAATTATATTATTTAATATTTTCCATTTGGTGCAATATTTGTTTTTTTTTTTTGTTAAATCGTGAATTTTCGTTTATACAGTTTATTATTACAACTCTATACATGTTATAAAAGAGCCAAAAAAATACAGAATAAAATACACTTATTTAAATACCTCAAGAGAATTGTAAATATACATACGTACATGAAAAATATCCATTATTTCAATTTTATTTTTTTCATATGAAACATATGTTATAGAATTCGCGGAGAAGTGTTATTATCTGTACTCGTACGATTACTGCACTCGGCTACACCTGATGCGCAATATTTACCATTACCATCACTATGAAGTGTTTATTTGCGAACAGCTATTTCTGAAAAATCGAAATAAAATTTCAAGAATCCACTGCGTTTCTTCCTTTATGTGTCCTATGTTTTCCTGGAATGTATTAATTAGTGGAAATTTACATTTTTAAGTGTATTAGTGATTAGTGCAGTCGATTTATCCTCGTGTGCAATATTCAAGATCTTACAAAATTCCACTTACCACACTAATTATATAATATATTATTACTCAACACATATCTATATTTCTGAAAATTAATTTATTGTTGCCCAATAAAATTAAGAAATATTTTATTGCAATTTTTTGCGAGATATTGTTTTAAAATTCCCAAAAAGCTATTTCTGAAAAATTGAAATAAAATTACAACAATCCACTGCATTTCTTCCTTTATGTATCCTATGTTTTTCGATGTATTAATTGGTGAAAATTTATTAATCGGGCCAGTTTCAACTTCGATGAATCTTTACAGTTACGTTTAAAATAAAAAAAATGGGTAATTAAAGAAATGTAGTAAACTATAATTATTAGCAACAGCATTGGGTAAGTATTTATGTATTTGATAAGCAGGAAAAGTAGGGATTGTGTGTACAGAAAAGGACAGTGTTAAATAAATAGTCATAGAGAGTAGTTGAACTCAAAATACGAAACTTATTATTGCTCTCATATGAATCTTCCAAAACTCAACATTACATGGCGATCCTGCCATAGAGTGATATTTAAATCAAAATGAAAACAATTAAAATTAATTCATTATTAAAATCTGAAAAATAACGTGAGCTACAACGTCAGGTTATGCCATGGGTCACTTTCATTTAAGTCAGAAACAAGTAATGAACATTATTTTCATTCGTTTTAAAGCCAGAATTAAGCAAATATTGTGAAAAGTATTTATTTTCAATATATCGGTTACTTTTTTCTCATTAATCACTTGGTAAAACATATTCAAAAATAATTTAGTTTTCTACTTTTGCACAGACTAGTCAGTATCCCCTTAAGTAAAGAAAACTTTGAAATAGAATTAAGTACAATTAAAACAATTGCTAAAAACAATGGATATTCTGAAGATTTAATCAACAAAATGCTGAGAACGAAACAATACATTTACGAAAATATTTTTATAGTGTGGCGAATACAGAATTAACAACTTTTTGTTCGTTTCAAAAAGCTTTATACAATATTTTAGTGTAGATTAGAATATATTAAACCGGTATCTTTACAAATCAAAAATATTTTAAAAGGAAAGAATAACGACATAATTTTGACTAACTCGATAAACTTAGGAAAACTGTTAGTTAATAATAAAACTAAAACTGAAAATTGTAAATTGAAGAAAAGTGGTATTTATAATTTACAATGTGATGATTGCGATGCATTGGACAAACCGGTAGGGCTTTTGATATCAGATTAAAAGAACGCAAGAAAGATAGAAAATAAAAAACAAACTATCGGTTTTTCCAAACACTGCATTGTATCTAATCACCACTTTTCTTCAAATGATTTTAAAATCGTGCATACAGGTAATAAGGGATTAACACTTAACTACCGAGAGGGTTTGGAAATTTCAAAATCCTAAAAAGCGAGTAAAATTGTAGTTAATGACAATGAAGACCTTTAGAATTTCCCGATATTAAACGCCCTTATTACCCAATAAAAACTAAAAAATATATACATTTTTAGTTTTTATTGGTAAAAAAACTAAAAAATATATACATTTTTAGTTTTTATTGGGTAATTCATTTGCACATCATTCTTGATAATGGCTTTAAGCCGAAACTAGTTGAAAAATAAATACATTCAAGTGAAACAATACCGAGTGAATTAAATATAAAAACTAAATTATTTATTTTCAAGTCAAAATTATGAAACAAGAGCCAATTTAAAGTCAATCAATTTCAAGTCTTTCAAAGACGAGGCAATATCAATTACCTTACAGTTATAGCACAGACAAATATCAAAAAAAAAACTAAAAGGCCCTACAAATTCAACTTACGTTAACTGTTTTTTTTTTTTCTATATCTGACACTCTGGGGGAGGGGGCTGACGAAAGCTACACGTATAATTAAACAGGGCGCGCATGTGTCTAGTTGGGGATCGTTTCTGTATGTGTGTAAAAATTCTAAAGGATAACCCAGACCCGCTCGCCGATAAAACCGATTCATTGTTCATCCCGAGTAAATCAAATAGAATGGAATATTATTGTTATTATACGTGCATATTTTAATAATGCGCAATCTTCCTACAGTTAAGTGATATCAGTTAGAATTTTGGTTGGGTTTATTTTAGGAAATAATATGGGATTTCAATAACTACTATTATTTAATTTATTAGCTGGGTATATTTGATATATTTTTATGCAAAAATTAGGATGTATTTTAATTAAGGGGAGGTTCTAGAACGAGAAAAATGAGTCAACTTGGGATTTTTTCTGTCGAAGTCGAAAGAATATTTTAAAACGCGATTTTGTCAGTTGTATTACTTTCTGTCTGTAGAGAAAATATTCATTCGATTTCGACAGAAAAAATCCAAAGATAACTGATATTTCTCGTTCCGGAACCTCCCCTCAATTAAAATACATCCTAATTTTTGAAAGAAAATGTTTCACCACGGGATTACTGATAAATTAATTCAAAATAGAAAAATTTGGTTTTTCTGGCTAAACAAAAAAATCGTAAAAAAATGGACTAAAAGATGTTTTAGACAATTTTTTTTTTTCGTTTAGAAAGCCTAAAAAAATAAACTTAATTAAATAATTGCAATAAATCTTCTTATTGCAGATATATATAATTGAATTATTAGAAATATTTTGTATTTATTATCTAAAAATTAAGATGTTTACTCTTTTATACTCAAACAATTTCAATTCATAAACTATTAAGCGTATCCGCAACTTTTTTTACGTATTTATTCGTCGACGTAATAAACCGCAAGCCGTGCTAGCGAGCCGGACTTATTCTTTGTAATCCCTGCGGGTTGTTTATAGTGGCGGCGCTAAACCAAACCAAACCAAGCCAAAACTCGGGTATAATGCGGTCTCGTTAAGGTTTACAATTCGTATTTAGGTCTTATATGGAGCGATACACTTATCTCAGCTAAGCCCCTAATTAATGGCCCTACAACTTCATTAACACGGAAACAACATCACCTATAAACCGGGCGCACTTAAATACTAACGAGCTGATTAATTAACGCCCGCTGTATGCTCGTTTAATAAACAAATCAACTATAATAAAAGAAAATGCATGACAATGACTATTGATATAGGCAGTTAATTATAATACTTATTTTGCGGCAAGGACATAAATATGGAAATCAAGGCGAAATAACTGCTGGTTGATAGACAATTAACAGATATAAATTATATATATATATATGATTTTGCAATGTTTATTATTTATTTTATATAATTTTATGTATATATATCTATATACAGGGTGAGTCACTGAAGTGCCCGTCTTTAATACCTCCATTGTTAATTCAAGAAAAAAAAAAGTTTTCACACCAAAAATATGGTATGTATAACCCTATTGATCGTATGATGAGGTATGCGAACGATTTGTCTATCAATTCTAACTTTATGCTCTTCACTTCTTCATTTGCAGTTTTCACAGCCCATTTACGCCGCATGGATATTTCCCATCTCATTCATATTACATAATTTTTTTATCTATATTTATTTATTATCACTTGAAGATAGGAATAAGCCGGTTGCATTTTGTTTTCACAATGAACTGTTTGGGATTGATAAATAAATATTTTGGAGCGTATTATTTTTATTTTGTATTTTGTCGTAATTTGTGATTGGTAATTTGCCTTTTTTTATACATATGTTTTGTAATCTTTTTAGATCGTCACACTTTTCTCATAAAATTTTTAATATGTAATTATAATTTGGAAATGGAGATTCCGTTAATAAAGTAAATTGAAATTGAAAAGTATAGGGTGCAATTTAAAAAAATATATATATTACGTCCGTTTGAACAGTCACATATTTAAAAATATTTTTCGAGTACACTGTATAAAAATATTTCACATTTAAAGTTTTTATTGAATAGAATGGTATTATCTTAGTATGTATAAAAACATTTCATTTCTCCATCTCGGAATACAAAAAAATGTTTTTTTCTTTTAGTATATCACTGCAACTGTCAAAATTTTTAGAAAATATTTTTTTCTGCAGCAACCGAAAAATACTGTCACTCTGACTTATGACAATTTTGCGTGCCTTTAATTTATATGTTGATTTTTTAACTATAACTAGAATTAATTATATAAGATTTAATAATTTCCTTTTGTTCGTTTCAAGAAGCTTTATACAATATTTTAGTGTGAACATTCATTTCTTCCGTATTCGCGTAAATGAGGGCAGGCGCGACTTCATCGATTGTGAAAAATATAAGATAAAGCTTCATTTGAAAAACCGAACCTGAAAAGTTACAGAAAATAATCGATTTTAATCACAAACTTGTGAGCTATTGCAAGTTTGTATATTTCAGAAAAAAAATCGAATTAAGTAAAATTCAATAAATTGAATTTATATTAAATTAAATAAAAGGAACTCCAAAATAATTTATAAATTATTTCCTTTTTAGCTTCTGCGACATTTTGACTTATGTTACATAAATACTTAAAACAAATGCTCAATAATGGACATTTGCTGTTGCATAACAATCACATATTGTACAATGAAAAAATTTAGTGAATTTAACTTTATATAATAATTACAAAAGGAAATGTTAATACAAGAGCTTTTAAAGCTCATTCCGTTCATTCTGCGGTTGCTTATATGAAGCTCTATTTTTATTACACACCGTTTCGTGTATTTTTATTATTATTTTTTTAACTTTGTTTACAACTTTACTAACTGATTCCCCTCCTTTTTATGTACAGCGTTTTATGGCGTATACATTTTATTATTTTGAATACGGCCGTGAGACCCTTGAGGGATTACGCAAATGCAGTTTACACCGAAACCGTAATAAAGATAAAACGATCCCCGGCGTTGAATCGGCCGGAACACACAAAGCTAATCCGCGTTTTATTCCGGCTATTCTACAGATTTTTCCGCGTATACGCCAATGTGTGTTCTGTTTCGACTTTTTTGTTTCCCTATTCAATCGATGTAGATTAACATGAACCAATATTTGCTTGCTTAAATGATGCTTGCGTTTCAATAATTTATTCTATGCGGCTGAAATGTGTTCATGATTTAATAGTGAAAGTAAGATTAAACAATAGACATTCCTTTTTTAAACTAATTCAATTAGATGAGTTATGTGAGTCTTGTGTCATTCATGCAAGATGTCTTATTTTAATTATTTACTCCCTCCCTCTCTTGTATTTTTGTGTTTTATTCTTTTTTGTTTGTATAATTTTGTCCATTCCCTTTAAATACATGCTTCGCATGTCACTTGACTTTCTTCTATATGTTCTCCAATTCTTTATATATATATATATATATATATATATATAAATCTTTATTGACAGATTATTTTTAACAAAGTAATAATAATAAATGAATACAATAAATAACTAACATAAAAATAAATTCTTCTGCCAATTGGCTATCGACCGTTGGTCTTTCCGCCTCAATTCTTTATATTTGTAGCCTTTTATCATATTCTGTCGTTCCTTCTTTAACATAACACTTCTCACCTGACCAATAATTAACTAGAGAAATGGAACTATATAATTAATGACTATTTCATTTTCATCATTTCTCAACCGGCAAAAAATTAACTGGAAAAATTTAACTATATATTTAGTTAATTATATGAGTTATCTGTGTCTTGCGTCATTCTTGCAGCATGTCTTACTTTAATTAATTACAAGCTCCCACGTGCTAATTTTCTCTTGTATTTTTGTGTCCTATTCTTCTTTGGTTTGTATATTTTTATCCATTCCCAATAAATACACAGTTGACTGTATTTTATATGTTCTTCATTCTTTTTATTTATAGCCTTTTTTATATTCTGTCTCTCCTTTTTTTTAACATAACACTTCTCACCCGACCAATAATTAACTAGAGAAATAGAACTATATATTTAATGACTTGAATTATTTCATTTTCGTCATAGAATAATGGATGCACTAATCCAAATCGTGTTAAGCAACGAGTATACAAAATTACCGTTGATGTTTGATGTTATTACGCCGAGTCCAGGGAGTATGGTCGCGTTTTAATAACTATAAATCGCCCGCTGATTTAATTTATGGCGACCGCCGCTACAGCAGAAGTTGGGGTAATTACGTAACTTTTAATCGCGCAAAAATTAATCCGCCGTTTGCAATAAAAAGGCAATATTGTGCGGAAAGGAGGAAGCGCGCAAACTACGTCCGGATTAATTAATACGTGCGCGATCTTTAATAACGCCACTGTGTAGCGTTTAATTAAGTACAGTTTTAATAAAATAATCTCTTTAGTTTTATTTTCACATCTTTTTGGATGGTTTTAATGATACGTTGAAGTTTTTGCGTTGTTTTAAATAAATATTTTAAGATTTAAAAATTATTAATTATAACTGCGTTAAAATGTTTATTTTATTTAAAATATAATTATTGCAAAAAATTGATTATATAGATTTACTTATTTTATATACATTTAAGCATAAAATCCTTCTAATACCCTTTTTCTAAAAAAATAAAGGGTTTTATCCGCCTATACTAACAAATTATTTATTTTTCCCAAAAATTTACGTCAAAATCCTTCATTCTAAAATTTTTAATCCTTCTCTGCGTTATGAGAAGTCCTAATATCGCTCCAAACTTCAAAATTCACCATTCATGAATTCATATCAAAAAAAGTGAAATTTTTCAAAAATGACCGAAAAAGACGAAATCCCGAAAAAAGTGAAATTTGCCAAAAATAATCGAAAAAGACGAAATTCCGAGAAAAAGTGGAATATGCCAAAAATAACCGAAAAAGACAAAATCCTGAGAAAAAGTAGAATTCACCAAAAATGACCGAAAAAGACGAAATCGCGAGAAAAAGCGGAATTTGCCAAAAATGACCGAAAAAGTCTAAATCTCGAGAAAAAGTGGAATTTCTATAAAATGACCGAAAAAGGCGAAATCTTGAAAAAATGTGGAATTTCCCAAAAATGACCAAAAAAAGAGGAAATCACGAAAAAAGTAGAATTTGCCTAAAATTACCGAAAAAAAATTACCGAAAAGACGAAATCCCGAGGAAAAGTGGAATTTTCCAAAAATTACCAAAAAAGACGAAATCCCGAGAAAACGTGAAATTTTCCAAAAATGACCAAAAAAGAGGAAATCTTGAAAAAAAGTGGAATTTGCCAAAAATTACTGAAAAAGACGAAATCCCGAGAAAAAGTGGAATTTTCAAAAATGACCGAAAAAGACGAAATCCCGAGGAAAAGTGGAATTTGCTAAAAATTACCGAAAAGGACGAAATCCCGAGAAAAAGTGGAATTTTCAAAAAATGACCGAAAAAGACGAAATCCCGAGGAAAAGTGGAATTTGCCAAAAATGACCGAACAAGACGAAATCCCGAGGAAAAGTGGAATTTGCCAAAAATGACCGAACAAGACGAAATCCCGAGGAAAAGTGGAATTTGCCAAAAATTCCTGAAAAAGACGAAATCCCAAGAAAAGAAATTTTCCAAAAATGACCGAAAAAGACGAAATCCCGAGAAAAAGTAAAATTTTCCAAAAATGACCGAAAAAGACGAAATCCCAAGAAAAAGTGGATTTTCCCAAAAAATATCAAATGAAAATATGCCAAAAATTACTGAAAAAGACGAAATCCCGAGAAAAAGTGGAATTTTCAAAAATGACCGAAAAAGACGAAATCCCGAGGAAAAGTGGAATTTGCTAAAAATTACCCAAAAAGACGAAATCCCGAGGAAAAGTGGAATTTTCCAAAAATTACCAAA
Organism: Philonthus spinipes; assembly: GCA_963082785.1. Taxonomy (NCBI): domain Eukaryota; kingdom Metazoa; phylum Arthropoda; class Insecta; order Coleoptera; family Staphylinidae; genus Philonthus; species Philonthus spinipes. The sequence goes on from OY720315.1 coordinate 16,060,624, forward strand.
AAAAGACGAAATCCCGAGAAAAAGTGGAATTTGCCAAAAATTACCGAAAAAGACGAAATCCCGAGGAAAAATGGAATTTGCTAAAAATTACCAAAAAAGACGAAATCCCGAGAAAAAGTGGAATTTTCCAAAAATGACCGAAAAAGACGAAATCCCGAAGAAAAGTGGAATTTGCCAAAAATTCCTGAAAAAGACGAAATCCCAAGAAAAGAAATTTTCCAAAAATGACCGAAAAAGACGAAATCCCGAGGAAAAGTGGGATTTTCCAAAAATGAAAAAAAACGAAATCGCGAGAAAAAGTGGCATTTTCCAAAAATTACCGAAAAAGATGAAAACCCGAGAAAAAGTGGAATTTTCCAAAAATGACCGAAAAAGACGAAATCCCAAGAAAAAGTGGATTTTCCCAAAAAATATGAAATCTCGAGAAAACGTGGAATTTGCCAAAAACGACCGAAAAGACGAAATCACTAGAAAAAGTGGAATTTTCGAAAAATCCAACTTTGAGGGAAAATACTGGAAAAACTATAAATGATGCATTTTCAGAAATTTACATGTTCTGTGATAGAATAATTTTCTTAAGGCTGCGATTTTAGACCTAATGAATACTGCATATAAATTCAAGCGTGCTGCATCTCAACATCTTTATTGGGATCGATAATACTTTATTTTTTTGCTGCAGATTATAGAGGAAAAATTAATGGGCATTTCAATAGAAACCTCTGTCAATCAAATCGGTATGAAAACTCGTCATCTTTAAATATTTATAGTAATAAAATAATGGCTGTATATTTGAAGAATGACTTACCAATAAGATCAAAAGATTTACATTTGCTATTTAATAAGAATGTCGCATATTAATTAAGTTTTTCAATAGAATAGTAAAGTGGAAAATAATGCAAAAGGGTGGAAAATTGCCTTATCTTCTTCGTTTCGCACCTAATAACCATTGCCTATGTATTTTGACTCAATAAATAATATATATATATATATATATATATATAGTAATATATATATATATATATATATATATATATATATATATATATAACATCTTTATTGAGGCTTTGATACAATTAGCTATAATACAATATTTGATTTAATATGAACTAAATGGCTTTCGACCATTGGTCTTTCAGCCGGAAGTCCTTGTCTTTATATTATGTCAGTCTGTCAGTCATTGATGAGTGATGAGATGTATGAATATATTGTGGATTTAGGATGTTGAAATTTAAGAGGAATGTTTGGGTTTCGTTTGCTACAAAGTAGGTTTAGTAATTGGGTTCATGGTAAACTTTTGGGCTAGTTGTGAAAATCTTTGGGGTATAGGGATTACGCCTGTTTTGACTCAATAATATTTTAATGGAATATTTATTAAATTATATGTGAAATGTTCATTTCTGATAACAATCTGAATTTTAAATAATTACATTTTTGCGAAATTTATAACATTATAAAATTTATTTTCAATTTATAGCAAAAGTTATTGAAATTATCCTGAAATTTCCTGGAAAATAGTCCTATATAATTGAATGAAAATTGTCCATTCATTTCAGATGACATTTTCTGCAATAATAACATTTTCTTACTTAATTTAATTTATTGAAAAGTCAGCAAATTCGGATCATTTATTTTTTTATTTTTTCATGAATTGGAATAATTCATAAAAAAACAATGTTAGCAGACCACGCACTGCTGCGCGTCACACTTTTTAGTGTACGTGCGTTAGGCCTTGTTTATAGTGGGGAGTCAAAAGCCTAGAGCCTAGATGCTTTTGAGTGCGCACGCATACGCGATGTTTAGTACTGTTGATAATTTAACAATCATTATAGGGTAAAGCTAGTTTAAAAATGATCGCGACGAAAAGTCGCTCCACTGTTAGAGAGAGCTTTTCTAAATAAAATTGACGGCGTCGAAATAAATTTGTTCTCATTTACTATTTTACAGGATTTATGAGTATACAAATAATATATTATGTATGTATTAAATATGGATATTAAGAGAAAATCTTTCCACGTATAATCGAATATATTTAATATAGTTTAAATGTACTTTTGTAAATTAAATTAATTTTTGAATAATGATTTCGATTCAACGGATGCTGAGCTGGCTACAATTTTTTTTTGACAATTTCATTTAGAATTTAATAGATTTATTTGAGAAACTGTCATATTATTTCATAATTATTTACTATACTTTTTTTGACAATTTCATTTATAATTTAAAAGATTTATTGAGAAACTATCGGATATGTTATATTATTTCATCATTATTTATTGATAAATCAACAAATATCACAAACAAGTAATTTTTACAATCCAATTTATCCTATTTATAACTGAAACGCCAATTACATTTTATTTTTCTTTGTGCCCGCGCGGAGTTTTGGGAAATTAATTAATCCAAGGGCTTATTAAATGTTTCAATTAAGACTTGATGAATTTCACGCCGACACGTCGGTTTCTGGGGCAATTTCGCATCGCCCCCGGGGAATGGGATTTACCGACAGGCTTAATAAACGCATTTTTCCGCAATTTTCCTACGTGACTGAGTTCTCTAATACTTAGCCCCCAACCCAACCCATAAATTCCGCGACGCTTTCCTCTCCACTACATTCCGGTCACGGTATTATTGGAAACATATTATTCCATTAAACGTCGAATTGAAAACAATAAGTTTATTAAAGAAATGGAAACAATTAAAAGGAAAATTAATTAACTTTTATATTTTTGACGGCTGAGGGTTCTACTTCGCTATACTTCGTTAAAAACACAAACAATTTTAAACATTAAATTTTACTCCTTTTTTATATATATATCTTATTTGAAATTTACTTTTAGTTTACTTTTCAAATAAGTTTCTTTCTTTCTTAATCTTATCCTTTTTTACCCGTATTGGGTGTCGAGTAGAATAGCTAACAATAAGATTAATATGTATTGTATAATTTTAATTGGACCGTATATAAATAAATAAATATTTTTTATAATTGATTATTTTATTTACCTGACCTGATTTTATCAAAACTGTTAACAATTTCAATTAATTAATTGTTTCTCTCTGTGTATTTTGTTATCATTCTTGTAAGCAAACAGATTACATTAAATTAAAAACAGAGCGTGCTTTTTGATTTTAGTTTAATATGAATGATAAAACACATAACACAAGTATTATCATTTAGTCAAAAAACCAGCCACAATTTTTCTATTTATTTTATATTAAATAATTAATATTACACTTTTTTATATTGGTCGGAGAGACCTTTGGTCAATAGGCCAGATAGACTATCACCTACATATAAATAGAAAAGAGTATTATTCATTCACTTGGTCACAGTTATTTATGTAATTCTATGTCCGGCGTGGGTATTTGCCCGGGAAGTAGTTGTTTTAATGTGCATTTGTTTAACGTACTTACGTAACGTAAGTCAAAAGTCACAGAACTAAATGTGAAAATAATTTATTAATTATTTTCAAATCATTTTTATTTAATAACACCTACATATATTGTAATTATTTATATTATATTTTTTATTATCTTTATGGCCTGAGTAAAGATGTGTGTATAAACATTTTTTAATAATATAAAAACGAAATCGCGAGAAATAGTGGAAATTGCCAAAAATGAGTAAATCCAAAAATGTTGATAAAATTATTTAAGAAGGATGAATATCGAGGTGTTCGTCATATATTTCTAAAAATTATTATTAACATAAAACTTTTTTTTATGTATATATATATATATTGTTTACTTATTTGATCATAGTTATTTTAGGTAAATTAGCTTTAATGGTTTCAATAGATTTTTGCATTTCAGTACTTACATTATCTAAGTCATGTTTACAGTTGTTAAAGTTATAACAATTATTGGACTTTTATATTTTATTATTGTATACTTTTTAGTGTATTGCATTGTATTATTATTTTTAAAACTAAACATGATTCATAAAATCCCAAGTGAAATAACAATAAAAACAAAATTCAAATAAAAAAATATACCGAACATTCCAAATGCACTTTCGGTGTATTTTTATTTATCTCAGCGCGTGCGACGACGTCGAAATAAAAATCTCCCCTCGGTTCCGAAAGCGCGTAATAAAATATATAACTCTTTTATACTTTTACGTCCCACGCACAACACGTTTTTCCCACACTTTGGGATTTTTTTTTGCGCGCCCCTCCGGCAGTTATGAGTGGAAGGATTACAACCCCTCTTTCAGCGCTCCTGTCTATCATCCTGGAGGATACACGGCGAATAAAAAGCGTGTAAAGGTTGTCTCGCACATTCCCTTTTTTTTACAAGGAAATAATATTTATGTCACACTTTAGTTATATTTATTAAAGTGTCGTTTTGAAGAGATTTGATTTTTTTATTAACGGAATATTAAATAATAGAAAAAACTGCAATATAGAAAAATATTCCTTAGATATTACCCATTTTATATTACGCAACCTTGACATTAATCCTAACGTCATAAAGCAATTTAACAATACTCTTTCCCAGTCAACATAACAAAATACCCCAAAAATCATCAAATCATTTTACAAATACCCCTTTCAAAAATTAATTCTCAAACTATTAAAATATAAACGATAACTATACGTACTGATACAACCAAACTTGAGATAGAAATTCAACACCATTAATGAAGACATCAATAGACTATTTTTTCAATACAAGACATAATTAGCTAAACACATACAAAGACATAAATGACCTTCAAGGAAAGACTTTCTGGACACGAATTAATAAACTCTCGAAGTACAAAAAATGGATAACCTTCAACAGATAATAGATCCGGACACCGACGAGACTATCACTGACACAGAGATAATTACTGACAAATTCTCTTCAACGAGATCTATAATATATCACAGGATACAGACTTTGACAAACACTTTTTTTAAAACTCGTTGGCAGTTAGAATGACGAGTTTTTTCAATACGGCAGATCTAAAAAAGACAACTGACATATTCACTGAAGAATGGCTATAACGTCATCCTAAAAAAGGGAAGTAAAATAAAAACACTGCACCGGACATGACTATATATACAGACGTTTTCTTAAATCTCCACCGCCTCATATCCATCACTACAATCTCAATATCCTTAACTGTTCCTACCAACATAATTATTTCCCAGAGAAGTGGGAAATTGGTATGACAATATGTATCCCAAAACGTAACTAGAACCCATCTCTTATTCCTAACTACCGTCCAATAATACTCTTGTCAGTCTTAGGCAAAATGTATGATTCCCTTCTAAAAACGTCCTCTTTCTAATTACAGACCGTATTTCCAAATTTCAATTTGGTTTCCTTCTCAAACGCACCACAAGTCCCCCACACAGTAAAATTTTACTAATGACACATTTCTTCACAAGTTCTACAAGGACTGTCATTCGATGAGTATTACTTTTGGCAATTTTTGATATTACTTTTTATACAATGATTAAGCACAAATATCGAATTTGTGCCTGCAATGCATTGCTATTAATTTCAGAAAATCGCTAATGATAAAATAATAAATAAAAATTCTCAACAATTATCTATTTACCTTGTTCATTGACGTTTCCTGTATATATTTACACATTACACATCTATGAAAAAATGCCATGTACGTATGTATGTGTTGAGGTATATGGCTGAAAGTAGCAAATTGCGTTAGGGGCGCGTTTTCGTATTCAGCGAGGTTTTCCGGTGTTCGGAATTTTAGAAACTCAGAGCGCGCGCGGTGTATCGAGGCCCTCGGCCCTTATTAGATCACCCGGGGACACTAATTCCATTCCGGTGTCATCCACCCTACTCCTCCTATTTTTTTACCTTATTTTTCGCTCCTTTCATTCCGTGCGGAAAAGTGAGCGCGTCGCCCGCAGAAACTAGTCAATGCGGACCCACACGAAATGAAATAAACAACAAAAAAGAGAGAGAAGAAAAAACTACACTGGAAACAGAAACAAAAGTTTGGAAGTTTCATTTTTTTGAGAGAGGAAGTAATTTCGAGGTAAATAAATCTTTTAAGTTGGGTTTTATTTAAATTTATTGTGTATTCGAGAAAGCAGATAATTATTTCTTTCTGATTTATCCAACAGTTAATTATTTTAAAATCATCGTGTCATTTTTATTTATTCTATAATAAATCATTAAATAAATTAAACACAAAGAATTTAAAAATAATTAACAAGTTATTGCGCGACGATTCAGAGGAATATGGCACCATAAATTTCTACGAGATATAAAATCGTTCCATGTGTTGGAATACCAAGCGTTTTAGTAAGGTAACAATACGTAGATACGCGACGGTATTTGACGGGGACGATGAATAAAATCTACCTTGTTACGACGCGCATGCTCTTTATGATATTCACAAGTATATCACAGATATATCTTATGTATAATGAATTGAAAAGTAACGGAGTTTATCATAGACCTATTATGTAAATAGATAAAGGATGCGGCCGTATCAATATCTGAGGTACGGGGATTGTTTACACCTGTGCACTAAAAATGTGTTTCAAAATTCCAGTTTTTAAAGAGAGATAAAAAAGACACATTTAAATGGTCTCCAACCGGACATATGCGCGTCGTGTTTAATTTTGCACGGGGCGTTCCCCCTCTCCCCAGAGTGTTAGAAATAGAAAAAAATAAGTTAACATTGTAAGTTGAATTTGTAGGGCTTGTAGTTTTTTTTTTTTTTCAAAATTCGAAATTACTTTACTTTTTAGGAAAATAAAATCTGCCAAAAAAATGGTTTTTTTTTTGTCAAATAGTTCCATTTTTGTTAGTTTTTTTAAAATAATTGAGCCACGGTGAGGCCCCTCAAACTCAATATACTATGTTAACTGTTTTTTTTTTTTTTCTATTTCTGATACTCTGGCGAGAGGGGGAACACCCCACACAAAATTAAATACGGGCGCGCATGGGTCCGGTTGGAGACTATTTAAATATGTCTTTTTATTTCTCTCTCTCTCTAAAAACTAGAATTTTGTAGTCCATTATATGACCAATATAACTGACAAATCCGCATTTTAAAATATTCATTCGACTTCCAGAAAAAAAAAGTCCCAAAATTGACCCATTTTTCAGGCGTCTGGTCCAAAACCTCCCCTAAAGACACCTGGATATTCATTTGACTATTGATAATAATAATAATTCTGAATTATAATAAATGTTATTTTTCTTTTATTTATAACTTTATTCAACGACATAAAAATGTAATTGTATAACATTAATATTTAGTAAATTAAATTTTAAGATATAGATTTTATCTAAAAGTATTTTACATTAATTAAATATAAATAAACTTATAACATTAATAAAAAATCATAATTATTACATATTTTTTTCTTTTTGTGCTCCACACCGCGAGCTGAATTAAAAAAAAACTTTTTTGAGAAACGATTATAATATGATGCTTGAATAAAAAATAAAAAAATATCTATAATAATTCAATTATATATATGCAATAAAAATGGGGGTTTCCCATTTAAATCATCAAAGTAACCCACCGCTTCAGCTACAAGGAATGGGGGCAAAGGCGTGTATTTCGTGTCATTCAATAGAATTTTGAAAAATATTGAATACGTATTGTTTTTGTGTTTCGATTGGATGTGTATTTCTAAATAATTTGAACGCCTTGGAACTTTCTATATACTCTGTATATTAAATAGACTTAGTTGGTCATTTATGTTAGCTTAAATATTTTCTAAAATAACTTGAGTTAAAAAAATACTGTTTTCACAAGAAAAATATGTTAGTTATACTCATACATAGATAGCATTTAAAGGCTGGAGCTTGTTCATTACATAGCCAGCGATAAATGTAGGAAAGGGAGGAAGGAAATTTAACTATGGTGAATGCGCCGGGTTCAACGTTATTCCTACATTAGCACGTGTGTTAGATTATTGTTATAATAATAATTACCGAAACCCTAAATTTACCTACATTTAGTGAAATATTTGTTAGCCTAACTTCTAAGTGGTCTCAGAGAAAATCAGCCTTTAAATAATTTTTGTTAGTAGCAAATTATTTTTATAAAAAAATGTTTTTATACCGGATTACTGCATTATTATGAAACATGACGAATAATGAAATAACAATATATGCGATAAAAAAAATATTAAATTAATACAAATTTGACAGTAATGTCATGGTAATATCATGGTAATATTAAGGTAACTTAAACTATTCACTTTTGACACATCCAACACTTGCTGGAAAATGGTTAATACTGTATAAAGATTTTTCTTTAAATAAGCACTTGGTTATTGTTATACATTTTTTATATATTTTTTCAGATTAGTTGTGGTCAGACAATCATTATCAAAGAAATACAAAAGTTTATAAAACTAAGGTTACTTAATATTACCATTTTTTTTAATGACGTAAAAATTCTTGCCGATTCATGGAAAATAAATTAAAAATAAAAATATAATTTAATTAATACATATTGGACATTACACTAATATTATATTTTTAAAGCCACAATATTTCTCGTCGAGACATGAAATATAAATCAAATCTCACTTGAAATTACTTGTTTCTCATCCACAAGCCTAAAAATGTAAGAAAACATTTTTTTTGAATATTCTGCTTACTATTTCCGCTGTCTTGCACGCTGCGTTTTTACATGAGGGGGGGGGGGTCGGATAATATTTGAAATTGGGAAACACGGCAATAGTTATCCACTTGAGCACTGGGGGGCGCTGAAGTCTCAAGTGGAAAATTTAAAATACTTTATTTTTGGGTTTTTACAATGATTTATTTATTATTCGTGACTTTTGTCGCCTTATAAGGTATATTTATTAAACATTTATACTTTTAATTAAACATTAGAGATGTTCTAAATAAGGATCAGTTTGCCATATTTCAATTTGATTGATGTAAATCATATGAATTGTTTTTGACATGTTTTTTTTATTCGTCAGAAGTTTCTTCATTTTTCTTATAAAACTACAACAGGTAAGTTATTTGTTTAAAACACGTTTGCTTATTAATTTCTATGAATTGTATATTTTTGAAAGAATATACATAACTTAAAATTATGAACCAATCGAGCACTAATTTTTAATAAATATGATTTATTTCCCACATTCTCAAAATATGTTTTCGGTCTATAAATCTTCATTTTTTATTAAATATTGTAAAAAGCATAGTTTATGCTTTATTTATTTTCTATCAGAAAAAAATAAATGTATTTAACATAGACCTTTTTGAAGTAATATTTATACAAATATTTTCCTAGATTCTTTAAGGAAAAGAGTTCATATAATTATCCAGCTGAGATATGTCAATTAATTCAAATTATAACTGTTGTTAATATGTTTTAATTAATTCTCGAATGTAATAACAGGTTTCAAATAATTTTATTTATTGCAATTTCTTATTTGCATGATCTACTCATATTTCTTGTGTGAAATAGCACATTTATAAAAAAACAAACTTTTATATCAATAATTTGAAGTAAAATAGTGAACAAAAATTAGCACTTGAGCACTGGATGGCGTTCCGCGCGTTTCCCGCTAAATCCATGGATCTGGCCCTCTTATACTTTATCTCTATGGTGTTTACCCACATGACGGAACGTGCATTACCGAGCAGACTAGATCAACCCCGTTCCGGCGTATATGAACACAGCGTGTGCGTACTCACTATGTATAAACATATATATTTTGAGTTATATTGGAAAATAAAAAAAAAATGGTTGTTTGCACAAGGAGGATCTATTGGTTATTCTCATAAATGCCATTTAGAGGTGGATAGGACGAAATAAGAGAATGTTCATTATATAACCAGTGACTACATTTCTCATTGGCTATATAATGAAAACGTAGAGGATAGATTAATTATGGTGAATGCGCCGGGTGTACCGTCGCTCCTACATTAGCATGTGTGTTAGAATATTGTTATAATAATAATTACAGAAACCCTCTATTTACCTACATTTAGTTAAATAATCATCAGCCCAGAAACATCTAAATGGTTTCAGAGAAAATTAGCTTTAAAATAAGTTTTGTTAATAGCAAATTATTTAATACTTTTAATATTTAAACATTAGTGGTTAAAATTCTAATAATAAATATAAATAGATTATTAAAAATCTATAAACAAAATAGAGACTAAATTGAATAACTTTAATGGTAAAAACAATTTTGAAAAACGGTTTTTCGATATCTTTTAAAATAAAATAAAAAACGTTTCCATATGTGCTACCATTAAAATGCACCACCATAGTACTCCATAATAGAGTTGGGTAACTCCTAAGTGAGTCGGCTCAAAGATTTAGCTCAGTGAAGTGAGCTTGTGAACCAAGCCGTTCAGATTGAAATACCCAGCTCTTTTTGAGTCATGACTCATTTTAATTCGTTCGTTCTTTTAGAGTTACGAATCTCGATTTTTACGTCGCGAGACTAGCGGCATAGCTACATTTTTTTATTAATTGATTGCAATTGCAATCATTGTATAATCGCAATCACAATTTAACTCAACTCTATAAGTTGCCGAACTCTCATAGGCTGACTCGCTCACTGAATCGATTCTTCTAAGTGAGCTGGATCTTGTGAAACAGCTCACTGAAATGAGCCATTTCTCGCATCTCTACTCCATAGTGCACGCATTTTTTGCAATATTTTAAAATAATTTTCATCTACATATAAAGCTCATGATATTCACTGTTGTTTTTTTTTTTTGTGTGCAGTGGAAGGGGAAATCCAGCTACGGACGGAGTGTGGGATTCCTTCCAGTCAAGTACTGACTAGAAGCTGACCCCTCCCACTTACCGGCGTCGACTGCCAGGGTAATTGGCCGGTCTCATTATTATTTCTAATAATTATAAAACTTAAAACTAGGAACACTTACAACAATTAAAAAATAAGATTTAATGAGTTAAAATACACTCAAACAACACAAAACACAGTTCCAAAGGAACAAACAGATAATAAATTAATAATAAATAAACACGAAAACGATAAAAATAATTTAAATAATGAAATAAATATGAATAAATTATTAAAAATCAACCAATAAAACACAGATTAGATTGAATAACTTTAAATTCTCGAATAGTTTCGGGTTATTAGCCCATTTCCAAGAGAATTTAAAATTTGTTTTATTAAAATTTCTATGGATATTTACATTAATGGATATATTGATTTTTTAATTTTTATTTTAATTTAAATTAAATAAGTTAAAAAATGTCCAGAAAGAAGCCTAGGAATGTTTGTTCCTTGGCATACCCTTCTGCAAACCATTGTTTGTTATTTAAATGAATATTAAGATAAATAAAATCTATTAAAATGCTTAAATTATTATTTGGATATAATGTGTACAGTTGTGTCTTTGTATTTATATACAAAAGTTTTATATTTTTTTTTATTTTCTTTATATTAAAATGCTTTCTTTACTTCTCTCTGTTTCACTTTATTAACTACTTCCCAGTGGCGCTATTCAACAAATATTTCCATATAACCCGACAATTTAAATTAAACTTAAACACACTCTAACTAAACCCACGTCAGTGCCACTTTATATTTCTTTCCCGACACGAACGAGCCCACGATTAGAAACCTCCGGCGATAATAATATTTTATGCGAGAAGGGGAAAAACGCGGGCAGGGGGCGCTCCCAATAAATCTCGAGGACAAATCGTCGTCGGGGTTAAAGTGGACGGTGCATTCTGCGAATTTGTCTGACCCTTGCATACTTTTATAATGTGTACGCGTCGGCTGGGGAATTAACAAAAGGGTCCGGGCGTAAACCGCCCGTCGGAATTAATTAAGAGCGAAATCGCAACGAGAAATTCAATATTCAAGGTTATTACTGTGGAATTTGTTTAATTTTCAATAATTTTGTTTGCTTACGGTAATCGCCTTTTACAATACATATTGATGGGATTGACCGGAGGTCTTTCTGCCTTTATAAGTTAAAATACACTCATTTATTATTTTATTTATTATTTATTTATTTTTTTAATTACTTTCAAATAATTTTTATTTAATTTATTAAAATAACTGTGACCTACTTAAGCTCTCTTTTCTATTGATATGAGAATAAAGACTTACAGAGTTAGATTTTTGTAGATTCAGATGTAATATCATTATTGTTTCGACGGTTCCTATGTGGTAATTCATATTACATTAAATTAATTGAAAGTGTTATTATATTTTTAATAAAGGAAAAAAGCATTAATATATTTTTTAATTAATTTAATGTTAATGATATTTCAAAAAATGTTTAATATTTGTAATACCTACCACTGGTTTACGGCGATAGACACATTAGACGCATTCTGTAAATCATAACAATCATGAATTGATTTAATGCTTTTAAAAATATCAAGCCGTTGTATCGAAATTATTTTTTTCTTAATTAGTCTAATTGTAATGAAAATTTAAATTATCTTTAGTTTGATTCTCACTAAATCACATGATGAAACATGAAATATAAATTAATTAATTTGCAAAAATAGATTTAATTGTTTAATATTGAATATAATCAATTAAGAATTAATTAATTAATATTGTTAAACATATTGATCATAACTAATTATTTCATTTGCGAGAATAATTGAACGCGTTTCATGAATTTGTAATTAATTGGAATAATACATCAATAACAAATATTAATTTAATACAATTATTGATACTACGAAATAATATATATATATATATATATATATATTCATCTTGTTGAAAATGATAAAGTGAGTCGTAAGTCTGAATGAATCCCGCATTACTCCAGTTGGGGTTTTCCTCTTTTCTTATTTTATTCCTCCTGCATTTCTCCCTCTCTCTCGTTTTTCTTACATTTTTTTTAATCTTCTTATCGCCGATGCAAACGAGAAAACGCGTTTGTACATTAAGCGTCTATACTTTCTTACAAGTGCCCTCCACGCATACATCACAGTCAAGTCAGAACTTTGACCCGCACGATTTATGTGGAATAATATTATTTTCGCTACGTTTTTACTCATGCGTATTTTTTTTACACACACAGACAAGCATGTGATGTTCAGTATGAAATGCATTAATAAAAATAATATTTTTGTCATTTTTTTAGCTCCGTTAACTCTCGCACTTCAATATGATAAGTTTAACCATAACAAAATAATAAAAAATAACCATAGGCGGAAAGACCATTGGTCTATAGCTAATTGGCAAACTTTTACAATATGCATTGTAATATTATATATTATATTATATTATATTATATTATATTATATTATATTATATTATATTATATTATATTATATTATATTATATTATATTATATTATATTATATTATATTATATTATATTATATTATATTATATTATATTATATTATATTATATTTATAGTTATTGTGAAGATTTCTGTAGTCTAATTGCCATCAGTCGAAGACTTTTATGTAGCATTCGCTTTAAACTGGTTGAAATAAACTTCATACTATAAAATTTAGCAAATGGTTTGCTTCAAAACCTTTCTAATTTCAGCAATTTGCTTAATGTTAGTAAAATGTTTTAAATATAATAATAATCTTTATTACCCAACAGACAAAAAAAAAACAATTACAGATCAATAGGTACAAACTTAATATAACGTGCTATTAAATAAGATTATATACGTCTTAATATAAATGACATATTTAAACAAAAATAAAATAAAAACTAGAATACAATTGTGTAACAATTCACGGACGTTTTAAATAATAATGTATCTACAACCTTATAAGTTAAATTCTACTCCAGAAAGGAATGCCTTGAATTAACTCAGTCTACAGTTAAATATGTCACAATTAAAATAATTGTGACTTAGGCAGATACGACGCAATGGAGATAATTCAAGTATATTAGAGCGTGTATTAGTTATATAAAAGGACGTGCAATATCTACTAGATAATCTAGGCACATTTAAGTTAATTTTAAATATGAATAGTTTGTTAAAAATCTAGCAACAAAATAAATAAAACTCAAATTGGATTTATTAACTTTAAATTCTACTTTAATCGCTTAATTATATTCCACACTGCAATACACAATAAATACTATTGGTTTAATCAGACTCGGAAATAAGTAAAACAATGTCTATTTATTTAATTACAGTATACTTAAGACATTTATTAATATCATACTGTCACTATTTATTTATAATCAAAAGATGAGCTCTCGGACGTTCGTGATAGACTGACTGCCTCGCCGCTAGCGCACGCTTATATAGCGTGCTTGTTTCTCGAACTTCCCGGAACTTTCAATGAAGCCGCGTTTACTGTGTCGTGCTCGGTGGAACATTCCAGAGTGTTCTTTCAATTCGCTTCTTTCACTTTCGTTACAATATGAATCTGTTGTAGTTCACAATTCCTCCACAATCATTCAAATTTGAGTAATGTTCGTGTTCGTGTAGGTGGTGAAATTTGATTAGAATTCTCAAACAAGATAAAGAATAAAGTATTTCTTTCAACTTTTGTCTAAAAAAATAATTTATTTTTATTTTTGTTTAATAATATTAAATTAATAATTCTGCAACAGTTCTTTTTTTAGGTTTTTTTTAAATTCGAATCAAATTGGATCATCATTATGAAAATTACTCATTTTTTTGGCTGTGCAGGGATTATGACCTGCGTCAGATACAAATTATTAAAATTATTTATTACATATTGCAGTTTTAGAATTGAAACAGATGCGGCCCTCCAATTCTATATTCTATACAGATTTAATCGAAATTATTTTAGCGTTAATAATGCAACAGAGTGATCAACAATTATTGCAAATTGATGGGTAGGCAACCAAATATGCATTCTGATACAATTGAACATATGAAAAGAATATCCCCTAGATTGCAATTGGAGCAGCAAACTTTTTTTTTCAAAATAAATATAATATTTAATCATAACTGTATATTTAATTTTTACAATATTAACTCCAGGTTTTATTTTTTTATTTTCTAATAGACGTTGAAGCTGCTTTGGACGAATGTTCCCTATCCCTTTTTCGATTGCTGCTTTAAGTTCGTTTAAGGTATGCATTCGATTTTAAAAGCGCAATGACAAAATACGACGCACGACGAAGCTAGCGTCAAATATACTTACTCTTTATACATTCTTCCCTGGAATGAACTTGGAGCGATAAAACTGTTTGGGTTTTTCGCCGTGAGATTTAACTTGTCTACAATCATTGTTGATCAGTCTGTATGTTAAATTATTGAAATATTTAAATTTTAAGGTCCTATTGTGGTCACGCAAATAACTTTGTCGTGGAGTTTTTAACATATTAAAATCAATCACATAAATTAAATAAAAATTATTTGAAAATCATTAATAAATTATTTTCACATTTAGTTCGATGACATTTTTTTTACGTAAAACAAAATGTCACAGAGCTACTTTAGACTTTACAGGTACTTTAGACAAATGCACATTAAAACGACTACTTCGTGGGCAAATACCCCGCTAGACATTAAATTACATAATGTACACTTGCTGTTGCACATTAGTAAGGAAATAAATCTAAGGAACAAACAAGAACGTTACTTAATATAAGGACATCTGCAGACACGTGTTTCGGGATCAATTATATGTTCACTTTTTATGGGTTTTATAGACTTTTGGCCACGAAATTATTTTTTTTTAATATAACCCAATCGGTCAATCTGCTAACCCCTTTTCATAAGAAAAGAAATGTTATTTAAATTTTTTTAAGTCTGTTATTTTTTTATTATATTCTATTTTTTTTTTTTTGTACGTACATCTTGAAAATTCTTCCGATCTCTCTGTTTAAATTCGTACATTAATATAATTACGTGCGAGAACACGAGTAGCAGACGATATTCAATTTGTATCACAATGGACGCCTAAATGGGGAAAATTAAATTGGAATCTACGATTTTCGAGATACCCTCCGTTGTATTTGTTGCAATCGTGTCGCAATGCAATCAGACCCGATAAAGTGCCAACAATAGCGCGAAAACCCATTTATTTAATTACATTAATTTAAAAAAAAAGAATTTGGAAATAATTAATAAATTATTTCGTCTTTTAGCTCAAATGCTTTATAAAAAATGTTCATTAAAATAACTACTTCTCGGGTAAATGATATTCTTTTTAAATTATATTTATTTATTTAACGGAATATACTATTTTTACAAATATAAGACATACATGTAAAATGCAATAAAATTATATATACAGAGAGTTTCATGTAACACCGAACATGCTAGAATGTATTCAATGTAAATTTCCCTATTTTCGATTTGTTCAGAAACGCATCAAAGAATTCAGTGCGATGTCATTGGCTACTATTTCTAAAAATAATATAGTCAACCCAAACTACACCTTTCCATGTCAAAAATGAAGTACACTTGTCAGTTTTTTTATAATTTTATATTTATATATTTTATATCTATGAATTGAAGAAATTTTAATGTACATTTAATTTCAGTATTGTTATAATATTTCTGTTCTGTCTGTGTTTATATTTTGAATAATTATGCTGGTGCAATGAAAATATTACAATTAAATTTTGTATTTTTTTTTCTTTAGTTATACAAGAATCAATCATTAAAAAAATAATAATCACAAACATAAACAAGTTCCATTAATAAACGTCGACTCTTTTTTTTTCCTTGTTGTTTCCAGTAAAAGTTTATGTTATTCAGGCGATTTATCATCACGCGATTATTCTTTTTTTTTTTCCTAAAATGAATTTATCAACTCCCTTAATTAACTTTCTCCGGTAATTAGCGCACGCTCAATTAATTAGGAAATTGGTTTGTTTCACGGCCAGGCGACTGTATTGGCAACTTTTCCGCCCTCAACTTTGTTTAATTACCTCCGAGATGGTTCGAAATGTAAATAATTTACATCGAAAAAAAAAAATAATAATAAAAAACGATTCTATTGAAGAATATCAATAACTCGTACTTGTAAACCATTAAAAATGTTCAAAAAGTGATCGAAAAGTATTCAACTTTAAAAAAAAAATTAGAAATGTGTACACGGTTCTTTATGTTTAAATCAATCTTTACGCAACTTAAAATGATATAATATAATAGGTTATTATTCTAGCAGTAAAAAAATAATATAAATTTCCTAATGGGATTTAATGAAATTATTTATCACCAGTTATATTGTTCTCATAATAAATGGAATACTGAAATTTAATGATGATAATAAATCACAGGATTGAACAATTCCATTAACTATTGTATATAATTGGTGTCAGAATCGGAATTAATTAAACGAAATATCTTAAGAACATCAGCAAATAACAGAAATTTTGAGTTTTTTATATACGTATGAATATCGTTGATAAATAAGAGGAAAAACACTGGCCCATAGTGAGATCCCTGTGGCACCCCCGAGAGAACATTAATTAGTCTTGAAGTAAAATTATTAATTTTAACGATTTGTGTTCTGTCAGTTAAAAAAACTATGTAACCATTTTATGGCCTAATCGTCAAAACCCATTCTTTGCAATTTATGAACCAAAATTGAGTGGAAAACACGATGAAACGCTTTAGAGAAGTCAGTATAAACTGCATCGACTTGAGATTTATTCTCTAAAGCGTCTATGATATATGATTGATACAACAACAAAATAGATATTATAGATTTTCTGTTACAAAATCCTTTTTATTCTTTACATATAATATTTTTGCAATTGAATATCAATTATTCAGAAACATTTTTATCCAACATTTTAGAAAATACTGATCCTCAATATTATTTCGGCAACCACTTTTATGAACAGGCGTTATGAAACTTTTTTCCAGGCTAAAAGAAATATTCTTATTTTTAAAGAAGAATTAAATAATATATGTAAAGGTATACAAAGGGAATAAATACAATCTTTTAAAAAATAATTTGAAATTCCATCAAGCCCGATTGAGCATGAATTGTTCAGCTCGACAATTGCGTTGAAAATATCTCCTAAATTAATATAAAACCTGATAGACGTTCAATTATTATATGAGCTGGTTGATACAATGGGTGTGGACGTACTGACGACTTCATTAACATAGACCTTTGAAAAATAATTCGCAAATAATTCCGCACATAGTGAGACATGCTATTTTTACATATTTTCTTCTAAACTGGCTAACGACCTGTGGTCTTTCCTCCTTAATGTTTTATTTAATGTATTTTTTAAATTTGAATAAGATAACTTAATAGTAATATTACTTAATTTATTGTTTTATTTTTGATTAAATAATTTCGATTCGAAATTTGTTGCATTGTAAAATATGATATTGTTATGTCACAGCAAATTTCCATTATTGAATATTTGTTTTAAAGTAACATAAGTAAAAATGTCACAGTAACTAAAGAGGGAACAATTTATTAATTATTTTCACATAATTTATATTTAATTTAATTTAGTAGTAATAATTAAACTGTACGTACAAAAAATCCGAAATATAAATGATCTTCATTGTCTAAATAAAATACAAATATACGGCAAATCGTTGAATTTATCGCGGGTATTAAATTTCGGGATCACGAATTAATTTATGTCCCCGCCGGAGAGGGTGAATGGCGGATGGCGGGGAAGGGGGGAACATTAATTAAAAATGAAAGCGGGATTCAACCGCGTGAAAACGGGCTGATTTGTGTCGTCCCGTAAACAATTAATCGCTAAATAAAGTTTGACCGCAAATTGAAATCATTGTCGGGGGTTCTTTATACGAACGAACGGGCTGTAATTAAAAAAGAGTCCGCTAACAGCGAATACTAATTAATTTGGTTTTTTGGTTTCATTAATGTATGAAAATTTGAGTGTTAAAAATGTAGACACGTTAAAAAATTGGATTATACTATATTATCATAGACTTTTTATATGGAATAATATCAATTATTTTAGAAAAATATTGTGTGAAAGAACTCCGGTCTCTCGATTACCAGAACTGTATTAATTATTGTCCCGGAACATTTAGTGAATGCGTTTGACAATATTGTAACGAACGTGAAAGAAGCAACTGGAAAGAACACGCTGGAATATTCCACCGAGCGTGCGACATAAACGCGGCGGCATTGAAAGTTCTGAAAAATCCGTGAAATAAGCACGCTATATAAGCGCGCGCTAACGGCGCTTACAGGGCAGAGCTGTACTGATGAGGCATGAAATCTCGAAACACGTGTCTACAGATCGCCTTGTAACAAGTATTTGTCATATTTTGAATTAATTTCTCACTTAACCCGTGGTGAAACATATTTAATTAATAAATTTTGATTAAAACACTTGGTTTGTTTCAATCAGTGAAACAAACCAAGTGTTCTAATCAAAATTTATTTAGTATTTGTCGTTTCCTTTCATTAAATAATTTCGACTCAAACCGTTGCAAATCGCGGTAGTGCTGCTATGCAACAACAAATACCTATTCAATGTCCGGCAGGGTAAATACTCGGGAAGTAGTTGTTTCAATAGATGTTTATAAAACTTACAGTGGAAGTATTTTTTTGCATTTACAAAAAGAGATTGATTGGATTTTATTGATCATTGCCAGAAATTTTCCTTGTTTAATTTCGTTGCAATTTAAATAACTGCAAGTAACATACATTTATATATTTAGTTGTAATATTGATTTTTGTTGCATATGTTTTGTAAAAAGGGGATACCGTAAATAAATATATTATTATTAAATAAGTATGTGAATCACCTTTCATTTATTTTATTTAATTTATAAAAATCATATTTATTTTTGCTTCTTATTATTAATTAATCATATGTATACTTCAACAAAACAAATCCATTTCTATTACTGCTTAGCCGAATCGTCCTCTCCCGGAAATTCCGACTGACTCTAAGCCCAGCAACAATTTTTTCCACCGTCCGTCCGTCCGCCGCGGGCGATTTATCAACGTCCTCGGAGCTCGCGAGAGTCCGCAATCTAGCGGAGATTATGCGCGGGACTTTTCGAAAAGTTCAGCGAACGCGCGACTGGGGGGATTTTCCTCATTGAAACGGCCCTTGATAAATATGATATATTAATACGGAAAGTTTTCAAGAACGAGAGAGAGAGGGAGTTAGAAGGAGGAGATGAAAGCAAAGAAAAAAATGTATAACGAGTGTATCGAACTCCGGGGGAAAGAATTTTTATTAAGGATTTAACGTCGGGGCGAAATGGTTATTAATCGTTTTCGTTTTTTTTTTATTGCTGCTCGGAATTCGGAAAGTTTTCAAGAATATTCTTCAGGAATTAATAAACAATTTTTCATTTGAAATGATTGATTAAAAATTAGCATATTTGATATAACTCTAGTTTTATTCGCATCAAAAACAATTACTTCTGAAGGTAATATTCTAATCCGGTCAGAATATTACCTTCAGAAGTATTTGTATTTAATATTCTTATATTGATGTGTCTACCTCTACACCACCATTATGGTAGATGGGGATTTTAGATTATATATATATATATATATATATTGATGTGTCTAAACTATGTTCAGCATAAATAAACAATTATTACTATAAAAAAATATTTAATTAAATAAATGATCTACAAATTGAATTCCTGATTTGATTCACATGTGTGCATGTGAACGTTTTGTTTTTTTCTTGCTTTCAACAACTGGAATAAAAAAAGCCATTCCTCCCATTGGGGTAAGAAGTCATTACCTACGTTCGGCCCGGGATGCTTTTATGACCAGTTGACGGTTGATCGTTATTGAGTGTACTCCAGGTCGAATCTATTTCATTTCTAGAAACGCGCGTGGAAATTGCCCCATTGTCTTCGTCTTATTCTTCTCCTCACCGGAGAACGTGGCGCTTTTGTCGTTGTTTTTTTGCCCTCTCCCCGATCCTTCTATTATTTTCTACGGCTGCTGCAGTCTTGCCCGTGTTTTTGTCCGGGATTTCCGGGGATCGATTGGATCCGCAAACTGCAACCGGTTTTAAATCACGGGAAAATGGGGGATGCCGGTTGTTTAATTTTAACAATCAATCTGGATGCTCTTCAATTTTTCGCCTCTTTTACGTCTAATTAATTGCATCCGGGTTTTCGATTCTATTGGGATTAAGTCGAAAACAAAACAAATAGCACATTCTTTGTATTTAATTATTAACTCATATTTCATCTATAATTACTGACTGAACTGCTCAAATGACAATTCACGAAAAAAAGTTAAACAATTCAATACTTAAAGCTGTATTAATCTAGGTATTCATCTCACTAAAAATTCATACTTGTGTACTATATTATAAAATGTAATATTTGCGCTTGTTGACTTTTATTCTCTAGAAATTCTTTTAACCTGTACCAAATATGAAATGTAACAGCTTATCCAGAGCCTAGTAAGTATATAGGCCGGAATGTTGGAGTGTGGAGTTAAGGCTGTAATTAAGCTACTTATTCATCTTTTTGGGCTATCGACCAGAAGTCTTTCTGTCAGCACTGCGTTTTTTATTTTTCATAAAATAGTAATCATAAGAATAAAAATATTTATATTTTCAATTAAATTCGCACTTATCCCATTTTTATGTAATAATTATGAAGTATTTTAATTAATTTACTAAATTTAGTGAAACGAACAAACAAGTGTATTAATTAAAATACTTCGTAATTATTACATAAAAATATTTAATTCATGTTTATTATCACTGTGGAAATATATTTTAATAATACGTTTGAAGAGAAAAAAATATATATATAAAAATTGTTTACTTTACTTTATTTAAATCTTTATTTTTTAAAAGAAGCTCAGTTTAATTCCTCTTCTTTTCTCAGATTTATTTCAGATTCAATTTATTATTTACACTCTTACGGAAAAATCCTTACTTGAAATTAAATTTATTTTATAATTCCCACTGAATACTCGACGCAAATCCCTCATCTTTATTTTTTTCGAGGCGTGAATTTTTCATCATCCCTCGTTTCCTTGTATACATTTCCTCGTATATTTTTCGGCCGGTAATCCATCTGCGGATGGCGGGAAGTGGTTTTAAGGGGAGCTTTGCGAACTGTTTAAGCCCTGTTTTTCGTCTTCCGCGATGAGGAAAAAATCGAACGGCGGGGGATCCGAAATTAATGGGCCATATTTCTGTGCGTAAATCTCGCCCTAATTTTCACCGCGGAGATAATTTGTCAGATGTCGACATTTAAAGAACGTATTTTTTTTTCGAGGGAAGTACACAGACGAATCGAATTAATCAAAGCATCCGTTACGAGAGGGAAATTA
The DNA here is from genome assembly GCA_963082785.1 of Philonthus spinipes. Taxonomy (NCBI): domain Eukaryota; kingdom Metazoa; phylum Arthropoda; class Insecta; order Coleoptera; family Staphylinidae; genus Philonthus; species Philonthus spinipes. The sequence goes on from OY720315.1 coordinate 16,082,763, forward strand.
TCAGCTCGCATTTCGATGGGTTTAAATTAAAAATGTGTTTGCTGTCATGATTCATTTATTTTGAAATATTTGTAAAAGAAAATAATTAATTAAAAAAAAAGTATTATTCTTTTATCTAAATACAACAAAAATTTAAACAAACTTCGCCACACCCAAGTCGCCGAAAGATATTTCTTAAGAATCCTTACCAAACTTAGACATCCTAACAACATTTCACAATCCCTCCAATTTCCTTATTTACGAAACTACCCAAGTCACACCAATATCCCAACGTATAATGTAACTGAGTGAAATATTTGTAAGTAATGCCAATAATTAACCCATCCACTGCAAAGAAAAAAAAAAGAAAATATCTGTGGTTGCTAGCTAAACTATTTTAATTGTAACTGCACTAAGGAATTGGCAAACTGTGAGAGGAGGATGTTTATTGTTTATTTTTGGGTTTCGTGGGGTCAAACTCAAAAATTCCTTATAAATATAAACATCCTCCTCTCACAATTCGCCAATGTATTAGTGCAGTGCGATCAATTAAAACACTTCAGTTAGCAACCACAGATATATATTTTTTTTTCATATCACTTAATATTGTATTATTTTAATTAATAATTAAAAAATAATTATACACATTGTCACAATTATTTAAATAAATTAAATTAAAAAATAGGGAAAACATAACTCAGTGTTTCGAAGAAATATTGAGACAAAATTTGAATTTAATTATTTTTAATAAATGTACACTGTATGTAGCACAGATAAAGAGATTTATTTCCGATGCTCTTAATTTATTTAATATGTTGTGTTTTGTTAGAATTTAAAAATATTTTGAAATTTTGCTTTGTTTTCATTATTATTAATAATCCTATAATCTATAATGATTTTTTCATTATATTATGAACGCATTGTATATGTGTATGCAAGATGGCAATCGACTAGTGATCTTTCAACCGGCAGTCCTTGTCAGTGAGTCATTTGCAAATAATAATATAATATATAATAATATCAATTTAATAATAAAACAATTTGAAATAGTTTATTTTCATTTTGATTCTGATTAATCTCAATATGATTGTATTTATTCTTAATTTGAAATTATTTTATATATGTAATTTTCGTGTGTCTCAATTTGAATTTGTTTATTATCAATTTGAAATTTATTAAACCTAATTTGATTGTGTTAATTCTCTATATTAAATAAAAATGATTTGAAAATAATTAATAAATTATTTTATTTTGGAAATAATTTATTAATTATTTTCAAATAATTTTTATTTAATATATTTAAATAACTGTGACCAAGTGGATGAATACTCTTTTCTATTTGTGTTAATTCTCTATTTGAATTTGTTTATTGCACGTGAAATTGACGATTTCCAACATGAAATTGATTAGTGTATAGTTTTCAGTAATCTAATCCATTAATTACGAATCCCATTCGATTTTAACCATCTACTATTTTTATGTATATTTCTGACTAGTTTTCGGTCCATTAACTTCGGATCCCATTCGATTTTATTTTTCTACTGTTTATATTTCTAACTAGTTTTCCTTGATCTAGTCGAAAATATAAATAAAAAATTGTGAAAAAAGCAACTGAGTATTTTATTCCAAAGCTTTCATACTGTTTAAATGTGAGCTTCCCAAGAATTAATTCATTTCGCAACGAATTCCAAAATTAACCATTAATTATTCAACGTATCCGCAAATACCTCGAGTAAAACCCGCGAATGCATATTAAAATATTCGCCCATTATAATTCACTCCGGATGTAAACGAAGTTATGAAAGTTAACTCGGAAAGTGTTGTGTAATTGCTGTTTGTTGTCTAGTTTAAGTCGGGGCTGCGGGTGTTTAAATTAGCGGCCGAGTTATTTTTCCCGCTGAAAATAATTCATAATCCTCGAGCGTTGCGCCAGTTAAATCCATCCAGGGGAAAATTGAGAAATTCCGACGGTGCATCCGTAAGCAAGTTGAAATTCTCGGTTTTTATTGTGAGCTAATTTCAACTTTTGAATTTATGAAATATACAGGATGTGTCATCGAAATACTAGTCTTTTGATAGATATCAAAGACTGGTATTTCGATACCCTTATTATAATATTATTATTATTCATTCATTTATTTCCAGTAAGAATATACAAACATTCGTGGGTGGGTCAAAAACAGTATTAAAAATTGAAGTGTAGATGAGGACATTACAAACATATTAAAAGTGTTTAATTCAAACAAATTAAAACTTAGATCTATTTAAATTAAAATAATAAATACAATATTTGTTAAAGAAAGTTGTTAGAAATCCAGCATTAATTTATTAATAAAATTTACATCCCAAAATATTCTTGCGTGCTTCACCAAGTACCGAATAAGAAAACTATTATAAAAAATATAATTGCATCCAAGCCATCATTCAGCAGTTGTTAAAAAAAAAATATACGTGATTCGTTTTCAAACCCTTTATATTTTAATTAAAAAAAAAACACATAATCGGGGCTATTCCCTATAGAAAATGTTAAGTTTAACGCATACGTTATTTTTTATCATCGCAGTCTAATAATTTTTTGTAATAAATATGTATTCATAGAATGTGAAATTAATTAATAACGTACACGTTAAACTAAACATTTTCCGTACCGAATAGAACCGAATAGGTTTAAGGTACTTGTTAACGCGAAATTTACTACCAATTGTAATCTGGAAATTTATCAAATAGGACGAACGTGATTTTTCATATTTTAAGCTATTTTCGAAACGACCGAAGGGGCAATAAACCATTGTTTAAAATTTTCTACATTTCCATTCAGTTTGTCAAGATAGTGCCAAATTGACGGCAATAAGAGATAATCCGTGAGCGAGAGATTAAGTCGTAAACGACCGTTTTCCAACCCAACCACCAGATGTCAGTTATATTTTATCCTTCTTCTTCTTCTATAAAATTCTCTATTTATTCTTGTCTTTAAATATCCATGTTTAAAAGTAAATTGTAAAACCTTCTTCGAGAGAGAGTGTTGTCTCAACCTTCGTGAACATAACATCGTGCTCTTTGGTCGCTTCTGCTTTTACTTTATCGATTATTATCTAAGTTCTAAATCTTGTTACATTTTCTTGTTATCTTAATTTTAGTCAGTAGTTGGAATAAAGATTATTTAATTCAACTTACTGGTATTTGTAATTTTAAAACCAAATCGCGATCCCGCGTAATTTACAGTACTTTTCTGGTCAATTACCTTTAAAAAATGATATTTTTTGAAAAATTGTTGTGGATAAACTAAAAATCCAGTATCAATAAATTGTTTCGTATTCAATTTACTAATCCTTAGTAAGTATTTGGATGTTGGCATGGAAGTCGGTACTTTCAGTGATATCAATAACTACTTCATTGATTTAATATCCAAATTGTATACAGACTTAAGTAATACTATAAATGAATATAATAGAAATTATAAATGTGATTTTCCTTAGTTGTTTAATTTCAAATTAGCTGATATAGAAGACGTTCACCAGATATTTAAAGACATGAAAACAAACGCATAGAGATTTGACGGATTAGATCTTAAACTATTATAACTGAATTGGCTATAGATAGCTCCATATGTTTCAAATATAATAAATACTTGTTTCTTAAAAGGGGTATTTCTAAACAGCTGGAAAATGGTTTTTATACTTACACTGTTGTAAATTAAATATGCTACTGAGTTGCAGTAACTGCAACATGTTAGTATTTCTCAAATATAATAGAAAAACTAATGCATTATTAAATTAAACAACAATTACCTACCTACAACGTTTTGCCTCAGTTGCAGTCGGGATTTAGAGAAGGGTATAGTTATAATATTGTACCATTAAAAGTAACTGATGATATACTTGACTTGGTACTCTTTGACTACAGCAAAGCTTTTGACACATTGAACCATCCTGTCTTATTTGTAATATATAGAATATAAAAAATGTCCTAAAATTGATCCTTGTGGGACACCCGCAGATATTTCTTCCAAGTTAGACACAGGGGATTATAATTTAATTTTATATTAATAGCCAGCGACGTGTTTATTCAAATCTGAGCCGAGAGGAGTTTTTTTGTGAATTTACGATAACAATACAAGAACGCACGTCCTTCTTTTGTCCATCATTACTATCACGGCCCGCGGCAGGTGAGGGTCGCCTTTTTTAATTAATTTAATTCAATTCGTTTCGTTTAATTTTATTCGCTTTTGATTTAAATTTAATTAATTTGGTTTAATTTAATTTAAATTGATTTAGTTTAATTTGATTTAATATAATTGATTTAGTTTCGCTGAGTGTATTTGAATTGATTTAATTGATTTATTTTAATATCTTTAAATTATGTAAGGCATAGCTGTACTGACGAGGGATAAATCCCGAAATACGTGTCTGTAGATGGCCTTATATTAATTTACGTTCCTTTTGTTGTTTTTACATTAAATGTTTCTCGGATAAAAAATTTGTTGCATTATGCAATATTTTATTGATGTGCAACAGCAGGTGTACATTATGTAATTCAATGTCCGGTGTGGGTATTTGTCCGGGAAGTAGTTGTTTTAATGTGGATTTTTCATTCTTTGCCCAATATGGATCTCTGCTGAACTTAAGAGCTGAGCAGTATCCAAGGATATGCTCCTCTGTTTCGTCCACCAAGTAGCACTATTGAGGTGTAACATATAGTGTCTTGTTATATTCGGAGTAATTAGCTTTAAGTATGCTCTAGACAACCGCATATATTAATTGGCTGATCTTTCATTCGGATACCATAGGCTTTTCTTGGAAAGGCTGTAGCCTATTATGTCATCCCATTTACTTCTGCATTAGAAACTACTCTTAAGATTGACATAATTTTGTAATGATTTTTTTATAATTTATTTTTCGTAGGTCATCGGTGTATATCAATTTTATGTTATTTTCATCCTCGCTATTGCAATACCTCAACTCCTCCATCAATTTTTTTTGCCTAGGATTTTGTCTTAATGTGAGATTTTGAATAAACTCTACTCTCTGGACACGATTTCTGAGAGTGGGACCTAGCACTATACCAACATAAGCAGATACTAAATTGACAAGCATGAATTTTCTAAACAATATCATAAATTTCTCACTTAACCCGGGGTGAAAGATATTTAATTAATACAATTGTATTAAAATACTTGGTTTGTTTCACTGATTAACCAAGTATTTCAATCAAAGTATATTTTCTAAACAATGTCATGAAAAGTCTGTATTTTATGTAACATGATTATTGAATCGCGCATGAAATTGTAATATTTCCCACACTCTTCTATACTTCACGTAATAAAATGATAAAACAACAATGAAACAAAATCTGAATCATTAATCTTTCAAAACCGTTATAATCGACATCAATCATTTCAAGAATTTGCAACGACCTTATTTGACATTTATCGCAATCTAATTAATCCGTCCACACCTTCAATATTTACACATTTATTTGAAAACATTCACACCGGCACACGGAGAGGGGGTGATTGTGTGCGAGGGAGACAAATGCCGGGTAATCAGCGCAATTGTCGGAATCCCATCAATCACAATTACACTTACAAACAGCCCCGCCATTATTAACGCACAATCTGTATTCTGGACGTTCAGAGGGCGACAATGCGATTAATTAGCCAGAAATAATGCACGGGGGGCGATAATGAACACTCGCTGATGTATATTTGAACGGATTGATGGCCGACACCAATTCCGACCGGTTTGCACAATTAAGATAAAATGAAAGAAATGCGCGTAAATGAAAATTAATTGAAATATTTTTTCATTAACTAAATGATATTAATGGGTTGCTTGGATAGACGATTATATGATAAGACACCTGTTCCTTATATAATAATAAAAAAATAATAGAAAGAATTTTTATTTTATTTACCGACAATCGGCTATCGGCCAACAGCCTTTCTGCTAATAATTGAATTAGTTTAATATATTCATTTTTTTAATTACCTATACTACACACATCGTTGAGATATTTACAGTTATATTAAGTTTAGAAAATATTATACAGTGCGTCTATAATGAAAGGAACAAATTAATTTAAATTGATTGTGATTATTTTTGAGAAAAACGCTCGAATAATATTTTTTTGCATCTTTTTCACCAAAAATATTATATACATACCCTGTATGTTATATTTTCATGATAATATACACAACAATTATCTAGAATTCTCCAAAGAATCCAAATATGCAATAATATATAGGGTGTTCCATTAAAAAAATATATAACTCTGTATCAGCAATTCTTTATGAGACAATTTTTAGTGAAAAAGATAATAATCACCTGCAAATTGAATGATTTTTTCCTTATATTATGAACGCACTGTATATGTGTATGCAAGATGGCAATCGACTAGTGGTCTTTCAACCGGCAGTCCTTGTCAATGAGTCATTTGCAAATAATAATATAATATATAATAATATGAATTAATGACTAGTGGATTCAGGATTTTTAAATTTTGAAGGGATGTTGGGATTATTGTGCAGAATTATTTACTATCTATCGATTAAATTTAACAAAAATATTAAATTTAATCGATAGATAGTAAATAATTCTGCACAATAATCCCAACATCCCTCCAAAATTTAAAAAAATAATTAAAAGATCGGTAGTGGCTAACACCAGTATTTGGTAATTATAATTTAATTTGTGAATAGTCCTTTTTTTCAGTTAAATTATATATTATACATTACATGCTTTTATTATCAAGATATTTTTTTATACATATATTTACTTCAGAATGTTTTTGTAAATACCTCTATATTTCCACACGACTGTCATTAATCAGGGCCATTAGCGCTGGCGGAGATAAGGGAGGCATTTCTTACGGACTCATCGGCGACACTTTTTCGTTCCGGGGGCTCGTTTACACCGGGGTTAATTTCGCTGTCGCCGGCCGGATACGACAGCAGACTGGGAGGGGAACGACGAAAAAAATGTACAGAAAGCGAAACGTGATTATTTTTTGCACTCGGCGCGTGTAATTTTCTATCGTTTTTTTTACTTTGATCATCATTCTGCTCGCGCAAATCGAAATGAACCGACACGGACCGTTCGTTCTCGATTGTAGGAGTGATAAGAAGCTTATATGAGTGGGGGCAGATGCAAAAAAACACACAGATACACAGAAAGAAAAAGTGGAAGAATGAATGTTGGATTCAATTAAATTTATAATTTAAGAAAAAAAGTATAAGCAGTGTTGACCTTTTATTGTTTAAATGTCAGCTCTACCTATACAAATATTTGATTAGTTCATTACAATGAAATTAAACGAGGAAAATTTCTGGCAATGATCAATAAAATTCGATCAAACCCTTTTTCCAACTGCAAAAAATACTTACACTGTAAGTTTTACAAACATCCATTGAAACAACTACTTCCCGAGCATTTACCCCGCCGGACATTGGATTACACAATAGATATTTGTTGTTGCATCGCAGCACTGCTGAGAAATTGCAGGGCATAGCTGTACTGATGAGGGATGAAATCCCGAAACACGTGTCTATAGATAGCCTTGTAACTATTATTTGTTGTTTCCTTTCATTAAATAATTTCGACTCAAACCGTTGCAATTTCTCAGCAGTGCTGCTATGCAACAACAAATGTCTATTGTGTAATCCAATGTCCGGCGGGGTAAATGCTCAGGAAGTAGTTGTTTCAATGGATGTTTGTAAAACTTACAGTGTAAGTATTTTTTGCAGTTGGAAAAAGGGTTTGATCGAATTTTATTGATCATTGCCAGAAATTTTCCTCGTTTAATTTCATTGTAATTTAAATAGCTGCAAATGTGTGAATCATCTTTGTTTCATTTTATTTGATTAGATCATATTTGAATTTATAGCTGGCGCAGTCATTGAAACTCTACTGACATGGAATTCCACAATTATTACTTCAATTCAACTGTATTATAGCAATACAAAATATTTATGTTACAACAATAAAATAACAAATTGATTATATTATTAAACATCTCTATTACATTATATTTAAATAATTTATCACTTATCATATGGTGAAACATTGTGGACTATAAACTACTCATTTAAAAACAGTTGGTTTGTTCCACCGATTTTACTTTAACTTTCCGACTAGGTTCGACTAAATGTTATTATCAAGGAATTATGTATTACGTAGTATCAAGGAATACATAATTTCTCGATAATGACTTATAATTGAAATAGTTATGCTGGGGCAGGGGCGGTGAGGGGAGGTGGTTTGGAGCGATAAGTGATCATAAAGGAATACATAATTAATTTATAATGGCTTATAGTCGAAACTAGTCGGAAATCAGTGAAACAATACAAAGTATTTTTTAATCAATAGTTTATATCTCTATTACTGTTTTGATACACAATATATATATACAGAGAGGTTTTTTTTATCAGTATACATTAAGGGAAGTGTATAGCCGCAAAAAACGCGAGTCAAGGGTTTGAACCGTTTAATATGTGTATGTTTAGTTGATTATTTGGCATATGTGTGTTCAGTTGCGTGTTATATGCAACTAAACATACATACATTAATGCATTTGACTCGCGTATTTTGCATGTATACATAGGGGAAATGTATACTGATAAAAAAAGCTCTCTGTATATATATATATATATATATATATATATATATATATATATATATATATATATACAGAGAGGTTTTTTTAACAGTATAAATATCCCCTATGTATACATGTAAAATACCCAAATCAAACGCATTGATGTGTATGTTTAGTTGCCTATAATACTTAACCCGAACAATCGATTCCTTCAACTAGGATAATTCAAAACAACAATTAAACAATTTTCTATTTCTGTTTCCTTCAACTAGGATAATTCAAAACAACAATTAAACAATTTTCTATTTCTGTTTATGACAATATTGAAACGCACAATGTGGAAGAATTTCCGCGATCGTTTGAGTTACTTCTTGCAGTTTGGTTTGGTCATTTCTAGCACTTATTCTAATTATTTATTTCAAGTTTTTTGTTCTTTGCTGTTACTTTTCTTTCAAATTGTCTTAATACAATCTCTTAATATTTTTTACCTGTAATTTCTCCATAATAATAAGTGACGTATTTTTGATAAAAACATTTTGATTTATTTTGTTGCGTATTTAAATAGAATAAAGAAAACGAAACATACAACCTTCCAAAGAAAATTTTTTAGTTTAATTATTTTTAGAATCATCCTGACCTAGGTATTCGGCCACTTTGGAGTCATTGAAAACATGTCTTATCCTCCTCTAGTACTGTTGGAATTGTAATATACCCTTGAAATTCGACTTTTTTTTTCATTTGTATACATTTTCGATCAAATATTTCATACATTTTGAAGTTTAGCGTTTGACGTTTAGTTGTGTGTTATAGGCATCTAAACATACACACATTAATCGGTTCAATGCGTTTGACTTGGTACTGATAAAAAAATCTCTCTGTATATATCAAATTTATGGATTTTGTAACCATGTTGAGTAAAAATAATGAACTGTAGTTTAGTTTTAAATGAACAATTATGTAAAAATATTACGTTATTTTACGCTGGTTGTAATTTTAACTCACTGTACTTCTATTATTTGTAATTCCCCCGCCATATATATACCGCCAGTGTGATTAGTTTAAGTACTCTTAGTTTGAGAATGAGAAGTTAAAATTGTTGAATTTATAATCACTAGAACATAACAACCTTTCGGTCACTATTCACCAATCCATTAACTCATGCATACAAGACAGTTCAGATAGCTAGCATTGTTTAATTTGCAAATCACCATAAATTCATACAGGGCAGAAAGACCTATGGTCGATAGCCCATGACAGACTACTAACACAATTGTACATATTGTTATAATAAATTTTGTAAAATTTTGTTGTTATATTGTCTGATTAAAGATGTTTGTATATAGTTACTAAAAAATCAAAGTGAATAAGTGTTTTTAATAGAAATTTTGGCGTATTCATTATTGTTCTCATGTCAAATGAAAATTCACAACAATCAAATAAAACAGTAATTGGCTAACGTCGAGAAGCTTTTCTGCCAGAGTTTAATAACTTTTGGTATGTGTATACTGATAAGTTTGTATGAATTTAAAGTTTTTTTTGTCAGAAATTTGGGAAGATTTGGTTAATGTTAGGATTTCTAGGAATACAAAGCTCTCTTCTGTTTCTCTTTATCACGCCAATATAATATCCTTATAATTGGATTGGTAAAGGGAAAATTCCTTGGCGAGATTATGGATTCGGTCGTTGGTAGAAATTATATTGGTACGAATGTGTTAAAGCGCGTTTTGGGATTATGGCAATTTAGACATTAATAGAGTTCAGCTAGGACCAGTTTCATAATTAAATTTAATGTCCTATTAATATTTAATGTCAATTGAAAACAGATTTCATAATTTTGTAATGTTCGGTTAGTTTATAATGTGTCATTAATTATTATACCCATTAAAATATTAATTGTCCCATTAACAGGTAGTCATAATCTATAATTTGAAATAATTTTTAAATATGAAATACTAAATATTAATTACTGAGACTATAAGTTAATATGGAAATAGTGCAAGGAGCTTTGTAGTGTGTTATATTGAATTCAAAATATAATTGAGATACGTGTAGCTGAAGTTTATAAATACTTTTTGAGATTACAAGAAAAAAGGAAGTGATACAAAGAAAAGGATTCATTTTTACATTAATTCTTAATAAAATGAAATATCCAATAAAATGTTTTGACAATTTTTTATTCGCTTCCTTTTATTTTAGAAAATTACAAGAGAATTGAAACAATTTTTATGTTATATAATTATGGATTCGCCTTTTTTTAATATACGGTTCCATCAAAAGTGTAGCACACTAATATTGAATTACATTTTTTAATTGTTAATATTATTATTTATGTATACACGTATATTATACGTTTATCGATATTCCACCAATATTTTTTTGTTTCGCTTAATATTATGTTATATACAATAAGTAGTTTTATTTAACTAAAAATGTAAATAATTATGTAAATTAAGTTTATAACAAAACTATTTTATTGAATATTTTTTTATGAAATAATTATTTCTCATCCTTGCCACTAAAATAATTTCTGGCAGACTTTAAAAAAATTTATTGGATTTATCAAAGAATTATCGATATTTCACCCTTTTTTTATTCGCTTAATATTATGTTATATTCATTAAATAGTTTTATTTAACTAAAAATATAATTAATTATGTAAATTAAGTTTATAACAAAACTATTTGATTGAATATTTTTTATGAAATAATTATTTCTCATTATTGCCACTAAAATAATTTCTGGCAAACTTGAAAAAAACTTATTGGATTTATCAAAGAATATTTCATAACTACAAAGCCCTAGTTCGATTCGGGATTCAGAGTGTATTAGAATTCCCATCACCTCCGCAATGTACAAATCGAACGCAAAAGTTTCCCGCGAAATTTTAATTGTACAATTTAAAGTTTAATTGGGAAGAGGGATCAAAAATTCGCTCACCTGGATCTGACAGACGAGCTCGCCGTAGGGCCAGCAATTCCGCAGGGATGGCACGATGGCGAACGGGGTGACGAAGAGTCCCATCGCCAGATCGTTGCTGGCGAGCGACGTTAATAAATATCTAGGCTGAAAACAAAACAATATGAGATTTAATAATGAAAATAATAAAACAACTTTCTGTCTGTATTTTTTATTTAATAATTTTATATATACAATATTATTTATTGAGGTATTTATACATGGTTAAATACAATACAATTTAACTACACAACAATTATCTAGAATTATCCAAAGAATCTAAATATGCAATAATATATAAGGTGTTCCATTAAAAAATATTACTCTGTATCAGCATTTCTTTATGAGACAATTTTTAGTGAAAAAGATAATAATCACCTACAAATTAAATATTTTTTTTCCTTTTATTATGAACGCACTGTATATTTGTATGCAAGATGGCAATCGACTAGTGGTCTTTCAGCCGGCAGTTTATAACAAAAATATTTGAATATATTCATGTAAGTACCTAATAAAAAGGGTTGCAATGTGAGAAATGAATATGTAGCTTTTTTATTTGTTCACATAATTCAGTATAATTTAATTAAATTTAAAACATTTGGTTTATTTCGCTTTTTTTATATTTTCTCCTACTTGTTTCGACCATTGGTAATCTTCAGGGAGGAAACAAACCAAGTGTTTTAATTTTAATTAAGGATAACTTATTTTAAAAAGTCGGAGAAAATATAAATAAGCGAAATAAACTAAGAGTTGTAATTTTAATTAAATTATCCTGAATTATGTGAAGTGTTTATAATTCAACAAATAAAAAAACAACAGATTCATCTCTCACATTGCAACCCTTTTAATTAATGATAATTTAAATAAAATTAAAACTCTTGTTTTCTTTCCTCCCTGAAGATATCCAATCATCGAAACTAGTCTAATTCAAGAATGTTTCACCATGGATTAAGTGAGCACACTTGATATAAATTAAATACTATAATTAGCGATTCACTTCAGTGTTTTTAAAATACTTAAATTACCATGAAAAGTCATATTTCGATTTAAAATATTTTTTTATAATTAATTAATTATAAAACATCATTTTTTCAAGTGAGCTAAAATAAAATTATATGTATCGACATACCTGTGAGTGAATATACTTGGAGTACCTCCTGCTGTTGATGACAATGATGAGGAGGATATTCGCCAGGAGGACGCCGACGGTGAGAAAGAGGACGATAAAGGCCTGAAGCACCTCGCCGGGGCCCAAGCCAGCGAGAATGCTCACGTTGCTGTAACGGGGATGCGAACAGCTGCTGTTGGCTAAAGCCGGCGCCACCAGGATCGTCGTTTTATGATGCATATTCACCACAAATACTATCTACTCTCCATAGTTTATTTATTTTGAATATTTATTTATATAGTTTATTTATATTGTCACTAAATCGCGAAAGCGAATTTTATGCGTTTGTAAAAATCTGAAAATAATTGGATTTTTTGAAATTATACAATTACTTCTTGTATTTTTAAAACAAAACCAATATGAATAAAATAGAATATGGGATTTTAAATCTTAATTTCTTTATATTGAAATATTATCTTACTTCGTTATTCTTTTTTATAACGATATATGCGAGTATTGGATTTTAAATTTTAATTTATTTATGTTTAATTAATTTCTCACTTAACCCCTGGTGAAACATTTTTGAATTAATTTCTGCTTTAAAGTGAAGTCAGATGCTTTCTCTCAAATGATGAAACAAGATAATTTTTCAATATAAAGAAATTGATTCAGGATAATTTAATTAAAATTAAAACACTTGGATTCATTATAAGTGAAACAAACCAAGTGTTTTAATTTTAATTAAATTATCCTGAATCAATTTCTTTATATTGAAAAATTATCCTGTTTCATCATTTTTGAGAGAGCATCTAACTTCACTTTAAAGCAGAAACGTCGGTTTTTCTGCATACAAAAAGTTAATTTGCGTGTTTTCTGCAATGAAACTAAAGAAGAATTTTTGTTTGAAATTGAGAAGAAACTTTATTAATATATAATAATTAATTTTACTTAGATTAATTTGTGATGTATCTGAGAGACAATAAATTTGTTACATTTCTGCCACTCCTTGTATTGGCCAATAATAACATTATATTTGTGGAAATAATTTAAAACAGTTTATTTCTGCAGAAATAATTTTGGAACTTCGATTATAATACCAGACGAGAGTGAACATAATTATCTAAAATGATAATTGCCATTCTTTAGTGATATTAATAATAATATTATAAGTTAAATTCCAAGCTTCAAGCTATAGATGTTAATATATACTAGAATAACTCGGCGGTGAAAAGTGATGCATCTTGTTCTGGAATTGGCCATCAACCAGAGATCTTTCTGCCTGATATTAATATAAAAACAATGTCATTTCAATAAAAATAAAATTTCTTAAAACCAGGTTGTAAGACAACTGGTTGGTGGTCAATTAACAGATATAAATTATATATTTAATTTTGTCATTTTTATTATTTATTTATTTTATATATTTTCCTATAATATCTGCTAAAAAAGATTATTATTACTATTCTTGCTGTTATAATATTATTTTTTTAAGTATACAATAAATCCATATAAATTTTCATTTCATGAAAATATTGATTACCATAAAAATATACAAAACACGATCTAATTTTGATTTGTTGATTTCTGTCGAATTTATTAAGAATTTCATTATTTAGAAAATTTAGGGTAAAGTAATGTCAAATATTTTATGATGAACAAAATACACAATTTATTAATTTTCTTTTTAGTCTATCGTTTAAAAAAATAAGTAAAATTATGTATTGATAATTACACCCATCCGATTCTCAACATTCATGAAATCATTAAAATACTGCAAGAAAATTCAGCTAATTAGCACAGATAATTTTATTGCAAATCACCGTAAATGCAAAGAGGGCAGAAAGACCCCAGGTCAATAGCTCGGACAGATTTACACAATATTTTTTCTTGTTAAGTAAATATAAATGTATGTATAAGCTTATGTAATGTTGTTTTCTGAATAAAGATGTTTGTATAAATGTAGATTGTGTTGTATAATATTTTTTTTAATATAATAATTATCATTTTATTTTCATCCTCTCGAGATTTTATTATTGAGAATTTCTAAAGCAATAAAATATAATTTTCGATAGTAATTTAATTCTTTTAGAAATTTTCAATAAAAGTATTAAAAGAGAATGAAATGAAAATTTAATTAAAATGTTCATTCTCTTCTCATTCTCTTCTAATATTTTTATTTAAAAATATTGTTATTATTAAAGGTAATCAAATCCTCACAAAATTATATTTGTTTATATTTAAATGAAAACCAATATAAAATTGTTTAATTTCAATTTCAGAAAACCTTTAATTGCTTTCACATAATTTTTATTTATTTTTATTAAAACATAAATAAATACACTCCGGAATTTATCGGATGTTTCATTGGAAATTGAAATATTCGGAAATTGGCGTGTTTGTACATTATGTTGTTATTAACTGAAACGTTAATATACGAATGAACGGGCTTTTAGAGCGCGCGCTTGCAATTGGGGAATTTAATATATTATTGCCGCGATTTTATAGAAGTTCGAGATAATTTGAATTAATTGGACAATTGATTTATATAATGAATTAACATAGATTCATAAAATTATTTATGGCTCATTAATGAAACTGAATTATTCCATATTTATTTTTGGAATCGAAAAATTAACAGTCCGCAACTGATTTTCTATTCACAATTAATTATTAGTGTATATGAAATATCTCTAATGGGATTTGAACTCACCAACAAATATCTTATATCTTGGTGTTAGTTTTTGCTTACGATTAATGAAAAATATACAGTAAAGATTTCGTTGGACGTAGATATATGACTAATTTAATAAAAAATGAAAAAGGGAAAAGTATTAATTTTTATAAATATTGATATGATATTTTATATGATACTGTAATATCAATATTATTTTTTTTATTTCTTATTATTATCGTTTATTTATGTTTTATATATATATAGGTTATTTTATTAGTATACATTAGGGCACCTGCAAAAAACGCGAGTCAAACGCATTGAACCGATTAATGTGTGTATGTTTAGTTGCCTATTTGGCATATGTGTGGTCACTTGAGTGTTATAGGCAACTAAACACACATACATTAATGCATTTGACTCGCGTATTTTTCAGGTATACATAGGGAAAATGTATACTGATAAAAAAGCTCTCTGTATATATATATATATTGTCCTGTAATTGGGTCTTTTGTTTCCTGTTGGGCAATAAAATTTATTTATTTACATAATAAAAGACGACGACGTAAGCGCCATCTTTCGCCTGATTTCAAGTGGCATCGTCAACGATTCGAGTATTCAAAGTAGACAACAGATAATCGTTGTTTCCTCCACTAAAAAAGGCAAACTTCTCCTGTTTATGAGAACCATAAACTATTTATCCATACGCTAGAAGAATGGTGGCTGGACATTTTATTAAATATTATTACATTATTTATTTTATAAATATACCTTTGTAAATTGGAGATTTCGGTTAATAATAATAATAATGCAATCAAGTGGCAAAAAATAATACAAAAAATATGTACAACTAGCTAAAAAACACAAGCTTGAAAATCCACCTCCGTACTAAAAATACTCCCATGAGTCAGTTTTAGAGTCGCTGGAGTATACGTTATACTGTAATCGAAAAGTGATAACTGATAGATCAATAGATTTTAACAGGCCAGATATCAAATTTATTGATATAATTAACAAAAGTGCAATTGTTATTGATATTGGATACCCTTTAAAATATAACCTGTCAAAAACAAACATTGAGAGATGCTAGAAATATGAAAAGGTCACCATAGAAATTGAAACTTTATATTATCGAAATAATCGCACTCATAATTTCTAATAGTGGAGTTTACACGAATTAAAAATAAAATAGAACGCATCGAATTACCATAGCTCCTGTGCTATAACTAGTTTCATAAACAATTTGTCTTACTTTAAATGGGTTATTGCAATTTTTGTTTATTTTACGAAAAGTGTTCATTTCAAAACTTGCCAGAAACATTCTAGGATAAAACAGATAATTTCAGAAAATATAATCGGTGTAAATGGGATATTATATCTATATACACCGAGCTGAAACCAAAAGTCGCACATGCAGGGTCGTTTAATTTATTCCAGCTTCGACTGAGAAAGTGTCTGCTTTTAAAATATCAATAATAATAATAATAATAATAGGAATTGTTAAGTAAATCGAAAATAAGATATTTGTTGGTGAGTACGTGAAGTTTCTTGATATAATGTAGTAATATTTTATTCCTTTCTTCACTCTTTTATTTTTATCACTATATGTACATTTCAAGCACAACGTGCTCTTTTTCAATAGTTTTATGTAAAATTGACAAATAATATAATGTGATAAAAAATAAAAGAGTGAAGAAAGGAATAAAATATTACTACATTATAAGTCGAAAATAAAATTTTTGCTTGTAAAACAAACCAAGTGAAACTTACTCAACAATTCCTAATATTATTAAAATGTTTTGCGAAGTTATAAATAACACTCAAATTGAAAATATAATAATAATAATTATTTTTTAAAAATTGTAATTTTTGTTTGTATACGTTATTATTTTCATAATAATATATATATCCGTGTTTACATTCTTTTATATCTTATTATTTTAGATTATCCTGTAACTTTGCTTTAGTTTCCTGTAGGCTAATAAATTTATTATCGTTATTATACATTAATTTATTTTAAAAAGTTGTAAAATGCAAATCAGTTGATGTGCGTAAAATACTCAAAATTATCATAAACATTTGACAATGACAGTTACATAACAAATTGAAATAATTCTATAAATATTGTAAACACAAATACTACATATTATAAAATATAACGTTATTTGCCAATAAAGATGTTAAATAATAATAAAAACAGGGTTGCATTTTGGTTTTCTGCAATCGTATTTAAGTTTGCTATTTTAATAGATAAATTGATCAAAATCGGAATACAACTCTGGATAAATCTTGTATAAATTGGTTTTTCTCTTATTTCATTTATTTCTAATATATTTTGGAAACGAAGTAGGAGAAAGGAAAGCAATATCTAGTTCCATCAAGAGTATAGTGCAACAAGTATTGATTTTTTTTCTATAAATTTTTTATACTAAATATATATATATAGGTTTGTAATTTTGGTTGCAACAATTTATATAAAAAATCAATATAAATAGAAAAGAGTATTCATTCACAGTTATTTAAATATATTAAATAAAAATGATTTCAAAATAATTAATAAATTATTTCCACATTTAGCTCTGTGACTTTAATTTGATTCAATTCGTTTCGTTTAATTTTATTTGGTTTTGATTTAAATTGAATTAGTTTGGTTGAATCTAATTTAAATTGATTTAGTTTAATTTGATTTAATATACTTGATTTAATTTCGCTCGTTGTATTTGAATTGATTTAATTGATTTACTTTAACATCTTTAAATTATGTAAGGCATAGCTGTACTGACGAGGAATATATCCCGAAATACGTGTCTGCAGATGGCCTTATATTAAGTAACGTTCCTTTTGTTGTTTTTACATTTACATCAAAATTTATTGCATTATGCAATATTTTATTGATGTGCAACAGCAGGTGTACATTATGTAATTGAATGTCCGGCGTGAGTATTTGGCCGGGAAGTAGTTGTTTTAATGTGCATTTTTTTAACGTACTTACGTAACGTAAGTCAAAAGTCACAGAGCTAAATGTGGAAATAATTTATTAATTATTTTCAAATCATTTTTATTTAATATAAAAAATCTATACTTCTTCATGGAATTGGATATAGTTTTCCTTTAGACAAGCATATTTCATATACTTAAAAAAACATTAAATATAATCTTGTGCTCTTAGTAAAAAAAATATTCGAATCAACTTCAATATATGCACCACCCTACATTTTGGTTGTGACACATATTTAATACTTTTTGTTATATATAAAGAAACCTTTATTTCTAAGAAATACATTAAATTACATCACAATATTTACAATATTACAATCACTAGTTAAGCCTCAGAAAATGGCCATAGACCATCGGTCTTTCTACCTTACTTTTTTTTTATTTTAAGAGATATCGAAAAACCGTTTCGCGACCCTAGGTTAATTTTAAATGAAAAACAATGACGAAGAAACAAATTATTTATCTTCAACCGTTTCCAGGTTATAACCAGAATGGGCGATGAGTAATTTTTCGATGGTGCCTGTAACTCCGTTACTATTAAAAATTGAAAAAAAATAAACACTTTCATAAAGCAACTGCTGACTTCGAATATGTTGTTGTATTTTACTTATCATTTTTAGTTTTCAAGTTATATCTAAGATAATTTCATAAAAATATTTATAACTTCAACTATCTCTCATTTGTTATCGTACCACTCGTTTTTGTCTAATGTTTTGGATAGGGTCAACGGGTGAATTCTTTATCTACAGATTTTTTAAGGCTTTTGATAGAGTACAGATAGTTTACATCTCCAATGGGCCTAAGTGAACAGTCTTAGGCTGCTGCCGTTGTAACCTAACCTAACCTATAGAGTACACCATAAAGTTTTGTTGAAAAAAATGGCATCGGTGGGTTTTAGCCCGAATATAATTGCTTGGATTATTATTTTTTTTTTACAAAAAAGTGTGCGTGTTGGTAAACAAGTTTCCAATTTAATTAATATATCTTCAGGTGTACCTCAGGGATCACACTGTGTCCTATTTTGTTTCTACATTTTATTAATAGCATTGATTCTGTTATTAGATTGAGCAATTTTCTGCTAACAACTTAAAAATATTTAAATCAATTCGAACGATTGAGGACCAACAAACTCTTCAAAGTAACCCAGCTAATATTCAAAACTGGTGTCAGTCTAAACATTTTTTTCTTAATCTAAAAAGTGTATTTACACCTCATTTAGTAAGCGTTCTGTTTAGTCTTGTTTGTTAAAACATTTTATTTTTCTAATACCTCTATTGTATAATTTATTGCTGTTTGTAGATATTTTTAATTTTATTAACAGTATACGACTCTTTTTAAATTTTAAAAATACCCTTTATAGAATTATAAAACATCCCAATTTGCAACATAATAGTACGGATTAAGGGTATTTTCTGTCATTAAGTATATGCACATTTCCGCAGAAGGTAATCAACCGACCCTTGGCTAGGGACGTGGAATACGCATGCACCCGTATCTTTCTCTCTCTTTTTTGTACAATTTGTAAATATTATTTTAGTTTTAAGTGAAGTTCAATTCTAACTCTCGATCGCGAAGGTTGTATCCATTTGTTAAATTTATTTTGCAATATATTTGAGTTGGTAATAAACAAAACATTGTTGTTATTATTACCAAAAAAACTAAAATCACAGGTGAATCCTTTGAATTAGAGGAAAGTACACAATTTCCCGAACACGTTCAATAAAAAAAATTAATTACTATATAGGCAACTAAAATGTTTCTGAAGTTAGAGATCTTGGTATTACTTTTTCCCTTAACCTTGATTTTTTTGAAGCATAATACTTTAATTTCTAAAAAGACCCTAACTCTACTTGGCTTTATTTGTAAATTATCCTGTGACTTTTCTCCTAGTACTACTAAAATACTTTATCTAGATCACGTCCGTTCTCACGTTGAATATGTTTCCATTATATGGGATCCGTATACAGCAACTGAAGTCGCTTAGAAATGGTTCAAAGCATATTCTTAAAAATGTTGCATAACAAGCTTGTTGGATCTGGATTTTATTTTTGTCGTAGTTTAATGTTCTAGAAGTTGGATCTTAGATCGTTGAGTGAACACAAAAAGTTCCTAGGAAAAAATGTTACTTCTTATTTACCTTTCGAAGGACCATTGAATAATATTCAAAATAATTAACGTAAAGATTTATATTAATGATTACAACACATATACAAAATTTGTACATTATTGAATTTATCGTCGCCGATGTTGACTCTTCAAAGTCTCGAGTTCGTCTTTTTTTTCCCACGGGTGTTACTCGAATCTCCGTTTGTATATTTAAAGCGCATGCGTGGTGTGGCTCAATACGGCCGGCCACGCTTCCCACGATCTTTCCCGTTTCGCCGCAATCCGCCCGACCGTTCCCACACCATTGCAAATGCGCAAACTAATATTAATGAGGGTTGGGATACGGCTGAATATCAGGTAAAACCGCAACACTATATCTCTAGGTAGTCGCAACAATACCGTTTTTATACAAATTAATTAATAGATTTATAGATTGCAGCGAAATGATTAGCCTATTAACATTTAATGTTCCTGATATCATTGGTACAAGACAGAAACTACTATTCCGAATTATGTTTCTTAAGACTAATTGTGTTTTCTTACATTTGTAAAATAAGTGAATTGCGTAAATAAAGATAATAATAATAATAATAATAATAATTATGGCATGCATAACATTATCTAACGTTTATGATTTAGGGCCGCGAAAACGGTTTTTAGATATATTTAAAAATAAAAAAGTTTTTCATATATTGTACCACCAAAATTCACCAACCTGTACATAAATATTTTCTTATAAAAAATACCCTTCATATTAAAAAAATACAGATTTCATATATTATTATTTTAAAAGTTACATCTAATTCGGTTTATTGCTGCAAGATAAGTATTTTCATTAAAATAAATAAAATTGTGCTCATTATTTTCATCTTGTATTATTATCCATGTCTTACAAATCCTTGTTTTTTTATTATTTATATAAGCCATATTTATCTGAAAATTTCATTAATTTATTTCTTACTTATTTCACTCTTAAAATTTATGATTCTCCCCCCTCGTCGCCGCTCTTACTCTCTTCTTTTTACTTTATTTCTTTTTATTCGTGTGTTAGAACTCGCGTTTTCCTATATATCCCATAATCCTATAAATATAGAATTGTGTGTGTTCGTCCGTTTCGTTCATTCCCAGAGGCGGCGAGCACAAGCCTGCAACAAAGAGAAAAATTGGATTAATGTCCTCACGTCATAATGGCGTGTATTGTGCCGCCCTCGCAGTTATACAATCACGTTTTTATTTTTTTGTGTTTATTATTATTCATTCCGGGCGTTATTATATTTTTCGTTGTTGTATTATTTTCGCGCGTGCACGTTCGCGGCGGAGGGATTTATTGGAGATTCGAGTGCTTTTTAAAGCGCACCAATTAAATTGATAATGCTAGGAGTACGGCGATTTAAATATTGTCCCGGATTTTTTTATAGTTTCATTGTTGGTGTTTTTTTTTTAATTTTTATTAAATGTGCCTGATGAAATTCAATTTAAATGCTATTTAATTATATAGTCATGAAACGCTAGAAATAAATAGAAGTAAATAAAACAGCTTAACATGAAACATTCTTCATCTGACTGTGGAAAATCGAATAGATTTTGAAACTGCAATATTTTTAACAAACAAAAAATATTGCAGTTTCATAAAAATCTATTCGATTTTCAATGTCAATATCTACAACTGTCTTAGTACTTAGTATCTATTGCATAATATAATAATATTTTATTCCTTTCTTCACGTCTGTATTTTTAACACTAAATGTACATTTCGAGTATATTGTGCTTTTTATCAATAGTTTTATTATAGAAAGACGGTTGAAGCTCTATTAACAAATCTTCAGCTATATTTTTTTCAGAATTATAAATTTAAATTATTGAAGAATTTCGCAATTCCTGGTGTTTTTTCACAACAGCAACTATTTTCAGATCATAACGTTTTAAATGTTTTTACCTTCCCGCGCGTTTTGGCCTGTGCGAAAATGAACCAGGTAGCAGTAATTATCTTCTCTCTTGTAACTCTTCCTCTACTGTTAGTGTAATTACTCGCAGTTGAATTTCGTTTTCATTAATATATTATGTATTATATGTTTTTGTATTATTATTATATCTGTTCTTTTTATATTTGTTGTGTTTATATCATATATTGTAAAAAGACTCGTCCGTCAATAAAGAATTATTATTATTAAGTGACAGGAAAAAATAAAACTTGAATTATACATAATTATTTCAAACAGACCTAAAAATAAACTGAATTGATATTCCTTTTAAATTATATATTTAAATTATATATTATTAATTATATCTATGAATTGTAGACATTTAAATATACCACATTGAGGTATGAATTTAAATTAATTGAATATAAAGTGAAAAAGTAAAATCTCTGATGGGATCTGAACCCATGTCCCCCGATTGCCGGTCTTTTCACTTTATATTTAATTAATTTAAATTATAATTAATGGTTTTAATATTTAGACATTGGTAGCTCATATTGTATAAAATAAATATGAATAGATTATTAAAATTCAAACAACCCGAAACTAGTCGAGAATTTAAAGTTATTAAATCTAATCTGTTTTTAATTGTTTTATTTTTAATAATCTATTCATATTTATTTTATATAATTTAAATTATACCTCAATTTTGTACATTGAAATTTCTACAATTCATAAAAATAAACTGTTTACAGAAAAAAAATACATTTGATTTCTTTATAAATAGAATAGAAAAGAGTATTCATTCACTTGGTCACAGTTATTTAAATATATTAAATAAAAATGACTTGAAAAACTAAATGTGAAAATAATTTATTAATTATTTTCAAGTCATTTTTATTTAATATATTTGATTTCTTTGCCTATAATCCCCCCTATATATTTTTGCAAGTAATTTATTTCAAGTGCTTTAATTATTTATTTTATTTTATTTATTTACGGGAAAACCCTTTTTTACAAAAACAGTTTACAAAGATATTTTACTTATTTATTTAGTCTTTATCTTATTTGGGGCGCACTTATCTAACATTTTAAACAAAAATTTCGTAAAGTCCGGTCGGAATCAATTTCGAATGTAAGTAATTATTGCTACCATTGTGCTGTTTAAGAAGAATAATGGAAGTCTCAGTGGGCGGACTTTCGATATATCACGAGAAAGTCGAGGAACAAATAGCGCGTTTTCTTTTTACGTATTTTTCTTATTCTCTCTATATATATTTTTTCTTCTCTATTCCTTTATTTTATTACACGCCCGACTGAAGTTGGGGGAGAGGGGAAGGTAGACGAGCCACAGACAGTTATAAATTATCGACGGTGAAGTTTCCATAAAATTATTATTAATAATGCTCATTACGAAATATTTAACAAAATAACGCTTTTATTGTGGTAGAAATGCTAAAAATAAGTAACATAATCTCCCGACTTTCGAGCTGAATTGTAAAAAAAAAATGTAAACCTATAAAAACCACCAAAAATTAAATCCTATGTCTATTACTCATCATACAAATAAATACCGCTTGTATTTTTCAATATAAACAAATAAATAAGGTGTAGAACTAATACTAAGCTTCTATCTGATCTATTATTATTATTTGTACTATCACAGCATTTTATTATTATTGTTATTATTATTATAAACAAATAAATAAGGTGTAGAACTAATACTAAGCTTCTATCTGATCTATTATTATTATTTGTTCAATCATAGCATTTTATTATTATTGTTATTATTATTATACACTGTTTGTATATTACAATTTTTACCTCTCGTAAATATTTATTTCGTCGCGAGTCATTTTCACGGAGTTTTGATTAATTGTGGTAATTACGGAACCGCCGGATTTGCATTAAGACCCTCGAGGGATAGAGCTTTTTAAAGAAGGGCCGTAAGGATTTGTTAAACGTGCTTTCGTTATAAAAAAAAGTCGACTTAAAACGAGCAAATTTACAAAACGTTTAACTTTCGTCTTACTTCCAGCATTTGTCATAATTTAAACGCGACAGAATTGAGCCAAACTTCAATTGTTTTAAAATAAATTCATCCACTTTGGATCGTGAATACTTTCTGCTAATTTAAGTGTAAGTGAATTGAATCTCACTAACGATCTTTTCTCCTCTGTCGCTTATCCTCTTCCTCGTTTATTAGTAACAATCCTCAACGCCTTTCTCTTTTCATGGCACTCGCAAACTACTCCTTCTTATTTAGTACTCCATTCCACTCATCTGATTTGGTCATTGCTGCCTTTACTCTTGCTCTTACTTTTTTTTAAACATACTTCAAAATTCTATTGATGTAGCTTGAACAGCGCCATCCTTCCTCCATTAGAGCTTGCCTTTTCCTTGCCATGTTCCTAAGTTAAACCGCTACAGGAAAATATTCAGACCCACTCCCATCTTCGACAGTAAATAGTGTTACTTCATCCCTTATATTCCTTCAATCCAAGATATAGTCAATTGGTAATTTTTCCTCATCTTTTGATATATGCTACCTTACTTTCCTGTCCTTACTACTTTTCCTTCTTCGTTTATACTCGTTTTCTCCAACTTGACTATTCTGATATACCAATCCCCATCTATAATTATATACTCCAGCCTCTCTTATGTACTCTCTGTCTCTGTCGCCTCTTGCCGTAGCAGGGAAGGAAATTAGCTTCCCTACTTGCTGATTATAAACCATCACTATCCTCCATTTCCTTGATCCATTGCAGAAAGCTCTACTAACTACTCCTTCTAGTATCTTCCTTTACAGTAACTCTACTCTTTCTTTCTATACTCTTCTTCTCTTCTAAGCCTTGTAATAATTGTCCCTGTTGCTCTACGTTTCGACTTTTTTCGTCTCGCACCCCCCGCATTTGTAGGTAAACTTAATTGGCATTTTCTGTTGTAATCCCTCTAAATCCTCTAACTCTGCCGACGTTTCTGTAATTCCGACGAAATCTTTGTTTCATCCAGCATTATAATTCTTTTATTGTCCTCAAGCTTATTCTTTACACCTACAATATTCTAAAATGATACCGTTATCCCATCTGTTCGCCTTTCTTTTCGTCTTAAAAAAGTCGAAGATCGAAATTGTCAAAAGATATTATTATTTATCATTTTTAACTTTTCATTTATATCATTTTTAAAAGAAAGACATTTTATAAATTCATATATATATATGTTGGAAATTATGTCATTAATAAAGCAAAAATCGAATTATTAATAATTTATTATTTCATTTATTAAATTGACAATAAATAATTTAAATTTAACTTACTAAAATCTTAACTATATTTAAATTAAATAAAATGAAACAAAGATGATTAACACATTTCCAGTTATTTGAATTACAATGTTTTTTTTTCTCACGCCGAATCGATTTTATTTTTTGTTCAAAATCAATAAATCTGTTCAATGCGCGCGTTATTTGCTGCGATCATTTCCATCGGCGATCTCGTTGAAGACAGTTATTTTTTTAATTAAAAATTGTTTAACAGCTAAGGGCTTACAGGGCAGAGCTGTACCGATGAGAGATAAAATCCCGAAACACGTGTCTACAGATAGCCTTGTAACAATTATTTGACGTTTCCTTTCATTAAATATTTTCAACTCAAACCGTTGCAATTCGCAGTAGTACTGCTATGCAACAAACAAATATTTATTGTGTAATCCAATGTCCGGCGGGATAAATGCTCGGGAAGTAGTTGTTTCAATAGATGTTTGTAAAACTTAAAGTGTAAGTAATTTTTGCAGTTGGAAAAAGGAATTTATCGAATTTTATTGATTATTTCCAGAAATTATCCTTGTATAATTTCATAATTTAATTATATTTTTATAAAAATAAAAAAATTATATAAAATATAAGATATTTCAGGTTTAAATGTATTTGCTCGACAGCATGAAATGAATGTATTTCCTTTTTTGCAGGTGGAATGGATTTTCTTCAAGTGACGTGTGCATTCCGCTAACCGTCATCTTATTTCTGATACCCGGAAAATCGCATTTCGGGGAAATTTCTAAAAGCTCGCCCGAGGGTCAGTTAAGAGGATAAACGCGATGGGCTTTTCGTATTAGGTATATAATCATTAAATTATGCAGTGGATTATGAATTAGCCATTAACACACAAACATAAAAAAAAATCTGAAAAGATTAATTTCCCATTTCACGATCATCATCTGTTCAATAAATAATAGTAGTAGTAAATATCTTTATTCAAGGGACTTTTACATTATATTAAGTACAGTATTGTGTAGTATAATACCGTATATAATTTGAGGTTGTCCTTTTATAGGCTATCAACCCGAGGTTTTTCTGCCGAATACATAATATTAAATTGTATAAATTAAATTAAGAGAATTATTACAATTGTCAAATCATTCTTAAACAAATTAAATAAAAAAAACTCTTGATCATAGGTTTATACAGTTTTGTTCTCATATATTAAATTGTATTTCATTATTATAATTTATTCAAATATATTTTCATATCCTTGATTCAATTCCAACGTCAGCGTTTTCATACGCGAGAGTAATTCATTTCTGGACGCTACAAATGGAGTTTTGACTGGGGACTGTCGCACCGTTTTCAGGCTGAAAGGTCAGATATTTCCATGAAAACGAATTTAAACGGTCCGCACTTTGGTAGGAAGCGGACCTTTTCGAATTTAATTTTCAATGGCGGACTCGGGACGGCCCGACGTATAAACGGCCGTTAAGATAACGCTGAATCCAGCGCAAATAACCTTAGCGTTAATGCGGAGATGGAATTTAATTCATTTTGAATCATGTTAGGTGTGTTTTATTCAACTCTGCAAAACAAAAAGTTGTGTAAACACGCGACCTTCTTTTTAAGAATTAATGTTGCATTAAAATATAAATGGGGATTGCGAAATAATCTGAATGATGTTGATCGTTATTTTGAGCTAATAAATTATAATAAATGGATCGCAATAAATGTATTTTATAAAATATAAATAACCTATCAGCTCTATACAACAGTACATTCCACCCTTTCATAACAACAGATATGAATGATATTGACAGTGAAACAAATAAAATTTACTTGTTAATTATGAAAGCACTAACTGTTTGAAAATCTATAATAACTTTAAATTAAACTATTAGGTTTTTGATTTTCACTTTAATTTATTGTTCGCGGCAATTATTTCGCTATACAGTAGCTTCTTCATATCAAATTAAACTTGTAAATTAAATTCACTTGGTTTATTTTGAATTAATTTCTCACGTAACCCGTGGTGAAACATATTTAATTAATAGACTTTGATTAAAACACTTGGTTTGTTTCACTGATTTTTTTTAATTTTACTGGAGTAAAAATATATTTTTTTATTTTACTGGAGTAAAAATAAAAAAATCAGTGAAACAAACCAAGTGTTTTAATCAAAGTCTATCACTTGGTTTAGTTTTTCTTATGTTTATTTTAACTTCAACTAGTTTTGGCTTAATGCCATTATCATTCTTCAAAGTTTAATTTTACTTACGTCTATTTTAACTATTATTATCAAGAATGATAATGGCATGAAGCCGAAACTAGTTTAAGTTAATGTAATCATAAGTAAAACTAAACCGAGTGAATTAAATTTACAAGTTTAATTTGATTTTAATATTTTGCCAACTGATTAATGAGAAAAAAGTGTCCGATTGAAGAAATATATATTCATTCATGCTATTCCACGCAACTCATTTGTTAAAGTTTTGGGCGTTACTGGGAGAATATAACGATATATATTCAATCGGACACTTTTTTCTCATTAATCACTTGGCAAAATATTAAAATCAAATTAAACTTGTAAATTAAATTCACTCCGTTTAGTTTTACTTATAATTATATATATTTGAGTCATTTTTACGGCAGTATTTTATAACACAACATTTATCTATATATTCAAGTAATGAATGGAAACCAAATTTAAGAAAAGATTCTAGTTAAAAAACACACTAGCAGTAAATTAGCCAAGATTAACACCCCGCCTCTTTTATTACACATCCAGCGCGAACGCCCTCGCGAAAATTTAAATTTAAATGCGGAATCTCCCGCCTCCCCTTCTCTCTTTTCCTTCAACCCGTTCGAAGCGAGGCTTAAGACTTAATCGGGGGGGCATTCAAACGAGACCACTCGACAATTATGCACCTTTTAAACGTTCGCCACGTTTTAAGTCAAATTACGACCGAGAGGAGGAGAAACGGGGCAATTGTCTCTCCCTTGGCGGCTCCGTAGTAATTCCACTCACTAGCGCTTAATTAGAAACCGGGTATTTTAACGTTTAAGACGGCGAGCGAGGCATCGATATCACGCAAAATGGGAATAAGGAACTTATATTTAAATCCACATGCTTTTAAGAGAAATAAAATATATTTGCAAATGAAAATATTATATTAAATAAAAATTATTTGAAAATAATTAATAATAAAAAAAATAATTAATAAAATGTTATACTCGTATTTTTTATTATTTCTTGTTATTAAAATATTCCACAAATGCTCACAAACTTTGTGCCCCGAAATGCATATCTAACATATTAATAAAAAGTGAAGTAAAGAATAAAAATCTTCTTATTTTGTGTATATTGGGTTGGCAATTAAATTTCATTCAATATTGTCATATTACTGATTGGTTTAATCACAAACTGAGCCATACTAGAGTAGAGAAAAGTTGGAACAAAAAAAAAGAAATTATTTGACAATAAATACAAACTTTCATATAATATATAATAATTTTTATAATAAACGTGCATAAAACGTTTATTATAAAAACTATTTATGTAAAGTTGGGGGAAAAGAAATGCATAGTTTTTACGTGAACTTCAAGACTTTCTTCAATATTAAGTTAATTAATTTAAATTATAGCTCAATGTTGCACATTGAAAATTCCTTCAATTCATAGATTTCTTTAATATCTTTTAGATTGTTCGATTTGGATCAGTTATGCACCGTTTTACTGTTATTTTAAATGCAGCTTCATAATGCCTCTCTCATAGAAATCTTGCTCCCCTGAGATTTCTACGAGAAATCTTGCCCCCTAAGATTTCTACGAGAGAGGCATTATGAAGCTGCCTTTAAAATAACAGTAAAACTGTGCATAATTGACCCAACTGGAAAAATTTGATGTTTACAATCTTCTCTTGATGTCAATTTCTTATCACACATATCAACTTGGACAAAATCCTCCATTGCGCGGCAGAAGAAGTTCAGACTGCGGGGAACAGGCTTGCACGAAAAAAAAAAAGTGCCAGGACTGGACGGAATACCACCAGAGGTAGTAAAATTAACCTGTATCGAGGGAGCAGAATCCATTTTCCGACTGTTTAATGAAGTTATTAGAAATGATGAATTCCCTGAGCAGTGGAAAGTTGCTAGACTGGCTCTGATTGAGAAGCCGATGAAGCCAAATAGCATAAACATGAGCCACAGGATATTATGCATGCTCAACACCATCTGCAAAATTTTTTAATATGTACTAATCAAGAAGAAATAGAAGAAGAGAAAATTCACAAGACAGTATGGCTTCAGGAAGGGCCATCCAGAAAGCCATAGAAGTGGCCAAGTACGCATGCAGCTGCAAAGGGGGGGAGGGACATTTTTGTTATCTTAATCACGCTAGACATCGAAAATGTATTCAATTCTGCGCCAGGGATACCATTGTCCAGTCAATGACTATCAAGGGTTTCTCCACGTACATCACCAGAATGATCCATGCGTATTGAAAAAAATAACAGAATGATTATGGTGCGCAAGGCTGGTAAAATGGATATGACTTTGCTGGTACCCCAGGGCTCTATATTAGGGCCCACCCTGTGGAACATATTCTACGACTCTGTTCTGAAACTGACCCTGCCGCAAGGCATTGTACCTCTAGCCTTTGCCTACGATCTTAGCATCACGAGAAAGAACAGAGAGACGATTGAGGATGAAGCCAACATATACCAGACGACCGTATCCAGATGGATGAGAGGAAGTAAATCAAGACTTGCGAAGAAAACAACTGAAATAATAACACTCTAAGGCAGGAGCACTATCATCAAGATATATTTAGATACAGAGGCCTCCAAGGCTGTTAAATACCTCGAAGTGTAGCTAGGGAGGAACATTGTGGAGACAGCAGCCAAGACATATAGAGCTGTTAACGCCCTGAGTCGGATAATGTTTAACGTTGGTGGCCTCAGGATATCGATGAGGAGGCTTATCTGCTCCATGGCGCAATCAATCCTGCTATATACAGCGCCTATATGGTCACATTGGCTACAAATGGCCAAATCCGGGAATGTACTGGAGGGAGTCCAGAGAAGCGCTGCCCTCAGAAAGGCTTGCAGGACTGTCTCAACTAAGGCCATACAAGTTGCAGACACCACACCCGTTCATCTGCTAGCCGAGCAACGTACATACATGAAAGACCAGAACTCCGCTCTTTAAAAAAAATTAAGCCAAAGATAAATTCCTCCAAAAGTGGCAGGAGAGATGGGATGTAAACGATGCAAATGGCGAATACATTAAAAAACTATTTTTGTAATATTTCTATTTAGTTTTAATCTAAAGGTTGGGTGATGTTTGGATAACAAGTGATGGCTTTTTCGGTCTTTGGGACCGATGATGAATTGATGAAGACAGCGGGATTGGAAATCTGTATTCCAGACACTGGTCTATGCTCTCGGCTCTAGCTGACGAGTAGTGCCGGGTTGGTTGGCTAAAACCCTTCCCCTCTCTCTTCGCTCATAAGATTCGCACCCTCCGGCATTCCATCAGGTGCGGAGCAGTATCATATATCTCAGCAGCTCTGCTCTCTGTATCTTTCCTAATCAGTACGGACCGACAGAAGCAATACACCGCCTCCCATTAATCTTCAGAGCTCAACATTCTAGAAACCAGCATTAATTCGTCTAAAGAGTTTCTGTCGTCCCTGAGTTCCAGCTTCCATGCCTTCCAACGAATGCACTCGAACAGCGTATCTTCTTCTGCACCGCACTGTAAGCACTTGCTGATGTCGCACCTCTAAATTCGAAAAAAGTAAGCCCCAAAGCTACCATGTCCTGTCAGCACTTGAGTCAGGTGATGCGTTACCTTCCCATGATTCCTCACCATCCACGGTTTGACATATAGGATCTTGGTTCGAATTCATCCTGTTGTCTTACCCCACTTCTCCTGCCACCGTGCTCTGGCCTCAGCTTTCTTCTTAGCATCAGTCTTTCCCTGGATTTTTTTTAAACATAAATAAATGGTCTTCGAACTACTGTGCATATTGACCAGCCTATAAACCATGATATGAATGAGAAGAATAAGACGTGGAATACAAGTGATTGAGAGCGAATTTCGTCAGTGTGGACCTTCACGTCTATTTAGGAATAAAGACATACACAATGTTGGGCCCGATAGAAGGGTTTACAATAGAGAAAGGAGGTTGTTGATGAGGTGAATTTTATAAAGAGTTTCCTGTATTTTTTATGAAGTCTACGAATACTGTGAGAGCGTTCACGTTCAGAGTTGACAATTTTTATGTAATACATGTTCTTCATTTGTATGTAGTTTAATTGAGTTCTCGTTTATGATTATTAAAAGTACAATTTTTAAAAATATGGTCTGAGCTATATATATCTCTTGCGCAATTGCTTCCCTGGATCTTCGCGTCCTTGCACGTCTCGCAGACCGCTCTGAACTTAAGATCTCCCGAGAGCATGGATGCCAACTCCTCAGCTGACTCCACGTCTCTATAGAGACCCTACGATAGCCCTGATGGTTCTTAGGGCCCCAGTTCTTTGTGCTCCTCTGATTAAATTGGCGTTTTTTCGTCACGTCCACAGCTTCACTCAAGGCTGGTGTAGCGTATATGAGTATAGACCATGCTACTTTGGTGAGGAGTCTTCTCCTGCCCTGTCCTGGGCCTCCCACATCGGGTAATATACGAACAATTGCCGTTTTCGTGTGGGTGGCGGCTTCTACTGCCGCTCTGACCTGTGTTTCATCTGGGATTCGCTTCAAGTATAACCCCGATGCAGTTTATACTCTTCTCCACCCTCACTGAGTGCCCACCGACGTACACGACCACGTTGGACGTCCTTCCCGACCTTCTCGCAGGTGGCGGCCGTTTTTTTTTTTTTTTTTTCGACCGCAATTCGATTTGTATCTTTGCCATGATAAGCTCGGTTGCCACGGCCAGAAGACCTTTTAAGGCGATCATGCTGCGGTGCATCGCCAGTACCGCCTATCGTCCGCAAAGACGAACATTTCCACACTATACGGTACTTTAATGCTTAGTACCTCGTCGTATACCAAGTTCCAGAGTAGAAATATGCAATTACCTAATAAACATGCATATAAATTATTTATTTAACTTAGGTTACTTAAATAAATAATTAAAAAATGTTAATTCTTGAATTAAAAAAGTAACCCAAAGTTCTCATTAAAAAATATTCTCCGCAATTATTCATTATTATTTCACTTCAACTTCATTTTTTTCATTCATTTCTTTTAGTATGCCCCCTCAAGTGTAATAAAACGGGAAAAAACGGGCCTTTTCACTGCGAGCAATTTACCTTGCAGCGGAACAAATCTCGGCGTTTCATGCAGCAGCACCTTTTAATCATACTTAAATTACTTTGTTCGGGACACTTGAGCGTCGTGTCGAAAATGTCCTTATTTGCGTGCCATTAAATACGCCTTCAAAGGCGAAAAGGCACCGACGCCCAATCTCTCTCCCTATGCCTTTTCATCCCTCTGTTTCACAAGAGGATAACTACAAGTGAAACGAATAAATGTGGGGAAAAATATACAAAATTAATTTAAAGATTCAATTTCTATCTTATTATTCCTTTGTTTTGCAAGATTATAACTACAAGTTTAACCTTTTCATAAGGGCCATTTTTACTCCATAGCCGTTAATTTGTTTAGAAAAAGAAAAGGGCCGCGTAATGCATGTCTTTTTTGATGTCTTTCAATATATGTTTAATTTGATAATCTAAAACAATTTTTATTAACTACAAAAACAGTATAAAAAAATATAGAAGATATTAATTAAAAACAAAATATAGATTGAAAACTATGTCGAAAATACTTCTCTTACCATGTTGATAATTAAATAAAAGACAATTGGTTTGTTTCACTATTAAAAAATTGTAGTGAAATAAACCAAGTGTCTTTTGTTCAATTATCAATAGGGTAAACATGTTTCATTAAGTGATTAATGAGAACCAAATTGAAGATACTCTCTTACCATATAAGTTTTTTTTTTTGAAGAATATCTAGTTTTGCAATAAATCTGCCTGAATATACTCAAATTATTTTTGCAGTATTTTAAAATATTTTAAAATTTTGCTGATGGCAAATTATAAAAAACGGTAAAACAAAGGATTTCTTTGTTAAATAAATAATAAAAAATTAACTAAGGAATAACAGTCAGTCAGTCTCAAAACTACACTCAACTTAATCTATATGATAATTATTTAAGTCAGGAGGAATGTGGTTGCTTGCTGATGATGGAAATGATGGAAATAAATATAAATTAAATAAAAAGAATCTGAAAATAATTAATAAATTATTCCCTCTTTAGCTACTATGACATTTTGACTTATGTTACATTAGTATTTTAAAACAAATGTTCAATAGATTTAATTTATTGCAATTAGCAAAACAACATTAAATTTTTCCAACTTATTTTATTATTTAACCTAAATACCAATAAATAAATAATTTTCCCTGTAGAATATAATCAGATAAACTATTAATATCAATCTTACTCATCACTAAATTATGAATGTAAGTTAATTTTTTATTATCGAAACACGATAAAATGTAAATATATAAATGTGAATGTTAATTTAAATGAAAAGAGAACTTTCATTCACAGTTCCTTTACGGTCTGCGGAATGAAGCGTTTAGGTGGAAATTACATTTCGTATTCAATTACACATTTCTGCACTATAAATTTTTATGCACGCCCGCCGCAAATTATCACGGACGAGGGAATATTTCCTACAAAGTAAACACTTTGTTACTTTGCATCAGAATGAATTGCACACGCTCTATCATGCGCATACAAACAACAACAACAAAAGTGAACGGAGAATAAAAAGAAAACAAACAGTAATAAAAGTACGAGAAAATTATTTAATAAACATGAAAAAAAGGATGAAATGAAAGAAATATTAATAAAAATGCGGGAAATAATTTAATGCACTACGAAAAAAAAAAAAAAACAACGCGCTCTTTTAAAATAGAATATGTAATGGCTTTATCAACGCAAATGGAGTTAATAAAAGCTAATCATTTCAGGCGGGCTCCACTGCATCATGTCATTCATACTGGGAACTCCACGCCATGTCTGTAATAAATTCTGAAATTTGAAATGAAACTAAATTTCATTCATATAGGTTTAATAACATATTTAATAATGTTATATCCAAAATAATAATAATAATAATTTTATTAAAATTCAGCAGTTCCACCTCATTACAGAACAATATTAAATAAAATTTACCAATATAAAATTAATAAAAAAATTAAATATTTGCTATTTTCAACAATTTTTTATATTTAATTTCTCTACAATTATTTCGCTACGATTTAACTTCTTTGGACGAGGAATATTAATCATATTATTTGCACAAATTATTGCATGGTAGTGGAACGAGAATTTTTTTCAATCAGATTAGTGGGGAATTCAAAAACTCGAATTGTACGTTGAATGATTTATATTTGTTTTCAGATGTTTTAGTTAAACATACGAAAACAGCTTGAAATTAATATAAATCATTGAAAAATCACATCGAGCTTTTATTCGTTTTGAGTAATTGTGAAAATTATGAAAATCTTATGAAATAGTGGTTTTCTTCTTTCAAATGATTGGCGAATGTTGATGTGTCCTTATTATTTAGGAATGCTTTTTGATGTTCATTAATTCTTTCCCCGAATGCTCTCCCTGTTTTGTCGAATATATGTATATATATATATATATATATATATATATAATATATAAACTCCACAGAGTTAACCGTTTTTCTGTTGTATTTATATTGTATATTTGTTAGAACATATATATATATATATATATATATATATATATATATATACCTGTTAAGAAAGATATTGTTGTTTTATTTCTTAAGGGGCTTTCCTAAATCAATTTAAATTATTTTTTTATTATTATCCTCATCACACAAATCAATCGCTTTATTAATCCAACCATATAAACCCTAATAATCTTCCGAAATCAACTTATAATCCCGAGCGCGCCTTCCGGGGACACCGAAAGACACCCCGAAATCCATTTGAAATTATCCGAAATCTTCAATCTGATAATTGAGTGGTAATGGAATTATACGGGGAGGGCAATCCCGGGAACCGTTTCCACGCAGGAAATCGGGAAGAAGGAGCGTCGGGATTTTGGTCCTTTCGTCCCGTCGCGTAAATCTTTCTCATTCAGCCGAGACCGTGGATCATAAGCAAAAACAGTCTAGGAGAGGAAGGGGGGAGCGCACAAAAGCCACAGACTAAATTATAAATAGATTAAGGGCTTTTCTTGTGCGGATTGTTCGCTGTTCGGTTTGCGCCCCGTTGTGTGTACTCGCGTGCGTCCTTACGGTCGTGGTTTTGTTTGAATTTCAAGACTCCCTGCCATTTTCCAGGCTCTTTATGAATATGTATACATGTGTGTGTGTGTACGTTCGTATCTGCCTGTACTTACTTATGTGTCTTTATATATTAGTCTGAATCTGCTTCTATATATCAACGTAATTTTAAGAGAAGGGTTGAAAGTGTGTTTTAGGAATATTTAAGTGGATATATGTTTTATAAATTTGATAATAAATTATATTACACTATATGAATTTTCCTCTTATATATATTATTTTATGTAATAAATAATTCAAAGCACTTTTATTTCCACCATATATTGTTAATTTAATGAACGAATTCCACCATATCCGCAAAATTGTTAATTTTCAAAAAATATATAGAATGATTTATGACTCCATCATAGGAGGTAAATTAAATGCATATAATTATTAATCTTCTATGACGGAGTCAAAAATCATTTTATTTATTTTTTTGAATATTAGCAATTTTGCAAATATGGTGGAATCCATTCGTCAAATTAATAATTAAATTAACAACATATGGTCTAAAGAAATGTCTTTAAGAGTGCTTTTTAACTCTAAAATAGGAATTTCCATGAAATTTTAGTGCGTATCGAAACAAATAATTATACACTGCAGTAAGCATGGAACGTTTTTTTAAACATAATTAGAAAACAAGAAAGAAACAACACCTGAAATGTAATTAAATTTCTTGATAAATTACAATTGTAAACGTGAAAGAGATAAAGAATACATAAATAATTATCGTCTGGAAATTAAATAATTCATTTCTTAATATACCGTTCATCTTTAAGTGATTGTTGAAATAAGAGTTCATTTAGGGTTAATAATTCTATTTAGATTTTTATTTTGATATAATACATTTTTTATAAGCTGTTCAGGCCGTTTTTGAATAAGTTGTAAATTTCGATACAAAATAACATCAGCGCGCCTCCGCTCCGCCTCCCTCAATCTAAATCGATTGTACCGGGGGCGAGGGAAAAATAAGGAAATCCAATGAGGCGCGAAGCACGTCCTTATAAATGAAACAGCATCCCAATTTAAAATCGACACGAATTTATCCCTCCCGACAGGATTGCCTCAATCTAACGGAATCCGCGCTCGTCGCTCTCACATATTCAAAATAACGTTATTGTACCTTTTTTCCAACCGCTCGCAAAACAGGTCAGACAAGTTTTCATAATTCCAAGTGGAAAATGTTGCATCGGGAATATTTTACAGCGGTAATAAAATTTATGAGGAACGGTTTTAATTTCTGCGGCCCGATTTGTGGAATTGGAAATAATTTAAATGCTTGTTATGCTTCTCGTAAACCATTCTAATAAAATTTTATAGATATGATGATAGAGAAATAACCACTTTATCTTTGTTATAACATAATAAATGCATTGTATATTTTGTTCTTAAAAATATAAAAAAATAAAGTGAAAAGAATTTAAAAACATTTAAATTTTTGTTTTTGAAATAAGTTCTTTATACAAAAAAAAACGTTGCTTTATTAGCATTGCTAGGATGCTAATAGCAAATATCTGACCGGCATATATTTGCCCGGGAAGTAGTTGTTTTAATAGATTTTTGTTTTTCAAAGTACTTACTTCATAAGTTAATAAATTGCAGATCAATTGAAAGAGAATAATTAATTCATTAATTATTTTCAATTTATACATTTACAAACATCTTTATTAAGACAGCATTATTACAATTCTCTACAAACCTTTATATTTACAATACATATAGATGGATTAGTAGTCTGTTATGGGCTATCGACCAGAGGTCTTTCTGCCCTGTCATGAATTTATGGTGATTTTCAAATAAAAACTTTGCTAGCAAGCTGAACTGTCAAGTAAATGAGTGATTAATTAATCAATTCTTACTGAAAGGTTTTTAAATTATTTTCTTTTAATTTAATTAAAACTGCAATCTATAACATTTCAACCATCAAAAATGCTGAATTAAATTCTAAGTCCCCGATAGTTTCGATTATAGTGAAATGGATATTATATGAACTTTTGCCTATTTAAGTAATAAATATCTACAAGTAGGAAAATGGACCATAATTATTATTATTTAAAAAATTAAACAGTCACCACAACCAGTTGACAGAAGATTAATAAACATTTCGTTTAAATAAAAGGTACGCAGCAGAAAGGCTTCTGGCCGTTAGCCGATTGCTGTTTTATTTAATTTCAAAATTTATTAATTTGTTATATATTATTGTATAAATATTGTATCAAAATACTAATAAAGACGTTTAATAATAATAATATTTATTTCAGCCACTCCCACCTTCTATTAATCAACCACCATCTGCCATGTTGAGACGTGTCGGAAGATCTATGAATGTGATACCTACTAAGATCAGATTCTGGCACTGGTGCATTTTGAGACTTTTTGTATGTCTCAAAGGGAAGATACTTTGCACCAACCAATAACCAGGAAGTCCAAAATGCCCTCTCGGTCTTGAAAATATTGGAATGCCCCAGAACCTGACAGCATCAACAGTTACTGGTGGATAAAGCTATGTGTACACATCGCCATTTAGCCAGGCATTTTAACTGATAGCTGAATTAACAACAGCATATTCCTGCGTGGTTTGTTGAGGGACGAACTGTTTTACTGTCCAAGTCTGGAGACTTACCAGAACCAAAAAATACCGTCCAAGTATATGTCTGAACGCATACTATAAAATCTTTACGCGTATATTGTACTTGCGTACGAATCAAGCATGTAACAGGTTGTTTCAAGGAATATATGAACAACGAGATTCAAACGTAGGCGTAACTGACTGTAAGGAAAATCTGATTATTTATCGTTGTATCACTCTAAGCAATTTAAGCGAAACTTATCGATGGCCTGGATTAACTATTGTCAGGCATTATGCGATGTGGTATCGATACATCGCATGAGCTAATACTTCGTCTGCTCAAATGTCTTGCGGTTTCATATGAAATTTGCAATGAAAGAATACAGCCACTCTGGAAGACATACTTCAAAATACCATCTAGTGTTGGGACAAAATTGGTCACATATAAAAGAGGAGTATTCCAAGGAGACTCCTTATGTCCATTACTCTCCTGCATGTCACGCGGTTACTTGTATGGGCTACATGGAAACTGGTCTCATATAATCATTGATCTTCTATATATGGATGACCTTAAATTATACACAGCCAGGAAAAGAGATCCATACATTTAGGACTTAGTATATATTTATTTCCCTGGCGGTGTATAATTTAAGATCATCCATATACAGAATATGCAATGCAAGAGTACTCCAATGCAATCGGTAGGAAGTTAGGGCTTAATAAATGTGCTTCAGTGCATCTTAAAGCAACACGGGAGTAATTCATATAACCCAGGATTGTATCATAAACACACAATATGTGATGCTTACTTCAAACCAGATGGATTTCAAAGCAATACTCGCCACCTATTCACAGAAGACTAACGTTTCACTTATAAGTGGACAAACAGTACCACCTATAAAACCAATTTCATTCAAATCTATTCACAGAATAATAATATGGCAACTGACATAATCAACAAAGACCAATGCTGTAACAACCATAGGCACATTTGGCGTATTAGGACTATGAATCGCAATCATTCGGCATAATTGAAAAAATGAGCAATGGCAATGGTTCGATCAGGGTTATTGTGACTCTCAAATCGATTAGTTATTACGTTGCAATATGTACCTATTTTAAATCAACTACTCTAGCCTTAAATATTACATGGTCTTTCGAACCAAACGATATGGTAAATTTGGAGAGAATGTGCAACTTATTGACGGCGTTATGCACCATCTTAATGCCGGATACCAACATCTAGGGGTATAGACAATATCCAAAGTGCCGTCTCCGTTAAAGATTATCTCTGCAGCAAGTATAAATATCTTGTCCGGTAGATCTAATCTTCAGAGCTATCGGGGAAAAACAAGGTATTGGCCACAAACATGATTACTTTGTCCATTGTAATGTACTTTTTCGGAGTTATTAAGTGGAAAAGAGAAGAGCTGCGCACCCTCGACATTGATACCAGAAAAAGAATGCAGCTATTTGGGAGTTTGCACCCTAAATCATCGGTTCCCGGCCGTATTTCTCACGTCACCTGGGAAGTCACATGTTTTTAAGGATTAGTATACCTACATGATAAGGTAGTACTAGATACGGCTTGCATCAGCTGGACTTAAGTCGGAAACCTAGCGATTTATTATGTCTTGTCAGGATATTGTACATAATACCTTAGTATATCGTTGCCCAGTTCTAGGTATAGATGTACCAGATACAAGCTGTAGAGCATGATATGTGGTGCCGGAGACAATTATGCATTTGTTGTCTTCTTGCACTACATATGCGACAACAGCCTATATCCACAGACATAACTCTACTACCAACTTAAACATTCGTATGGTATAGACGAGACATCAGTGCTGCCATATGCTCGAGAGGAAATAGAGAATGATTGATACAGAATATATTGGAACTTCTCATTCCCAACACTCAGATGAAGGCTAACAACCTTGATATAGTCCTCCTCGACCACGATCTTAAAACGATGTTCGTTATTTAATATTTAGCTCCGGATGATATGAACAGTGTTTTAAAGGAGGAGGAGAAACGGACAAAATATCAAGACCTCTTTTACGATCTTGCCAGGCTTTATCCTGATCACACTCTCAACTAGTAATTGGTGCATTAGGTAGTATTTACAGCTCACTCCTAAGCAATTTAAGTATAATTCCCGCTTGTCGAAAGTAAGATTCTATGAAATGCAGAAGGCTGTCATTCTTGGTTCATTGCGCCTACTCAGGATACATGACTCCAGGCACCACTAAATTGTCTTACTTCCTGGCCGGAAGAGACAGTTAGTGGTATCATTGAGACTCTCTTCCCATGAGATCAAACGTATTGAGGTATAGAGGGTGACCACTTAATAATAATCAATAATAATTGAATTATCGGAGGAGGAGAAGCGAAGGAATTACCAAGACCTGCTATTCGACATAGGCAGATTATACCCAGGCCACAGAATACACTTGATAACACTAATCATAGGCGCTCTAGGGATTATGCGTGGGAAACGTCTTCAACAACACAAGGGACATACCAGTATTCCGCGACTCCGCTCATTTATTAGTAAGCGGCATGCAGAAAGCCGTAATCCTTGGCTCATTGCTTATACTGAGAGCTCACACAGTGAGGCACCACTAACTGCCCCTCTTTTAGGCCTAGAGGCGGCAGCAAGTGGTTAAGCGATGGTAACCTCTCCACGCGAAATCAGAGGTAAGTAGAAAAAGAGGGTGACCATATTTTTTATTTTTTTATTTCATTTCAATAACAATAATAGTAATAAGAGTAACAATTAATTGTTATATATTAGTTGCCCTACTTCCAGGCTTGAAGGAGACAACTAGTAGACATTTTTGATACCCTCTCCACATGAGATCAGAGGCATGCGGATATAGAGATGACCATTACCTTCAAAATAATTACATTAAAACATACGTATTTTTTGTTTTACTTTGAACAAGTAGTGAATAAAATATTTATTATAAAAAAAACACGTATTGTATATTAAAACTGATAAATATCAAGAAATTTATTTTTCATAACATCAAGGAGTAATAATTAAAAGAAATAAAACGGAAAAAGCGCGACGTTAAATTACAATATACGTGCGGCGTCGCTCTTTTCGCCGTCTACCTAAATAATAAATCCCTTAATAAAGATGCAAACGTTCGCCTCTTTTCTTTATTTTATTTTACTTTCCCTCCGCCGTTCAGAGACATGCAAATAGTAATGTTTCATAAGGGAGGAATTTATTTGAAACCGCTCCGGGAGGAGCGGAGAAAAGGAGAGAGGAGAACGGCAAAAATAAGCGAGCGAGAAAACGAGCAGTGAATTAAATATAAATGCACTGCATGTAATCTTTAATAATGTAACCGTCGTGGAATAAAAAACGAAACGCTTGTAAATATTTAGAAAGAGTTTATTAATAAATATGAATTTTGTACTCCTCATATTTTAGAGGTAGTTAAGTATATTGGATATAATATATTTATTGAAGTATTTTTTAACGATTCGTATATTTTACTAATTAATTCGTTATATAAATCAAGTAATTATATTTTCTAAAAATTTCATCATTTAAGATAATTTTTTATAAAACTCAGGTTTCTATATACTGTGTATTATTAAATAGTAAAAAAAACAACCCAGAAACCAAAACTTAACCCATGCTTTGAATAAAACAAATAACATTTAATAAAACAAATAACATTTAATCGATAGTTGAGGCTTCTACTTGAAAAAACTCCATAATATACTATTTGTAAAAAAAAAAAACAATAAAATCATGATGAAGGTTGCGACCGTTACTACGTGGTAATCCATACTATAATGTAAAATAAACAAATATAGTACTTGTTTTCTTCAGTGATTATATAAAACAATAGATTTTTAAGGTTCAATTTTTTTATTATAGATACACTGCTACAATTGTGTTAACGAAACAATTATTCGATAATTCATATATTCATAAAAAAATATTTAAATGATTATTTAGACAGTTACGTGAAAATTATAACTAACTAAATATCTTTATTTCTGAAATTTTGTATACAATTTATTTACATTTAATTAATAAAAATAATAATACGTTGTATTAAAAAATAAACACAAAAATTCACAAAATGGCTATCGACCAGGGGTCTTTCAGCCTGTCTTTGTCAAGTACATGTCGGTTTTTCAAAAGTCATGATCGCTAACGTCATTGTCTAAGTCTGGATGATTAGATGAGATGAATTGATGAAGTGTTACTGCTGGGAATTTGAATTTTGGATTGATGTTGGGATTGCGGGATATACAGAGATGATTAATAATATTAGGAATGTTAGGATTTTTAGCAAATTTTAAGGATAGGTGTTCAAGGCGTTGGCTAATAGGAGGTATGTTACATATTTCATATAGGAGTGCGTTTGGGGGATATTTTTATTAAGGCTGCGATTTTACGCCTAATAAACGGTACGATTAACGACATAGTTTTTACAAAATGTGTGTGTTTATTTTATTCCAACTTTGATTTTTCAACCTAGCTGCAAACATCTGAACTACTAGATACGGTTTCACAATAAAAATGATGGCGTCGAACTAAATTTATTCTCATTGACTATTTTATAGGATTAAGGAGTATACAAATAATAATATTATGATTGTATTAAATATGGATACTAATAGGAAGACTTTCCACGTATAATCAGATATATTTAATATAGATTAAATGTATTTTTGTAAATTAAATTAATTTTAGAAAAAAAAAATCACTTTTTTTGTTATTAAAAAATAAAAATTATCTGATGTCGTTCATTAGTAAATAAGCTATCTGTCTGTATTTAATATTTATTTTTTTATGACTGTATAAAATTGTTAATCCCTTAAAACGGAAACGTATTGGGGATCGCAGCCTTAATACTAAATAAATGTAATTAGCAGTTAATTAAATATATTCAATTAATTATTAAGTAATAATAAAAATATATTTTTGAAGTAAATTTCGAAATAATCGTATTAATAAACTTTTATGAATATATGAATTATCGCGCCGTTAATTAATTATATTATCGCGATAAAGTGCCGTGGATTTTTGTTGCCCGCATGAATAATTCAGAATTCAGCTGGCGGTCGGTAATTTTGCTTAAGATGTGTAAATAATATGACGATGCCGGGGGATTAGTGCTGTAAATATAATTTAGCGGCAATTAAGATAAGTAATTTGACGTCGGGTTGAATCCCCCTTCCGTAAAATATTCCCCCTTAACCCCCGCTACCTCAGTATAACATCCTATCCTATCTAACCCGCAGATAATTTAGTTTCGCGTAATTAATTGGACGGGATTTGTCCGAAATATTAATTCCCAGTGAATCAAAAGAAAAAAAATAGAACGTGTATTTATTCCGAGTAATAAATCGTATTTTAAAAATAAGACGAAACCAACAACAAATATTGCGAAAATAAATTAAAGTTAATAAATAACATATTTCATAAATCAGCCTCATTAGGTTCTTAGTTTGTTTGTTCTTTTTTTGTTTAACTGAAAATCTAACTAATAAACTCTAAACATATAATCATTAAAAATATTGTATTTTCTTTTTTAGTGGGAATTAATTTCTAAAACAAATTTTTATGTTTTATTATTTCTCATTTAAATTTTCTGCA
Organism: Philonthus spinipes; assembly: GCA_963082785.1. Lineage (NCBI taxonomy): Eukaryota > Metazoa > Arthropoda > Insecta > Coleoptera > Staphylinidae > Philonthus > Philonthus spinipes. Next base: position 16,126,946 of record OY720315.1, read on the forward strand.
AATTCACTGCCCGATTACAAAAATCCGACGAATGGCGTTTCGCGCGCTCACAATTTTTATGGGATTTTTAAAACGTAATTTATTAAACCGAATTAATCACGCTCGAGTTAATTAAACCGCACGCAATTCATGGTGTGGCTTCGTTCTGGCAAAAACGCACAAAAAAAAATCATAAATTCCCGAATTATCGTGCAACGGCGTTACAATAATGGTGTTATAATAAACCGAAACAAGAAAACAAACAAAAAAAAAAAAATAAAAATGGAGCATATGTATTCGCTTTACAAATGTGAGAATTAATCTGAGTTAGTATGAAATTATCATGGTTTGTACGAAAATTGCAAATTATTAAAATTTTATTATTATATATACAATCATCTTTATTGAGGTATTTATATATTGTTAAATACATTAAAATTTATTTTATTATTTATAAAATAGCTATCGACCATCGGTCTTTCAGTCATTTTATTATTATATATATTTATTTCTACGAGATACATTAAATTATATTAGAATATTTACAACATTACATTATTAAATAAAATGAAACGAAGATGATTCACACATTTAAATTACAATGAAAATAAACAAGAATGAAATCCCGAAACACGTGTCTACAAATAGCCTTGTAACTATTATTTGTTGTTTCCTTTCATTAAATAATTTCGACTCAAACCGTTGCAATTCGCAGTAGTGCTGCTATGCAACAACAAATATCTATTGTGTAATCCAATGTCCGGCGGGGTGAATGCTCGGGAAGTAGATGTTTCAATAGATGTTTGCAGAACTTACAGTGTAAGTAATTTTTTGCAGTTGGAAAAAGGGATTGATCGAATTTAATTGATCATTGCCAGAAATTTTCCTTGTTTAATTTCATTGTAATTACATTAAGCCTCAGAAAATGGCTATCGACCATCGGTCTTTCTGCCTTTTTATTAGTATTAATGCGTAAATGTGAGAATTAGCCATCTTTTACTATGAATAACAATGAGAAGTTTTTTGTAAAACTTAAAAGCAGAAAAAAGTATCAGAGAGCAAAACTTTACACAAATTTATTGCTTTTTGTGCTAGACTTAATGTCTTACAAGACACAACATTGAAATTTAGAAGTTATAGTTTTTATTAAATAGAAGGATCTTATAAATCTCCAAATATTTAACACAAACTAGACATCATATTTAAAAAGAAAATATTTACAATTTTTGATATATTTTTTTTTCATGTTATTAAATTAAACCATTAAAGTTTAGAAGTCGGCTAACGCTATAACTCGGTGTATACTACACCTTTCGATTTTGTTTACTTTAAAGATTTCGTTACGAGCTAATTGTAGAGAACAATTGCCAAAAATTATCATTAATTTTTATAAATAAATAAAAAAAGATTTTATTATAATAAGTTTCGCTTTTATTCGAATATCATTTAGGAGTCAATGTCAAAAAAGCCATTAAGTTTTTATCGGTTTCAGATAATAACCATGAAGCTTAGTATTTGTGTGTGTATGTGGTTTATATATATTTTTTATTATATTTAATACGATTCATAAATATTTTATGTTTATATTGATGTGCAGATTGCGGCGATTTGTACAAAAGGGGGAAGGGCTTAATAGAGTTGAAAGGGCGATTGTGTGCGATGGTCGTTTTCGTCGTCGGCGCTTTTGTGGTCTCTCATCGCGTTCAATGTTTTATGCGTCCGGAGAGTGAAGAAGGAGGAGAGGGGGCTGTGGGATAGAATATAGAACGGCAGAATGTAGAATGTAGAATGTAGAATGCGGAACGGACAGTCCGCGACTGTTCCGAACCGCCCACCCTCGGGGCTCTTTCCCTTTTCCACCCCATCCCCGACGGTCCACGCTCGCCGATAAAACCGAATCATTGTTCATCCCGAGTAAATCAAATAGAATGGAATATTATTGTTATTAAACGTGCGTGCTTTAATAATGCGGAATCTTGCTACAGCTAAGTGATTTCAGTTAGAATTGTGGTTTGGTTTATTTTAGGAAATAATATGAGATTTTAATAACTACTATTATTTAATAATTATGAAGTATTTTAATTAATACACTTGGTTATTCGTTTCACTAAACTTTTATATTTGTATTAAATACTAAAAAAACATTTCGACAAATTAGAGAAAAGTGTTTATGAAATAATGTGTGATGATTGTGATAGTTCTTATATGGGACAAATAGGAAAAACTTTCAATAGGCGATTAAAAGAACACAGAAAAGCGATAGAAAATAAAACAAATTCTACAAGACTAGCTAAACACTGCATAGAAAATAATCATTTTTCCGATAATAACCAAAAAAAAAATGTTTCACCACGGGATAAGTGAGAATTTAATTCAAAATACCATTATTTAATTCATTAGCTGGATATATCTGGCATACTATGCATGTAGAGAAAGTAATAACAATTATAAAATATAATACACAAGAAGAATTAGTTTATCTCATTAGTTTTTCAAAACGAACAGTCGTTTTTCGCCATTTTCAAAAATTTGTTCAGTCGGTCGAAACATCAGATTTCATTAAAAAAAACTTAATCTAAAGCACAATGGCGAACCCTATCCTAAGAACCTGGAGGAAGACACTAGCGAGAACAAAGTAAATGTCTACTTTTTTGTACCTCAGGGTTTCGAAATGGCCCATTTATCACGGTCGCAATGTATTTTTGCGGGTACACTCCTTCACAGACAAGGAAGAGTGTATTGACCACTTCCGGCCACGACGGACCGCAATTTTTAATCTTTATTAGCCAGATCATATGATCGAGAAATTTTCTCCTCTACATTACTTTGATTTTTTTCTTTATTTTTCATTTTGTTATCATCAATGAATAAAAACAAATAAAACTTCACATGTGTCATTATTTATTAAATCAAATTCTTCAATTTGTTAAAATAACATAAACTATATCTTGTCGTTAATTTTATTGCCAATATCTTTTTTTTTTTAAATAAACATATCAAAGTACTCTAGAAAAGAAAATTTTTCAATATCTCGCTAAAAAAATTCAAAATTGTTTTTTTATAATTGTATTTACAATTTATTAATAATAATTAACAATTTTGCATTTCTATTTTGCAATTAAATATCACACTGCGATGCATATTTATAAATTACAATCCCAAAGATATTCCTCTTACCCCATTCCACACAAAAAATTGTCTGGAGTAGCGTAAATTCACTTAATGCATCCCGGGCCCGAATTTTGCATTTTGCCAGGCTTTTAATTTAATTGCCGGTATTACCCGGAGATACGCTTTAAGCGACTTTAAACTGCAACCTAATTACATTTGCATTCTCACGTACACACACAAATACACATTTCCACCAGCATTGTGTAGTTCTATTTATTAAGCCGTCCGAAATCCAGTCGAGGGAGAGATATTAATTAAAAACTAATCCGGATATTATTTAATTCTTCGTAAATGAAATGTTGCTTAAATCAGTATTTATATTTTATTAATCTAAACAAGATTATAAAAAAAACATAACAGTCCAAAATTAATCCAGAATTCAAATTCAAATTTTATTTTTTTGTTTGTTTGTTAATTGTTACGATTTTTACTTTCTTATACATTTTAAGTTTACACGTTTTAATTTTGTTTTTAAGTAATAGAAACATAAATTAAATATATTCAGTTTAAAGCCTTTTATTTATTTTTATTTTTGTTTTCTTAAAATAAAACACTTAATGATTTTCAACTATAAGTTCTTCACCTGAAGAAGCAACAACGTTGCGAAACAATTGTGAAATACACAAAAAATTGTTGAAAATCATTAAGTGTTTTATTTTAAGTGATCATGGATTTTTCAAAAATTAAGTGCCTCCACTATCTACGATATTTTATTTTTGTGTTGATTTTTAATAAATCATTCATATTTATTATTATAAAAATTAAGGAGAGGTTCTGAACCTGATACCTGAAAAATGGATCAACTTCCGGATTTGTTCTCGAATTTGAATTTATCTTTTGAAATCACTTATATTGGCCATACAATGGACTACAAATTTCCAATTTTTAGAAGAAAAAACGTATCCAAATTGGCGGCTCTAATCTGCAAAGGGTTACATACGCGCCGCAAGGCGTTCCTCAGCTAGGGAGATGTCATAGAAAAAAATTACAGTTAACATAGTAAATTGAATTTGGGATCCAATTATTAAAAAAAAGTAAAAAGAAATGGCAGACATTTGATAAAAAAATATATATATTTGGAAGATTTTGTTTTCCATTAGAAACCACGAAGGGAAGTAACGGTCTTACTTGTTGTTTTTGTTGTTGTTTTGTTTTCCTTTAAAGTAAACAATATAAATAAAAAACACCCCACGCAGAATTAAATACAGCGCACATATGCCCGGTTGGAGACTAGAGCAGCCATTTTGGATATATTTTTCCTGTCTTAAAATTGGAAATTTATAGTCCATTGTATGGTCAATACAACTGATAAAACGGCACTCAAAATATTCATACGACTTCGAGAAAAAAAATCCCAAATTAAATAGAATGGAACAAAGATGATTCACACATTTGCAGTTATTTAAATTAGAATGAAATTAAACAAGGAAAAATGTCTGGCAATAATTAATAAAATTCGATCAAGAGTAAATAATTTTTGCAATGGGAAAAGGGATTGATCAAATTTAATTGATCATTGCCGGAAAATTATCCTTGTTTAATTTCATTGCTATTAAAAATCCCACAGTTGACCCATTTTACAGAACCTCCCTTAATATAGCAAAGTTCTATTATATTAATCATATAAATACTAAATACTAATATTATTACTCAATAAGCAAGAGAAAACATTTTAATTCATATTTACTTTCATTGTTATTCCTCCGCCTGTGTTTAATTTAACTTTTGCGTCGTTTTCAAACACTGATTGAATACACTAATTGCGCGAGTTTAATTAAAACTTGGTCCGATTGTAATTATTTTGTTTGTGTGAAATGATGCAGCGGGGGGAGAGAGGAAGGGAGGGTGTTGTTTCACTGTGCCGTTCCTTGAACGTAAATCGGGGGCAATAAGCAATGAGCAATCACAAAAGCTATCCCGGCTATGCGGATGCACTTATCTATAAGCAGTATTCCGGTTGCGCGCTCGCGTTTCGATTATAATTGGCTTTTCAAAATTAAATCGGGATTAATTCAACGGATTACGATCTTTAACGAGAATGTATTTTGTTGAAAGAATTTGATTATTTTTACTGTTATCGAATTATTTAAATGTAGGTGTTTTTCATGATTTAAAAATTTTAATGCAAAAAACATAATAAAGAAATACGTAATATTCGGTCATCTGCGGACACGTGTTTCGGGATTTCAACTCTTATCAGTACAGCTTCGCCTTATACAGAGTGCTTTTTTTATCAGTATACATTTCTCCTATGTACACCTGTTAATTATTATTAGAATCGTCATAACCGAGGTAGGCTCTAGTCATTGAAAACATGTCTTATCCTCCTCTAGTACTGTTGGAATTGTAATAGACGCTTGGAACTCAACTTTTTCTTCATTTTTATACATTTTCGATCAAATATTTCACACAATTTGAAGTTTAGTGTTTGACATGTGTGTTTAATTGCGTGTTATAGGCAACTTTATAGACGTTTTGTAGGTATACAGTTCCCCTAATGTATACTGAAAAAAAAAACCTCTGTGTATAATTATTATATGCAAAAATATTTTGCATATAATTATTATTGATTTTTTTTGCTCTAGTTACTTTTTTAAAGTACTTATGTGACATAAGTCAAAATGTCACAGTGGCAAAAGAGGGAATAATTTATTAATTATTTTTCAATTCTTTTTATTTAGTTTATTTAAATAACTGTGACCATGTGAATAAATCCATTTTTCTGTAGTTTTTCTTATTATGATTAAATAAATTAGGTAGAATAGAAAATATGAAAATTATTTACGAACCCTAACAAGTGTATATTAAGACAAAATCATGATAACAATGAAATTAAACAAGGGATCAATAAAATTGATTAATTAATCGAATTTTATTGATCATTGCCAGAAATGTTCCTTGTTTAATTTCATTGTTATTTAAATAACTGCAAATGTGTGAATCATCTTTGTTCCATTTTATTTAACAAAATCATGAAACTAAATTAAATTTGTAAAGGTATGCTTTCGCCAGTTGATTCATAAATGTATGTTATAGTTTTATAAGGTTGAATTTCAAGTAACAATTTAAAAGCGTATTATTTATTGATGGAAAAACAAAAGAAAGCTAAGCGTATGTCAGAAAAATCTAAACTATCTTGGTTGGTAGTAAATTGGTCGAGAGAAATTATTAGAGATGAATAAAATTTCGACATATGCGTTGGAGATTAGTGCAAATGCGTGATTTGTACAAAATATGAGGCTTTCCACAAGGATTGTCAAATATGTACGGTGCTAAAGGAGTAATAATTTGGCGCTGCATGACAACTGCAGGATTTTGATGTTTTAAATTCATTGATGGCACCGTAAATGCTGCAAAATATCAATAATAACTACAAAACAGTCTGCCACTAAATATCGCGAAGTTAAATGTTGGTGAAAATTATATCTTCTAGCGGAATGGGTGGTCCTGTCATACGGCCAAAAACAGAAAAATGGTTTGACGATCAAAACATAAATATTTAGTGGTGGTGGCGGTTACTTTTTGATATATTTTAACTATTTAAATTAAATAAATGCCGACACCCATAAAAAAAGTGGGTAAATCGATTGTATATATATAATTAAATAAAATTATCGCTGTATAACAGGTAAAAAACTGAAGGGCTAATAAAATAATAATAATAACCTGTATTCGTGCAATAAAATAGAAAACAGCTCTGTAATTTAAGAATTACAAGAAATATATTTTATTCGCACGTCATTTTCAATGAGACGTACTGTATACAATGTATGTCGAAGGTCGAAGGACCAAAGCCTAAGCCCAACATACTTTTCGTAATTCTTAACAAAAATTTATAGCTCTAACTCTCCATAAGCCTACACTTTATTTCGTAATGGGGAGTAAAATAGATAATAATATTTGTTTGGACTGAAAGACCACTGGTCAATGACTTATCGACACGACTAAAATATCCACACTGTTCTATTTTTTTTTTTTCTATTTCACAGTCTATCGTCATGCTGTTAACGAACGAAGTCCTGCAATGTTATTTTCGATCATTTTATTCAGTGGGTTTTCACTAAAATAACAAAATTTAATTACTTTTAGCCAATTAAGAGATATAATTATATATTTCATTCTGTAATTTTTATTTATTTATTTTTTGTGTATATATATATTTACAAAATTGAATATTATTTACAATACAAATATTAATTCTGAATGAGGTAAGTGAAAGTAAAAATAGCTGAAATCGATTAATGTTGCTATTGGCTGATTCTTGTTGTAAGAGAATTGTTCGGCAATACCTTTTGATCATTGCTGCTACATCTGAACTGATTTTAACCTTAGGTAATTTTCATAATTTATTATCCTTTGGAAGAGGTACTAAATTAAAAACATCCAAATATTCTATCCCGTCTCTATTGCCGTAATAAGGCCGCTGTCAGAAACTACACTTTCCCTTCCGACATTTATGAAAATAGCTTCTTTCTCTGTGAAATTTTGCAAAATTGTTCCGTTTAAAATCCCTCTGGATTCTTCTATGTTTGGCAGTGTGTTAATAAGAAAATTATATTTTTTAAAAATGGTAATTGTGTTTTTGTGTAGTATTCTTTTCCATAAGAAAAATCGGAACCTTCTACCAAATGCCTGAATTGTAGCTCCAAGCGAATTTAAATTTATTTTCTATCTTGGTAGTCGATTTTTCCTATTTCCAAAATACCAACATTCAAATGCCCGATCTATCTGTAATCTGATATTCTTCCACTCCTGTGCCATTCGGAACTCTTCTGATTTTCATACATCTACAGAAAATCCCTTTCGTGATTCACAATTGTGAGAAGAGAATCTCACAATGGGAACATTGCATTGATATCGACGTCCGTTCCTTGGCTGAACTAGGATTGGGAAGATCGTAGATTATCTGTCCCAAAAAACGAAATCAGGCTATGATGATTTCTAATTGTTTCAAATCAACATTATCAACAGTTGCTTGAAAGAATTTTCAATTAGGCACTTTCCTTTTTAACTCTTTCAACAAATTCGTCATTTGAGAAAGAACATCTATTAGAATTGAAACCCATAATAACAAAATTTGCGATATTATATCACATACTTACGAAATGGCTATCGACCAGAGGTCTTACCGCCTGCTCTTGTGTTGTTCTTATCGTTATCTACTTATTTGTCATGATCAATAGGGAGATTTCGTTGTAATATTTGTTACCATAATATTACGGCATTTGTATGAAGCCACATTCCATAGCTCTCCACTATTTTCAAACGGAGTTTAATTCTAGAATTAATGCACAATTGGTGCTATTCCGTTCAATAAATATTAAAGTTAATGTACGGTTCATTTTTTATCGTCACAATCTAAGCGATTTTTAAAATTGTTATGTATGTTATAGTTAGATTATGAGATTCGTTGATAACGTATACGTTAAATTTAACAATTTTCTTACGGAATATCGCTGAATATCTGTCTTTTTGACACTCAATACATTACTTTTATTAAAAAACTCGAGATTTGCATATATTGTAATATTTCGCAATATGCTGGCGCGTTCTTTGCCCCTTTTACTTATTTATTTATTTTTTTGTTTAATCTAAATACGTCAGGAGTGATCGATGTAGTCAAAAATCCGCGCGTGTTTTTCTCGCGTAAGAATAAGCTTTCCGACTAGATTAATTGTATCACGACGTCGTCCACATTATACTGGCATGATAGATATTATAAGACGATTTTTCAGGGATGTGCACTCATTTTTTATTCGATTCGCTATTTAATAACAAATGTGCATTTAATTATTGTGTTAATATATTTTCGTTATTGTGATCACTTTTTAAAGGATGTTGATTATTTAGTAGGCGCCGAATTTCCATCTATAATTTTTGCTGCCTGGCGCATTCACCATATACGTTACGTTTTCGGCTAAGAATTTAACAGAGCATAATTTCTGCTTGTTTTATCTACTTTGTGTTATCTAAAATTCAAATATGCAGTTATTTGATATTCATTGTATCATGTATGTATGTTACTGTATTTAATGGCCTCCGTTAATTGAGTAAATAAATAAATAAATAAATTTCTACAATATTTTAAAGTATTAATTCTAAAGTATTAATTGAAACAAATATATATATTTGCCTACAATCATACATTAAATTATCACCTTACTCACAGATACCCTATCCGTAAGTTAAAAATTTCCTACCACGATTTTTGGCGCCCGGCGCATTCACCATATGTGTGCAATCATACATGAAATTATCACCTTAGATACCCTATCCGAAAGTTAAAAATTTCACACATAAAAACCACACGTTTATTTTCGTTATTGTGATCACTTTTTGAAGGATATTGTTTATTTAGTAAGGCCTGAATTTCCAACCACGGTTTTTTGTTCCCGGCGCATTCACCATATGCGTGAAGGTTTTCGGCTAAGAATTTAACATAGCATGATTTCTGCTTGTTTTTATCTACTTTGTATTCTATGTTAACTCAACTTCAAAGATACAGTTATTTCTACGGTAATATAAAGATTTAATTGAAAATATAGATATATATATATACATTTTCCTACGATCCGAAATATTAAATCAATATATATTTTGAGTTTTTCTTTTTCGAAATAAAATATCGAACGACAGGCTGAAAAATAAATCTGTTTAATATCAAAAAGTGACGACTATTAGCACATTTAAAATTAAATTTAGGTATCTTAACAAATAACCGGTAGTCTTAATTTTCTTATTTTTTTATAATTTGAAGGCAAATAAGTAAAAAAATAAAATATACGTTGATTCGCTTTCAAATACGTACTCATCATACGTGCGTATATCGATGTATACAATAACTAAAAGTATGTTTATTTCGACTGTAGGCACTAAAATATTAACAAAAAGAAAATATTCACAATTATCACCGTGATAGTTAATTAGTTCGTATACTTCATATATTAAAATCTTCGTATTGATATCTTAATTCTTACTTTTGTATTTATAGCTTATTAAATTGCCGCAATATGGATGCATTCGATATTTGGGGCTATTCTGCAAGGAAAGTCTTAAAATTAACGTCTACGGGAGTAAATAACTTCACATTCTATGTATATCTATTACAAAAGTTGCTTACACTGTGATGATAAAAAAAACTTACACATGAAACAATATTTTTTATCATTACAGTCTAAGCAACTTTTGTAATAGATATGTATACATAGAATGAAAAGTTTTAAATAATTTAGGTGTTAATCTTAACATTTTCCGTTCTGATAGTTCCGCTTATCCGATGGGAATAAATATAAATTCCTACGGCAAAAAGACCTCGGGTTGATAGCCCAACAAACTAACACCTACATATACTAAAAAAATGTGTGTTGTGTTGTTTTGTATTATTGACTGAATAAAGATGTGCGCATATATAAATACCCCAAGGTTTGGCAAATTTTCTAATAAAACTAGAGATGGACAAAGTCGATCTTTTCGATCTTTTTTGTAACTGCAAAACTAAGTATATGACAATTTTATTAATATATATTAAAAAATGTCAATTTATAGGCTGAAAGACCACTGGTCGATAGCCAGTTTCAGAATTGGAAATATATTGTGAACGTTAGTGTATTGTTAAATATTGTATTGTAATTGTATTTTCCAATCTCAGAAATAAAGATGTTTATGTATGTATCAATTTATTGTTATTTATTAACTTTATTTTTTAAAAAAAATTTTCATTAAGAAATACTCGATTACTAATATTATTCGATTTTGCCTTAGTGATGGGCAAAATCGAATAATATTAGTAATCAAGTTTTTTCTAAAATATATAAAACCTATAAATTGCTTGGTTCAGTATTCTGTTTTTATTAAACATTTAAAAGCCCGAGCAAATAGAATCAACCCCAATAATTTAGACTCTACTCAGCAGAAAACCGAGCGAATCTATTTTTTTAACTCCTTTTACAAAAAACCGTAGCGCAGAAGACCGGTTAGCAGAACTAAATGTGTCCACAAGTGTTCCAGTTATCTGGCCCCAGTATATATCCCGCTATCTGTGCAAAAGGGGGGACGCTACTTCCAGCCCCCTTTCCCCGACCCTAACCCCACCTCCCTTTAGCAACCCACTGATCCTGTAAATCAGCCGTTATTAGCTCCCCGCACTTAATCTACCCCCCGAGCTCTCCGTTCCAGTTTCGCCCATTTCCGACACACCCTCTCTCCCTGCGCGATTTTTTTTGCGGCTCCTCTTCTACGGATCCCGTCGAAATGTGTATTTATATTTATTCCAGCACTTTCTGGGAGGGTGGAGGGTTTTTTTATGGGGGGAAGAGGGCTTCGCCCGGCTGTTGGCGACTCGAGAGGGTTGTGGGGGTTATCGTTATTTTTTCCCGAGATATCGAAACGTAAAGTCATAAATTACTTAAAAATAAAACGCGTTTTAACTGTTAAGATGTAAAATGTATTAAAATTCTGCATTTGAGGACGTTAATTGATTAAAAAAAATAATACCATCGAGAAAATAATCAAGTGGCAATGGCATGTAAAAAAAATCGTTACGCTTTTTCAAATTGGTCAGTAGTGTCAGTATCTAGTACGAATTCTGGTAATCAACAAAGACTCGAAGTGATTGAAATTAGTAGAGATCAATATCAACGTTAGAGTTCGATTTTTTAAGAAAAAGCAAGATCATACCACGTCGCACCCCCTTATGTTTATTTATTTTATAGATAAAATGCGTTATTTTATAATACACAAAAAAGTAAAGAGTACTAAAATAATATAAACAAAGAAAAGACTTAATTTTGGTCGATAGTCCAGATAGACTTACATGTATGTAATTAACATATTATCTCTATCGAAACTAGTCCATAATTTAAAGTTATTAATTTTAATCTGTTTTTATATCCATCTATTAGCAGATTTTAAATAATTAATTTATTATTTATAATATGAACTGCCAATATTTAAATATTAAAAATGATTCACATTTAATGAAACCATTCATCTAGCGTATGGATAACTGGTGATGGCCATTTCGGTTTTTCGAACCTCATCAGACTAGTGTGTTCCATGTGCAATGCCTTGATGAAGGCGACTGAAAGGAAATTGTTTTGGTGTTATATACCCGATATTAATCATAATAAATTAGGCAAAAGGCGCTTGCGTCGTCTTTAATTTATTATGGTTATAAATGATAATTATATTACCGAATAATCAATCAATGAATCGATTAACTTAATTATAATTCCATATTTTTGCGTTCATTTTATTGTCTTAATAATTGAGTGGCTTTTAAAATAATAAAATAAATTACAAACCTCATATCAATTTACATAATCCAATAATCTATAAAGCGCGCATTAATAAACCCGAAAACATTTTCGAATTAATGGAAAAACTTTTCGCCTTAACTGAAAACCTCCGCTCTCCTTTATCTCCTGGCCTTCTACCCCCGGCACACTCCTCCCTTAGGAAACTTTAATCGTTTCCATTTTGACTAAACTCATAAAATATTCGGAACATCATCATCAACATCAGCATCATCGACGGTATTATAACTATTATTGTTATTAATGGACGGTTATTTTTTTAATCCTTAATTATTTAAGGAAATCCCCTAGGATTTCGATTTTATTATAGACGAGAAAGGTTTTCAACCCAGATAAGATAATGTTCATTTTATATTCCTAATATTTTTTTATTTAAAGTGAATTTTAAATGTTTCAATAACAAAAATTTTATTTTGATTCAATCTAGCTTACAATAAAATTGATATAATTATTATGTATACTAAAATTAAACTTATCTTCTATATGTTGGTTTTTGGCTGTGGAGGCATTAATTATTGAAATTAACTTGACAAAGGACTTAGAAAAAATAGAATGATCGTATTTTAGTGATAATAAATTTATTTATAATTTAATACAATAAAATTAAATTAGAAAAGGAGTCTAATTTAATTTTATTGTAATTTAAATATCTGCAAAAGTGCGAATCATCTCTGTTTTATTTTAATTGAAAATAATAAATTAATAAAGAGGTGTAATTAATTGTATAAGGAAAACATTTTAAATTAAATAAAAATAATTAATAAATTATTTATTGTCTTTCAACTTTATAAAACACGTAAACTCAAACATCTCAAAAGAAGCTTTGATCGTTATAAATAAATAAAATGAAGGAATTATGAAAATAAGTGCAGACAAAACAATGGTCGATAGCCCATGACAGACTACTAACACAATAATATAAATTGTTATAATAAATTTTTGTTGTCATATTGTCTGAATAAAGATGTTTGTATATACATATGAAAATAATTAATTAATTTACAATCCTTCCATCGAATACCTTTATGAATCCACCCAAATTCTACCTATATCCCAGCGTATATAAAGCTTAAACAAACAAATCCCATAATTTCATTTCTTTGCGAATCATCAGGACTATTCAGCTAGCTAGCATTGATTTTTTGATTTTTCTTTGACTTCATCTTAATTCTTGACAGGTCAGTAAGACCTTTGGTTTATAGCCCAAACATACTAACACCTACATTTATTGTAATTATTTATATTGTAGTGTTTTGTAGTGTCTGTATAGTCTGAATAATATATATATATATATATATATATATATATAATAATTATAATAATAATAAATCAACTTTATTTCAGGAAATGTTTACAAAATAATAATTCTGAGGAACATAAATGAAATTGTGTCAGGTAGCAAATAAACAAAATAAACATTCTCAATTCACACCAAAGAAATCGTTTATGCTATACAATTCTGAGTCCAATAAAAAATTATGTATTTTACTTTTATATTTTTTTTTAAAACGTCTATTATCTTTATGTTGTCTGGTAAAGTGTTGTAGAACTTAATGCACCAGTGAAAGGCATTGCGTTCAGTTACTAATGATAGTTCATATCATAATAATAAATATGAATAAAATGTACCAATAAAACATAATAAAAGCACACATCAAATTGAATAACTTTAAATTTTTGACGTTTCGTTTTTTCATTAGCTTATTCTCTAGAAAAATTAAAATTTGATTTGAAATAGGCCAAAACTCCGAAACTAGTCGACAGCTTCAAGTTATAAATTTTGTGTATGTTTTTATTTTTTTGTATTATTATTTTTTTTTTAATTCATATTAATTATTTCGTTAAAAATATTCATGAGAAGAAATAAAATTGTAACGTAAATAAATTATCCAAAAAGTATAATTTAATATCAAGAATCAGCATTTTCTTGTAAATACAATTTATGAAATTTATATGATTTAGAAATAATGGAAATAATTTAGAACAATTGCAGAAAAAAATGTATAATTGACAAAAAATAATAAATATAAAAATTAGATTTAAAGAACATATTTTTTATGAATATTCTTATTTATTTATCTTTTAGTTAACTTTTTTTTTGTTATTAATAATAAATAAATATAATCTTTATTAACAAATATATACAATAAAATTTACAAAATAATAAAAGTTACAAAGTCAAATATATATATATTTTCTTTATCCTTTTTCCTTTCTACCGTTAGGTGTAAGGAGCAAATATAAAATTAATATCTGTTAATTGGATATCGACCCGTGGTCTTTCCACCTTTCTGTTATTATTTTTTTTTTTTACAAAATAGTTTTAGAACCAACTGTAACATGGACAATGACTAAAAGAGAGAAAACAAGGTTGGGAGTGTAAGAAAGAAAAGTTTTAGGAATGACTATTGGAGGAAAAGGGTCAAAGAACTATGGCTAAGAATAATAAATAAAGAAATAAGAAGAAAGAAGAAACAAATATAACAGGAAAAATACAAGTGCAAAGACTGCACTGAATGGGCTATATACAGAGGATGTACGGAGCCAGACTACCAAAAATGGTACTTACCAGTACAATAGGAGGAAGAAGGAAAAAAGGATTAACTAGGACACGATGATAATGAGAAGTAAAAAAAATGGAAAAATTAGAAATTAAAAAATTAAAACGAAAGGCACAGAGCAAAAAGACATGGTAACAAATTATCACTCAAGCCATGAGTTTTAATTGAAAATGGGTACTTTATGTCTTCTTTTTATATTTATTTCTATTGCAGGCAAAATACATTCATCAATATTTTGCTTGCAATTGCAATTATTCAGAATACATTACACTTTGTTAAAGCATTAATTAGCCATCAGATAATCATATCTATACATAAATTTTCTTGAAAAAATTAAATCATTAAAAAAATTAAAATATTTGAAATTCAATATCTAAAAACCTGTTGATTTCATTGTACAAGAAAATACATTAAATGAAATTGTTAAAATAATAACAAATAATTTAAAATAATTAATAAATTATTTCCGCATTAATTTATTTTATTAATTTATTTTCAAATCATTTGTATTTACTTCATTTAAATAACTGTGATCAAGTGAATGAATACTCTTTTCAATTTAAAATATTAATTTAATTCGTTTAAATTTTGTTTAAATTTCTTCATGGAGTAGTAATATTTGAATTAATTTAAAATGTTGATAATATATCCTTATAGATTTTATTATATTTATCAATTTTATGTGTGTAATTTTGTTAAGTTCAAGTCTCACCATGGGGATATCAATTATTATAAGAGATTGAGGATAGCTTTAAAAACTATTTTAATTAACACCAACATTTTCTTAGAAATTAATTTATGATTTCTAAATCGGTTTAGAAAAAAATGTAATTAATTCGCCACAATTACAATTGCAGCAAAAAATTGTTTAATGTACAAATAAAAATAAATATGATACGTATTTTTAAAGCATCCGCTGATTTTTATTTTAATTTAACAGATTTTTTTGTCTTATTAATTTATTAATAAAAATTTGCTCTTTAAATTCTAATATTTATTTCTATTTGTCGAATTTTACAGAATTTCTCATACCCTCTTATAATAAGCGAATTTAAAATAATCTGTATCTACAAAAATCTGTATTCACTGACTATAGATGCTTCTACTTCGTTATACATTCTTGAATATATATGTAATTAAAAGCACTGTCTACTATTTTGTTTATATAACAATTAATTTATTTAGTGATTATAATTTCGATAAATTCACGTATTATTATGAAACTTATGGTTTGATATATTTTTAATATTTTATATATCTAGAAAACAGTATTCATTCCACTTGGTCACAGCTATTTAAATATATTAAATAAAAATGATTTGAAAATAAATGTGGAAATAATTTATTAATTATTTTCAAATCATTTTTATTTAATATATTTTATATATCTGTATTCAGACAATATACATTTTTAAAAACTACGAACGTTAAATATTATATACAATAAAATAACAATTTTCTTCTGGCCTGACGATCATAGGTCTTTTTGTATTTATTTGTATTTATTTATTCATTAATTGGGATTGTTGATTTCCGTGGTATGTTTGAGTTTAATCAACGATTCCAATTATACTGGTCGTGAAAGCCTGCACAGTTTGATTTTCGTTAACTATTATATAACTATTAAAAAGAGTACATAATACTCGAAATACGTACACACTACTCAATTTTAAAACTGGAAAACTTATATAACATATATTAAATAAAAATTATTTTAAAATAATTAATAAATTTTTTTCACATTTAGCTGTGTGACTTTTGACTTACGTTACGTAAGTACGTTAGACAAATGCACATTAAAACAACTACTTCCCGGGCAAATACCCACGCCGGACATTGAATTACATAATGCACACCTGCTGTTCCTTTTGTTGTTTTTACATTAAATTTTTCTCGGATCAAAATTTGTTGCATTATGCAGTATTTTATTGATGTGCAACAGCAGGTGTGACGTCCTGCATAATCAGAACTGTAAATGAATGGCTATCGAATAACCATATAGTATCAATTAAACCAAAGGTATTTATCAGAAAATAATAAATTGTAATTTGTATATGTTCTTGTAAGTGTACCAGTTCAAATATTGAGCAGTGTAGGTTATAAAATAATAATAAAAAAAACGAAGTAAGGAATTAAGTAAATTATTGATCAAGAAAACTTCAAGTATTCTCCAGCAAATTTCATTGAACAAATCAAGTGTAGTTTTCGACCTATTAATAATGCGAAATAATTATTTGATTTTTATATATAATAACATCTTTATTTATATACAGAGTTACAATATTTATCACTTAACATATATTTACAATGATTAACTATATTATTTATTTATTTATTTATATATTCAAACGGTACACCATTTTACAAAATGAAAACAAAATATATAAAAGAAAAATACAAATTGATTAGAAATTTTGTATATAAATTGGCTATCGACCGAAGGTCTTTCCGCCTATGATTTTTACTACTACTACAATATCTTTATTCAAAGTTATTTGTTTTACATATATTTACAATATATTATGGTATATTTGTTTCTTTCTTGCTTGCTTGAACAGGCTATCGATTTTTATTAAAGTTTAAAAGTGTTTTCTGTATTTTTATTAGTATAAATAAAAATATTATTTTCATAATTAAAAATATAAAAAAACATTTTTTTAAATATTTTCATTTATAAACATAAATATTAATAAAAAAACTGAAGAGTTTAATAACTTTAATAAAAATCAAATAATTATTTCGCATTATTAATAGGTTGAAAAATACAATTGAATTGTTTCACTACTTATTTTATTTCCTCCGAATATTTTCAACTCTCGTCAATCTCAAGGAATGTAGAGATAATTATTTTTTACATGAAAATATATTATACATAAAATAAGTAGTGATACAAATCAAAATTATTTTTCAACCTTAATGTTTCATCAAGTGATTAATGAAAATCAAATAAGAGATTAATTATTTTACTTTATAATACAAATACAAATATATACATATTTTTTTATGCTAGTTTATCAATTGAATAAAATATTATAAATCTACTTATAAAACAAAATTAAAAAAGTACATTAAATTGAATAACTTTAAATTCTTTTCTCATTGTATTTTTTTTTTTTCTTTTTTCTTTGTAGAGATAAAAAAATTAAAAATGTATTGAAATTTATTAAAACCCCGAAACTAGTCAAACATTTAAAGTTGCCCATTTTTTCATGTGTTTTTAATTTTTTTGTGTTGATACATCTTTAATTTTTTATTCATATTCATTTACATTATATTTCTTTATACTAATTAATATAAGTAAAAATAATTTTTAAACTTTATTTGTACATCAAAATAATCAGAGAATTATGCCATTGTACAAAATATAATAAAATATTAATAAAGGGGCAGAAAGACCTCTGGTCGATAGCCCATGACATACTAACAAACAAGGGTAAATTGTAACTATGCATATGTATAATTAATGTATGTAAAAATAGAAAAGAGTATTCATTCACTTAGTCACAGTTATTTAAATATATTAAATAAAAATTATTTGAAAATAATTCATAAATTATTTTCACATTTAGCTCTGTGTAATCAATGTATATGAATTATTGTGGAGTTGTAGAATTTGTTATTATAATTTGTATGTTATTTCATTTAAATTTTTTGTTATGAATTTTGTAAAATGGCATTGCCGTAAAATAAATAAATAAGTATGTAAAATTATTTTATATGCATATGAAATTTTTTTTTTTAATTGTTGTTAGAAATACAAATAATTACAACTATATATTATATAAAAAATTATTAGATTCTATATTTTTATAATTTAATAACAACAATCCTACCTTAAAACTCGATTAAATTCATTTTCCAGTAAATTTTAAATTGTTTAAGTGGAAGTTTTAAAGCGCGCGCACTTTTCGAACAGTCCGCTCGCGGCGGTTGGTGTTTTTTGTTCGGGGGTGGGAAATCCGGCGGCGCGCGGGAAGTTACCGTCGGGACGCGGGTCCGACGGGAAACTGCGGCATCCTCGCAACGTTTCAGAGATGTGCGCTCCCTCCGCCACTCAGGCGCACTTTGCCGACTTGCACGACGCACGCTAATAACTAACAACAAGCGAAAACGACAAGTCCTACCCCAGTTTTATATTTCTTAGCCACCCGCCGACGTCATCATTTTCTCATTAAGAGAAAATTAATTCCGATAACGGACTAGCGCGACTCTGAGCGATTGTGCCGATATTATTTTCATGTGATTAGAGTCAGATGCAGCGGATTTTTGGAATTTTAATATTTAAGAAAGTTAAGAGTTTAATAGATAAAAATGTTTGTTAATTCGCCATTGCCATCAAAAATTGTTATAGCGTCAATATTAACTTTTAATAATTAATAGTCAATTTCTCAAATATCGAGCCTTTTCTTTTAAATTGTAGATTGTTAAGGCTTTCACATGGTTATACATTTTGAGTTTGTTAAATAAAACACTTTTTAACTTTGTTTGTATAACTTGTTATATGACTATACTTTCGAAGCATAAAGCATCATTATCAAAATAAAAGTTTCTCGTTTAAATATTATGCTCGAATATTAAAGTTCTATTCACCAGATTTAATTGAATACAGTATAGTGGATGAAAGTAATGGACAATTGTAAATATTTTTCCTATTACTGATTTAATAATAAAAGGCTGTTTCTTCACTTAGCAAATAAGAAATATTCAAAACGTTTTTTTTTTTTTTAATTTTCAATTGTGTATTTATGGACTTATTAACTAATTGCACCCGGCGCATTCACCATAAATTGCTCCGTTTGGAACCGAAGTAAATAATATGTAATTAAGCTTACATCTCACAAAATATACTTCTTCTAAGTCGATGGATATTATGTTTGTTCTAATCGTAAATAAATAATTTATATACTAATTGTTAACCCATTGACATACATTTTAAATTTAAAGAAAGCCTAGACAAAAGGATCAATCATTTAAACCATATTTCATTTTTTAACAAATTACATTTTAACGGTGAAAATATTTAAATTTAAGTTAAAACTATTGTTTTCATGACACATATACAAGATAATACTATAACAAACAATTAGCAATTTCGTAAAGTATGATATTTTTCGAAGCACTTAGGTAAATGTAGTGCAAATATACATTATTTATATATACAAATGGTTTCGCTTCTGATATTATGCTTAGCACATACATGGCATCTCTTTGATGGGTGCTGCTTTTTATCAGTCGGGGGTATATGTTCAGAAAAATGTGCCCAATTTTTTGCCAATAGACGAGTTGGGCAGTCAGTTTTTTATGGACGTCCGCGAGTTGCGTAATTAGGTAAAGATATATTAGACAGCATATCTTCAGCTACGTTTAGTTTTGAATGTAAAGCATAAGCATTGTAAATTGTGATATCCAGCAAATAGAAAAATATTTTCTTGTAATCCTTCATGCATTTCCTCATAAGTGGAAAATAAGCAAGTTGTTGTTCTTGCATGTAGACACCGCTCATTACGAAATTGTAATTTATACAAAATCTTCTTCCTACCCTTTTTTATTTATTCAATTTTTTTCCAGAATCCACCATTTCTTCTGTTGAATATGTTGTGCTTATCATATAAACGCCTATTTTATCGCACAAACGTAATGATAATATTTCTCCGGACGCGATTTTGCGGACGTCTGTGACCCGTCAAAATTAATTTTAACGCTGGGAACAAATGACGTGTCACATCTTATCTTGGTATGTCAAAGGGTTAAGGGTTGCACTTGATTATATATGGTCTATTATAAATTAATAAAACACTTTTAACTTTTTTGGTACAACTGAAATTTTATTTAGTTACTTATAGTTTGAAAATGACATGCTATTGTTGTCGAAACTATGGCCACTAAATAAAATTTCAGTTGTACAACAAAGTTAAAAGTATTTTTATTTATAATAATTTATATATTCAAAAAATGTTAGTAGCTAAACAAGAGAAAAAAAATATATTCTCATTTCATCACTTAAAACAAAAATGGATAAGCTAGAATAATGATGGTGGAAATGATTCCATTGCAGTTTTAATTTAGAACAATAAAAAAAAACAAATAAGCAATTCATTATTTTGATTGAATTGCTCGCCAAATACAGTCTTACAAATTACAAAAAAATAAACAAATATCTATTTAAGCAACTACTTTCTAGGCAAATACCCCCACCGAACATTTAATTACATAATATACAGGGAGAATTTTATTCCATGGAACACACCTCTTTTTATAATTTTAATATCAACGCATTGAAGATATATTAATAAAAGTTCTTACAAATCAAAAATGTGATAATATACAGGGTGTTCCACATAAAAAAATTACAAAATTATAATTAAATTTGTATATAAAATTTAGTAAATTTTTATTGTAAATTGAACACCCTGTATATTCAAATTTGAGATCTTCAGTTGATATCTTTTTATTTTTTGAAAAAAAAAACATTGTTTTATCGCAAAGGCACTTCCCAACTATATGGTCACATTGGCTACAAATGGCAAAGTACAAAAAAGTTTTTACCTAATGTAAGAACCTGGGTCGAGAGAGGACATGGCGAGCTAAAATATGCGCTTACCCAATTACTGACTGGAATAAGAATAGTAGAAAGTGTTCTAGAAAGCGACGAAAAATGAGCGGCTGTTAGTAACATGATGGAGAAAATCATAAAACAGACAATCAAAATGCTGCAGCCAACTACTCTGATGTAATGCCAAGAGGCTTTTCCATATAAACTTTAAATTATCTTCACAATTCCTAAATTTAATATATTTATTTCTCAAAAATTTATTCATTTAATAAACCCTTGTAAGCGTCAAGCAATAAATAAGAAGAAAAATAATTGAGTCCTCCTAAGACACCTCCTGATAATTTATCTTGCAGTTAAGCAGTTTAAAGTCCATTGATATTACCGTGAGATAAAAGTCTGTACAAATTGGAAATTTCACAGAATTTATTGGACACTTTGTGCGAATTGCACTTTGGAAAGCGTACGCGTGATCAACGTGAACACCATAAAATTGAAATGTGGCGCGTTCGCCGTGTCGGCGATAAAACTGCAGTCCTCCAAACTTAACAAGCATTAATTGCACTCACGTGATTCATTCGAGAGAATGAAACTCGCGGTATTCAAACTGAAACAATTGTAATTACGAGAAATCGATGGATTTATTAGGTGAAATTATGAATTTAAGGATGTTGTTTCTTTTTAATGCATAAAATTTTATCGGATATATTTTAACTATCATGTGCAAATGTTCAATCATTTACTTTTTTTACATCTCTGTTTAAATTTAAATTTAAATTGGTCTCTCCGATAGTAATAATGATAAATGAATTATTATTTATATATATATATATATATCTTTATACAGACAACACAATTACAATTACTAATAAATTAAAGATGACGCAAGCGCCACCTTTTACCTAATTTCAAGTGGCATCATCAACGATTTGCGCCGTCTTTAATTTATTATGATTAATTTATTTATTTATTTTATTTACTTATTCAATATATACGGCAGACCATTTACAATTTAGCTTAAAACTAAGAAAACAGACATTTTACTTAAATATATACATTATCAATAATATAATCGTATATATAACCCCAACACAATGTCCGTTCAGCCGCCTTCATCAAGGTATAGTCTGATAAGGTAGGAAAAACCGAAATGGCCATCACTAGTTATCCATACTCTAGATAAATGGTGGCTGAACGTTTCATTAAATGCAATTACAATTCTTTACAAATATTTAAATTTACAATGCATATAGATGGGTTAGTAGTGTGTTATAGGCTATCGGCCACAGGTCTTTCTGCCCTTATTTATATATTTTTTTTAATTAAATAGAAAGAATTTGAAAATAATTAATAAATTATAAATTAAATAGTATCGTATATAATTGCTATTTTTTAAAAAATAATTTTTATTTAATTTACTTGTTAAATTATATCTACCATAAGCACAACCTAAAAATCTGTCAAAATAATAGCTATATCACCAAGATGCAAATTTTAAGTGCTGCCAAATTGTGTTGACAATTCTTAAAGTTGTTCTTTACAGTAAGTACATGAATTTCTATACACGTTATAATAATGCAATGTAAAAAAGATTTTCCGTTAGTAAATGAAATTAAATATGTTTTTGCTTCTTTTAACCATTTTTTTTAATCATTTAAAATTTTTACTTTGTGGTAATCAACAAAGAAATAACTCTGAATTTCTATTTTAAATAAGCAGACATTCATTTCATCAAATAATGCGGACCTTGAAAATAACGTTAGCGATCTTGACAAGTAAATAGACCAGGACAGGCAGAATGGTCTCTGGTCTCTGGTATGTATGTAAAAATTATTATTTTTGTAAATTTTCACCAATGAAGATGCTATACATCTAATTAAATATTCTGAATTAGGCAGAAAGACCCATGGTCGATAGCCGTTTTCTAAGGACAACGTATAACATAGTATAAGAATTATATTGTTAATTTAATGTATATAAAATTGTCTGCAGAAATAAAGATATTATTTACATATATTCCGAATTTCTTACGAAAAAAAAAACTAACAGACGCACACAAATAAAGCTAAAAAAAACGTAGGTAGTGAAATAGATGATGGATATCACAATGCGTCACGTTTTTATGCGGCCCCATAAATAATTCATTTCCCGGATTGATATGGGGATGGGTTTTTTGTCGCCGGGCGCACCGGCTGAATGAAGTGCTGGATATTTCGAGGAATATAGGGGGAATAGTGCGAGCGTCCAGAGCCGGATTTTGTTTGTGAAAGTGTATTGGGAATATTTATTAAAGCCACCTCCGCCTCTATTGTGATTGCCTTCAATAAACCGAATCAACGACATTGATTTGGGAATATTTGATTTTTTTACTCGCATCGAACGTTTTTATGAATTCAAATCCGGATCTAAAAAGGAGATAATTGAGAATATTTTGGGTGGAAAATTAAGTAGAATTAAGAAAATTGTCTCAAATTATTTTTTTAATTGGAATTAATAATATGTGATTAATGAAATTTCGTTTAACTTAAATTATATTATAATTATTTACATTTCGACGTCATTATTACGCTTTTATCGAACTACCAGTTGATAATAGCGCAATAATGACGTCAAAACGATAGTCAATAAATTTAAATTATCTAAATAAAATAATCTAAATAAGAAGAATTTGAAAATAATTAATTATTAATCAATTATTTTCCCTTTATTTCTATTATTATACAAATAAGAAGAATTTGAAAATAATTAATTATTAATATTTTTTTTCCCTTTCTTTCTATTATTATACAAATAAAATTTATAAGTCTTTTCTTTAATCGAATTTTCTCAATTCTATATAATTTTATAAATATAAATGTGACAGAAACAAACATTGCCACTTATAATTCTCTTAAATCCAAATTCATAAAATTATATAAAATTGAGAAAATTCGATTAATGAAAAAAAACTACTAGTTGATATATGTATCTATATGTATAATGTACTGACGATAAAGATTCTTTATATGTATATAGATTGTATTTATATCTATTTTTAATTCTCATTTTTAGTAAGAAAGTGTGTAATAAAATTTCACTGAATTCTATATTTAAATAACTTAAGCAAGTGTCCGTTATGTAATTCAATATTTGCCGGGGTATATGCCCGAGAAGTAGTTGTTTTAATATACATTTGTTTTAAAGTAACGTAAGTCAGAATGTTACAGTAGCTAAAATGGGAATAATTTATTAATTATTTTCATTTTGTTTTAATTTAATTTATTTAAATAACTCTGACCAAGTGAATAAATATTTTTTTATATAATTACTTTTTTTCTTCTTCTTTATATTCTAGACTTTTCGTCAGTGGGATCATCTGAATAAATATATTTATCTCTCTCGCCGGGACAGAATGGGCGTTTAACGGAAAGGATAGGAGAGGAAATGGCGTATAAAAATGAGTTGTCGCGCGAATATACGTTGATTAAAGCTGACGTTAGTACAGGCTGTTGATGCAAAGAGCCCTTGATATCAGAGGGAGAGGAGGAGAGAAAAAAAAACGGAACGAGATAAATGGGACAGCGAAGGCAAAGACAAGAGGATTAATAAATTTATTGTTATAGTGGAATGTATCATAGAATATGACGAAACGAAAAAAAAAAATGAATGGAATGGAAGGTGTTAGAAAAAAGAATGAAAGTTGTAATAAATCATGATAATGTTACGAACAGTGTTGCCAGATCTACTGTTTTTGGGATTGTTTTACAGTTCTATTGCTTAGACCTCAAAATATACTATTTTGTACGTAACGTGCTTTTTTTAATTTCCCTCAGATATACATTTAATTTGAATAAAAGCAAACACGCTCTTCATATACAAGGTGTGCAGAAAATGAGTGAAAACATTCAGGTAACTCAATTCATTAATTAATTTTTAATAGAAAATCCAAATAAAAAATTTTTGTATGGTTCTCCATTGAGGCTCACGAGGTCTTTGGAATTTTAAATATTTGACTATAAATTAGTATTGTTTTTTAAATATTTTGTAAAAAATCAATAGCATTAACAATCAATTAGACACGTGTATAATTTCATTGATGTAAATGATTAATAAATCGGATATTTTTACAATTTTATAACTTCATTTGAAGCATTCTTTTAATGAAAATAGTTCTGGTAACGACGCACGCTCGTTTGTAAAAGAAAAGGTGTATGCAACACCTCCAGCGGATGATGTAGAAGTTATAAACAGGATAAATGCACACTTGTTTGATCCAGCGTTGCCAAATGTATAGTTCTTTTAAATGGCCCGTGAGGCTTAAGGAAGGACCGTGTGACTTATTTTCTTTAATATTTTAATTTAAAAATTAGTCAAAGACTCACGCTACCTAAAGCTTTTCACTCATTTTCTGTACACCTTGTATAACTTGCATGTAACTGTTCACAATCCGCTCAAAATATATAGACGTCATCATGGTTACTTCAATACATAAAAAAATACTTTTTATTACGTATCGCACTAATTTTATGATAAAAACTTCAATGATAAAATTTACAATATCACCAGTCTACATTTTCTTTCCAAAGGTTTCAAATTTAATCTCACTTTTGCTCACAGCCAACTGCATCAAGGTATCAATCTCATTTTCTTCATGTTCTGCTCATGGTTTAGTCTACGAACTCTTTGTGGTTTTTGTAGAATTCCATGTAAGCAGTTAATCCTTTAAGAAAAATCGATAAAAAAAATCGTTGATCAGCTTCCACGAATTGAACGGATTTTAGTGGCAAAGTTAGGTCAATGGACTTGAATTGAATTCATCGCCCTGTGTCAACAAAGAATTTCAATAATCATCTTCACATCGTGTTCACTTTGATTACTTTTAATTAATACTTTTTATTTGTGGTTTCGAAATGTTGAAGATATCATATTATTGACTGGCATTTATATTTACATTTAATTAGAACCATGCTCGTCGGGAACCTAATAAATGGCTACTAAAGCTTTGTATAAAATTTCCAGCGGTATTCAACATTCATTAAATCCAAACGGATATGATCGATGCTTAGCAATTATCATTGAGTGACAATACACGTGCTATCTTCTCGAAAATGAAAGCTTGAACCAATAACCATAATAATTTAGACACATCAAGCAAAGTTCCTGCCCTTGTGCCCTAGTCTACTTCTCACAGCAGGTGAAGATGATAATTCCAGAACGTTCTAATGGAATGAAAACCAAGGCTGAAACTATATCATTTAAGACTTCAGCTTCTTGACCCTCGTGGAAACAAACATTAGAATGTAATTATTTTCGAAAAGTCCCTAGAACTAGATATTTAATTTTTATTTTAGCCCATGTGCTGTGGTCGGTATTCCTCATCGCGGTGGCTTCATGTCATTTGTGTGTATATATGTCTGTCAGAAACGACATACTTTTGTGTATGCCCCCAAAAAAGTTTTCTCAAAACGAAATGTTTGACTTATTAGGTGGACGAATAAGTCAAACAGCATCGCTTGAATCTCAACAATTATCAATCTCTATTATCTCTTTTGTAAATTATCAGATAAATTGAAAGGAATTGAACACGTGTAAATTCTCTGAATTCTCTGAAATTTCAACTCTCAGACCCTTCAAGTATTCTTGCACCCGATTCTCGAGGCTGATATGTATACAATAAAAATAGGTGGGCCCTCTATTCTTAATATTTACTATGAAAGTAATTTAGTAATAATAGCATGTTTTTTTTATATTTATCACGAAGCTTAATTTCCCAACAATAGCATGAATTTCTTTTAATATTTAATTAAATGTATTATTAAATAATATTAGACGTTTGACGCATTTTTTTTTTTTCTATTATACATGAAAACGTATTTCGGCATTTCAATTCTCGCAATGTTGAATTCGTCGGAAATCAAATGAATGCGATGATCCCTCAATTTGCCGTCGCAGTGTGACGCACACATCCAGGACTAAATCCATTAGCGTTCCCTCCCCTGTCTACCTGCGAGGATAAAAAAACAACATCGCTGTCGTTTCTGTGAGGTGATATTTCGGTGGAAACGGCGCGAGTTTCCCGGGAAAGCAGCATCACTTTCCTTTCAGGTTACCAATTATACAGGGAACGCACGAGAAACCACTTTCCTGTAAACCGTGGGTGGAAATATTCCTTCGGTTATGTTGAGGAGTTTCCAGTGAATAATTAAATGAGTTTTCTGAGGATTCCTTTTGTAAACAGGATTTAGTTGATTTATTGGAAGAAACAGTGTAACTTAAAAAGTATAGTTTAATAAATTATCCACACTTAGCTCTAGTTTTTTAAGCAAAAAAAAACTATTTTTAGGGATACATTTAAATAATGATAATTTTAAATAAAATGATAACATTTTAATTATATCATTATTGTTTTAATTTTTAATAATGATTTAGATAATCCGATCAATTGCAATCAATATACTTACAAGTACACAAGTACAAAAATATTTTTATCTACTCAAAGAACTTTTTACTTTCCTCAGACCTATGTTCAAGGGAAAGCATTGTGATCGTAAACATTTTCGAATCGCCAATGTCAACGAATATGCACGTTTCGAGGTCCCCTGAGTTCATTCCATCGAGTTTTTTTAAATTTCTGTATGAGTGTCTGTGTGTTTCCACGATGTCGCCTGAAACCAAACGTAAAATCTAATCGGTAAAAGTTGTATAAAAAAGTTAAGTATTTTCTTTATATCAAAATTGAAAATGTACCACGAAGTGAATGCCTCCAAGATCCAAGAATTAATATCTAAGCTTTTTATAACAGTGGAATGAACTGAAAAGCTTTTGGTTAGAATCAAAACTTATTAATTGCAACTTTAAGCGTTTCTTCATTTTTTAATTCGAATAGAAAAAGCTTTTAAATAAAAGTTATGGATCATAAAAAAAATCATATATTTTTTGTTTAAAACTATTTATTGTAGGACATTCAGTTTTCATATTATAAGCGGAAGAATTTCGTCTACCTGATAAATTCCCTTAGAAATAAACAATTATTTTTATAATCTTTTTTATTTTGGCTGTGGAGCCTTTAATTATTGAAATAATTATTTTTCTGTCAAATAAAACGTCAAAATGCAGTCGTATTAAAAAATGTTCTAAACACTTTATATAGTGTGGAAATTTTTTTAGTGATAATTGAGTTTTTTTAATAAACATTTAATAGTAAATAAAACGATATTGTATTTGGCTTTAACTTTAAAAGGCAACATTTCAAGCAACAATTCAAATGTTCATTTAATAACTTTTTATTTACTATTAAATGTTTATTAAAAAAACTCATTTGACTTTATTACCATTTTTTTATGTGACAAGATTTCTGGAGGGTTTTCTTCGAAAGCAACTTGGCATTCGCAAACTTTCATATAAAATTGTAAAGACTTCTTTATAATATCTTCAAGGTATTAGCAATCTTACACGACTTAATTTTACGACCTTTCTAAACTATTTCGTGAATATTTTTTATGTTTTCCGAAATAACTGCCGATTTTGGACGACCAGAGCATCATCGCTACCATTCCAGTCAACAATAGTTAATTTTCCTGATGCAGAATCCCCATAATGCTTATCAAGCCACTCCATTGTCTTGAAAATTACAAAACTGGATTTTTAGTGATAGACATTAAATCATTCGGTATGCCATGAAATTTTGACAAGTACACTTTGAAGGTTTGTACTTCTAGGAGAGCATATGGGTCTGTCGACAATTTTGTCATGTATGTGTCAGACCATGAACTTATTGAGTAGAATTTTAATTGCATCGATAAATTGTTTATAAATTCATCTATGGTGTACGATTCTAAGATATAAATTAGACTCGATTCTAAGGTATAAATTAGAATTGTACACCATAGATGAATTTATAAACAAATTATCAATGCAATTAAAATTCCACTCAACCAATTCATGGTCTGACACAAACATGACAAAATTGTTGACAGACCCATATGCTTTCCTGGAAGTTCTAATTTATACCTTATAATCGTACACCATAGATGAATTTATAAACAATTTATCGATGCAATTAAAATTCCACTCAATAAGTTCATGGTCTGCCACATACATGACAAAATTGTCGACAGATCCATATGCTTTCCTGGAAGTACCAACCTTCAAAGAGCACTTGCCAAAATTTCACGATTATAAAGTATAAAATCAAAATTTATCAAAAAGTAATTGTTTCCTCTTAGAAAATGTATTCATATTTTTTTAATAATAATAATAATAATATATCTATATTTCACACAAGTAACAAAATTGTTTACATAATTTTGTTATTGTACATAATTCTTGAATTTGTTATCCACTGGAGGTAAAATAATATGTGGTTATAATATTTTATACATCTATAGAATGCTCCTTTTTTGTATAAAATTAGTCTAGGGGATGGATAAATAAATGTTATTCTCATAATAAAATACTTATTGATTTAATCTTAAAGCTCGACTAAGCGAAAGAGAAAATTCAAGCGCCCTACCCGTCATCGTTCAAGTTCCATGAATCAGTGTCCTCGTCTTTGTCTTGGTTCCTTTAGGCCATTTAGTCGAACTTATTACATCGTTTTCATAAAACTTGTTTAACAAGTGTTGTATAATGAAGTATAAGCATCTACAATACGGAAACGTTATTCTCTTCGATCCAAATTATTCATTGATTAAATTTTAAATAATGATTTAAATCATAAATACTCTATTCAAAAGACTTGTAAGTAGAAAAATAATTTTCTGTATACATTAGAACAAAAATGGTTTAATTGAATAAATATAATTCACAATTTGAATTTCACATTAGCCTGTCATGTTGAATGAAATAATATGAATACATATAATCTATTGTTAGTGGTCGTGATGTAAAATTAAAGGCAGGCTGTGCGTATTAAAAACCGTGAAAAAAAATAATAAACCGATAAAAGCGGGCCGACGCCAAGCGGGTAGATGCCCGTCGTATTAAACGATATTTCACCGTGTTTTATTGCATGTACATAATTTCGTTGTTTGTTCCTCGTCGTCGATTTTCGCCGCGTGAAAAATCTGCTAAATTATTCCCTCCGCACATAATATTAAACAGAACAAAAAAAATCACGGAAATAGAAAAACTGAATGAATAGAATTTGTAATTAAATTGCATAAATAACTTCAACAACTCATAAGTAACTTTGATTTATTTGTAAACTAATAAATCAAAGCTACGTATAAATTACAACGTATTAAGAATGAAACTTTTGAATATAAATTATTTTTGCTTTTATAATTAATTATATTTTAATTAAATTATAGTAAAAATTAAAAAGAATATTATTTATTATTTTCAGTAAATAAAAGTATAACAAATGAAAGACGATGCAAGCGCCATCTTTCGCATAATTTCATGTCACTTCGTCAACAATTCGGGTCTACAAAGTAGATGAATGGTGGCAAAACATTTTATTAAATAAAATTATGTTAGCTTATATTAAGAATTGAAATATTTAATATACATTATTTTTGCTTTCATATTTAAAAGTTTTAATTAAATTACAGTAGAAATTAAAAACAAACGTATTTACAATTTTTGAGTAAATAAGTTTGTTGATATCATATTGCCTTCCGGGCTATTGCTCGTACACAGTTTAATATCTAGGAATTGTGTCAACAAATAATTCCTCTTGATTGTTTACTATCATGTCAATACTTATCTTAATGATGTATCCGTATAGCCTAGAAGCAGTTAATATATTTAATTTATTTACGGAATCTCCTTTTTACAAAACATATGCTATAATAATCAATAATTACAAATATATATATATATATATATATATATAGGGTGGCGCAAGATTACGATGAAGTCCAATATCTCAGTTATAAAGAAATATACAAAAAAATGTTACATTATTAGTAGCTACTGTCAAAATTCACATTTTAAAATTAGTTTCATATATACAAGGTGTCCAATAATCACGTAACGTATCAAACATATGTTCTTTTAAATGGAATGATAAATTTTTTATGAAGATTTTCGATTCTACGTTTAAAAATAATCATTTTTTATATAAGATTTAATAGGTCAATTTTTCATAGTTTAAAAGTTATAAACAAATGAATGTTGAAATCGATAGATGTTTAGAGCCTAATATTTCAATAATGAAAAATGAAATAAACATTCTGTCAACGCCATACAAATGCAAAAATACTTAATAATAAAAGAAATAGTCTTTTTTTCTCTTAAAACAAATTTTTATATACAAGGTGAAGCAATACGCAAAATGATTTTTTTCTCTTTTTACTTAAATGGGACACCCTATATTTTTTATGCTATTTTAATAGAAAATTAATCACTCTTCATTTTTTATATAACATATTAAATAGCTACCGTCTACCGTTTTTGAGATTTAATCTCAAATACAAATTTGGTATAGAATTTTTAATCAAAGTAGGCCGTGCAAGTACAACTAATTTATTTAGTTGTGAAAGTTACGCGAACACAAATATAAAATAATTTAGTGAAACGAATAATCAAGTGTATTAATTAAAATACATCATACTTCATACATATTTTTTTTACCACGGGATAAATGAGAATTTAATAAAAAAAAGTAAATAAATATTAAGCTGTAATTAATTTAATACGCGATAATATTGCAAATACAACAATTTAAATAGGTATGTTCTTGGCTGTGCGCCAGGATCCAGGTACAACGAATCTTATCTCAGGAATGCGTTCTCGGAGTGAGTCGTCATTCGTTTTTTTCTTCTTGATTTGCGATAATTGCGCTCTTGTATTTCGATTCAGTCGTCCGAAAACGCGCAGTGTTCACTATTCCGGTTTAATTTTTAACGTTAGAAATTATTAATAATTAAAAACGCGATTTATTTTTGTTTATGAACAAGTGTGTAATTAGTGAGTGGTGGAGGTGAGTTGGTTTTCGATTCAACAGGAATGGGTTGGAAGTTATTTTTTCTATTAAGGTATGTTAATATTAATAATTTATTTTTAAACAGATTTTACGATTCCTATTATTATCATCAATTTATTCTCCAAAATTGCATTTGATTAAATAATTTGGTATAGAATTTTTAACCAAAGTAGGCCGCGCCAGAACAACTAATTTATTTAGTAACTTTCAACGCTTAATATTATAATTAGTAAGTAAAGTACATTTTACGTTATATTTTGTAACACTGGTGCAGTTAAACATACTTCTTCAATAAATGATTAATTTAATTGTTAAAAACTAAAAACTATATTTTTTGGTTATTATTCGAAAAATATTTAAAATATTCCTATATGCTTCTTAAATTGATTTATTTAAACAATTCATGTTGACTGAAAAACCGAAAATAGATACTAAGTGAAATAATAAAATATTTATATCATTATATTTTGTTAACATTTTTATGTATTTATTTCACACATTCACATTTTTTTTTAATTCAATAGCATTCAAACATTTTACAATTTTTTTCTTAAAAAATATGTCCCAATAAAAACCATTATAACTCGCTAAATAATCGTTGAGCAACTATTTTCTTTATATTTTGCATGCGCCTTTAAATATCGAATGTCATTTGAATATCCTTTTAGGTTAGGGAGTAAGTATGTTATTAAATACCAGAAAACGATTATGAATTGCATTTGTTTTAATTATAGCCTACTTAAATTATAGATTATAAGCGAAACTTATAATTTTGTACTTTGAATTGAAATTGTGAAAAAATGGAAACAGATAGGGGTATAGTTTATTATACAAAAATTAAAGAACAAGCAATTTTCTATCGAAATAGTGTAAAAAATATAGGGTGTTCCATTTAAGTGAAAAAAGAAAAAAATCATTTTGCGTATTGTTTCACCCTATACACAATATTTGCTTTATGGTAACAAACGATTATTCCTTATATTATTAAGCATTTTTTCAATTAAATTGCGTTAACAGAAAGTTTACATCGTTTTTCATTTTTGAAAAATAAGGCCCCAATCTTCCATTGATTTCAACCTTAAATTGTTTATAACTTTTAAAATATTAAAAACTGACCTAATAAACCTTATGTCAAAAATGATTAATTTTAAGCGTAGAATCTAAAATCGATGCTCATATTACATTCCAATTCCATAAATTTCTGTAGCATGTTTTTTTTTCACAATTTCTCTGTAAACAGGATCCTTGTTTCCCAAAAACCTTCAATAACATTAGTAAATTAAATCCATGCAGTTTTCTCAGTTTCGGTCATGGTATTTAATTCTTGATCTTTCGTCGATATCCTTATTTGAGAATCGACAAAAATTATTTTCTTTAATTATGCATTATAGATAGCTTGAAATTTTGTATAAAGGTACAGGTATTTATTGTTTATTTTATTTATTTACTTAACGGAAGCCATTTCATACAGTAACATACATACAAGTCAAATAATAATAACATACATACATAATTAAATGGGATTAAAGCTTTAACGAATTGTTTCATTAATCTTAGTTGAATATGCAAGATTTTTTGTGGATTTACAAGACTTCCGCGCAGAATATTTTTTGATCCGAAAGAAAAATTATCTCTTCTTATTCACACTAAAAAACATGGGTACTTCATATATTCTAACTGCTGTCCCAGTAGAAGTCCCACAATTTTCAAATCCACGCCAATCACCCCATGAAATAAAATTTTGGTTATTCCATTTGAAAAAAAAATTAATTATTATGTTTTTAAGTGGGCGCTGAAATATTGATATTTTTGAAATACCTTTTGTCAACATTGACAAATGTTAATATTTTTAATTATAAAGGGATCTATTAGTAACAATTCAAGACGCCGTTCGTCTGTTTATCTTGTTCATACTAGAAATTATAGGCATTTTTTAAAACGTCTATTTGACGTCAACATTTGATAAATACATTTTTAACTCAAAAACTGTAAGAGTTATATTAAGCCTTTATTTTTTTTTTATATTATTTTTCCAAGACGACACGTTCTGATTGTGCTATTCGCTCGATTTTAACAATTTTCAAATTTCTTTATTTTCCAAACGGGGTGGTTAATTTTCGATTTTCTTTCATTAATTGTTTTAACAAAGATTATAGATTAATATAAAACAAAAGAATCACTTTCACAGCCTTTATTTACTTTTTTTTATTATTTTTTCAAGACGACACATTCTGGATATAAATGCATATGAGGGTGTAGACAATTAATATTAATAATAATAATAGCCTTTACTGTCCAACAGGATTTTCCACTTACAGGACAATATAATAGAAGATACAATGCAAAAAAATGTGTATTACGAGGGGAAAAAAAGAAAATTACAAGTATTAATAGTAGAAATAAATATTTAAATTACATTTTATATAAATAAATACACGAATAACTTTTCTGTGCAACAACACATTCTGAAGATCGGTGACCTCTGCAGAACACATGTCCTTGGTGTGGGTAGTCGGAATGATGAAGAGAATCTAGTCGATTGTTGTGAAACATTGAAGGGTATCCAGATTCCTCGTTAAAAAAAATAAGAAGAATTTTTTTAACTTACTTCTTCGTCAGCATGATAAATGGCGCTGAAATCGCGAAAAATGATGTTGCATTCGGACGTATTTGTTTGTCCTGAAAACACTTTAAATAGACCACCCTATGGTGGTGGTTTTTTTATAATTGATTGTAAATTTTATTGATTTCATATGAAATCTATTAATCTATTGATTTAGATTCTTTGTAAGACGCCAAGAGAAATATACTTTTTTTTTTTTCGTAACAAAATTGCTAGCCATTTTCCAGTTAAAGATAAAAATAATATTTTTAATGAGATGATCGCATCCAATCGTGCAATGTAGTTTTTTTTTTCAAATTTTTCCTGTCAGGAACCCCGTAAACTTTTAATGGTCCTGGCAAACCCTGTATATTATTCAATTGTGTAAATTAATTCTTTTCAAATTTCATTTTATTTAATTTGAGATATACTAAAATACAATTGGAAAACTCTACATTAAAAATACTGTGTTAAATCATTGCCTGAAAATTAGTACATTTTAAAAACGATGTAACTTCAACTGATTAAACACGGGGGATTTCATTTCGACGAATCGAATGCGGGAAAACTAATTTATTGAAATCACCGCGTGGCGTGTCCTATTTTCTTTACTCTAATTGAGCCCGGCAAATCGACTTATCCGGAAGCGAAAAGGCAACAACACACCGATGCACAGTTTAATAATTGATCGCATTTATAAAAGAAGCCCTATTAGGGGAGGTCAGTGGTACGCCGTGCTTCCATCCAGCCCCCACAAATTATCCGCTCGC
Organism: Philonthus spinipes; assembly: GCA_963082785.1. Lineage (NCBI taxonomy): Eukaryota > Metazoa > Arthropoda > Insecta > Coleoptera > Staphylinidae > Philonthus > Philonthus spinipes. The sequence goes on from OY720315.1 coordinate 16,162,802, forward strand.
AGAGTGCAAACTACCCTACAAGCGAAAGCAACGAAATATTATACGGGTATAAAATTAATTAAAATAGTTTTTTTTTTAATAATCGATATTGCATAATTTTTAATTGCATCAGTAAATTAATGTTTTACAAAGTGATTAATGAGGGAGAACAAAGCTTCTCATATATAAAGTGGCCAGAAAAAGTGTGATAATCTTCAGGTAGTGTAATTCGTTAATTAATTTTTGATAAATAATCGAAATAAAAAATATATTCTATTACTATTTATTTTTTAAATCCTTTATAATGTTTAATTAAATATTTTTAACTGTTTATTTTTAACAATTGTAATGAAATAGAAACTACAATTTATATATTTTTTATTTTAAAAGCTTCAGCGTAACGAATCTTTTGTGGAAAAAATCATTTTAATTCCACTCCACAGATGGCGGAATCTCGAATATTTTGATGAGCTATAAAATAATAATCTATTTTTAATAAAAACAAAGATTAATTCTAACGAAAAGAAATTTTAAAATAATCGCTGAAAAATCCGAAATATTTCCTCAAAAAAATCAAAAACACTCTTTAAAAAATAATTAAACGTCCGACGATCCTGGGTATGGATGTGTTTAATATTCCTATTTTTATCTAACTATATATTATTATTTTTATTCAAAGAACTTAAAATACTTTATTAAACTGTGTAAGCTTTCACGACGAGAGTAATTGGACCGTGGTCTGTTGAAGTTTAATCCTAAACAAACCGGAAATCAGCACTAATTATAAAAATATTATACATTAAATAGATTGATTTAAATTAAAAATAACTTTTTTTTGTAAAAGATGTCTAGCTACATCTTGAGTTTTATTTACTGTATATAATCATAAATGTAATGCGTATGCATGTGTTCTGCGAATAAAAATAATCTGTTTAAAATCAAAAATATAAATAATAATAATAATCGTTTATTTTCTCAACAGACTACAGTCCAATTACAGAGAAAATATCTTGTTTATATAGTCGTAAATATTGCTTCTTCTTGATGTCTCACAATTAATCTAAATCTAAATATTTTAGATGAAATTAATACAATCTATAATCAACGACAGGTTATTAAAATGTCAATGATATATGTGATAAAGTAGATAAATCGACAATTTTATTTATATTTTAGAAATATTTTTTATTTTTATATTAAAACAAATCTGACTCAACTGTGTATTTTCAGGTTACACGTGAAGATACAGAGCTTTTTCAGATTTTACATATAATCTTCTTCCTTATGATATTTATACACCTATTGGGTAAACTACAATCATTTTTTGTATTATTTTTTAATGCTAGAATGGCAACCGATCATCGGTCTTTCAGCCATGTCAGTTTAATTTTTATTGAAAAAAATATTTCTGAATATGTAATAAAATTGTTCATATTACTACTTTGTTTATCACATGTCGTTGAAATTTTACTAATTTATAATTAATTGTAAATTCTATTGATTTCATCTGAAAACTATTAATCTATTGATTAAGATTCTTTGCAAGACGTCAAGAGATTTTATTTATCATAATTCATAAAATTGTTGAAAATTCTACATTATCACATATATGAAAATGTACTTCAAATATAATTGATAAAAAGCACTAATACACTTTTAAAAGTGTGAAGAAAGGATATTAGTGCTTTTTATAATAATAATAATAATAATTTTATTACGGAATCACCTTTTTACAAAACAATACAATATATAAATATATATATATATACCAGTGTTACAATCAATCAACGTATATGCAAGTACAAAAAAAATCAATTACATTTGATCTTCACGTAACTCACTCAATCAATTTACTTCAAAAATGACATTTAGATTTATATTACTTGGATTACAACTCAATCCCACATTATTTCGATTCAAATAAACTATTTTTTTATAAAATATAGATTTCTTGGATCTTGGAGGCGTTCACTTCGTGGTACATTTTGAATTTTGATAAAAATAAACTTTTTATTTAATAAAAGTGGTATAAAAAAGTTAAGTGTTTTCTTTATATCAAAATATAGATTTGTTAGATTTATTATTACTCATGGTTATTTGTTGCAAAATTTACATTTCTTTAAATTGGCTCGTCAGGAACTATACATAATTTTCCTTGATTTTTCTACAAGAAATTAATCAATGAACCAAACTAAATGGCTAGCTATTAATTCCATCTACTCTAACTACAGATTATTCGGGTTATTCTGTAATGAAAATGTTACTTTTAAAAGTGTTCATTATTTTTATCATCACAGTCTAAGCAGCTTTTGTAATAGATTCATATACATTTAATGTGATTTTAATTAATAACATACACCTTAAAGTTAATATTTCTCATACAGAATAGCCCTGTTTAACACCTTTTCTGTCCATCTTGTATTTTTTAAATCTGATTGCAAAAAAATATTTTACAAAAATAAGTAAACTAAAAATCATAATTTTATGATTTAACTCTTTTAATATTTATAATTAAACAAGAACATAACGATAGTTGATTAAATATATCACACAAAAATTAATTAAATGTTAAATGGCTATTTCATTTTTATTTTTGTATTTATTTTGCTTATAAAGTCGGTGTGGAAAATATCCTGTAAGCGATGTTGAACGTTTCCGTGCTGATTTATCTGTGTGTGTCGATATCGGCGATTAAATGCGATCTCGTAAACAACGCCGCCCCCGGGACCGAGACCGTCGTCGGTGGGAAAAACGCGGAAGCTGAGGACTGCTCGGAGACAGCAACGGGAAATTTTGACGGAAGCGGCGACGGGCTGCTGAGAAACGAAAACGATATCGCCGCAGTGGTGATAAACAAAACGGGGGTACACGACGTCGGGGATAAGAAATCGGCGTGTAAAGTCCTACGGAAAAAACAGGAAATTATCACGTAAGTTATATTTACAAAAGAACGTTTTCAGTACTAAACGTCCCCAAATAAATACACACAAAAACTATGCATTATATGAGAATTTGTTTCATTTAACAATTATCAATTTCATAAATATATTATCCATGTCCTTATTTATATCAATTCCAAATTAAATTTTAGAAAACTTATATTTGAAACGTTTTTTTTTTATTGAACAGTGTAATTATTAATATATTTAATGGTATTTATCTTATTTTCAAACTTTTAAATTTATAATTGTTATAGGTGTACTGAAAGATCAGAGAATGCATTCTGTACACATCTGAATTACGTCTACTTCTCTTTAACAGAATGTAAGATTTATCTATCATTTATACTGTATAATATATAATCTGTGAGAAAATAAAGTTTATAGTATATAAACAAAGTTATAGTATATAACAACAATTTCTACAATGGATAAAAAAGGCAACTTGGCTTAACCCGATCCTTCTTACCAATCCGGGGAGATAATCTGTGAGAAATCACGACGTGATAATTGTTAAAATTGTCCTGAATATTGATATTTATGTATGTGTCAAAATTTATAATTTATTTCAATCACTATTTTGTTGAAAGCGACGTATTCCCGGCGCATTCACCATAATTGCAAAATAATATAATGGTAAATCAAACAAATTTAAAATAGCACACACAGATTAATTATTAGTTCTAATGATGTGAGGTAAAAAAATACAAGTTAATTCATTACTTCATTACATGGAAAATACCAGATTAAATCCTTACCTTATTTCACTGAATGAAATATAAACTGATTAGGTCCTTAAAATATTGGTGAGTTTGAGTAAGGAGAAGATGATAATAGTCGAAAATTATAAACGAGTGAAGAAAAACAAATCATTCGAATAAATGAACTATTTTAAGTTTATGGTTTATAAAATAAACAAGAAATTGATTACTCCACTTTTTTAATTAAAACATTTCACGTGAATATATTCACTGACACAATAAAGAAACAATAATTAATAAACAATTTGATTGCCATTAATTAGTAAAAACACTTAAAGTTAAAGCAAATCAATTATTTTTTTAATATTAACAATCCCGTATTAATCCAAATATTTCTTGGTCAATGTTTCTTACAAATCACATTGTTCAAGATGAAAAATCTAAAATAATATTCACAAACAAATATCTTCCCAGTTACTATACTAACTAAAATTATATAATAAATTTAATCGTAAACTTCATTTTTTAAAACTTGTGTGCTTCATAATTGTTCTTTTTGCGATAGAGAAATAAATATTTTATCCATTCTATTAAATGATAATTTTAAAGTTTAATTATTTTAATGAAATATGTTTCAAAAATAATATTAAATCTATCATTTAACATTATTTTTAGGTTGGTTGATTCTTTGGCTTGATGAAACTATTATGGAGTTATTTGTAAATCTACAACTGTGTTGACGAAACAATAGTAGCAGTGTCTACACAATACATTTTGAGAGACTTAAAAAAAACAGTTGTTATATTTATAAAGAATGTTAAATTTTGAAAGGGACGTATATCTTAATATATCTGTCAAATGTATATTTCTTAGTAATCCACAGCAACTGTCAAAATTTGTATAAATATTTTTTTCTGTGGTAATGACTAATAAAAATTACTAACAATGTTATATTGCTGTAAAGATAAATAAATATAAGATTGTAAAGATAAATTAAGGGAAATAATGAGACATCCTGAATATTTCAAAAGATTTTCTACGTTATGCTCCATCAGTAGGCGAAATAAATTAATGATGAATTTCTAACGATAAGGGAGATATCGAAGCCTGATATTTCAATGACTCACTCTGTATATAAACAAAATCTTAATATTATTATTAATAATTAATAAGGGAAATAATGAGACATCCTGAATATTTCAAAATGTTTTCTACATTATGCTCCATCAGTAGGCGAAATAAATTAATGATGAATTTCTAACGACAAGGAAGATATCGAAGCTTGGTATTTCAATGACTCACTCTGTATATAAACAAAATCTTAATATTATTATTAATAATATTTGATTGTTACCTAATTAATAGAATATTAGATCACAAAATAATTGATTAAATATAAAGCATAGAAGAAACATTTTAGTTTGATATCCATATTACTAATAATAATAAAAAAATACAAAAAATAACATAAAATACTTTATTAATTATAGAAGGAACTTCTATAATTAATACAATAAATTTCTGAAACTTAAAAAACAGTTTTTTATTTAAAAATAAAATGTATTATGGATTGAAACTATTTTTTTATTATTATTATTAGTAAAGATCTCAATCATCAATTCTTCAACAATTTGAATTACAATTTACAAATCCTTACGCCGCAACGTTTTGAATCGTTCTAACTTCAGTTGTCAGTATAACTACTCTTATCCCTCTGCCTCTCCCCCTTATCCTAAAAAAAGGTGTCGCTTTAATTTTTTTTTTTTTTTTAGATTTAACAATTCGAAATCAGAGATTGCAACGACTGGGGATGCTTCCGCTGCAGGGGAGCACGCCACCACGAGATTGCAGTTCCCCGCGTGTCCCCCAGGAGAGGGCATCGCTTCCGAGAAGCTGCAAGAGCACCACTTACCATTCGGCGTCTTCTCCGCCCTCGTGGGACTTTTACAGCCCGCCCGATTCCCATTAGGTGAGCCAGATTTATTGTCGGTCCGCTAAGCATCCGACGTCGGACAGAATTTTATTGCGCCGTAAATATTAATCGTAAATAGAAACGGAATTACCGGACGTAGACGGCAATAAATAAAATTAATAAAATGAAGATCACGATTTGATATGGTAGAAAATATAAAATATAAATATATATAGTGTAATTCTTGAATAACATATGTCTTATTCATTTTCACTACATTATAAATCAATCAATGGATTAATATTAAATAACGGTAGAAAGGAAAAAAGATTAAAAAAAATCAATGAAGAAAATAAATTAAGAGTCCTATAATTTTCAAAAATTCTACTTCAATAGTATGATTTTTAGAGCCGTTAGTATACCATAGCCTTACACCGAAAGGTAGATAGGCAAAGGAATAAATAAAATAAATAATAGTATACCATTATCAAAAGAAAAACGTAATAAAGAACTCAACTTTATTGCTATTGTCGAACTAAAAATCTAATAATATAAATAGTAAAAAGTATTCATTCACTTGGTAACAGTTATTTAAATAAATTAAGTAATTTTCCCGAGAAGTAGTTGTTTTAATGTACATTTATTATAATACTTACATAACGTAAGTCAAAATGTCACAAATAATGTATTAATTATTTTCAAATTATTTTTTATTTAAGCACGCTAATGTTGCCGAAATATTAGTCACTAAATGAAATATCAGTTGTACAAAGTTAAAGAGTTTTATTAATTTATAACAGACCATTTACAAGCAAGTGGAAGCGTTAATAATTAACAATATAAGAAAAATTTTTAATATGTAATTATAATTGTAATTTGGAAATGGAGATTCCGTTAATAAAGTAAATTGAAATTGAAGTGACTATAATTTTAATCTTAATTTTATAGCTCAAACTAATAGTTCAACAATTGGGATTCCCCTCAGCCCAGTTTTATAAGATTTTTTATGAAACATTTTTAATTAAAAATTAACAAACAATCTTTTCTTGAAAATAATTTTCTACTTAATAAAAGAAATTTTTAAATATTTGACTGAAAGACTTCGGTCAATGGCCTTTAGTATTTTTTTTTTGGGGTTCAATATATGGATTTATTACAATTTTAAATCTCATGAAAAATTTAAAAATCAAATATTCAATATTTAATGAAATATTCTTACTTTTTCAGAGCGGAATTAATAGGTATTAAAAAAACTCTCGAATGTTATGTTCTAGTACATATTTGCCTGTCTAGTATGAATTTTATACGTGAATTCTCGTAGAGCGAATATTTCAAAAATAATCCTTGCGCTAAGCTAATATTTTATGGAAATACGGCTTTCATTCGGATGGAGACAGCTTTGTATTTCGCCCTTTTCATTTTAAGCCGATGTAATTTAAAAACGGAATTTTATATCGCATTTCATGCACAGAAACAAGCTTTTTTTATTTAAACTTAAAAAAATTGCATATATTAACACTTATTTTTGAATGATAATAATAATTATTATTTACGAAAAACAGGAATTCTATGTAAGGTTATGGATAATTAAAATAAATATACCATATTAATATTTAACAATTGTTTGATTAAATAAATCACAGAAAGCGCAATCTACTGCCTAATTTTTAAGTTTTTGTCAATAAAGATTATGTATATATAAATTTCTGTAAGGAAGGCACAACAGATTGTTATTCGTTGATAGAAACGAATTGTCCTGTTAAAACTAAATTAATCCTATTTAAAAAATAAACTTTGTTATAATTAAATTTAAAATAATGCACTTCGAGAGCAACGTTTTAAAATTTGCGAAGAGAAAAGAGCTTAATTCCCGGCGCATGCACCATAATTATAAAATAAATATTTATTTCAGCAGGCAAATCTATATAAAGTAAATTAACAACAGAATTCGTATACTATACTGTACGTTGTTTTTGGTAAGCGGCGGTTTTTCTGCCTTAAAAAAATCATTTATTTGATTAATGAAAACACTTTTTTTCACTTTGTTTGTATAACTGAAAATTATTTTTTATTTATATTAACAACACTGTTGGTTTGACAATGGCGTCTTAATGGCGTCGAAACTACAGCCATTAAATACATTTCAGTTATACAGACAAAGTTAAAAAAGTGTTTTTAAAAAAGCGAGCCAAGCATTCAAAATCAAGGATACTGGTCACATCTGAATTTAAATCTCAGAACACAATACCCTCTATTTTTATTTAATCAAATTTATCTCGAATTTTTAACATAAATAAAGAAATGCAACTGAAAATCAATATGTCTGTCATTAAACGTGGAAAAAATCTTGTTTCAATATATATCACTATAAACTCTCTACGTTAAAATGGGGGAGCTGCAATCTGCGAAAAACCGTTTCTTCATGTTGATTGCCCATGTTCGGCATGAAAGTACTCATCCGATATGTATATATATATATATATATATAATTAGTAATCCCGTTTGCTATATGATGTCGGTTTTTATATATTAAAAACATAAATAAAATCACATTATGTATATTCATTTTCCAGTGAGTTTAGCTTGTGAGTCATACATAAAGTCAACATTGTTTTCATAAATGGTCCTTCGAACCGGAAAATCTTCATGTAGCCAATGCAGGGAGTGTAAAAAATGCTGCTCTGTATTATATAACGATTGTAATATTTTAATTAAATTGTTAGGCCAAGGTTTCGATCTTCTATTTATAATTCACATTTTTTTATCCTAAACACCCTAATTATCGTTTAAATCTATGGTGGTATTTTGTTTTTCATAGCAACTTGATTTCTTTGAAAACAGAATATTTAAATACCAATAACTTCGTTATTTGTATTATAACTTTTTTGTTAAAAATACTTTTTTGTATCAAATTGTGACAAAATATGTAGGATGTTCCATTTAAAAAAATGTTTGTTTTGTTAATATTTTAAAAACGCGATGTTTTTTTTGTTTTTCTAATTTCGCCGATGTAATCCCTGGAAAATTTACTACTCCTTTGCTTATTAAACCAACTCTTTAGTTTAAATAATAACAAAGTTAGCAATGGTGCGCACATAATTTAGAACAACTTCTATATATGTATAAATTTCACCGTCTCATCACGTATATTCCATTTCCCCTTTTTATCTATTTCTCTCTATAAGAAACACAACATGAAACGTATTTCTGTATCGGTGAGAAGCAACAACAACCAACAGAAATAAAAAACTTTATGTTCCGTCGACGTATGCAAATAGAGTCCAGAGCCGAGGATGGGGTGGTCCTGGAAGGTGGTGTGTTCGCCCCTCTTTTTTCCCGGCGCCTCCGCCGAATATCGATTCCCCGTTTGCGGTGGACTATATCATCTTTTTTCCCCGCTTTCCCTCCCCGCGACGGACCGAGAAAATATTTTGGCAAGTGAAAAGTGGATCGTTTTCACTTTGCCATTTTTTTGCGGACACGGCTGTATATCCCCGCAAACTGGGCGGGGAAACACATCAATTCGACTTTACGATATTTGTTGTTTGCCTTATTTATATATATTTCTTCTTTAAATCTATATATAAAGAACAACATTTTTAATATAAATAATGTGAATATACCATAAAGAATTAATTTTGTTTTGAATTAAGCATACAAACAATATATATATATATATATATATATATATATTTTAATTTCATAAAGTTTACTTTATTATGTTTAATTAATTTCTCGCTTAACCCGTGGTGAAACATTTTTGAATTAATTCAGGATGATTTAATTGAAATTAAAACACTTGGTTTGTTTCACTTATTTATATTTTCTCCAACTAGTTTCGACCATTGGTCATCTTCAGGGAGGAATATGATATAATTAAGGAAATAAAATTATTTTATTGCTTTAATATTATTGAATGCAACTGTATAATTGTTTAGAATACCATTACAAAAGAATTTTCTAATTACTGTAAAAGATTAGGTGAGTGATAAAACTTGAATATAACAGGCATACAATTCAAAAATTAATTAGTAAACATGCTTTTAAAAACAAAATTCATAACACTACTTCCTTAACAGCTATCAACTCAAATATAGATTTTAAATTCGTTAGATTAATTTATTCCCCCATTTCTAAAACTTATTTTGATAAAATGTATAGAAAATACAACTTAACCCCGACTTACTATGTCTAGCTCTTAGTTAAACTGAATCTTGCGTTATGATTTGTAATGTTAATATTAGTTAAGTTTTAGTAGTATTGTAGAATTATACTGTGCATTACAAATAAAGTTATTATTAATTCAAAACTAAGCTAATTATGAGGGGATACGTTTGACAAAACAGAAGATGTTGACCAATCGGGAATTTATTCAATTAGCTGCTGTAGTTGTGAGAACGTATATATTGGTCAAACACAACGCAACTTGCGAATTAGATATAAAGAATATTTTACTCACACTATATTTTTTTTTTTTATTTTATTATTATTATCTTTATTTACGGAATTCACCTATTTTACAAATCTAAGAAAACACAATTAGCTATACATAAACATATGTAGCTCATGCTCATTAAATTACTAAACAGAACACAAATAAAGATATTAAACAACATAATATGAGATATTTATATCCAAAAAAATCAGCTGTAGCTACACACATAATCGAAACTGGTCACAAAATAACAAAAAAAAAATTCAAATTATTAATATAATCTTCTAAATACCAATTAGAGGCAAGCAAAATGAAAAATTCAATAAACAAATTAATGAATTTTTATCTGAGTCGAGTTCAAAATAATTTTTTAGATTTAATCTCTCCCACTTAATTTGGGTTTTCCATAATACGCTTATGCTGTCCATGCCGCTACCCGCATTTTCTTTGATCATTCTAGTAATTTATTTTTTTCCCTAATAACCTTACCTCTGTTCCCGCCGCTTTATATAGGAATCATTTGTGTGTATATTGTGTTTAATTTTAGTTTTATATTTAATGTTAATCCATTGATTATGGTCACTTTGTATATAAAATATATATTTGTTTATTCAAATAAAACTGTGAAGAAAGGTTATTGTTGCTTTATTCATCAAATTACTGTAATTGTAATAATTTTCAACAAATATTTTTGCTAATTTAAATTGATAAATTAAATAAATTGATATAAATAATTAAATGCATAATAAATTAAAGACAACGCAAGCGCCATCTTTTGTCTAATTTCAAGCATGCCATTTAATTTGTGTTTATCAGTATTAGTATTTATAATATTCTACTTTGTTATTTCTGTGCAAAAATCATTTTATTGAAATAATATTCTGTTTTCGATTTTAAACATGGATTTTGTATATTTGCTTTTATGCTTGCATAATTGTTTAACCTAATTATCTTCAGTATTTTGATATAGTAAATTACTTGGACACGATAATTTATAAAGAAAATAAACACAATGCATTAAAAAATATTTAATTAAAATAATTATAAATGGATATACAAATATTGTAATAAATTAAAATTAAAGATTAATTACAAAAAAAGGAATAAGGTTTCGCTTATGCGACTTAGCGAAGGAGTCTTATACGTGTATTGTTCAGAAGAAAAATGAATGATTGTTAGAAAGTATTTCAGGAAGAGGGGAAGAAAAATGAAGAGTATTCCAAAGAAGATGAATAAATGCTTGTTAGAAATTATTTCAGGAAGAGGGGAGAAACATGAAGAGTAATCCGAGCATAGTCAACTTTGAACTGGATAAATAATATTTAATTCATCAGTTATTTAGAGGGTTAATACAGAATTACAATAATTAATTTTTGAATACCGATTTTATAAAATTTCATCATCAGCATAATAAAACTCATATACTTTTCTTGACTTGAAATGGATTTCCAACTCGAGGTGATCATCATCACTGCATGATTAATAAATACGCATTTGGTGTTAATAATCAATTGAAGGATTATTTTAATTAAATATTTTTTAATATACGATAAAAACACTTGGTTAATTCCGAAACTTCACAATTTTTTTAAAAATTGTGAAGTAAGGAATTAACCAAGTGTTTTTATTCAAGTTACATCACTTCACGTTATACTCAAACCAAATATACAACTAATATACGATATTTGTTTTCTTAATTATTAATAGAGTGTTTTATTATTTATGCCATTACTTTATATATATATACATTATGTTTACTCAGTTATTGTTTGATGTATTTATATGTTAATGTATTTTCCCTATTATTAGATTCAATATCTGTTTGGTAATAAAATTATTATTATTAAAATATTAATAAATTAAATAATGTTGAAATCAAAATCGTGTAATCGGCGTAAAAATACTGTATTATAATTTCTATTATTATTATTATTTAAATGAAACTTCACGTAACTCAAATAGTTATAATCACATCAGAATTACAATTTAATCAATAAATAACTCTATAATCAAGTTGAGCAACGCAGGCAAAACGGCGTTTGGATTAACATGTTATACAACAAGTTTTAATTACGGACGTGCTTCGATACTCCTCGTGACGGGAAAAAAATGAATAAAAAATAAAGTGGGGGACGCAGAGAAGAAAAAAGAAATTACGCGAGGAAACTTAAGCACGAGTTTTACAAACTGGAAAAAGTGCTAAGCTGACGGAAAGTGCACCGGCGTAAATGTCAATTAAAAACTACATGCTAGAGTTAACTTGACACAGATATCGATTAAGATAAGAGGGGATTTTATTAATAGATATAATAAAAAAAATAAAACAGTTGAGTGAATGTAATTAGAAGGCAATAATCCTGAAAATTAGCAATACAAAATTATTCATATTTAATGTTGATTAAATTAAATATGCTCCTGAAAAATAAAAATTAGAAAATCTAAACAAGGAGCAGTTAATAACTGAGGCTTCAACTTTGTTATATATTCTTTATCAATTGAATAAAACACTTTAAACTTTGTTTGTATAACACAAAAATTGTATTTATTGTGACTATATATAGTTTCAACAATTTACGCTTGTCATTATCAAACTAACTTATTCAAAGGAGCAGATACTTTTATTTCAAATCATCATAAATTCAGACAGGAAGGAAAAACGATAGCCCGGACAGACTATCACAATATTTATTCTTGTTAGGTAAATATAAATGTATGTATAAGCTTATGTTGTCTGAATAAAGATGTTTGTATATATCTAAACAAAGGCAGTTTCTACAATGAGTTTAATTTGTCAATGAAACGGTTTGTAAAAATGTGAATTAAAAAATTGTATATCTGCAGATTAATGTAAAATACACTCTGAATTTTAATAAAATGTATTTATTAATTCATTTATTTACAGAATCTCCATTTTACAATGTACATTTCATTTCCAAAAAAGTAATAAATAAAATCCAAAATATAATTGGTCCATTCAATCCGAAAATAGTCCAATAAAACCTTATTCATATTAAGATAATAATGCTCAACTTTAATCTTGAATACAAGAAAAGCGGAAATAATTTTTAAAAACATAATATTTCCTGACGTAGAATACAAAAAATAAATATAACATATAAAAAAATAAAATATGTTATTCTTTACCGTGTTATTTTTTTTTTGCTAAATATATTCTTCAAACCAAGTTTTCATCACTTCAATTCCGAAACTTATTTCATCAAAATAAAAAATTGTAGGAGAATGAAAAGTATTTTTATTAAAATGAAAAACATTCTCCGCAACCAAGTCATTGAATAAATTCAATTAAAAAAATTAAACCAATTAATAAATTATTCCCTCTTTAGCTACTGTGGCACTTTGACTTGCGTTACGTAAGTACTTTAAAACAAATGTACAATAATGGACACTTGCTGTTGCATAACAATAAAATTTCATAATGCAACAATTTTTTATTTGAAAATAATTAATGCAAAGAACAAAAACACAAAATCCGGAATATAAGGCTATCTGAAGACACGTGTTTCGGGATTTCATCCCTCGTTAATACAGCTATCCATTATTTAATTACAAAGTTGTTACATTAAATTAATCTAGTCATTCCTTATAACAGATATATTAAGTTTGGTAAAAAAGCCTCTGAAATAAAATATTTAAATTATTAATAATAATGTCACTATTTGTTTAATTCGAGTTATGTGAAGATATTTTAATCACAATTAAAAATACTTTTTATACCTTCACTTTTATCTTTATTCAGACAATATGACAACAAAAATTTGCAAAATTTATTATAACAATATGTACAATTGTGTTAGTGTGTCTGTCATGGGCTATCGACCCATGAAAAACGTATAAAAATTTGTTGTTTATACGGTAGATATATAATAATGTATTATTGATATGCAACAGCAGGTGTTCATTATGTAATTCAATGTCCGGCGTGGGTATTTGCCCGGGAAGTAGTTATTTTTACGTGCAGTTGTTTAACGTACTTACGTAACGTAAGTCAAAAGTCACTGAGCAAAATGTGGAAATAATTTATTGATTATTTTCAAATCATTTTTATTTAATTTATTTAAATAACTGTGACCAAAAGAATTCTATTTATAATAATGTATTCTTTGAAATTAAAAAAATCACACATTTAATAATAATAATAATAATCTTTATTATCCAACGGAAGTATCCAGAATAGGGATAATATACAGTACATACATAAAATTACAACATATTAGAGAAAGTATAGGTAACAACAATTTGATTTATTTCACAAAATGTTGAGACAAATCAAACCAACAAACCAAGTGTTTTTTTTTTTTTTTTGAAAATTTCAAAGATTATTAAAAAATGTTACACCGCGGTTTAAGTGAAAATGTGATTAAAAACAATATTGTATTTTCCTTTAATTCAATTCTTTCATTTTTCTATTAAATTTATAAGCAATAATGTACTTTTCGTTTATTTCTCTCTTTTAATTTTTTTGTATTATTTCTGTCTTTTTTTTTCTAGATTTGTTGAAAGAGGTCAGGGAGAAACACGTCCCGTTCCACGTTCTCTTGCTTCAGGTAATGGCCCGGATTTCCCCCGGAATCCACCCTCTTTTCCCTGACCCCCAAACTTACGGCCCGAACGCGTCTATAAATTAACCCTTAAAATTTCAACCCCACTACGAAGAATGTGACGAAGACAAAAAAAACGTGCACGAGAACAAGTAATTTTAAAGACGAGAATTTATCCTCGATATACTTTCTATAATCTTTCGATTATATCGAAGTCTGAATGTAATAATAATTGTAAATAGGAAAAGAAGGGCAGAAAGATTCCAGGTCGATAGCCCGGACAGACTAACACAATATTAATTCTTATTAAGTAAATATAAATGTATGTATAAGCTTATGTAATGTTATAAATAGAAAATGCGAAATGTGGAAATAATTTATAAATTATTTTCAAATCATTTTTATTTAATATATTTATGTAATGTTGTCTGAATAAAGATGTATATATATATATATATATATATATATATATATTTATAGCAAAAGAATTAATAATAAATAAATTCATAGATTGCTGAGGCACTTACTTTTTGAAAATTCATGATTAATAATAAATAAAGGGCAGAAAAATGTAAGGTCGGCAGCTCTTATTTGAGAATATATTAAGAAAATATTTATTTATTTATTTTACATTATGTTAAATTATATACAAAATATGTTTTCTTAGTTTATAAAGATTTGGTAGTAATAATAAATAAAGTATTATTTATTATTTTCAACTTTTTCATATTTAATTTCATTAGAATTGTTTCTTCGGGCGAAAAATGTTAATAATGTTATTTACACAGAAATTTATATATACACAATTTTATTACATGGGGATGCGCCGAATATCTTTTTTCTCAGTCTGAGTAGCGGGAAGTTAGAAATCTTGTTTTGTTCGTACAGCAAAAGGCTTTATGAATAATTTTTATTTATTTCCAGGTATTACCTTTAATATACTTGATTTGCTGGCGATGTGGATGATTTTTAAATTGAGTTTTCTTTTTTAAAATGATTTCAACACATAACTAACTAAACATAAATATAAAAGAATGTGGAAATTAATTATTTTTATTTAATTTAACTAAACATCTTTATTCAAATGTGTACATATACGTACAACAATGTATAAAATTAGAATTATATTCTGCAGATGAATCGGCTATCGACCGGAGGTCTTTAAGCCTTTCAACACATATTTAAAGCAAAGAAATAGAATTAAACGTATTAGAAAATCTGGAAATAAATAAAAATCATTCATCAGGCATGTTCAATTTTTCATAAATCAAGGACCAAAATATAATTTTAAATGAAAATTCGCTGGTGGTTTATTTTTCCCCGGCGAATATTATTTATTACAACTTAATTAAATCGCTTCCGGAACGCAACACAACGGAACTTATCTAGTAAATTAGTCGGGGTTTAATTATTTCCGTTAATTAAGGCGCCATTGGAAATTAATGAACGGGCGAACTCTGTTTCCAAAAGTTTAAACACGCGCCGCGCCCACTTTCCGGCTCCGGAAATTTAAAAGTGCCAACCGGAATATCCGAAAC
Organism: Philonthus spinipes; assembly: GCA_963082785.1. Classification (NCBI taxonomy): domain Eukaryota; kingdom Metazoa; phylum Arthropoda; class Insecta; order Coleoptera; family Staphylinidae; genus Philonthus; species Philonthus spinipes. Next base: position 16,178,865 of record OY720315.1, read on the forward strand.
ACACAACAAAAAATAATAATAATAGGAAACATAAATTGACCAATTTATTCATTTTTAAATTATAAAATACACTTAACGTTTGAGTCCACAATATTTAAATTTTGTACAACGCAGTAATTCTTTCAACGCGCAGTATTTTCATCAAGTTTGTTCTGAAAAATAAAATATCGTGAATTCAAACTTTAATATAATTAATGGTTTTAATATTTAGATATTGGTAGTTCATATTGTATGAAATAAATACGAATAAATTATTAAAAATCAACCAATACAACACAAATTAGATTCAATATCTTTAAATTCTCGACTAGTTTCGGGTTATTAGCCCATTATCTAGAGAATTTAAAATTTGTTTTATTATTAGTAACAAGAAACTATCCCATTTGATTCATTTCACCCCCTTTGTCAAAAATTATCAACATAATATTCTATGATCAATAGAGCTTCCAAAATTCCACTATCAAAACTATTATTCAATAATGAATTAAATTTAATAAGAAATATTGCTGCAAAAAATAGTTTTCCTTATCACACAATTCAAAAATTAATTAATAAAGAATTCAGAAAGAAGGCACTTTTTGCAATTTATCCAAAAATTAAAGAAAACAATAAAAAATATTTAACTTTAAATTATTTTGGAGAAATTTCAGAAAGAATTGCAAATATATTTAGAAAAAATAATTACAAAATAGGATTTAGAAGTAAAAATAAATTAGGTAATATATTATATAATAGAAAAGATAAAACAGACAAATTTAACAAATTTGGTATTTATAAACTTATATGTTCTGATTGTAATAGTGTGTATATTGAAAAAAACTAGCCGAAAATTTAATATAAAATATAATGAACACATATTAAATAAAAATGATTTGAAAATAATTAATAAATTATTTTCACATTCACTGTTTTCTATTTATATAATGAACACTTTATAGCATTTAAATTAAATAAAGATTGTAGTACTTTTTCAAATCATATACTTACAAATTGTCACATTTTTCCAAATTTAAATAATACAAAAATCTTACATCATTGTGAAAAATGTCAAAAATTAGATATATTGGAAGCAATCGAAATTTATTTACACAATAAAGATACTAATTCATCATTTCTAAATGAACAAGTAGATTTATTATATTCTTCACTTTATGATTTATTATAAATACTACTTTTTACTTTATTCTATTATTAAACCATATATATATATATATATATATATATATATATATATAATCTATATATATATATCTTTCAATTTCCATTTTATTTTAGCAATCCACCTTATTTATAACTAACTAATTTTATTTTATTTTAGCAAAATAATTCCATAATGATCCTGAGGATGTTTTTTTTAGTTGGTTTCTTTCCACCTTGTAAGCAAATGCTGGGATCGAAATTATTTTGCCTGCCCCACAATTAAATTAAATTAAAATTTAAAAAATCAATATATCTATTCATGTAAATATCCATCGAAATTTTAATAAAAAAAATATAAATTCTCTTGAAAATGGGCTAATAACCCGAAACTAGTCGAGAATTTAAAGTTATTCAATCTAATCTGTATTTTATGGGTAAATTTTTAATAATTTATTCATATTTATTTCATTGAAACTTTAACTTTCATATTTCATATTTTAAACATGGAGTTTACACAAGCATCGAAGATGTATTCATTATTAAATCATAATTATTGAAGCAGTTACAATTTTATTACTTTACTTTCTATATTTGACAAATTATTTGGATCATTTATTAAAAATAAGCTAGTATTATCAACCGCCTATATTACTGAACCCCTATCAGTTCTACCGCCTCGGGACTTGCGAATACGATAAAGCACTTTCACCGTAAGCTTTCACAAGCATTTTATGAGTATCCCCAAGAAATTTATTCAGACTCGACACTATAATCTGCTCCTAAGCACCTTAAACTATAAATAACTATTGCACTACACCCTTAATTAACGTGAATTCTTTTAAACCAATTTTATAAAAAAATAATTCTATACAATCAATTATTAAATCATATTTATTGCTCTTATTAAAATATTTGAGATTAAATGTTTTTTTAATACACCCTTATTTAACAATCAACGTGGAATTCTTTTACACCAATTTTATAATTAATTAATTCTATACAAACAATTATTGAATCATATTTATTGCTCTGATTAAAATATTTGAGATTATTTTTTTTTTTTAATAATAAATTCTTCATTGAATGTATATTATTCAATCTTTTTTTGTATCCACGAACAAAATGGAATATTTTATTTTTTACATAATCTGGATTTCATATATCCCCAGATTATTAAATAAAATAAATATTCCATTTCACTCGTTGAATTTTTAATTTTTCATCACACACACAAGCACAATTTTATTGCATTAAACAAATATTTTTTAAAATGTCCGCAGCGAATTTTATCCAACAGTTATATTAAATAAATAAAATCAAAATATGGTCAGTTAGGCTTTACCTTTTGAAATAAAGAAATGAAAATTGAAAAAAATAAGGATGTAGAGAAAGTAAAAATAATGTTAACGGTTCCTCGTAAAACTGGTATACACCATGGTTATACCTGATTCGCCAAAGACTATTCCCACAAAACAGTCCTTCGCAGAATTTTTCTCTCGATTATGTCTAATGTATTGATCTTTGAGCCATCATCCACGCTTCGCACCCGTAGCTCAATATGGGTCGTATGATAGTTTTATATATGGCGAAGTAGTCCTTATCGGTGTCAATTGGTTTCAGCTTTCTCTGGGTTATCTCTATCTAAGACTACACATAGATAAGTATGATTATTAGTCCTATTGTTTCTGCGCTGTTTCAATTCCGCACACGTGTTCTTCGCCATTTTTCTTGTCCTGTCGATTTCTTTGTGTTGTTTTTTTTTACTCTCGGCCGTTGTTCGAAATTGAAATGGAAGCACGCTGGTGTAATACAAAACTGTCATCTTCTTAAAATAAATTTCTTCATTTAAAATTAATTTATTAATAATATCAAGCAATTGCGTCTGTTCCCTTACAAAACGCAGTCCAGTACCTCTATGTTCCCTGGTGAGCTGTAGTGCAATAGCTATTATTTTGCTGTCCAACCTCTTTCATTGAGCCTTCACTTGATCGTTCTTTCAGAAATAGCCACATTTCGAGTTGCAGCTACTTGCATGAGATATAGCTCATATCTTGCATTCGTAGACTTCTTACGACCTTGTCCTGGGATTCTACAGTAACTACCAAATTCATTGAAACGTTTAACTGTTCGACTGATATTTAATTGGATAACTCATAACAATGTCTATGTCCTTCGTTAAATAAAATTACAGCTGTCACTGCTTCATCTTCTCTTAAGTTGAGTGAACGGCTCATTACTTCTACTCTAAGTACATTGGGCGAGGTGTTTCATTCAGTTAAACACATAAACTTTACAAAAATAACTCGGAAAACTGAATTTAAATCACTTTAAGCATTATTAAATGTCTTATATATATACAAACATCTTTATTCAGTCAACAACATTACATAATCTTATACATACATTTATATTTACAGATATCTTCCTGATTACGTATTCCAGGGTTAAGTTGAAGAGTGTCGGGGCTGGTCCATCCCCTTGTTTCAGGCTTTGTGTCTTCCGTATTCAGTCCTTGTATGCACATAGCTGTTGTATGGATCATTGTTGGCATAATTAGCCTCTTTAGATGTTACTTAGTTAAATATTAATTTAATTACAAATATATACATATATACGTAGTAAATATAGAATTTCATGTACAGTTATTTATGTTATCCGGTGGATTTGATTAAACACGAATTTGAATGTATATTTAATAGTAATTGAACAATAATTAAATACAAAATCGATGATGTACTTTCCCTGATGAATTTGTCAAATAAATTATTGAATAAACATTTAATAGTGTATGCAAATGTTCCTTCAATCTTATATTGAAATTACGACCAGATTGACCTATGTATATCCCTTGACAATCTGCGCAAGTTAATTTATAGATTCTCGATTTATTAAATCAAATTTGTATATATGTTTTTTCATGTTTACATTGATATTTATATTATTTTTTGTCTTATTATTATTATTATTATGTATTATTACTTCGTATTATCCTGTAACTGGCTTTCAGTTTACTGATGGCTAATAAATTTATTATTATTTCTTAGGTACTCTACCAAGCAGACGATTTTTTTCTGTTTATAACATGAAAACTAAAGGTGCTGCAATAAAGTGTTAAACAATCAATTTTGTCTTAAATAATACGCAAAAATAATGTCACAATTCAGTAAAAAAATATGAAAATAAGTCAGTAATTAAAATCATTTGTAATAAATGAAAATTCCTGGATATTTAATAGTATCAAACATTATTTAAATTTCCTTCTAAAAACAGGTAATTATTTCAGGAAAATTCCGGCTAATTATTAATTTCTTCTTTCTCTTTCGCCTCACTCGCGATATAAACGTGAAAGTCGTTTAAAGTGGGCCGGGCACGGCAGGGCGGCCCGAAACTTTTCCAATTTGCCCCTGTTTGTAATACAATTAAAATCAAAAGTCGGGACACTCCCTCCGCACCCCCGTGCGTAAATAGATCCCCGGGAGAGTTCATTACGGCAGGCACGGACGGAAGAAAAATGAACGTTTCCGTAATTATATATTTTCGAGATTTTGAAAAATTGTCCCGGGGATTCGGAAAACAACAACAGCCTGTGGAAAAGTTGTTAAATGAAACGTTTTAGAAATAAAAATAAAAGTAGTTGAATAAAGAGAAGTTTTCAAATTAATCTATTGTTTTTTTTGTATAAAAACCTATACATATATATTTTTTTAAATTCAATGAAAGCTGATCGTTCTTTATTTAAGCTCGGATTCGCTATTCACTGCTCACAGCATTTAACATGAACCTTTAAATGCTATGAGTTTTCTTTTTTTCGTGGATGCACGCCTGACCGCTTCGGTCGAACTGAAAAGCGAATCCGAGCTTAAATAAACAGCGATCAGCTGTTTTGAGGGAAGGGGATGGTAATAACCCCTTTAACCAGAAAACAATCATCCAGCATTATTTAGAAATGTATCATACATAATTTTCCAATAAATAAATGTGTTACTCAGTTCTAAAAAAATATAAATTAAAAAATACAAAATAATAATGTTAACAGTTGATAGCTATTTCGTAAAATTGTAATGTATTGTAAATAATATTTAATTTTGTAGATTTACAAGATTAAATCTGTTATATATGCGAGGTTTGTTCAATTGAAACCAATCTTTGGTACAACAAAAAGTTATCGGCAATTTTTTTAAATGACTTTGCCTGCAGAAGGTTGTACTTTAAATTTCTTTCGTGGATGAGAATTTGCGTGTTTTGATTACATTGATGACAGCTTACTGGATGGTTCAAAATAATGACAACAAAATTTGTCGCCCTTAATTATTGACGAAATAAAGTCATTGCCATTTTTTCTGGAATTCCGTGAGATGTTGCAAATACAAGTTCATTCGCAAGCTTTTTTGGACAAAAAGCGAGGAACCCATTGAGAAAAAACTTTGCTGTAACCTGGGTTGTGTACGATAGTATGTACTCATACCAAGATTTTCTGAAATTGCTCTTGAAAATCGACCATTTTTGTCTAATCAAGCCTTCTACACATGCCACATTCCTGTCTGTTAATGCAGAAATCAATCAACCTGGTCACAGCTTATCATTTGTCTCCGCTTATCAACTATTCAATTTTCGACACCATTTCTTGGACATATGCCTTCCAACAACTGCAAGAGTTGTATAGATATAAATCCATATGAGGGGGTAGGCATTTGAAGGGGGAATCAAAAAATAATAATTTATAGTGTTTTCTATTTAAAATAACATAGTTGGTAGGCATTTCAGATACAACCGGAAATCTATTACTTCCGAATCGAAATATTTTCCTTGAAGAGATCGCATTCAACAGTGCAATTTGGATTTTTTCAAATTTGTTCTCTGTCAGGAACCTCTTAAACTTTTAATGGACGTTATTCGTAGCAGATCCTGTATGTTCTATAAAATCTAGTTTCAAAAAGATAAATATTTTATGTAACAAAATTAATCGACGTAATATGGATGACTTTGATAAGACGTTGGTTTTGTGTGGACGATACAAAGCCGAGCTCCTTATCGAAGCGTCCGTATTTCCTTGTTAAATTTTTAAAACATCGTTATCTCCGCGCAAGTAAAACAAAAAAACAACAAACCCCGCAAAGTGGGAAAAAATCCCTTAATCCCCCTCGAGACTATCAGCGCGCTTTAAGCTCGCGCCGATGTAAACATCTCTTCTTTTTTCACCAACGAAAAAAATATAATTGCGAGATTAAGTTTTATCGTTCATTATTCTTTCAGGGCGTGAAGCTGGAAGGGCCGGCGGCCGCCTGGATCGTATTATGGGCGGTTTTATCTTTATGTATCCCCTGCTCGGCCATCGCTCAAATCTGCTGCCCGGCGAAAAACCTGCAGCGGCTGCGGAATCACTCTTCCAATTCGACGATAAACGCACCGCAGGGATACAGCATGAAAACCGCCGGATGTGCAATGAATTTGCTGTTGATTGTATACATGTGAGTTGGTAATTATGGTAATGATCATTGGCGGGGAACTCGAGCGATGCAATGGTTTACAAAAGTGGGGTTTATGAAAATGTTTTGCAATTTCAGAATTATTTCAATTTGTATAGCGCTGAAGCGCTTTATAAATGCATTTCTCTTGAGTTATAACATTTTATGTATCGTGCTAAAACGATGTTTTTGAACACTAATATTTTATATGGGTATTCAATGAATGAAGAACAACTAATAAACAAATTAAGATCGTTTACCCTTCAAACATAACTTCGTACTTTAACATTAATACCCAGCCAATATTCTTTCACGACTTCATGTGAGCAAAAAATTATATGTCCAGTTTGGCGCTAGATATTTACATATTTTTAACATAGAAAGGAAGCAGAAGAACTAAGATCATATAATTGTAGTACTCTTCAAAAATTACTTCCTACTTTAACATTAACTTTGGCCAAACACTCAGACTACTCCGATTGAGCAAAAAAAATCACAAAGCCAATTTAGCGCTTAATAATTTCAATTGTTTAATATTTAACGAAAGAACAATAGAAAATAAACAAATTAAAATAATTTAATCGTTTTCAAATAACGTCGTGCTTTAACAATTATTTTGGACAAAGACCCAACCACATTTGAGCATTGAAATTAATTGCAAAATATTTAATACTAGAAAAAACTATTTATTCACTTGGTCACAGTTATTTCAAATTAATTATATATAAAAATAATTTGTAAATAGTTAATTATTATTCAATTATTTTGTCTTTAGCTTTTGTTCATTATACAATATTTTATTGCTATGCAATAACAAATGTCCATTATGTAATTTAATGTCTGAAGGAGTGTAGGCCTGAGAAGTAGTTGTTTTATTTATTATTATTTTTATTTATTTGTTTTTTTAAGTACTTACGTAACACAAAAAATTCGCAGTAGCTAATCTGAAAACAATTAAATAATAACTAATTATTTTCAAATTCTTTTTATGAATTATATTAAATTAATAATAATAAATCGGAACATATGCTTATATAATTCATAGCAATATATGATAGATGATATTGCTAAACTAATTAATTTTAACCCAAGTTATATTAATGTTTTTCTGCAGTCAAAAATTTTTATGTATGAATGTCAAATTATAATGGTTGCTCAGGTTCGATTTTTAATAATAATGTAGCTTATATATTTGTATTATGTTGTTATGTCTAATTTATTAAATCTAGACTGTTTTATTACAAATATAAGATCATTAATTATCGCCAGTATTACAAAATTTGTACGTGAAAAATAATCGTGCTTAGTAGTTTAATATGTAATAATATATTACCTATAATTTGAAATTAATAAACGTCGGGTATTTTCGTTCCTCTTTTTTTTTTTTTCATTTTTCATTAAAGCCCTTCGAAAAGCCACCACCTGTAACACTCCCGTGCAAACCGCGCGCCGTTATTTATCTGCTTTAATAAATTTGAACAACAAACGGCACAGAAGGAGAGCTGCGGCCGGCGCCCCCCAACTCCTCCCGTAAGATTTCATATCTCCGGCTCCGATGGAAGAGTTACAACCCATTATTCCTTCTCCGGCTTTATTAAATTTAATAATCGGCGACGGCAACTCGGAAATTAAGACGGAGAATTAATTACTGAAAACTCTACTGAGCTCATATTAATTAATAGTTTTTTAAACATTTTTTTTTTCTTTTTAGAAAACTTTACTATTCTAATATTTGAATATTATTCTGCATTATTTAAACAAAATATGTGATTTAAAAATTAATTTGTTTAAAATCTTCTCCTGCAAAATCAATAGTTCTGGCTTCTTAATCCTGTTGACTACTTGGTTTAAAATCTTCTTTTTTTACGATATTAATCTCATCTTGCGATTTTAATGACCCTAGCTTCTAAACCCTGTCGATCACTTCAATCAAAATCGTATTCTCCTGCCAAATTAATGGTTCTGACTGAGTTAAGCAGTTAAAACGCTTAACCCTGTTGGCCATTTTTTTTTTATCCTCTGAAATGATTATTTCTAGCTTTTAGCTCTTTTGATCACTTGCTTTAAAATCTACTTCTCCTACAAAATCAATGGCTTTGTCTTCTCAGTTCTGTTGAAAGCTTAGATTAAAATATTTTCCCTTGCGATATTAATGGTTCTGACTTTTTAATTCTGTTGACCACTTGTTTCAAAATCTTCTTCCCCTGCGATATTATTCGTTCCAAACTTTGTCGATTACTACGCTTAGAATCGTATTCGCCTGCGAAATTAATGGCTCTGACTGTTTCACCCTGTAAACCATTTTGCCTTTTTTATCCTTTGAATTGATTGGTTCTACCTTTTTAAGTCTTTCGATCACTTGCTTTAAAATCTTCTTCTCCTAAAAAGTCAATGACTTCCTAACTCTGCTGATCACTAGTTTCAAAATCTTTCTTTCCCTGCGATATTAATGGTTCTAAACTATGTCGATTACTACGCTTAAAATAGTATTCTCCTGCGAAATGAATGGCTCTGACTGCTTAACCCTGTTGATCGGTTTGAAATTATTGATTATAGCTTTTTAACTATTTCGATCACTTTGTTCAAAGTCTTCTTCTGCTGTAAAATCAATGAAGCCAGAGCGGCTTCTTAATCCTGTTGATCACTTGGTTTAAAATCTTGGTCCATTGCGATATTAATAGCTCTGGTTTCTAAACTTAGTTGGTCGCTTCATTTCTTATGTTGTTTTCCTGTGAAATTAACGTACTAAACCCTTTCGATCACTTTGCTCAAAATCGTATTCTCACTTACATTGTAGCAGCATTAACTACAATTAATCTCTTACATGTGAAACTTTTACCTGTATTTTTTTTACTTAATTATATGTTTTAATAATAACTGCAAAAATATTGATTGACTGTTTTCATCAACGTATTTTTGTTATTTGCAGAACAAATCTAACCTTAATGATAGCTAGCAACGAACAACTCACGAAAACTATAACTCGCTCCCCAGAACGCGTCGGGTTGGTTTACGACGATTTCGAAAGGTTCACGAAAAACGTCAAGATGCAACTGACTTTCATCACAATAACCACCACTGATCGGGTCACCGATGTGATTGAGAAAGATTTAGATAGTAAGTACAGTATTGACAATTATAATATTCAAAATGCTTAACAAAATAAAATAATGTCGCAGCTTTTAATTAGAAATATCAGGGTCAAATTTTAGCGAGAACAAGTAGTGTAATTTACCTTAGTTCCATAGGGATTTCCAATAAGGTCGAAGAAGCTGTGTGTGAAGTATTAACGAAATTTTATTTTATGCCATTTTGTATGGCATATTACATTGTTCAAATGTAAGCCGCGGCTTCTCATGGTTGCACGGATCCAAGAGGTCCAACTTTCAGTGATTCTGCCGCATAGATCGGGCTGAATTTGAGCAATGGCCTGGATTATGTTGACTTTGAAGGCATCGGTAGATTGCGGCTTGTTGGCATAGACCCGCGACTTCAAAAAATCCTACAAGAAAAAGTCTAGCGAGATCAAATCGCATGATCTTGTTGACCAATTTACGTCACCTTTATGAGAGATAACCATACCTTCAAATCGTTTATGCAAAATATCTATCGAGGCATTCGCTGTGTCTCACTTAGCGCCGTTCAGTTGATACGACATGTCGTGAACGTCCATATCGTTCAATTCGAACCAAAAGAAATTTTTTATCATCGATCTGTAGTATTTTCCGATAATCGTGATGACCTCACCAACGTCGTTTTTGAAAAAGTACGGACCAATGATGCCGCCGGTCCAAAATCCACACCAAACCGTCACTTTTTCTGGATACATTACCATCATAAAAAAAATACGCCTCATCCTTAAAGATGATTTTTCCTCCAAAATTGGGGTCCTCTTCCAAACGTTTCAAAGCGCAGTCAGCGAATATACGGCGTTTTCTATGGTCATTAACTTTTAGCTCCTGGGTCAATTGGATCATATATGGGTGCAGGCCCCAGGCCCCAGTTCCAATGCAAAATTTGCCAGTTGCAGTCAACGAAAGGCAGAGTTCAGAGATTCAGATTCTCCTGCATGGAGATGATATCGGCCGATGTGGCATTTTTTTGCGTATAGGTGTTGGCTGAACCGGTTTCCTCGAATTTCTGCTACCAAACGTTGGAGAGTCGACCTAGAAGATCTGCCGCGTTTGCTGTAAAATGAGCGCTTCGAGCACAACATTTGCACAAATAAACAATCGTTTTGATAATAGAGTTGTATCATTTGGACGTGCTGCTTAGTCCTGTAACTTGCTATGGTGATTTCGCATCAGTGACTGATAAATAAACAAAAACATGTCCGCCACAGCCTGTCATCGGCCCCTTATTATTCCGATTTAGTTAATCCTGTCTATGGCGACTAAAGTTGGTGTTATACCTAACTATGATTAATAGAGAATTACGATTGGCTAACCGTCGCATTCAGAATCCTGTATCTAGTAATGTACAACCAATTTCGGAAATATCCCCAAAGTTGGTCGTAAATATATAGGAGACGTCACATACACTAAATTCATTCATTTTTTAAATAATTCAAATCAATTTTATAAATCATCCACACAACATCCACCTACCAATTCTTAAAATTATAAAGTTATCATCCCATAAATATTCTACTAATATAAGGCAAACATTTTGAATTCCTGATCAAACAAACACTCTTACAGCTTACCATAAATTGCACCCCAATTCGAATTTCTTCCAAAAAAATCAACTACTCTCTTCCTCACCTAATTGGCCTTCAATACACATACTTAGAAGACCTAAGAACAAATAACACTTGTTTGATATAAGGAATGTATTTGATATGGTATAATACCGGGTTACTATAAAAGAAATAGACACCTTTGGTATTGTATAAAACAAAAGTTATACATGCATTTTGCGTTGTCAGATTAGGGAACTGTAGAAGTTTCGATAGTACAGTTGGTAGTACTGCGCAAACATAATATCTACGATGGCTGCAAACTCTACTGAGAAAGTACATTGCTTGCTTGAATTTGCCAAAACGAACTCCGTAACTGTTAATAAATACAACGTCCGAATATGGGGGACTGAACCTCCGAGAGTGTTGGTGAAGCATTTGCGTGATTCCCCAAAAGTAATGTGTTCTGTGTTGTATCTCGCACAAAGGTGTATGGTCCATTCTTTTTTAAAGAAAACATAGTAGCGTGAGCTACACATCATCAAATGTTGATCAATTGGTTCATGCCTCAATTGTATGCGGACGGGTGGAACTTTATATTCCAAAAAGATGGCACACCTCCTCACTGGTACCGTGTCGTTGGAAATTATCTGGAGGAAACTCTCTCATAACGCTGGATAAGCCGTACAACAGACGAAAACCGCGTTCTCGTACATGTAGGTAGCATGATCTATTACTAGATCATGCCCTCTGGTCTCTTACCTTTCGGTTTATGATGATGTGGAACACCCCTCGTTCGTGTTAGAATCGACGTCATATCATCGAAACCACTGCCCGCCGGAGGCCAACCCACATGTAGACCAGAAGAGCGAATAGGCTTTTAATGGCCTGCCCCCTACTCCTCATTTAATGACGATAAGCACCAGGGCTGAGTCGATCCCGCCGCATTCAGTTAGCCCTATCAAAGATAGAGACACAGGGGTGCCACGGAAAGGCCTGCAATTCCGACTTGGGTATCTACCTCTTTCAGATATCCATGCTCTAAAGCACTGTAGAGGCCGCAGTTTGGTGGTTCCAAAGTAAACTTTAAGAATTACTGTATAGTTTAGACGAATTCATAATAACATTATTAGTTTTGGATTATTAAAACATTGAAAGTGTCTATTTCTTTTGTAGTATATTAAGGTCCTATAAAAATGCTTCTCCACAAGTACTTCTAAACATCTAATAATCATTATTCACACTTCCTATCAAACAGATTCTACAGAATTAAAATCCGATAATTGAAATCCAACCCATGCCTTACACTCCAAGGTATCTCACAAGGTTTGCCGTTATCGCCTTCTTTGGATTAAATCTTGAAGCATTTTTATTTGTTTTCTATGTAAATGAGCATACACACCAAGACATCCTTTTGTACTTCACTAAATTTTTAATATCCTCCCAGAATAAAAACACCCTTCCACCACCATACATCAATTCATTTCTTCCGTAATTCATAATAATTCACCGGTCATCTCATTCAACAAAATGTTCGTAAATAATTTATCATGAACATTAAAGCAACACTAAATATTGATGCAACGTTATTATGTCCATATTACTTAGTGAGTAGCTTTATCTTTTTCTTCCAAACATAAATTAAAAGCAGAGCAGAAAAACCTATAATCGACATTTTAGATATACTATCACATGATTTAATTAATTATAAAATTAACATAATAACATAATAAGTATTATATCTGAATAAAGCCATTCATATATTAAATATACATGAAAGTGCCTTTATTTAGACATAATACTTACGTAATACATCGTATATCTTTTTTTTCTTATTCAGATGTAGAGACATTAATCGGAACACCTTTCCAAAAGGAAATAAGCAGCGTTTTCAAATTAGAAGCGATGTTCAGCACACTTCGAGTAATTCAAGAAGGTAACATTTTCTAATCTTTTAGAATAAATAATCCTTATATATAATCGTAACTCGCGTAGACTGAAAAATTCTCTCTGTTTTTATACACATCCACGGGTTACATTTTTTTTTATTTTTCTAACTGCCATAGTATAGTAGTTTTTGAGTATTAGGGACATGTTGCATTCCTGTCGCTTCGCGTTTCGTTTGAAAAACAGTTACCGTCTACTAGCCAACTATAAAATTATATAGATTTTAAAGTTATTAGCAAGTTTGTTCATAAGTATTATTATATAATTTAAATGTGTACATTCTTGTTCAAATTTCTTCATTATTCTGCATATTTTTTTATTCAATATTTTTCCTCGTATATTTCGATTCATTTAAAATGCGTATTTTAAATAGTAATAATAATAAAATGTAAACTTAATTACATTTTAATTTAATTTTAATAAAACCTGAAGTTGTGCAGGAATTATTAATACCTTGTGATTTATAGCCATCATAATACACCTGTTTTATTGTAAAGTTATAGATAACAATATTAAATAATGTATTCAAATAAATTTAATAAGCATTTGCAAAAAGTTTTTTTAGCAAAACAGTATATTTATGAATGAAACCATAGGCACAAAAATAAACTAACAAAAGTTTCCGTGAAACTTTTTCGCGGCAACTTTTCGTCGCGTTTCCCCTTCCGTGTTGTCTGATGGAATTTGTTGCAGGATCGTTGGAAATCTCGCGGAGAGTGAAAGGCGTGATCGCGACGAGCAAACGTGGGCGAGATTTGGGAAAATCCCTGGAGGAGAGGTTGGACGAGCTGGTGCCGGCGCTCGACAACATACACAGGCAGTGCTCGACGAAAGACAGGCCCCTCTGCGAAACTTTGCTTTCCGCGGGATTAACTGTCACTTTCCGTGCGGACGAGGTAAAACAATTCACATAAATTAACCGAACAACCGCGCCACTAAATAAATTAACGGGACGATTTATGCCGGTCCGCCCCGTTTTCAAATTTAAGGGATAATTTAAGAAGATGGCTGGGACTATTCGGGACGAATTTGAATTTTGTTTCACTCGCAGAATTTATTACAGAGTACTATACAAATCTATATTTAATTTAATAAACCATTCATTTCATATTTAAATTTGTAATTAAGATAAATTATCTTAATTCGTTAAATTAATAATAAGTAACAGAAAGGACAACTATTTTTAATTAAATAAATAATATATATACACACATCTTTATTCTGACTATGAAAATCAACAATTTTATCATAAATAATATTAGATCGGCACTTGCCTATAAATTAAAATGTATCTAGTAATACAATAACAGTATTTCTTTAATTCAGGATGATTTAATTGTAATTAAAACACTAAAAACCAAGTGTTTTAATTTCAATTAAATCATTCTGAATCAATTCAAAAATGTTTCACCACGGGTTAAGTGAGAAATTAATTAAATATACAGTATTTCTTTATAAATTGCGACAACTTAGAAATTTGTTATGTAAACCCAGAGTAAGGTACAACCAAAGTACAGTTTCTTGTTTCAGCCCTCATGTTTTCCCGAAGATTTTGCCGCTGTTCCAGCTTAATATTTTTAATTTAATCAAAAATTAGAAAATTTAAATATCAACACATACAATATATCATCATAAATTTCAAACGTCTAGAGCTTATCTCTTATCACCTAAACTCGCGAGGCTGAGACGTTCTGTATGAATTAATATGCGCATGCATACAGAACAGCCGATTCCCGGGGGATGGGCTGGATGCAAACGTACACGCGAAATCGAATAATTATGCGAATGCAAACGCTCCCGTGGCAATAAGTGCACTTTATTGCCGGTCCGCGTTCCCATAACACGCCGCGTTTATCTGCATAAACATTTGATTAACTCGTTGTTAAACCAATTTTCGTGCCGTTCGATAATCATTGTTATTGCGCGGTGTTTGTTTAATGTATTAAGGATTAGCAGTGTTATAATAATTAAATCCTCAAAGTGTAAAGTTTAATTTAATCGGAAAGTTAATGGTTAAAGAAATATTGTTTCAATTAACTATTCTTCTACATATTTATTTCTATTAATTTCTAATATATATATTCATTAATTTAAAACATCATCTTAAGTTTTTTTTAGAGATGGGCAAAGTCGATCTTTTCGATCTTTTTTGTCACTACAAAATGAAGTTTATGACAATTTTCTTCGTGTTATTTATAATATTAATATAGGAAAGTTTTACCTATTGATTAATAAACTCAATTTTATTGTTATTTAATAACTTTAGCTACTTAAAATTGGTTATTCAGAAATACTCGATTACTAAATTCACTCGATTTTGCCTAACACTAGTTTTTTTTTATAAATAAAACTGAAAGTGTGTTAAAAAATTCTATTTATTTCTAAAAAATAATTCATAAAACTTATAAATGTTGAAAGTTCATTTTATTACTTTTTCTATTAGTAAAACTAAAAGTGTTTTTAAAAAAATAACGATAAAGCTGATAAGTATTGAAAGTTTATGTTAACTTTTAGGTGATAATGGTTACGGATGTAAAACATTTTTATGAAAGAGCTTTGTGCGTATGGAAAAGAAATTTTTCATTAAAGTCTAGGAGATGATGGACATTAATGGGAAATTTCTTTTCCATGCGCACAAAACTATGTATTTTATAGATACGTAACTGTTATCACCTAAAAGTTAAGATAAAATTTCAACATTTATCACTTTTACGATTTTTTTTTTCGTGCATATAATGAAAATAATTTTGATAGAAATTAAAGTATTTTTTAATACATAAAAATAATCGGGGATATATTTTTTTTTTTGATCCATCTAAATTCAAATATGAAAACAAAACAAATAAATACAACAAACAATATATTCAATTATATGACAGCTGCTTGAAAAAACACCTTTGGTTTATGAAATTAACTAATCGTAATTAAAAATGTGTTGATGCAACCCAAATAGATTTGATACGTAATTAATATCTAATCATCAATTAAGTATTTAAATAAAAATGGTTGTCCTTTCTCCTACATATTGTAGAATTTTTATTTAAATAATTAACGTCTCCATAACCAACATAAAGACGATTAATTGATAATTAGAATTATATATATATTATCAAAATACCATTTACCCTTTCGGGTGTCGGGAATTAGAATTAACTAATTCAATTAATTACTTTAATGCAGCCGGGCCTGACTTTTTTTAGTTGTTAATTAAATTTGTTTTCTTGTAATTGAGGTGTAACTTAGATAATTATTAAATTAATTATTTATTTATTTCATTTTCTCTTTATTTGTTTCTTATTTTTAAAATAATGATAAATATTAATGTTTAATTTATTACAATCCTATGTTTTTATTTTCACAGATTCACAAAGATGTAAAACTGAAATATCTCGCTGGGATTTTAGAAGACAGCATTTTCAACTCGACTCTTTTAGAGACCGAAACCAACTACAAGGAAATCCCTAAAAGAATCGCAACTGATACTCAAAAGCAAATATCAGGTAAATGCACACAAGACATATAACAATGACACTCAAATATTTATTTCCTTCGTAAATATAAAATAAAAATAAAATGAATAAATACTATTTTATATTTATAAAAAAATATATTAGATTTATATTAGAATAATCAGTAATAAACAGAATATTATAAAATTTCAGTCAATTTTAAGTAATATAAAAAAAGTTATAAACAGAGATCTCAAAAATGATAAATGTCAAAATTAATATATATATATATATATATATATATATATATATACAGGGAGGTTTTTTTTATCAGTATACATTAGGGGAAGTGTATACCTGCAAAAATGCGAGTCAAACGCATTGAACCGATTAATGTGTGTATGTTTAGTTGATTATTTGGCATATGTGTCTTCAGTTGCGTGTTATAGGCAACCAGACATACACACATCAATGCGTTTGACTCGCCTATTTTGCAGGTATACATAGGGGAAATGTATACTGATAAAAAAAGCTCTCTGTATATATAATCCGAAAAATTCCCCCCCAAAAAATAAGGTCATAATTTCATAAGCAATTCACAACAATTTTCATAACCTTGGAGCAATTTTGAGTTTATAAGAGAGCCCCTTATAGCTCTCTTATAAACTCATTTTCCATTAAGTGATTAACTTTATTATTATTATTTTCTTCATATATATAAAAGTTTTATTTTCATCTTACTGTTAAAAGAAATGATTTGTAAAGTTGATAAATCAAATAATTCATACTATTTCTATGTATATTAAAATTAATTGTAATTTCATTCATAAGCTATTGCTATTTATTGTGTATATTTATTTTCGCTTAACACGTAATTTATTTCCGGAGAAAGGGAGTTCATTAAAAAGTTTTCGCGACAAACGCACAAATTGCCGAAATTCCGAATCGTCACGACGACAACTAAATTGAAAGCGTCTTCGGATGTTCCAATAATTCGTACGAAATTACAACTCCCTGCACACACACACATCTACACACATAAACAATCTCTTACGCGTGTATTTCGACAGATAGGAAAGGAGAAATATTAATGTGTACGAAACTGGCAATATTTCGAGCAATTTCAAAAGATGAACTGTTAAAATTCCATAATATTTCTTGTAAGAAAACACTGCAACAATAAATATTGTTAAATATGCACTGTTTGATTTGAGCTATGTACTGTTTTGTGCTATTTCCATTAAATATTCTCGAATAAAAAAAGTGGAATTATATTATAAAAAATGTGTGTTATACAATGTTAAAAGTGTTTTATCGAATACATTATTATCTTATAGTTTCAATAAAATGACAATATAAAATACAACATTGCACTACACATAACCAAAAAAAAAATACAATGACCTAACTAAATTATTAATACGACAGGGCTTGAAATTCAGGGACATTAATTTATCACAAAGAGAAGAAGTATTTTTTAGTAACTTTTTTACCACAAACAAAAGATCACCCCCGCTTGGTGGCGGTGAAAAAAAATATTTATCTATATGTTCACTATACCATGTGCGTTTTATTTATGCATTAATTTATCACAAAGAGAAGAAGTATTTTTTCTTCTCTTTGTGATAAATTAATGCATAAATAAAATGCACATGGTATAGTAAACATATAGATAAATAATTATTATTTTTAGCTGTAAAATTAATAACAATTAATTGTCTCACTCAACGCTTTTATTTGTTTTTGATTTTCAATATAATATATAAAATAAAGAGGGATAAAATCAGTTTCCAATCATTTTCAAGTCTCTCTTAAAAGTGCATTCGGGACGCAACGCTAAATTTCATATCGCAACGAATAAATAGTTTCCGGACAGACGCTCCTCGCTCAATAACTGTTGACCCAGTTATCCGGCTAAGTTTTCGAATTCCTTATTGAGTTCTTAAAAAGTGGGTACCGATTGTTATTGAAAAAATAAAACTCTTCATTTTTGCATGTACATTTCTGTTAAACTTTTTTTAATAAGATAATTAAATAATTTACTTATTTCTTAATTATAATTTTATATAACATTTTTTATATGAAAAACTATTGATAACATTAACTTTATTTTACGGAATTCTCCATTCATATTATTTACAAACATACAATAATTTACATATTTGTATATATTCAGGTAGGTATTCCTAAACTATTAATAAGTAAGAGAAGTGCATTCCAAAACGGTTCAAAGAATTGATTCAGTGTTGCTTATGACCTCACAAACTAACATCTACGGGTATATAATTACATAATAGAAACAATAATTTAAATAAGAAAATGTAAAATTAAAATTTAAACAAATAAAAATATAAATTGTGCTCGAAATGTACATATAGTATATAAAAGAATGTCGCGAACAAAAGAATATAATATTTATTTATTTTTTTTTTAAATTGCCGGAAGCTCCTTTTACACAGATCTACAAAGATTAATTACATATATAAATATAATAAAATATACAATAAATTAAAAGAACAACCTAAATCTTATGAGAAAAGCTTGATAGTAAAACGGATAAATAAATTTAATATACAAAACGGCTAGAATTTAAAATGAAAATGAATGTATGAATGAATATAATATAAATATGGAATTAAAATTATATTAATAAATGAAAACATTCCTCGTTAGATTGAAAAGATAAATACCAGACAAATAATAACTTGATAAAAGTTAAAAATTCTAAAATTCTATAAATTATTAAAAATTACTAGAAGCTGTGATGGGTAGATTTCAAAATAATATAAATGTCAATTATTGTTCCTGAGATAGTATTGTACCAAAACTGATTGGGAATAAAATAATTCTAAGCGTAAAGCAAAGCAAGTGAATATATTCACAAATAACATAACTCTGTTTAAAAATTTAACGGTTGATACTATTACTTGTTACACAATTGAATAGCATTAGCCAAAACTGAAAGTAATTAATTCTTCAATTGTGTAAATTAATTGCTTTCAAATATATTTGTATTTAAAAGTAAATGTGTTTTTCTTATAAATGAAAGCCGTTCGACCTCCAATAAATGCCCTTCGTTCATTCATTCATTCATTCATTCATTCATTCATTCAGTCAATGCTATAATAGCAGCGTATTAATACAAATAATTCCAATATCAAAATAAAATTCAGTATTTTTCGCGCTCTAATTCACAGCCTTAAATCTATTGAGCCCGGCGCATTCACCGAAAATCACTTTATTAAGAAAGTAAATATAAACGCCATTTAACTAGTCTCGAAGTAATGAACTAAATCGCATTTGTGGTGAGGCAACATGATGTCAAATGCTATAAAATTAATGAATATATAACTTTTAAATAAATGTTAACTTTTACATAAAAATATACAATAATTTACACACTTTGTTCATCTCTGAAAATTATATTCCTATCTATCTCAAAATCACAAGCAGGCAATAATTCTATCACATTTATAATACAGATAGATGTTTAATATTGTTTTTAGAGTTAATTAGAGTGTAAAAGGAATAACATACATTATTTTTGATTAATTTATAATTGGTGTAGCTAAAGAGATTAAAAAAATAATAATAGAAAAATTATTTATTAAAAAATGAAAATAAAAAAATGCTTATCATCACTTATCCCATGGTGAAACATTTTTTATGTAATAATTATTACATAAAAAATGCTGATGGAGAAAAAATCTACAATGTATTACTTTATCTACTATTACTACATTCCGTGTGATTATTCTCTTAAAATAATTTTAAAAAAAATATTCAGAAAAAATGTTGTTATAATTTAATTTTATTTTACATAATAAATAAGTATTTAATTAAAAACGTTATCTTAATATCCTATATAAATAAGAATTACTTGATTTGTTTCATCGTTATTTAAATTAATTAAATTACAACCTAACTCGACTAAAGTTGAATTCAAAATTAAAGGCACTTCGTTTATTTCACTTTTTTATATTATTTTCCAACTAATTTCGACTTATCGTCATTATCAAGGAAATAATGTACATAAAATATTTTTACAGGTTAATATATACAATCAAGTAGTAATGGCAATGAGGATGGTGAAGTGCTAGATGTCTTCACACTCCGGATTAAAAAATGATTGAGTTCGATGCAATCTTTTATCAAACTTGTGGATTTTTATTCAGAATTGTTTTTTTTTATGTTCATTTAACCGTATTTCAAAACTTTTACCGGTTTGACCTATATAATTTCCAATTCAATATTATTTAAAATATTTTAACCAAATCAAGTAATTCGATTAATTTTAATAACGATGAAACAAATTAAGTAAATTTATTTATACAACATACAAGGTGTAACTTTTATGTTATCAGATTTCCTTTCCCTATTAATAAACACAATAAACCAATAAAATGAAATCCAATTAACTACACAATAATAAAATATTCTCTCAGCGCATCCATCCATTCACCCTCCTCCCTACCTCTTTCGTTTTCTATCTAATTAATTCTTCACGCAAAATTTACCTGCCGCTGACTCGCTAAATTCACAAAGTAATTTTATTAATAAAAGCAATTAAGGCGTAATTAACGCGGATTTAAACATCCGAACCGGATTTAAACACCGAAATTTCCCGGCCCCCTCCAACTTGCACAACTTGTCAGGCGGCCGGGGAGTGAAGTGCTAATTGAGTATTCTTGCTTATACTATTTACAACTTTCCCCGTTCCCGAAAGGATTGAATAATTTATGACGCGAGTAAAAGTTAGTCGATATTAGGCGTAATTAATTTTAACTGAGGTGCTAAATATTGCAAACAATTAGTTTTGAATGTGTAAAGGCAAATGATAATAACAATAGCCAGATTATAATTAATAAGGATATTTAAGTTAAATTAGAACACATGCTTTCTTTCACTAATAACTAATTTTGTTTTTAATGCTGCGAAATGAAATGAGTAAATGTAAGAGTTTATCAAGAACACACTTACAGTGATTCAACACAATGGCAGATACTACTACATAACTTAAAATTGAAAAAGAGAATATTAACGAATTTTTAGGAATTATACGCAAACGCGTGTGCCATAAATTAGCCTCTTTTAAGATTGTGGGCAGCACCAACAATCGACAATAACTCTTTTTGTGTTAGAGGATAATCAAATGAAAAATAAGAGTTCTCTAGAAATTAAAATTAAAAAAATAAAATCACTTTTCTTTTAAATATTCTATGGCACTGCATTATTCTACATAGATGTAATTCTAGCTGAAACCTCAAAAAAATATTTTTTTTAATTTCTGTTAAACTTTTGAAAACATCATAATAATTAACGTATTTTTAGTCTTTTTAGATGCTTAAAAACTGAAAAAATGTGATAAACGATTTTAATAATAACCAGTTAAGTTTCGGATAAAATAAAAATGCAAATAATTAAAATCGGTTTAGTACTATCTTCAAAAAGTGTCCTGATAGTTAAACAAATCGTTTTTTTTATTACCTTATTTAAATTTTTAATTAATTAATTCATCTATTATAATTTATATAAAATCTTCCTAAATTTCTATCCATTATTGCCCAGATTATAATCTCCTTTCAAAACTGTCTTTAAATTAAGAAAAAAATGTTAAACCGGCTAAGATAATCTCGCCATAATTAATTAACGATTTTACGGTGACATTTATGGACCCGCATCGTGACGCTGATAGGGAGGCGCTCTCCTTCCCCCTGCCCCGTCCTCGAATTTCGCCAAAGGTGAGGTTATCCGGGGGGAGCTTTGTGTCCCCGCAATTCCGGCAATTCCTGCTTCCTCATCCACCCCTCCCGAGGGGAGAGATACCGTCTGGGAGCCACAATTTCGGACATTCCTTGCGGGTCCGCTCGCTTTTAACGTACCCCCTCGCCCCACTCACAACCCGAGCGATAATAACTCCATTAATTATAATCAAAACTTAATCTGTTTTACATAAATTCCCCCGCGGATAATTAAATAAACGCGACAAGTGACGACGATTTGTTCTAGGTTATTAAAATAAATTTATTTTACAATAATACAGGCCTCAATCATCGGAAAATCATAATTGATACTAATTATCATTAATTCATAATTTTCCGATGATCGAGGCCTTTATTTATATAAAAACATTTTTAATTATGATATAAACTTAATCTAAATAGTAAATAATATAAAATCGTCGTCTTTAAAAACTTAGAAGTTGCAAAAGGTCTGCTCTGCGAGTGCTTTCCAAACTAAGACTCTCGAATAATCCTCTACACGTGCCTTCTAAAACTCTCCTGTATGATGCTTGTAAAATCCCACATATTAGAAAATGCTTTGGAATCTTAACCCTAAAAATTTCCACTAATGCCGATATCATTAAGTGTCTTTTTGTGCCCCGCAACATCTCGATCACTTCCAAATATAAAATTTCAAAATCAACCATGTATCAATTCATCGCATCGCATGACTTTTAAAGAAATGAC
This sequence comes from Philonthus spinipes, assembly GCA_963082785.1. Taxonomy (NCBI): domain Eukaryota; kingdom Metazoa; phylum Arthropoda; class Insecta; order Coleoptera; family Staphylinidae; genus Philonthus; species Philonthus spinipes. Next base: position 16,202,014 of record OY720315.1, read on the forward strand.
AAACTGGACAGAGACGGGGTGAAAGACCATTGGTCGATAGTAAATTTGTGAAATTTACAGTTTATAACGTAATGTTGTGATTTTATATAAATTTTCTTTTTGTTTTTTATTGTTTGAATTTCACAAAGATTCTTTTATGAATTACTTTGTTTTAATTGAATAATTAATAAATTTTTTTAGCTACTGCGACTTTTTTTTAATTTTGTTACGTAAGTTACGTAAAAACAAATATCCTTTAAAACAATTACTTTTCGGACAAATGCCCATCCAGACATTGAATTACATAATGAACATTTGGTGTTACATAGCAATAACATATTGTACGTTATAATAGAAAAAAGGAAGGATTTATTCACATGGTCACAGCTATTTCAATAAATTAAATCAAGGGAATACTAAATAAATTAATTATTCCCTCTTTAGCTACAGCGAACTTATGTTTTAAGTACTCACGCAACAGAAGTCAAAATGACGCAGAAGCTAAGGAGGGAATAATTAATTAATTATTTCCGTATTCCTTTCATTTAATTTATATTGTATGTAATTATTTTAAAATTCTTTTTATTTAATTTAATTTAATTTAAATATCTCTGATCAAGTGAATGAATAGTCTTTAATGAAAGTCATATATAATTATTTTTCTTTGGGGTACGAGTAAGTAAAGGACTAAGAAATGATAGAATTAAAATGTGATCAAATTGAATTCACGTAATTTTTATATCCGGCTTATCAACTCACAAAGTTCCACAACCCGAATTTAAACGCTCCTCTTCTTTCCCCCTTTTCCAGAAGAAAAAAAATGTTATCTGTAATTTCGTAAAACCGTTGTAATTCACGTCGCGCTTGAATCCTGGCCCGATTCTTTACGTTTCCTCTGCCCCCCTTTTTCTTCCATTTTATTATATCTTTTTACTATAAGTATGTATAAAATGTTTCCCATGTCAGAAATCCGCCGCAGTCTCCAGCAGCGCCGAATGGCGATCCACAAGGCTTTAAGGGCGCTCGAAGACCTATCCAGGTCCACGATAGGGACGATAAGGGCCGCCAAGGGGAAGCTCCTTCCCTTCCTCCAGGACATCGCCTCCAGGGACTCTTGGAGATATCTAACCGTGCTCGGTGAGTTATCTGCGCGGAAGCGTTATGGATTTATTTAGTACCTAGCATGCATAAAAATAAAAATAAAGACTTATTTTTTCACAATTTATATGAATTAAACAAAAAATATATTTAATAAATGGGGAAAATTATTGCGTAATTTTTAAATATTTATCGTCGGCAATTTGAATCTACGAAAATGATATAAGAAATTCCTGTGCGTTCAGTAAAGGGAAGGCAAAGTTAGCCTGTATGCTTAATTAATTTCTCACTTAACCCGAGGTGAAACATTTTTGATCTAATTCATGATATTTAATCTTGTTTTAATTCGTTTAATTAAATATCCTGAATTAAACTTAGCCTGTTTATGAAAACATAAAACCAATTAATTCGTTAAACAAAATTAAATGAAAAAATAATAAACAAAAATAAATTTGAAAAGAATTAATTTACACAATTGAATAATTAATTTAATAAAAAGAAAGAATTTAAAAATAACTTATTATTAATCAATTATTTTCGCTAGATGTCCATTATATAATTAAATGTCTTGTCATGTAAATTAAAAAAGTCGTAGTATCTAAAGGGAAAATAATTAATTAATAACTAGTTATTTTAACATTTAATATTTTATATGGATATACAAACATCTTTATTCAGACATCAGAATTACAAATATTTATATTTACAATACATATTGGTGAGTTAGTAGTCTGTCATGGGCTATCGACCGAAGGTCTTTCTGTCCTTGGATATGGATTAATAGAAAAAGAATAATTTATTAATTAGTTTCAAATTATTTTTATTTAACTTTAAATTTAATTTTAAACGTAATAACAGTCAAAACTATCGTAATTCAATGCTTATTTATTCGATTTCATTAAAATTAAATTTGTACAACTGTGTTGTGTAGGTACACACATATAACCCTTAAACATTGCTTTTTGTTTACATTTTCCACATGGAAAACATGTTGAGTATGCAAAAAAATAAAATCCCCATTAACCTTCTCCATTATTTTTTTCTCTCTCCCTTACAAAAAAATGTCACATAAAAATATCCCCACGAGTTACATTCAGTCCGTTTGTTCGAAGGGAAAATATATTATAAATATTCCCGGCGACGTTTTTCTCTCGCAAATAATTACCCCGAGGCATTCGAAGCAATGCACCGCGCCGCGTCGTCCCTTTCTCGTCCTAGCCCGTCTTCTCCTCGCCATCTTAAGAAGAAGTAATCTGGCCCCACACAATTCCATAACCCCGGGCAAAGCTTATTACGGAAAGAATGGAAACTGGCCCCGTTTCAATCCGTTATAATATGAAATAGCGCGAGAAAAGGGGATGGCTTTCAAGAGGAAAAAATTGTATATGAAAGCCCCGGGTGGATTATATGAAAATATACTCTTTTTTATATTAAAAATTCGTTAGGAGGCGTTTTTGTGGCTCGATTTTTTTTTTAAAACTTTTAGAAAGTGGACACTGAAATACAGAAAAAAATACATCAGTTTGACAGGTTGCTCAATCTTATTCAAACAAAAGATTATGAAGAACGTTATAATATAAATAAATAATGATGTAATAAATAATAGAAAACTGAAGAACGTTTTAATATAAATAAATAATATTGCAATAAATTATAAAGAAACATGCATCTCCCTGTCAAATGAGGTTGCACCATCTTGTTCAAATAAAACCTTACAAAGAACTAAATTCATTGATTGAGTTACATGAAGATAACATTATTTTAACGAATAAAGCACTAATAACCTTTCTTTGCACTTTTATTTTAATAATCAAATGTACATTTCTGACGAAAAATGACCATTATCTGTGTTAATCCATTGATTTGTGCCCGAAATGTACATTTGGTTAATCGAAGTGCTTTATTCGTCAAATTATAAAGAACGTTTGACACGATGTTCTATCTTATTCAAACAAAACGTTTTAATACAAATAAATAATAAAAATGTTGGGGAAAATATTTTATAATCTACTCACGAAGTGGTTGTAAGTCACGTGCATTTCGTAATAACTTTTAGTACGGCCGACAGACAAGACAAAAAGAATCTGAATGGCCAAACAAAAAAGAAAAGTGAATCTGACCTTTGTGCAGATGCTGCTTCCGTCAGTTATCACTGATTTTGGGGCTCACTTAAGCATTCTGTCGTCCGACTCGATAGTGGAGCTTCCGTCGCGTGCGCTATTTACTACTTGCTTCATCAACAGTAAAAACGAAGACTCTTGAGAAAATTGTACAATGGGAAAAAATGGATAAGAAGACACGTTTGCCAACCAAATGCTCAAAACCATAATTTTATGTATCAAACACCCCTTCATCCATGATGTAAATATAAAGAGTTTTCAATCCGACAATGGTTTCGAGATTGCAAATAAAGAGTTTTAAGGATATTTATAATCAGAAAGAATCGTACGCCTTTTCTCAACTCCATTCATGCCAGAACACAATGGTGTGGTAGAGAGGAATAATAGAACATTAGTAGAAATAACACGAACTTTATTACAATAATCTATTTTATAACCGTAATTTTTTGGTTGAAAATTACGTGGTAAGTCGATTCCCTGTCAAAAAGTGTCTTAACAAATAATGAGAAAAATGATAAGAAGTCATGTTTGCCAACCGAATACTCATAAACATTAATTTATGTACCAAACAGCATCCATTTGACTGGTTGCTCCATCTTATTCAAACAAAAAAATAAAAATGATTTAATGTAAATAAATAATAAATGCATGGATTGATAAAAAATATTTCAAAGGGGCGGAAAGACCTCTATTCGATAGCCATTTTCCAAATATGAAGTTAAAACCTTTATGGATTTAAATGTATTGTAAATATCTGTAATGTTTGGTAATGAAGATTATTTATATATATTTTAAAGGTATATCACAAAAAAATGAATATTTCAACATACCCATACTATTAATTTTTTATTCAGATTTTACTGGAGACAACCTGCCATATATCTTGTATAGCAGGTTGCTCCATCCAGTTGAAACTAGAGTTATAACTTGTCAGGCTTTCAACACAAATTTCGTCAAAATTTGATAATCAGACGGTCTTCTTTGCCAACCCCAGTCTATCTTCTTATAAAACTTGTTTTTTAAACCCTATTGAAAATTCTCCTAATATTTAATTTTGACAGTTTTTCTCCAAACTAATTACATGTCTTATTTATTTGGTATATCACACTAAATATCACTAAAACTATATATTTTGTGTGAAATGTGATTATCTTATTCTCAAAATTTGTAACGCACCAACAATATGTTCATAAACAAAACATTATGAAATACATTATTATATAAATAAATATTAATGTAATAAATAATAAATACATGATTAATGAAAAGCATTTTCAAGGTATTTGACAGAAAAATATATGATATATGAAAACTGATAAAACTTTTTGTGTATATATACCCGAACAGAATAGTGTAGTGTATCATTTCTTCGCCTGAAGAAGCCACAGTGTGGTGAAACAATTGTAGCGATATTACTATAGACTTTGAAAGACTAAATAGTGTTATTTAATATAAGAAAAATATATTGCATGGATATATATTAAAAAAAGAATTAATTTTAGAAGAAGATGTTACTATTAGAGATATGGCAGATTGCTCCATCCTGTTGAAACTAAAATATATCTAAGCTTTTAGGAGATTTTTTGTCAAATATCGATAATCAGGAAAATATATTGCATAACACAAGAAACCGTAGTTTTAGAAAAAGATGATACTACAAGAGATATGGCAGGTTACTCCATCCTGTAGAAACTAAAATATAATTATCTAGACTGTCGACAGAAATTTTGTCTTTTTTCAATGCCAATTCGACATATGTTAAAAATACTCCTCATCAAAAGATTGTATTAATCCTCTTAAAAAGTTTGTTAATTCCGAATTATGACAGTTTATTTTTTCAAACCGACAATTTATCACATTTATTTGGTATATCACACCAATGGCATATATCTCAAAAGCCATATTTCTTGAGTAAGAGTTGTGATTACCTTATTCTAAAAGTATGTGTCTATTACAATGGTAAACAATTCTTAACCAAAACATTATAATAAAGGTTCTAGTATAAATACATAATAATATAATAAAGGTATGGATTTTTCGAAAACGCATCTAATGGTAAATGTCATAATGAAATCCGATTTATGACATTTACCATTAGATGATTAAACTTTGTCATTAGTATAAAATCATACCTATATTAGGGATAGATTTTCATTTCTTTAAGAAAAAAATCAACAAAACATTATGAAGAATATTCTAATATAAAGAATATAGTTTACCAAAAAAGGATCTTAGGCTAAATGTCGTAAACCGATGAATTTAAAATGTCTATCAATTACCATAAAAGAGTTTTCCTTGAGTATTTATACATTACGCAGACATGAAGAAGTGCATATATTTAATTGATCAAAATCGAATTTTATTGCTACACTAAAATCTTTTTTATAATAATTATATTTAGCTGTACGTTGTTCATTTGGTTAGTTTTAAGTATGGCTTATGTATGTATTCGTGGGATATTAATAAAAGAGCAAGTGCACACTTGTAGTTTATTCTACTGACGACTGTCGACTCTGTTACAAAACTAATTTCTTACTTACTACCTAACCTACCCTTAATCTAAGAACCCGGGTGGGGGGTTTATTGCCCCGGCGGTAGCACAATGCCCATCTGGCGAGGGCGTGGGCTTTAACAGCTTATTTGCATTATTTTTTGTTTTGTAATTGCCATTGTAATTAGGCTTCGGTCTAAAATATTATTATTTAAACTAAATTGTTATTCATTTTAAATAAAGTATTATTATTATAAAATCATATATTAAATAAAAATGATTTGAAAATAATTAATAAATTATTTCCACACTTTGGTTTCTATTTATAAAATCATATCTATATTAGGAATAGACCTATATTTCTTTAACAAACAATTCTATTTATTTTTAGGTATTACAATCCTAACATTCCTGCTGTGGATAGCGTGGATGTGCGGCGCCCCCTGCGGCTGCGAGAACTCATCCAAGTCTGTCCCTTATTTAATAATCGGTCTCACTTTCGCGTGCTTGATTTCGTTACTACTATGGATGCTCGGCTCCGTGGCCCTCTTGTTGGGAATCCACTCGGGGAACATAATTTGCGACGCACTTTACGAACCCGAATACGCCACCCTATCCCGTTTGCTCGACGACGAGGGGATCTTTTACCCGAACGGGGGTTACTTCAAGAGTTTATTGAGGATTAACGAGAGTATCCGCACGGCGGATGTCTTCAGGTGAGAAAAGTCATAACTGTTCTGATTATTCTAATTCTGCGAAATTAAGGGATTTTGATTTGATACAATAAGATTTTTTTATCTGTTATGATTGTTCAAAAAACTAGTAATGAACAATGAATTTGTAGGCTCTGAGAACAGAAAAATAGTAACAAAACATTATGACCCATTTGTTGAAATTTCCAATTTATTTATATAACTTATGTCATTAAAATTTTATAAATACACATTTGATTGTAAGTTCCATTGATTTTATTTATGTATTTTATTCATTCCCAATTCAAACAAGCATTTTATCAATAAATGATGATATATCCATCATGGTACTTTCCCCGATGAATTCGGTGAAATAATCTCCTGAATGGACACATAATAGTTAATGAAATATTATTAAATAAAAAATAGATTATTGTCTTTTTTAAACTAAAGCCCAGTATTTACAAGAAAGTTACAATTTATTTTGTAATTTCCTATTTTAGAATAGCTTCATAAAATTTCCATAAATTTTAAATTTCTTAACCATTTTTACTCGTTCTCGCAATATGTTCTCTTATTGAAATATGAAATCATTTTGACGTTTTATTTGACATTAAAATAATTGTTTATTTCGGGGGTTGGGATAGCCGAGTGAGTAAAGGTCTTGCTCATGAGGCAGAAGACTGCGGGTCTTCGAGTCCCGTTTCGGATGGAGAGACAAATTTTATTCGTAGTCTATGGGTGTATTGTGTCGTATTAAATTAATATTAAAAATAACAGTGACTGGTCGAAAGGGCCTAATAGCCAAGGCCATTATCCTCAATTCATATCCTTAACCTTCTTATCCTTTCATCTCCTATCCTTTAAAAAAAGAAGAATTCTTTATTTCAACGGAGTTTATCTTACATACGATTTTCTTCCGCTTGTGACATGAAATCTTAAGGTCCTATAGTAAAAAAATATTCAGTTTTACAAGATCTACAACTTTTATTTGAAATATTTTTCTATACTAATAAAAAAATACATAATCGCTTAGAGTAATCTTGAACTTAATGAGTTTTGATAGTGACCAAAAGCTTTTCAGATCATTAAACTGTTATAAAAAGTTTGGATATAACGTTTCGGTTCAATCTATTTAGACGTTTATGCGCTATCGCGGAACCACACAGACAGTTATCAAAACTCGATGGAATTTCCATTCATATCGAGTTTTGATAAGGGACCTCAAAACGTCCATATCCGTTGATATTGGCTTTTCAAAAATGTTTACCATCACAATACTTTCCTTTGGACCGGAGTCCGGGGAATGTAAAAATTATACCAGATGTCTCAGTATTGTTTGTTTGTTCAGAGAACAACAAAACGAATATGAGCCATTTTTTTTGTTAAGATAAATCATAATTTCAGAAACGCCGAACGTAATCAATCTTCCTACAAAACCTTCAAACTCAAAAACCTGGTCTACATCGAAGAACTCCTCAACACCGACAACTGGCGCGACTTCAACACATCTCTCACGAAACTCCATACGCAGCCCAAGAAACTGAAGCTCTTTTCAAAAAACCTGGAACCCTACCTAATCGACCTAAACTCAGCTTCGAACGTCAATCTAACATCCCACAGAAAAATATCAAATTCCCCCATTACTGGAAAGGACCTAAGCGCGTTTCTGGATCAGGTCTACGCCATAGCAAAGCAAATTACGGATTCTAGGACGTCTGGAAGGCTGGATAAGTTGATTTTTAAATTAAGAGATGTGATTAATACGGATTATTTGAGGTTGAGCGAGATTAAGGAGATGTTGTTTTACGAGCTAACAGCGCTGGATGTAGTTTTGAGGCCGTTTAGGGAGAAATGCGAAACGTTGCTGGTGGAGCTGGGGATGGTCCAGAAGGTTTTCGCAGCACGGGTTAATGACGTATCTAAAGAGGTGAATAATAATAGATATATTTCAGAGGGGAATTGTTTGAAAGCCCTTGTAAAAATTCGCAAATGACATTTGCAAGTAGACCTTGCATTTTTTAATGAGAAGCCGTTTACGTTGGAGCATTATCTGAAAATGGAAAGAAGCAACTGAAACAATCAATAAATGTATATCACCGTATGTATCGGTGATATACCTTCATTGATCGAAGCAATAAGCAACTGAAACGATCAATAAAGGTATATCACCATATGTATCGGTGACATACTTTTATTGATCGATGCAAGAAGCAACTGAAACGATCAATAAAGGTATATCACCGTATGTATCTGTGATATACCTTCATTGATCGAAGCAATAAGCAACTGAAACGATCAATAAAGGTATATCACCGTGTGTATCGGTGATATACCTTTATTGAACGTTTCAGTTGCTTCTTTCGATTTTCAGATGGGGCATTGATAAAAAAATAATTTTAAAAGAAAACTATTGTGAAGAGGGATTTATTTGGAGCTATGCTAATATTGTTAAGATTATAAAGAGTAATTTATTTCAAGTCATGCGATTAAAAATAGTAACATGGATTTGAAGTCATGCGAATAAAAATATTAGCAAACAAATTACCCTTCACGAATCCTAACAATATTTCAATGACTTCAAATAAATCACTCTTCACAATGATTTTATTTTAAAATTATTTTCTTATGATTGCCCCCATGCATGTATGAGAGATATACCTTTATTGATCGTTTCAGTTGCCACGTTCGTTTTTTAGGTAATACCACAACGTAGACGGCTTCTTTTTGTAAGAGTTTTTGGAAAATTATTTTGAAAGTACACAAATGTACACACATGCGAATACGTTTGTGTCTGTGGAAACGTTTAAAGTAAACTTCCCTCGAAGCAAAATCTTTGATTTAAGGATGTTTAGAAAAAAAATGTACATTCTGACGTACCACAAATGTTAATAATATTAAAAAGGCGAATAGTGTTGGATAATCGCAAACAAATAACTAAATTTGCGCATACGAATACGTTTCAGTATGCAAAACTTTTCAAGTAAAGCAAAATCTTCTTTGTGATCGCTAAGCCAATTAATTTAATTTTTATTTAATTAGGATGTTTCGAAACAATCAAACTTAATAATAATGAAGAGTTTTAATTAAAAAAAGTCAAGTCGCCATATAACAATTGCCATTAAAAACAGCTTTTTTGTCTGTTTTATCGAGTTGTTTTTACATAATTAAGTAAATGATGGTGCGATATTTGACTGAAACAGCAAGGCTTCTTGATTTTTTTTATTAAAACTTGTAACTCTTGATTGTTATTAGCTTTTTGATTTTAAAACTTTAAAAGCAATTATCTCAGTAAAATCTTTGATTTGAGCACTAAGACAACTCATTTTTATAATTGCTTCGAAAAAGTCAAATGTAATAGCTTTCTTTTCGATTTGCAAGGATCAACAAGATGATGATGCATTTAGAAAGTGTTATCACATTCTGGATGGAACAACTATTAATTTTATATAAATTAAATAAAAAGAATTTGAAAATAATTAAAAAAATATTTCATCTTTAGCTACTGTGACAATTTGACTTAACACTTCACGTGAACTAAAAACTCATTTATTTGACTTTAAAAAAGGTCTAATAATAGACATTTGCTATTGTATAACAATATTAGACATTTCTTAAAGTACTTTTGTAACATAAGTCAAATTGTAACAGTAGCTAAAGAGGAAATAATTTATTAATTATTTTCAAATTATTTTTATTTAATTTATATAAAATGAATAGTTGTTCCATCTAGAATGTGAGAACACTTTCTAGATGCGTCAGCATCTTGTCGATGCTTGCAAATCGAAAAGAAAGCTATTACATTTGATTTTTTCGAAACAATTTAGACAAAAATTAGTTGTCTTTTTATTTAATTTATTTAAATAACTATGATCAAGTGAATAAATCCCGTTTTTCTATTATTCAATTTATTTTTTATTTTACAGATTCTTCTCTTTTTTGTTTATTTAACAATCAAATTAAATTTAATTCATTTCAGAAATCTATGAGTTACATCGCAACTCTGAAAAGTTACCTGGAGATTTCGAGGAATCACGTCGACAGGGAAATTAACCATCAGGTGGCTAGGATGAAACCCCTGTGGAATGTATTTTTCTCTGCAAGGGTATTTGCCTGTGAAGAGTTCGTCGGTGCAATTGTGAGTTTATTTTTGTTGTTTATATTTTGAGAGATACAAAAGCTTTTGATCAGTTCCTAGATAAAGGGATGAATTAAGAAAAATCTTTTCGACAAGCATGTTAAGAAGTTTTTCAATGAGTTGCCTTTTGTATTATTCATAAAGATTATTCCACTTATAATTTCATGCAATAATTTTATTTTAATTATTCTTCTTTTTGTTTTAAGAATGCTCTATCATTTTCGTGTTATCTCTCGATCCTCCTAATAATAACTCTGACTCCAATCACGAAACGGATAATAAAACGCTACAGGGAAATGGATGAAGAAATTCTGAATAGGATTCATTTCAGGTAAAAATAATAATTGCGTTAATATTTGTTTAGTTTTTTTGTTTACATTGATATTGATAATAGTCACATCGTGAGCAAAATGTACGTATGGTTTTAATAAATCTTATTAAGAAACGATAATCAATATTTCTTTAAATAATATAAACCCATTTGTTCCGTTTATGATCTATATATATATTAAAATACATTTTTTAAACATTGCAGTTAGAAGCCTCGTTTTCTTGCAATATTTAAAACCACCTGCAAAAGGTGTCTAACTGCAACTTTTTAAAAAATACAACTTTTACAACTTAATTATTTAAATTTCTGCGACAAAATGAATAGACAAAGTATACAATAAATAAGAATAGTATAAAAAAGCATACAAACCATTCAAAATCTGCAAATAGATTTTTACAGGTTACAAGTTTTTTTTATTTGTATTTTATTATTAAACTATTTTCGATTCAAACTTTTAATTGTAGACTCATCCAACACTTGGTGAAACATTTTTTAAAACACTGAATTTAAACTTGGTTTAAAAAATATAAATAAAACACTTGCTTATTGTTTCACTGTTTGTTTTTATTTTTAAAAACTGAGTAGTCTCGCTCAGATGACCATTTTCAAAGTTATTACAAATAACGTAATACCATTACAAATAACGTAATAACTTTGAAAATGGTCGTCTGAGCGAGACTAGTCAGTTTTTAAAAATAAAAAAAAACAGTGCAACAATAACCAAGTGTTTTATTTATATTTTTTAAACCAAGTTTAAATTCAGTATTTTCCATTATATTAATAATTCAATTTTATAAATAAAAACTGATACAAATGAAATATTTATTAAGTTTAATACAACAGCGTATAATGTATTTAACTCATATTTCGTTTCAGGGATTCGGAGAATAACGCCAGGAACGGTTGGGAAACTCCGCAATCTTCCGGGTAACGATCGAGTTTACAACTAACTTAGCACAGCTAGAAAATAAATGAAAGTCGGCTGCAACAAGCAACTTGAACTTGCACCAGAATCAGGGATGAGTGTTCAGTTATGCTGAATGCAAACGTTTGCTTAAACCGCGCTCTAAACTACCTGAGAAATTTGCTTGAATGCGAATTCTCGCGCTAATTAATTAATTACGTGCCGGTTAATTAAATATTTTATATGTTAGTGGTAAATGATGATAGTTAGTTTGAAGAATTAAATAGGGGATTCATAATTTATTTATGGTAAATATAAATAATAATAATAATAAAATTGAATTAAAAGAAAAGTATAATTAATTATTTTTAAACTCAATTAAAACTGACGTGTGAACCATTTCAACCATCTTTATAATAATTTATTTATTGATATTAATTAAATTAGTAAAAATGAAAATTGTAATAATAATAATAAAGAGCATTTTTAAATATTTTTATTATCTAACAAATTGCAAAACATATTTATACATCACTCTCATTTAATTTCTCCTCTATTTGTTATATAATATATTTAGTCGAACAATAGCCGAATTAAACATCTGTCAAATCCGAAAACAAAACGAGAATTGGCCAACGTCGGGTTATTTGCATTCGTCGTGTTGTGCAATCCCTGTGTACGCTCCGGGGTAGAGAAATTTACAAAGTCACAAAAGACAAAGTGGAACAATTGTACGGGCGTTATTTCGGAATGATACCGAATGATTTGTCATCTCTCTTTCTTTTTCTTTTTCTTTTTTTTATATGTGTGTAATTCATTTTCTGCATTTGTAGGACGCCGATCCGACGGAATGATCGGAATAATGACGAAAGCGTTTGGGCGAGCCCCAGGTAATTATACACTTATGATTATTTAAATATGATTACTCCGCGGTATTGTTGATGTGGATATAATTATATGTTGCGAATAAAAATTAGATATGTGTTACAAGTACGAACAAAAAAAATAGATCCATTAACATGTTCCATGTTGAGCAATTTTTGAAGATTTCTTGGATAAATTTCTGACTTGTCATTTATAGAAACCTTATGGAAATATTTAAGGATATTTATATAAATAAGGATACTTGATTTATTTCACATATTCACTTGTTAATAAATAAAATAAATGAATAAACGACTTTCCTATGCTTTACTATGGTAACAACTTCTGTTAAATTTTTGGATAATTTTCTCACTTATCAACATTGTAAAAATATAATACTTCTGTAAAGATGTGAAAAAAGGAATAAAATATTATATTATATCAAGAAGCTTCACGTACTGACCAACAAATATTATGAAGGCTTCTGCAACAAAAATAAATTAATAATAATATTTTTATTTTTATTGCTTAATATGATTATATTTAAGTAATCCATCAATACTAATTTACGATTATGAAATTTAATTTGACACTACTTTTATATTTTTTGCATCTCTTGAATAATATTTTTATTTTATTTATTACATATAGACAATCAATCACAGATGTTATACCTACACCTCCTAGGTTAGTATTTCTTTTCTATGCATTATTTTTATTAATTAATTTCAAAAACAGTTTATTATTTTATTGTTTAAACTACTTTAATCAAGTGAATAAACTTTTTCTATTGTTTTTGTGATTTTTTTTAATTGCAGGCCTCCATCAAGTAAACGCAGCTCTTCGCCAAGGTTTGAAATTTAAATTTTATTGTACATTATCTTAATATTATTCTGATTGCCTAATTTAATGTCATAATTAACCAATGAGAGTAACTTAAAATGATTTTATTGTCAAAATTATAAAATGAAAGTGACTTAAAGTGATTTCAATGTCAAAAATTAAGTAATCATAATTGCTTAAAGTTCTTTTAAATAGTAAGCAATCATTTTGATTCTAATGTTAATATTAGGCAATGGCAGTGACTAAAAGTAATTCTGTTTTCAATAATAGACAATGAAAAAGACTCTTATGATTAAATTAAACTATTTAGAGTAAATTAAAATTACTTTATAGTAAATAATAAATAATTATTTGAAGTGATTCTAATGTGAAAATTAAGTGATATAAAGAACTTCAAGGTTATGCATTTTCAATAATCCATTCTTATAATATTTCAGCCATTTGTGAATGTTAAAAATACAAGAATGAAATTACAATAGCACTTTTTCACAATATTTTAGGAAGTTAAACCAAATACCTAAGAATTGTTGTTTACTTGTACTGTCCATGTTTATTAATAATATTTCGGCCATTTCTGAAGGTTAAAAATAACAAAAAGTGGCAATAATATTTTTGGGAAGTCAAACCAAACACGTAGGAAATACTGCATGTTATATAAGTGAAGTAATCCAAATTTTGAGCGGTTTATTTTTTTCTCTCAGAAGTGTTTCTTATAGATACGATTTAATTTATACTATGCAGATTGGGTTACCGAAAGCTATTCAGAACAAAATTCAAATCATACTGGTCATGAAAGCCTACACAGTTTGCTATTGCAATAAATGAAGCATCGTTTTATTTTATTTTGATTTTTTTCCAATATTTAAAAATTGGTAATTCATATTATAATAATGTAAATAAATTATTCATAAAATCTACCGATAAAATGTAAATATAAGAGTATAAAATTGAATAATTTTAAATTCTTGCCTAGGTATGAATTACTAGCTCGTTCTTAAGAAAATTTTAATATTCGGTTTAGAATTGGTTAATAACTAGTTGAGAATTTTTAAAGTTATTTACAGTGTATTGAAAGACATATGATGGAAAATAGAGAAATTGTTGTGCTGATTTTTTCTTGGACAGCTTCCATGTGAATGTTTTAGAAAGAAGAGCGTAAGCCACCAATAAATCTTGGAAGGTGGATCAAAAAATGATAGCTTCTTGAGATACTTCGAGGAGAAAACACTACTAGTGGGTAGTATACTTCCACCAAAAAGGAACTCATCAAGTGGATCGAGAAAATATTGCTTCTTAGGAAGCTCTGCGAGAAATCATTATATAAAATGAAATAATATAACATGGATTATAGTAGGCGATTGACAGGATTCAAATAAATTTGATATAAAATAGAGTTGTTGCGCTGATTTCTTCTTGTACAGCTTCCAGGAGAATGTTTTTGTAAGAGGAATATATCACAAAAAAACAAGAAAAGTGGCTTAAGTACTGATAGCTTCTTAGGAGAAACATTAGAATCGCCACCCTGAAAATCCTAAGAATCTCGAAAAGTGGCTATCATTACTTATAGCTTCTTTGGAGAAAAAAAAATAGAAAGTGGGGAGTACACTTCCACCAAAAAAAGTCCACTTGACGATTTTCTTTTTTTTTTCTTTTTGGTGGAAGTGTATTCCTTACTTTCTAATATTTTCTCCTAAGAAGCTATCATTACTTGAGCCACTTTTCGAGAAAATATTGCTTCTAAGGAAGCTCCCAGGAGAAAGTTTTAAAAAAAACCTCATCAAATGGATCAAAAAAAGATTACTTCTCGGGTAATTCCATGAGAAAGCTTTAGAAAGGGGGGAGTAAACGTCCACCAAATTAGCATGGGAATTGATTCGATAAAATATTGCTTTGATATGTGGCGAATAAACTTTCGACAAACTAGAGTGGAAAATGACTCGAGAAAAAATGTCTTCGATGAAAAAGCCTTCAAAATTCTAGAATAAAATTCTCGAAAAATCTTAGCAAGTGGAACGAGTAAAGATTGCTTCTAAGAAAGCTTCCAGGAAAACGTTTAAAAAGGAGGATAAAACTGTCATCAAAAAAACCTCATCAAAAGGATCGAAAAAAAAAGTTTCTTGGGAAGTTCCATGATTAAGCTTTAGAAAAAGAGGAGTAAACTTCTACCAAATAAGCTTGATAAGTCACGCAAAAAAGATTGCTTCTTGAGAAGCTTCCAGGAAAACGTTTAATAACGTGGAGAAAATTGTCATCGAAAAAGCTCATCAAAAGGATTGAACAAAAAATGTTTCTTGGGAAGTTCCATGAATAAGCTTTAGAAAAAGGGGAGTAAACTTCCACCAAATAAGCTTGAGAAGTCACGCAAAAAAATATTGCTTCTTGAGAAACTTCCAGGAAAAAAACTTAAAATGTAGGAAGTAAACATCCAACAAACTAGATTGTAAAGTGAGTCGAGAAAAAAACTGCTTCAATGAAATATTCTATAATAAAATTCTCTTAATTCAGGATGATTTAATTGAAATTAAAACACTTGGTTTGTTTCACTTATTTATATTTTCTCCAACTAGTTTCAACCATTGGTCATCTTCAGGGAGGAATTTTAATTAAATCATCCTGAATTAATTCAAAAATGTTTCACCACGGGTTAAGTGAGAAATTAATTAAACATATAAAATTTTCTATCTATATATAAATATGATTTAAAAGGAATAACCATTTAGTTTAATTAATAAAATTCTCAAAAAAGAAAAAAACTTGGTAAGTAGATCGAATAACGATTGCTCTTTGGGAAGGTTCCTAGAGAAAGCTTTAAAAATAGGGGAGTTAAATTTCGCCATGAAAAGCTCGGGAAGTGGAAAGAATAAAGCTTAATTAAGCTATATTTTAATTAAAACACTTGGTTTGTTTCACTATTTTTTATATATTTGCTCCGACTAGATGAAGATGACTAAAGGTCGAAACTTTAGTCATCTTCAGGGAGATATGATATCTAAAGGTCGAAACTAGTCGGAGCAAATATATAAAAAAACAGTGAAACAAACCAAGTGTTTTAATTAAAATATACCTTCATTAGTTCAAAAATGTTTCACCGTGGGTTATATGAGAAGTTAATTATTAATAAAGTCAAGCTTATTATTTAAAAGCTTCTTGAAGCTAGTTTTAGAAAGATGGGAAGGTATTTCCGCCTATAATGCTTGAAAAGTGGATCGAAAAATAATTGTTCCTTGGGAGGCTTCAAAACAAAACAAAAATAGTAATGTAACTTGAATTAGTAGGCGACTGATCATCGCACGACGTTGATCGTCTATATTAAATTTCGTGACAAATCTGAGCGAAAATAGAAAAGTTGTTGTGCTGTATTAAAAAAAGTTCATTGACTTTTCCACATTACACAAATAGCATTTATTATCAAAAAGAATAAGGTAATCGTTTTTAAATCATTTATTTTATTTTTCAGAACCGTCATACCAACCATTTCGAAAAATGTGATTCCTTATTCCTCTAAATACGAATCGTGAGTATTATAATAATGAATTAAATATTCTATAAACTAATTCTTTCATGAATTCCAGGCCGATTCCTACAATATCAAAAGCTTTCAGTTCTAGACATGAAACGTAAGTAACTATTATGTTATATTTATTAATTGATAAGACTTATATTTCGTTATACATTGTTATTTAAGTAATGAAAACGCATACTTAAAACTTGTAAATTAGGTTAGATTTTAACAAAATTCAAATTATTTCACGGTTAGGTTTGGATACTAATAATCTTAATAAATATGACAGTTATTTTGAACGTAGATTCTAAAAATATAATAATATATAATATATATATATAAATATGTTCCATTAAAAAAAAACACAACTTTGATGTAGATTTTTTATGCTGTTTTACGCTGTATAACTAATAATAAATTTAAATTGTGCATAAAACGATTATTTTCAAACTGATAGATGCACAGTTTGAAAATAATTTCAAGAAATTCCATGGTTTTCCATAAAACGACGGCTAGGCCTCATATGCGGTTCCCGACCCTATATATATATATATATACATCTTTATTAAGACTATACAGGTAATCCAAAACAATAAACTCCTCGAATACGCAGAACTCTGGAAGCTCAAAATCAATATATCAAAATCTCAGACAGTTTTCCTTCGAAAGAGGAAATCACCGAGAGATTTTCTGATCATGAAAAGAAAAACAGGCTCCCACAAGAAAACAAAACTGAACACCACGGCCAAATACCTAAGAATTCACATAGATAGAAAGCTGAAGTTCAGAGCATACGTAAAAATCCGATCCGCCCTCGCTAAAAAAAACAAGCTAGCTGTTTCCACTTTTTAACAACAAAAAGCTCAGTGTCAGACTTAAACATCGAATCCTCACGTCTGCCTACAGATACAGTATTAGCTAACTGTATGTGTAGGCAGTAAGACCTACATATACAGTCAGCTAATATTCAGCCTTTCAAAAAGAAACAACACCAAGAATTTATTGGACAATTTTAACGATATATTTACAGAATTTGGCGATTTCAATGAACTTTACCAATGATCAAAAAATCAATTGGTTTAGTTTTTATTTAATGGAATTTTTATTGGTTTCACCATTATGAAGAGCTGGTGATTTTTTAGTGTAGCTGCTTCTAATATAACTGCAAGCTATGGCTACTTTTTCAATTTGTAAAATTGTAAAAGATGCCCCGTGTTCGTCGTGCACAATATCATCTTCTAAAAGATTTTGATATGGATTATTGGTATGCGAGAAGCAGGATTCACAATGTTTTATAACGAAATGTTATGTTTTTATTAAGTCGACGATTAGTTTTGAGTTACGTGAAGAGTATAATCAAAATAATTAACACTGTTGTATCCACTTTATAAAGTGTAAAGAAAGGATACAACAGTGTTAATTATTTTTTTATTAAGTAATAGTGATATTTATTTTAAGTTTTAATATGAAAGCTTATACTTGATAATTCAATTTTTATTTATTAGTTCTAGATACGATTCATTGAAATTAATCGAACGATCAACTTGGAGAACCCCTGGGTGAGTGAATACACTTTAAAAATGGCGATGTGACGTATAGCTAGGTGGTAGTATACAATAACGTAAATCAGCATCGAATTTAAGAAATTCAACCGATATTCAACTTAATTACATGTATTTACTAGTATCTCGATGCTAATTAATCTGTAGTTGCAATCATCCCTAATCATTGAACTTTTACAATTAATTTTATGTGTAAAAGCTTTTTTATCAAAAATGGTGAAAAGCTGAGATTTGATTTTTTCACGAACACAATACTTTCATAATGTATTTAATATATAGCAACATTAATCACTTTTTTAAAGCAATATACATATTTTTACTAAGTTAAGAATTTAATATTAAAAATCTAAGTAAAATTAACAACACTTTGTCTGATTAGGTTCGAAAAAACCGAAATGGCCATCATACCCTAGATGAATGGTGGTTGAACATTATATTAAACTAGTAGTAAAGAATCCTTGTTTCGTCCACTAAAGCAGGCGAACTTGTCACAAAATTAGACAAAAGATGGTGTTTGCGTCATCTTCCATTCATTATGACTACTAATTTGTTTATTTCCAAGATATACTATCGATAATCGTATGTATTGGAATTAAGTATTGTATCTCACTCGTGTATTATGATCATAAATTAATTGTACATTTTATATTATTATTAATATTTCATTTTATAAATATTCTTTATTACTTATGTATTGTACAAATTTAAAAATATTTTAATATAAATTGTATCGTTTACCAGTTACTTAACTTTAATGAATCAGTAATAGACGCAATCAAGATCTCTTCATAATATGTATATTTTTTTTAGGTCACCGGAGGCCACGCCAAGACGATGGATTTGAGAGATACGAGACGATTTTCTTTCTACAGACACACACGCGCCCGCTCGCATATAACTACATAACATAACATAACATAGATATCTCTAGGACTGCCAGAAGAGAGATCGTTATCCATGAATAATCGCATGACATAATCATAATTATTAATCGCCGCCCCGAAAATCCTAAGAACTAAATCCAAATACAATGAATCAATTATTATTAGTACTCGATTACAATGTTGTATAAATAAAGTGTTACGAATAAAATATTTGCAAATTATTTCAGTTATGGGGATATTTTAGATATTAAATTAAATAAAAAGAATTCGAAAATAATTGAAAAATTATTTGATCTTTTCGAAATCTTTTTATTTAATTTATTTAAATAACTGTGATCATGGGCAGAAAGACCTCCAGTCGAAACCTTTATTTAAATGACAATGTTTGTAAAAATATAATTGTCTGAATATCTGAATAAAGATATTTGTATAACTATGACCAAGTGAATAAAATCCTTTATTCTATTACTATTTCAGATATTGTTTCATTAGTTGAAGATTAATGCTCTTCGACATAAAACTGTCAAAATTTTAAATCAAAATCTGAGTAATTGATAGTTGAGGCTTTTATTTCATAAAACTCCATAATATGTATACAGGGTTAGTCATTTATCTTGACACACTCAATATTTATCTTGACACACTCAATATCACAACAATTAATGATTTTATGAAAAAAGTTTCAAATAAGCCTTGATTATTTTAGAGGCGCAAATTGATCTATAGTAGATCGTACAAGACCCCATGAGGAACCAACTTTACAATTCTAAATGGAAAGCCTCAATTTTTATTTTTTATTCAAGTAGTTAACTCAAAATGAAGTAACTTCTATTTTCAAAAATTTTCTAATCTTTATAGAAAATTTTATAGTAATAAAAAAATTGACTTGTCTATTTGAAATTGAAGGCAATTTAAGTAGGCAAAAATACAAAGATTTATAGAAAATGAACTGCCTATTTTGCTTGAGGACATCATTGGAGACATAGAATGGTTCCAAAATAATGGATATCCATCACATTTCTCAGCAGTCGCACGAAGAGTACGAATCGAAAATTTTATGATCGCTGGAGAGGACAGCCGATTCTATTCATCAGCCTACCAGATCGTCTTACCTAACTTTATTTTTTATAGGGATATTCAGTTTATACATTTTAGCAAACATTTTATTTATATTTCTGAAAAATATCAAAAACATTTTAAAAAAATAGTACAATAAATTTTCCTCGGTACAGCGCCATCTATAGAGATTAAAAAAACTGCTCAAATAAAAGTTACTTCTTTTTAAGATAATTATGCGAATAAAAAAGGGGTTCCCATTTAAAATTGTAAAGTTGATCCCCGTGGGCCTCCATGGATATCTTATAGGAAGTTCTTTCCACTACTGATCAATTTGTCCCTCTAAAATATGCGAGGTTTATTTGAAAATCTTTGTCATAAAATCATTAATTGTTGAAATATTTGACTATCTCAAGATAAATTTCGCACCCTGTATATATAAAGCTTTCGAACTCCAAAGTGAAGCACAGAGCTTCCACGAAATCTCTTCTTGTGAGACTGAAACACTCGTGAATGGTAATAAATTTCATAGTTAATTGTAACATTTATTTGTATCAATTTTGAAGGATTCAAACAATTACTTATTTGGTTAAACCCATCGAGAAAAATACTATGATAAACACATCACAATTTTTATACAGGATTGGGATAAAGTATGGAACCAAGTAAATATCTTAAAAAAAACGGACGATATCTTTGAAATTTTACAGGTCAGTGTAATGGGGCAAAATGCATCTCATGTATATTTTTTGTCAATAATATACTTCCGTTTTATCCGGAAATTCCCTCAACTTTTTTTTATTTTTAATGGTACATTCTGTATATTTCTGCAGATTTTTAAAGAGCACGTTGTTTTGAATGTTCATACTGGGTTTAATGTAAAAATATCTGCAAAAAAAAAACAAGAAATACAGCACTTTTAAGTTTTTATTCATTAGAGTAAAAAATAAGATTAAGATAAACAAACTGACATTGTTTGTAAGAGCCAAGTAAATCTCGCGTAGTCTAAACACACCTGAACATTAATTCTCGTTTTACCTTCAGCAATACAAAAGAAACGAAACATAAAAGCAATTCGCATTAAATTTAATCAAATAAGCGAATTGGCTGAAGTTCTATATTTTATATTCTCACTTAATATATTAAAAATAATACGAATTATAAATAGAAAATAGTGTTCATTCACTTGGCCACATTTATTGAAATAAATTAAATAAAAATGATTTGAAAATAATTAATAAATTATTTCCACATTTAGCTCTGTAACATTTTGATTTACGTTACGTAAGTACGTTAAACAAATGCACATTAAAATAACTACTTCCCGGACAAAAAAACCCGCCAGACATTGAATTACATTATGGTAAACAACAAAAAAGGACATATCTGCAGACACGTGTTTCAGGATCTTTTTCTCGTCAGTACAGTTCTGCCTTGAAATAATGTGGAAATAATGTATTAATTATTTTTAAAATTTTTATATAATTTATTAAAATGAATTAATTATTTATTCATTTTTCAATTGCAATTTTAACATAAATAACTACCTCATTACATTTTATCAGCAATACGAACCCCCCTATTACTACTTTATTTTTTTCTTATTGTTTCTCCTAATGATATATCATATTTAGTTAGCAAACAGAAGCATCCCGGTTTCGCCCTAATAATACGGCCATTAAACGAGGCATTTTCCGGAACGAATGGAGGAAAGTTTTTTTTCTTATGTGTGTGCTCTTCGCAGGATATGTAACGTTACTGTCAGCAAAGTTTTATGAAGGGAGCAGACAGTGTATTACATACGTCTTCCTCGCGCGGGAGAGGATTTCGCGGCGAACGAGCTTGTTTTAATAAGGAAAATGTTGGGACGAGGAGAGTGAATTATTCTCGGGGACTTTGTTAGGTGGATGATTTAAGGCAGTGAAAAGAAGAGGGGGGAAAGGGGAGAGGGGATTAGTGGACGGAATTGGGTTTACTTTAGGGGATTGTTGTTGTTAAAGACGAAATATGGTTTGTTTTTTTATTAGGGAGTTTATTTTTATGGTAAACGAGAAAAGAAAACCTCAAGGGAAAATCCTCTGAACCTATTGAGAAAAGTGTTGAATTGATTGCTGATCATTTTTCATTCAACGATATGAAGTTTACACAGAGAGGGGGGGGTAATGTTTTCATATAATATTTGACATCATTTTCCATTCAACGATATGAGTGTGAAGTTTATACAGGGATGGGGGAGAAAAAAGAAGGTTTGCGGATAATATTTGTTCACTTGAGCACTGGAGGCGCTGTAGTCTCAATTGGAAATTTTATAAGATTTTAATTTTGAGTTTATACAATAATTTATTAATTATTCGTTAAATGTGCCGCATTTAATGGTATATACAAGGTGGCCAGAAAAGGTGTGATAATCTTCAGGTAAAGTTGTTCATTGATTAATTTCAAGGCGAAAATTTAAGTAAAAAAATATTGTACGGTTCTTCATTAACGCCCACGAAGCCATTGATATAATAAAGATGTGACTAGAAATCAATAATATTTTTGAAATATTTTGATTGAAATTAGTTCTATTAATATCCAGTTAAACATTGCAATTGTTTATTTATTTAATGATAAGTCGATTATTAATAGCAATAATTATACATACAATATTTAAAAAAATGGCCTCATAAAGCTTATTGAATAATTACCCAATATTTTTTGAGTTTTATTTAATTTTTTTAATTTAATTTATTATTTTAAAAACTTTTTTTTTAGTTTTTTTCTACTTAAAATTGATTAACGAACTACTTTAACTGAAGATTATTTGATTAAATGAAATGAAAGGAAATATATATTTTGAAGTGAAATTGGGGTAACTGTATACAAGGATATTTAACTAAGTATGTTATTTATGGCATTTATTTTAAATCAAAAAGACAACGTTTAGGTTAAGACTTCATTTTGTTTTACTAACTTCAATAATTTTATTCCGACTAGTTTCGATTCATTCAACCATTTACAAAAGAATTCCTTTGATAATGGTTGAAAAAACTGTTACAAAGAAAAATGGTTGAATAAACCATTTCGTACATAAATGGTCGAATAAACCATTTGAAAGGGATTCAAAGGAATTGATTTGAAAATGGTAGAATAAACTGAAACTAGTCGGAATAAAATTAATGAAGTTTGTGAAACAAAACCAAGTGTTTAATTCATTTATATACTTTAACATATTGTAACATGTTTCACCAAGTGCTTGATTACAAATTGATTCAAGAAATTTAAAATGAAAACTATAGAGGTTGTTTTTATTAGACGTGTATTTTTATTGTAAACAAAAAATTAAAAGGATGTATTTGTTATTATTGCAGTCCAAATATTGTTTTATATGAAGAAATGTTATTTTCTTCTGAAAGAAAAACCGTGGAATAATGTTAAATTAGGAGCGCTGAATTGTTCAGTTGGGGGGATGGAAAGGAAAAGCGTTTTATTCGGAATATAGACACATAGGAAGTAATTGGGTGGATTTAGGCCTGAGACAATGCAATTATTCCGCGGATCTTTTCCGGATTAATCGACCGAGAGGCCTCGATTTTCTCAATTTTCCCGAATTAACCGCGCGGATGGAAGTAGAAGAGGAGAAATTTTCAACGGTTTGATTACGGCGTATTGAACTATAACAGACGGAAAGACAGTTTGTCGATAGCCTTAACAAAAAAATATACTTTATTGTATCAACACAGTTCATTTTACAAATAAAATATGATTATCACGTTTGCTATTGTTTAAATTAAATATAGAAAAAAACATTAAAAAAGAGACCTAAACACTGGTGGATAAAAATTCTCTCTTTTATCAAAATTAAACACTAAATTAGTTTTCAATATATATTTTTGATAAAATAGAAAAGAGTATTCATTCACTTGGTCAAGTTATTTAATAAATTAAATAAAAATTATTTGAAAATAATTAATAAATTATTTCCACATTTAGCTCTGTTACACTTAGACTTACGTTACATAAGTACTTTAAACAAATGCACATTAAAAGAACTACTTCCCGGGCAAATACCCCGTCAGACATTGAATTGCATAATGCTTTTATATATCAATAAAATATTGCATCATGCAATGCATTTTTTAAATCAATTCATATTTTTATATAAATTAATATATAATATAATTTTAAAAATATTATGAATACTAATATAAATAATTTACTGTTTTTCAGTTATTCAAGATAAAAATAATTACTGAAAAATATTAAAGAGGCAGAAAAATAAAAACAGATTATTATCTCTGTTTTTTTTATAATAAATGGCCGAGAGTCGCGAAAACAGTTTCTCGATATTACTTAAAAGAAAACAAAATTCAAAATGTTGCACAAACAAAATGCACTACCCTTTAAAACTGTTTCTTTATACATAAATAAATCTTCACGCAACTTATAATCATATAAAATAAATAATTATAATACATGTAAGTGTTAGTCTGGACTGTCGATCAGAGGTCTTTTTGTCCACTTTTCTTTAAAGATCAAATTTTGGTTACTTCACAGGCATTCATAGTTAATATTTTATTACGGGCACACCCCACATGTATTTATTTCTCAACACCTACAAGCCTAGCCGCAACAATGATTGGAAATCAAAATTCAAACCCGATTGAAATATATGAAAAAAATCACGCGACCAACCGAAATTTGGATCAATGCCGCCGTTGACTTTATTAGATCGGCATAAATTTCATCTCATGCATAATTTAAACAAGAAATAAAGGAATAAATAACAGCTCGTATAACATACGAAATTGCACACACACCTACAATAAAAAGAACAAAATAACAAGAAACGAATATTAATTTTTATTTATATTTATACACACAATATTTTTTTTTTCTTTTCTATTTCGGGTGTCACGGACTGCCATTTAATTCCTCCGGTCGGATATTACGCAAGATATTTTACACTCTGGCAGGCCATTTGGAAAAGCCGGGAGAGTCCGCAGAGTTCGAGTCGGGGAAAAAGGAGGAGAGCGCGGGTTTTCCGCGTTCCGAATGTTTTTTTCTTTTATTATTTATTTATTTTCGTCGTTGTTGATATTCCATCGATTCGATTTTGAAACGTTATTGTGAAACCCGCGATTTCCACTCGTTCACACACAAATATATTGTGTTTCACATCGTGCTTTATTTTACCTTTGTTAGAAATACATTTGTGAAAAAAAAACATATTATAAAATCTAATATATTTTTTGTTTACTTTGCGTCAAAACTAGTAATAATATTTATTGTACAATCAAAAAAATGTATATTAATATATTTATATATAGTTTATTACACATTTTTATATTATTAGTCCGAAGTGGTTCAGGTAAAATGAGACAAAAGTGGAAACAATCAACCTGATTGGGACAACAAACAAAATGAGAATATCTTTCGGGATAGAAGTTAAAAAAAAAAGAAATAAAAATTAAATTATTACATTTTTTAAAAGAAAGGAGTACATTTTCTCAGTAGTTATAGTCTGTTTTTTTTTGTATGGAGGGACATATAATAACGATAATTAAGTAATTTTAATATAATAAGAACATTGAAATTTCAAAAATATTAATTCGTAAATTAAATTCAAGATAATCTTGATAATGGCATCAAGCCGAAACTAGTAGAAAATAAAATACAAATAAGTGAAACACAACCAAGTGAATTTAATTTACAAACTAATATTTTTAAAAAATGTAATTAATGAGAAAAAAGTGTCCGATATATTGAAATTTTATATTTTAAAAATTTAACCTAAAATACACAGCTTATATTACGAATATTAAGTGTAATATAAGTCTGTATTTTTTTACAATAAAGAGGAGAAGATAAATTCGAATTAACATAATTTATTTGCACAAATATTCACCGTATTTACATGGGGAGCAAACACAACAACACCGAATTAATTACAAAACGTCTACAATTAATAAATAATTAAATTCCTAATTTAACGCTACAAAATGTTAATACTAATAACTTCAAAGTACTTTACAAACCATCCGACGTCGTAAAACATCGATTCGAGTGTTTTGTACTTGTGTGTGTGTGTATATATGTGTGTGTGTTTTGGAAAAGGGTTGTGGTCCCCCCTCCGTTCTTGTAAAGAGGGCCAATATTTAAACCGGGCAAACTTCCAAAACCGCTTCCACGGACGTAAATATAAACAAGTCCGGATTTACCTTGGAATTACCCACCGAATTACACTCGACTTACTGATTCGTTTCTTGCAGCAAAGTTTAGCACCGCGTAAATATTGTAGGAATTTGCAATTAAAATTGGAGTTAAGATGTGATTTAATATCTGAATAAAGCAAAATAAAAAATTGTTTTAAAATAAGTACTTTCCACTGTATTCACATAAATCACTTTGTGAAACGTTATTGAATATATGAATTTTATAATATAAAACATTTTAGTTATAAAAGTAAAACCAACTAATAACTTTTGAAAATTAAACTATGATATTAAACACTTGATTAATTTTATTTTCAAAAGTTAAAATTTATATAAGTTTCTCTTATTTACGCTTATTTCATAATTTCATATGTTAAAGGAGGGAAGGTACTCCTTTTAACTATTCCAGCTCAAGAATCGCATGTAACATATATAACAGTTCTGATTGCTTTATCTTTATAATAACAAATATAATCGATATATTAACAACCATGATGCTTTTTATAATAGCAACCATAATGGTTTAATATACAGGGTGTTTCAAATTGAAGTTTCACCATGGGGATCTCGCTTATTATAAGAGATAGAATGTAGGTTTAAGTTCGGCACTTTTGCAGAATTTCATGCTGATTAATATCCCGTTGAGAAAACTGCGCTAAGTTTCTTTGTTTTCAAGAAAAAATTAAAGAAACTGAAAAATGCTGATCTGATAGAAAACCAATGTGGCGCCCATAAGAAATAAGTTGACGATGGTCCAGAAGAAACGAAACATGCTATTAGTAAAATGAGTACCCCATCTTCTTAAGTTCTTATAGCACTTTTTTATGATCTAATAAAAAAGTGCTATAAGAATTTTCTCATTGTATTGAAATATTCCTTCAAATAACGAAGATATAAATAAAAAAGAAAGTCGCATTTTTCAGTTTTTTTTTTTTTTTATTGAAAATATGTAAAATATTATTTCTCAACAGAAATATAAAACCAATTACAAATAAAATACAACAAATATGACAGAAATTGCCAGAAAGACCTCCCGTCAATAGCCCATTACAGACAAACCTTCATTTTAGTGTAAAAATCGCAAAAAAATGTAATTATCTCAATAAAGATTTTCGTATATGGCAAAAGGCCGTTAGCCGATTGCTGTTTTATTTAGTTTCAAAAATCATATATTGTAAATGTTATATATTATTGTATAAATATTGAACAATAAAACTTCAATAAATATATTTAATAATAATAATAATACAATCAGATACACATGAACATTAGAGAAAGACAAAGACAATATATTTGTTTTCTGTATTTAGAGAAACACAGATTTCAATCGATTTTTGTTCTTTGTACTTAACATACGTTAAAAAGTTGAGGTAGCTAAAAAGAAAATAATTATTCAGTTGATTATATTAATTATTTTCAAAATCCTTCCTTCCAACTGAACTATCAACAAATTAACTATTTCATTTAGCACAAACAATGCAATTAATGCTACCTTAAATAAAACTGAACTAAAGCATAAGTTCTTCACCTGAAGTAGCAACAACGAAAAAAATATTTTCCCATCATGATAGTTCATTCTTGTAATTAATCTAGAAAAATCCAATCATGTGGTTTGCGTACGTTTTGTACTTATACATCTTCTGCGATATTATTTGAAGCCTTCTCTTCAAAGCATTGTCGATCAGTCACAGCTCCGCGAGTTTTATAATATTATCATATTTTTAAGTGTACTGTTTAGTAGAACATTTGCTAGCAGTCACTAATTCGTATTACATTAACGTCTTCGTCAATGGGCAATATTGTATTATACTTTAAAGTAATCTTAAAACATACTGGAATTTCGTAAGATGCATTAGAAATCATTTTAATAATTGTTAAAAATAATGAAAATATGTTATGTTTATTTCAATTTTTAATGCAGTGTTTTTCAATTAGAACATATTTTATATTTAATTACAACTGATAATAATTATGATTTAGGCTAAAATTTGTTTTAGGTGTACTACACATATGCAATGGAATTCAATCTCATTTATATAACCATCGTGAATACATTTGCAGGTAATGATTTCTCGGAACTAAGTTTCCAGTTCCTTTAAGATTGTTCGTTTGTTAGAGCAAACCATCGACTTAACGACATCTCATAAAAAGAAAACCAACGGTGTTATATGAAACGATGCATGAGTAAGGTAGCAATTCTGCTGAATTATCTCTCGAAATTACACGAATTCCGAACGTTCCCTTTAATAGACCAATCGTTTACCAACCTCATGGTATGACAGGCCATGTATGCATTGTTTTATTGGAACCGCCAATCACTGATGTCAAGTCCATACAATTATCTCCATAAATAATCTTCTAATATGACACAATAACGACGAATAAATAAAATCTATTCACACCTCACAAAGTAATGCAATAGATTCTCTTGAAGCACATTTAGGTTTGCTATTTTATAACGCATATTTTGCTTTTTAAACTAAAAAATGCGCTTCCTCGTTGAAAATGATGAAATTCAGTATTTTTTTCCTAACTCAAAGAATTTCTAAGATTCTATAAAAAGAATTTATTTTATTATAACAAAAAAATACACTTCATCGTTGAAAATCATGAAAATCGTTTTTTTTTCTAAATCGAAGAATTTCTACGATTCTATCAAGAGACTTCAGTTTTTGAAATAACTTTATCTAACTTCGACTGGTGTGTTGTGTCATTATACTGTATATAACACGCACACCTTGTCTGGCAGATACAAAGTATAATTGTTGAAGCTTATACTTTGTTATCATCGTAATTCACAATAATAAAACATTTTAACTTTGTATAACTGAAAATACAATGAAATTAAACAAGTAAAAATTTTGACAATGATCAATAAAATTCAAACAATCCTTTTTTAGTCACTATCATTATCTGTTATTGGTCGCGTTCAGGGAAATTTTAGAGATGTAGCGCTACAGCCAAAGCGCTTGATGTTCCCTGAACACGCTTTCGATGTTAAGGACGTTCACGAAAATATGGCCGTTTTGTTTACGGCTGCACGGTTTGAAAAGCGATCAAGCGGAAAAAATATATGCTTTACCGCTTGATAAAGCGCTGCAGCGCCACACATAAAGCGGTACCATTCAGCGAAACCGCTTTAGTAAAGCGCTACAGTTCCCTGAACGCGACCATTATCTGCTAGTTTTGGTAATGACGCGTTAATTCGTAGAAACTATAGTTACTACAAAAATCAGCTATGTAAACAAAGTAAATGTGTTTCATTATTGTAAAAAAAATTTAAGTACATATTCATATTAGTAAATCTTAGAGACTCAATAATTTTTAGTCATTTTTTTCTATATTACCTTAATTAATATCGCTTATAAATAGAATGAAATTTAAAAAAAAAGAAATTAATTAATTTCATTAATAAATAAGAGAAATCTGAAATCAAGTTTCGGCCTTTTATAAGATCACCTGTTCAATGCCGATTACGCAACGAGAGTAATTTTATTCGACATTATCTTCCCACATGAGCAAAAATACTCAATGTGTGAGTTTTGTATACACACTACAAGAATGTACTGGTTAATTTTCTTTTATCAAAAAATAAACAAATAATTAAGGGCCGATTTCATTAGTTTGTAATGTCATATTTAGTAACACTTTATAGTTTGTATAATACTAATATAATTATCAAACCAAAAAATTTTTAGCGACAAGTGTAAATAGTAGAAGCTATAGCAAGAATAAATTGTTGTTTTTACATTAAATTTTTTTCGGATCAAAAATTTGTTGCATTATGCAATATTTTATTGATATGGGTATTTGCCCGGGAAGTAATTGTTTTCATATGTATTTATTTAACGTACTTACGTAACGTAAGTCAAAAGTCACAGAGCTAAATGTGAAAATAATTTATTAATTATTTTCAAATCATTTTTATTTAATATATTTAAATAACTGGCCAAATGAATGAATACTCTTTTCTATTTATAATTTAGTGTTATACAAAGAACGTTTGAATTGTTTATTTAATTGATAAACATATAATGTAATGAAGTTAATGCCTCAGTTATTAATAATGTGATATATTAAGTAGCAGGAAAAAGTCACCCTGTATTAAAATAAATAAAAATAATAATTCCATTTAAACTAAATAAATCCGTTTAATAATAATTGCACTCGTTTAAAGTCCCCGCGGTCTCGTAATTGGACATTCCAGTGTGAAAATTACCCTTTTTCCTGGGCGTGGGGGTATTAAGATGAGTTGTGTAATGGGTCTAGTTGATAATGAGGAAGCATTAAGAGGCCTACCCTTATTATTAGGGTACGCGCAGGTGTTCGGCACCGGGGAATTTCAATGCAAATCCGGCCAATTTAGAAATACCCGTTTTTGCTCAACGGATTTACATACATACATCGCATATTCAGTACAAAGAGAATTTACGTAATTGTAATTGTAGTTTTATTGAAGATTAATTTTAAGGTAAATAAATTATTAAAAATCTACCAGTAAAATAAGAAAAACGCAGATTAAATTGAATAGATTTAAAATGTATTTATTATTATAATATGATGTACCAATCTTTATTAAACATATTGAAGAATAATTATTCATGTCGAAGTTTCGTGAGGATGCGAAAAAGCAGACCGTTCGGCTACGGTTCAGGGTAGAGAAACGTTGGTTGAAGAAGAGGATTGAACCATAGACAGGAAGGGATGCGAAAGAGCAGACCGTTCGGCTAAGGTTCAGGGTAGGGAAACGTTGGTTGAAGAAGACGATTGAACCATAGACACAAAACGATCTGTCGTCCCCACAGATCATTTTGTATATGTGTATTAAATATATATTTTTTTTAATAAGATTTTATACCAAAATTGCCTTCTTTTGATTAACACATAACTCATAAAACTATATTATATCAGGGTTTTTTTAATGAAAAGCATTTTATGATAGTGCCAACAAAATATCATATTTCCATTACGCCAATTCTTTTTTTTTTTTCATCGATAATAGCAACCGCACCACCGGTGAAAAGGGTCGCCGCCCGTAGTACATTTCCTCCCCTTCCTCGTCCTGGGGAAAATTCATTTTTGTTTCGGAGATTGATTTTCGCGTGCCTTCATTTCGCACCTCCGACGCGACACTCTCCCCCGCCTCCACCCCTGTCCAACTCGATTATTTTATAAATACACATTTTATATTCAATTAACGGTATGCCTAAATTTAGAACAGACGGTGGGGAAATGAGGGAGAAGGGTGTTTTATTTAAAAAAAAAGAAAAGAAAAAGAAAGAGCGTTGCGTGGATATAATATCAAGTTGGGGTCGTTTAAGTGTGGCTTTTAAGTTAAAAGCTTTAAATTGAAAAAAAAAGTGTATACTGTTATAATTTGAAGTAATTAAATAAATCCCAAATTATTATTTTTTTGTATTATAACTCCTATTCCAAGCGATATTCTCCTTTAATTTGTTATCCCAATCAAGGTTGATTGTTTCCACTTTGGTGTCTTTTTACCGTGGTTAAGGTAAAACAGATAAAAGTGGAAACAATCAATATTCGAACTTCCCTTCAATATATTTTTTATTAATATTATAAAGATGGTTGTTAGTCTGTCTATCGATCAGAGGTATTTCTGCCCTCTCATGAATTTATGATGAAGTAAAAGAAAAAATCTATGCTGAACTGTGGATTTCTTGAAACTATTGTTTTTGGTAATTTAATAATTTATATACACCCCGACACCAATTGGTAAAAAGGGACATCGATTATATATATATATATAATCTATATACCATACTGTGATATGCTGCTAGTTTATATGTTGTTAGGTGGTTGGATTAAAAATTGATTGTAGCGAGATTACAAAAGACATTGAAAGACTATATAGTAATAATTAATATAAGTAATTATGAACTTTCAACAATTATTAGCCTCATCAATCGATTAATTAATTAAATCACAATTCTAATTACTCGATGACCCACAAAACGTAATTCATGTCGATTTGCGAGACTTGTTTTACATAAGGGCATCAACTGTACTGCACTTGTTTTCGCCGTTCGTTTTTTTTTTTTTAGGGTTATTAATGAGATTTTCGGAGCTTCGAATGTAGCGAGTAAAAAAAATGTTGGGCGCGGTGGGCCATCGAAGATGGGTGGTGCTAACCCAGACCTTCGGAGAAGGCGAAAGTGGACCACGGACCGAGGGCGAACGACTACTATAAAACCGAATCGGAATTGTCAAAACGGCATCAGTTTCACTCTGCAAACTATCACAGCACAAACAACACAACCGAAATGGCTTTCAAAGTAAGTTGAAAATGAAAATAATGTATAAAAAAATTATAAATTATTTCTGAGAGTTACATTTAATTACATATCACTTTATTTACATCATTAAAATCATTTACAATTTTTTAAGCAGTCTTAGACTAATGATAATATTTAGTACGAAATTCTTTATTTTACAAAATTAAAAAAATAACGAAATCAATTATAATGTAATTAAACGTCTATAGCCAATTTGTGAAATGTTTTATTCATAATTTACTATATTACACTAAAATATGTAATTGTTAATAATAGAGGCTGCTACTTCATTATACATTGTTTTAAGTTTTAATAAAAACACTGATTCACTTTGTTTGTTTAACTTTAATTTTTATTTAAGTGACTATAGTTCCGACAATCTTAACAAAGTGAATCAGTGTTTTTATTAAAACTAAAATATAATTTTTTGTTGTTTTGTGTTGTTTAATCATAATTCATAAAAATATTTTTATATTTATAATGTGAACTCAAAAAAAAATAAAAAATATAAATAATTATAGACTTTGATTAAAACTTGATTAATTAAATATGTTTCAGCACGGGTTAAGTGAGAAATTAATTCAAAATATAAATAATTATAGTTTGGAGCTAAATCAATTATAATGTAATTGCCACTTTGGGAAATTTATAATTCATAATTTAGTGTATTGCACTAAAATATGATTTTTTTATTGTTTTGTATTGTTTGAATTTCATAAACATATTTTTATATCTAAAATATGAACTTAAAAAAATAACAAATACTTACAAATATAAATAGTTATTGTTTGGATCCGACACGGATAATAAGTGGAGTCTATTGGAGCTACTCCTTCCTCTCCATTACTCTCCAGCTGAAACTGTTTTAAAGAAAATATGTCAGAATCAAAAATATTAAATCTGGAACAATTATTGCAATTACTTGCTATTCAACAATTAATTAATCATTTGGAACTTCAATCAAAAACTGTCATCATTTCTTTATTGTAATTACATACATTACATACAAACAATATTAAAATGTGTAATCTTAATATTTTTGATATGTAATGGACTTTTATACGAATAATTATGTTTAAAGATTCCGACATCAACAATCTTTTTACTTCTGGATTTAAATAAATATGGAAAGAGAGAAAAAGACAATATCTTTATTGACAGAACATTAACATTTACAGTGTGTAATATTTATTTACAATACATCAATAATTAGATTAGTTTTTGTAACTGTTCCTGTCATTTCCAAACAACTATCGACCCGAGTTGTTTCTGCCTAGATTAAATGATTTTATCGTATGTCCGACGTCAGCGTAAATATAGACTAACCACTAAATCAATTATTTCAAGTAATCAATCATTTTCAATGAACTAAAATTTCATGAAATGAGTTTATGGAAAACACAAGTTCAATTATTCTTGATTGTAATGCGAGAATAGTTAAGTTATTTAAAATAATAATCATAATTTTAAATTAATAATGGTTTTGTGAAAATAAATGATAAATATTAAATCCTAATTTATGGTTCATTAAGCAAATATTGAATTCGTTTTGTAATATATTTTTATATATACACACATCTTTAATCAGATTATACAAATAATAGAAAACAAAAAATATTTAAAATACATATAGGTGTTAGTCCGTGACTATCACCAGTTATCCATATGTTTGATGAATCCACCATTTACAGTAGTAGTAAATATCTTCAATATCATACGATTGTACAATGGTTTAAAATAATACATTAAGTAGTACATTTCTATTTTGATAAAAGGCTAACAGCCATTAGGCTTTCTTCCATTTTATTGAATATTTTATTAAATCTCTTACTTTTAGTTGTTGCCTGGAAGAGAGTAAAGTTTCAAAACTTTTAACAAATAGAAATTATTTCAATCGGTATATAATAATGCTTTATTGACAGACGAGCCTTTTTACGATACAAGATATAAACACAACAAATATAAAAAGTACAGATATAATAATACAGAATTTAAGACATATTATAATAATCGTAATATTTCAATTATAGGCCGGCCACCCACATACCAGCTTACAATTTGTTATTTAATACATAATCGGGGCTATTCTGTAATGGAAATGTTAAGTTTAACGTTATTTAATTCAGAATGATTTTAATTTCAATTAAATCATCCTGAATTAATTCAAAAATGTTTCACCACGGGTTAAGTGAGAAATTTATTAAACATTAACGTTATTTTTATCATCACAGTCTAAGCAACTTTCGTAATAAATATTTAAATATAGAATGTGAAATTAATAATAACATACACGTTAAACATAACATTTCTCTTAGGGAATAGACCCGAATATCTATTATGTCTGACAATTCCATAAATGTCTCTAGATTAGCTTTAAAAATAAATCTATTCTATTCTATCACTTGAAAATATATCTTTTTATTTTGCAGTTCGTAGTATTCTGCGCCGCTTTGGCTTACGCCAACGCTGGTCTTGTAGCTCCAGTAGCCCACTACTCCCCAGCTGAAACTGTCAGCAGCAGCTACATCCACCAAGCTGCCGCTCCAGTAGCCGTAGCCCCAGCCGCTTATGCCGCCCCTGTAGCTACCTACGCCCACGCCGCTCCAGTCGCTGTACATGCCCCACATGTAGGAGCCACCAGCCAAAGCGTTGTCCGCTCTTTGGGAGGTGAGGAAATTTGATTCTTTTCAATTTGATTTTTCAAAATTATTAAACTATAAAATCTTGATAAATAGAAGGCGACGCAAAAAAATAGCAAAAGATGATGACTTTTTGCCTAATTTTGTGTGGCATCATCGAAATGGCCATCACTAGTTATGTATACGCTAGATGAATGGTGGTTGAACATTTTATTAAATTATTTAAAGTCTTGTTTTAAAATAAAATAATAACAAAGACGATTCACACTTTTAATTTTATTTTAATATTTAAATCTTATTTTCTTTAAGAATTTAGTAAAGTTACTGAAATCATTGTTGAGTATTAAGTTTCTAACAATGACAGTAAATAATATATGTAGCTACATAATTTAATACATGATAATTTTGTTCAAGATTGCATTTCAGAAAATCGATTTTATTAAATTGCAATTAAATATTAATTTCGATTTTCTTTTATTGATGTAATTATTTGACTTTTCAAATGTATCCTAGTAGAAATCTTTTTTTTTTTCTTTAATAATTTAGTTTAAGTTGCTAGAAGATTGTTAAGTATTAAATGCTACCCATGATAGTAACTATTATATGTGGCTACAGATTTCAATTTCAATAATGTTGAAGCATTTCAAGATTACATTTAAATTAGTTTTTGAGTAGATATAAACCCTTCATTAGTCCAATGGTTTAGAGTTGTAGACCAGCATTTTAAAAATTGTTACAGCTGGAACCATGAGTTATTTGCACAAGCGCATTTTTCAGTGGATATTGATAATACCACCCTTCTATACCATCAGTACACAAAAGCCAATGTTAATAAACATAATATGTCAACTCATGTAAAGTAGAAGTCGAATTTTGCTATAATAGTGCCAATTAAAAATAGTCTACACGTATAGACCGCTCTACAAAACTTATATGAAAAAATGTGCGAGACTAATGTCTTTTATTTTATTGATGTAATTATTTTTATCATCTAGGAAACCAAGCTGTTTCCCACTACAGCAAAGCCGTCGACTCCGCTTTCTCCAGCGTCCGCAAATACGACACCCGCATCACCAACGACGCCACCTACGCTCACGTAGCCCCAGTAGCCGCTTACGCCGCTCCAGTCGTAGCTAAGACCACCTATGCCGCTCCAGTAGCTCACGCCGCTTACGCTGCCCCAGTAGCTCATGCCACTTATGCCGCCCCAGTTGCTCACGCCGCCTACGCTGCCCCAGCTTACGCTCACGCCGCTCCAGTCGTAGCTAAAGCTGCCGTCGCTTACTCCCCAGCCACCGTTGTAGCTCACACCACCTTCTCCGGACTTGGTGTCAACTACCAATGGTAAATAATTCCGCGCAGATTTGATGTGATTATTTATTTATTTATTTCTTATAATAATAAACGCATAAAGCAATATTTATAACTGTTTCATTCAAGAAAAAAAAATTAAAACATACCACAAAAGAATTATCACATCTTGATAATTCCATGATATCACTTTAAAAACCTTCGTATATGTAAAGAGTTACAAAGTTTTAATTACTTCTTATGACATGAAATATTATTTATAACCACAGAAAATTAGTTATGTAGATTTCAATTATGTTGGGATTTTTACAGTAACATTAAATTTACAAAATATTACATATTTATTTACAAATGGCTATCCAACAGAGGTCTTTCAATCAGCAGACCTTGTCCTTTGTCTCGTATGTCAAATAGTCATTTATGTGTGATGATATAAATTCCCTAATTGTAGATTGAGAATGTTGGAATTTTGGAGTGATATTGGGATTACTCCATAAAAAAAATTGGCATAGATGGGTAATTTGTTGGGATACGGAAATTATTTTTTTTATAATTTTTTTTTTTTTTTTTCGTGAAGGAATGACTATGTAGAAGTATTCCCAAAACATATTAACATTAAACAAATTGTAGTGTATATTCACGTCCTGCATGTCAAGCGGAGGAGGAGAGTCGCATGTGTGACTATCCGCAAATAGGCACTCACACTCGTATACACGTTCACTACCCCATGTTTAATAATTGTTTAATTTGAGAATATAGTGTTCAGCTTTAATCACAAACTATCCTGCATGTACTTAACTCTCCACCAGCTAGTTGCACAGATAACCTTAAACCTTAAGGGTGTACTTACAGAAGTTTTCTTTTTCTCGGGACGGTTTGAACATTTCAATTAAAACAAGAATGTGAATAACTCATTTTAAAATAATGGTCAATTTCGAATTATGCGTAAATCATTTAAGTTAAGATTATAAACGTTGTATTTTCCGAATAATGGATAATTGTGTACAAAGCAATGAGTGCATCCTTCAAATTGATTGTAACGCATATTCACTACCCAAGTGATTTGATTTGAATGGAAGCAGACCCTTAATTGCCCAAGGTACCCAATGCTAATTGCTCATGGTGCGATTGATTTAAAGTCTGGGTTTGAACTCAATACATCCAGAGGATATCTACTACCTCATCTGGTCCATTTATGATTAGATTCTGACAGATTCTGGTTTAATTAGTGTAGTATCAAGGCCACAGACTTTTGAAGGAGACTTTCTCACGCTCTCGACTTTAAAAGGTATATAGGCAAGAAATAACGCATATCCAATTAATTCTCAATACGTTACTTGGATACCACATTGGTCTCTTCTTACGCGAACGACCTTGGTTTTTCTTTATTTCATAACACAATTAACCACAATCTTCAATAAAATATTATCCTTTTTAAACTACTTGAATGAATGATTCCAATACGGCTCATACATAATCAAGCGAAAAGGGATAATTTATATTTTAATGTTTTAAAGCCTGACTTGTATTGTAGGAATAATTTTCAAGTAATTAACATTTGTGCGAAAATGACATAAACTTTTTCATTCACATCAGCTACGTGATGAAGCTGCTGTGTTGCGAAACAATTGTAGCAGTCTCTATAATAAATTGTTTGAAACTCAAAAAGGTGTGTTTTTCTTATACTTTTAAAGTTATTTATACTTAGAAAATGGGAAAATAAGCAGAATCACATACAGATTAATTAAAAATTGTACTGTAGCACCAATACCAGTGGTCCTTAACACTGGTATTGGTGCTACAGTACATGTTAGATTCTGCATATTATCCAAAAAAAAATGGACAACTCAGCGTGGATACAACCTTATTCCAAAAATTAGTACCTACGGCCAGTTATCAGAACTGGCTTTCTATCGGCGAAATTAAAATTAACGAATTGCGATCGAAAACTGTGCTCTAAATTCAAATAAGTCATAAACTAAATGTAGCAAGAGAAAATTTCGTAATTCCAAAAATAATAAACTAATATTTAACAAAAAAAACTGAAATAGCCATCACTAGTTATCCATTTCTAGATTGAGGTGATTTTATTAAATAATATTTAACATAAATTGGAAAAAATAGCGCAACAAATTTCTAAGGGACTTCATCAACAAACTCAACAAAATCAATGGACTCTACAAACAAACGTCGTTTCCTATCCTGTTTTAGAAACAATTAAACAAAATTCATTAATTCAATCAATGATTCAATAAATGTTCAATCACGGTTCATCTGGTTTGGATAACGTGATAGCATTTCAATATATCGAACCTCGTCAGACCAGTGTGTTCCAT
Source organism: Philonthus spinipes (assembly GCA_963082785.1). Lineage (NCBI taxonomy): Eukaryota > Metazoa > Arthropoda > Insecta > Coleoptera > Staphylinidae > Philonthus > Philonthus spinipes. The sequence continues at coordinate 16,241,254 of OY720315.1, forward strand.
GTATCATGATGAATTTTATAACAGAAAGGTATCGACTTTCTTTTATGAAATTTATAATCCATAATGGAGACATTTGGCTATTGGTCATTATACACGTTTCGATTTAAATGATGGCTAAACTTCTGGCCTACAGTCAGCCAATAATAAGTGTTGGGTATTTATAGCCATTAATTTTAAACTTATAATACCAAGAATTATTCACTTCTGAAGCCTAAAATTAATGTTTTGAAATAACAGCTAAATCTCAATAGATGTTCTTATTTTCACTTTGAAAACTAATATTTGCCTCGCAACCATCATGAATATAAAACTAAAAGATACATTTATGTAAAACGAGACATAAAAGGCATCGAAACATTAGAGAAGCATTCGAATAAATGTCACTCTTTGATGAATGAATATAATGGGATTTCTAAAAAAATGTTTTTTTTAGCTAGGCCATAGACTTATTTAGTTATGTGTTACGGACAAAGTACATATTTCAAAAGTAATAGTATTATAAATAGAATAGAGTATTCACTCACTTGGTCACAGTTATTTGAATATATTAAATAAAAATGATTTGAAAATAATTAATAAATTATTTTCACATTTAGCTCTGTGACTTTTGACTTATGTTACGTAAGTACGTTAAAAAATGCACATTAAAACAACTACTTCCCGGGCAAATACCCACGCCGGACATTGAATTACATAATGTACACCTGCTGCTGCGCATCAATAAAATATTGAATAATGCAACAAAGTTTTGATCCGAGAAAAATTTTATGTAAAAACAACAAAAGGAACGTTACTTAATATAAGACCATCTGCAGACACGTGTTTCAGGATCTATCCCTCGTCAGTACAGCTATGCCTTACATAATTTTTATATTTTTATTTCAAAGAAATCGCAGCTATAATAAGTTCTCAACTTAGTGGAGCAGCTATTATTATTGCTAAGGCACTTAATTTTTGAAAATCCATGTTAAATTTTAAATTAAACAATTTTTCTGATTTTCGGCGTTCTTGTATTTCAATGATATCGTTTCGCTACGCTGTAGCTTCTTCAAGGTCATTCATATTTTTTACCTCAAGAAATTCAGAAACAGTTTTTAAATTTACAAAAAAAGGAATAAATCCTCTATGCTGCAAACTTGTTTTTGGGTGAAAGAAAATATGTATATAGACAAGTCATCATAGCTTCTTAGAAACGACAAAATGTGGGTTCTTTATATTTTTTTACTTGTGTATTATATTGATTGAGTGAGTTACGTAAAGATCAAATATAATTGATAAAAAAGCACTAATATCCTTTCTTAACACTTATTTTTAAATATATTAATTCATTGATAATGGTCACATGTGTCACTGCATATGGAATAAAAATAAAAATGCGAAGAAAGGACACTAGTATTTTTTCATTAATTGTGTGTTATAATTTGAAACAATAAATAAAAATAACTACATTTTTAATTATGTTACTGTTTTTAGAGAAGTGAGAATCAACGATATTTTTTATTACATACAAAACCAAAAATATTTGTTTTAGACTCTTAATGAAATATACTATTATTCTTAACTTTGGTAACAGCAGCAAAAAGTCGTCAAAAAAGTTATTAATGATTTTTTATCATATCGTCTTGTCCTTCGCATTACTCGTACCATAATGAAACAAAATGTTCACAAATATCATTACATGAACATTAATCATTAAAGCAGTATTGATTGGATTTGTATCTTTGATTGGATTTATTATTGGAGAGGAATTGTTTTTAAATGTCTTCACATTTTTGTATATAAATAAAAAAAATCAGATAATTGCTTTTAATAATAAATTTATTTTTTGAGAATAAATAAGTTAGTAGTTATCATTCGTAATTAATTTACCATTGGTAGTTAACACCAAGTCCGGAGAAAGTGGCGTGAGAAACAACAGCAGCTGGGGAGTAAGCTACGGCGGTCTTGGCTACAACTGGAGCGGCTTGAGCGTAGGCGGCTACTGGAGCAGCATAGGCGGCTTTAGCTACGACTGGACCAGCAGCGTAGGTGTGAGCTACTGGAGCGGCGTAAGCAGCTGGGGCAGCATAGGTGTGAGCTACTGGAGCAGCGTAGGTGGTCTTAGCTACGACTGGAGCGGCGTAAGCAGCGTGAGCCACTGGGGCGGCGTAGGCGGCATGAGCTACTGGAGCGGCATAAGCGGCGTGAGCTACTGGAGCGGCGTAAGCGGCTACTGGGGCTACGTGAGCGTAGGTGGCGTCGTTGGTGATGCGGGTGTCGTATTTGCGGACGCTGGAGAAAGCGGAGTCGACGGCTTTGCTGTAGTGGGATACAGCTTGGTTTCCTAAATGACACAAAAAATTACACCAATAAAAGAAAATCTGAATTAATACTTAATAGCAACTTAATAAAAATAACTTACTTAAATCTAATCTTAAATTAGTTCAACATTGAATAACTTAGATTGAGTAATGTGAAGTGATGTATAATAATATACGTGAAAATGAAAATTCCTTACTTCACTTTAATGCAAACAAAATTAAAAATTGAAAATAAGGAATTTTCATTTTCACCTATATTATTGCTTCAACATTATTGATGTTAAATTCTGTAGCCACATATAATATTTACTATCATGGGTAGCATTTAATACTCTTACAATATTTCTAGTAACTTTACTAAATTCTTGAAGAAAACAAGAGTTCTAGTGAAAGATTAAACGAAAGAGAATTAATTAATCAAATTTTCTCACCTCCCAAAGAGCGTACAACGCTTTGGCTGGTAGCTCCTACATGTGGGGCATGTACAGCGACTGGGGCGGCGTGGGCGTAAGCAGCTACGGGGGCGGCGTGGGCATAAGCGGCTACTGGAGCGGCCGCTTGATGGATATAGCTGCTGCTGACAGTTTCAGCTGGGGAATAGTGAGCTACTGGAGCTACAAGACCGGCGTTGGCGTAAGCCAAAGCGGCACAGAATACTACGAACTGCAAAACAAAAGAAAAAATTATTAGTTATGTAGGATTATCCAGATAAAAAAAAATATTATTTTATTTCTTTTGTATTTAAAAAATGGATGTATTTACGATTGGTACAATTGCAAATAAAAAAAAAATATAATTTATTGTCTGGAAAAAACTTGAATAACTCAGGTGAAAAGAAACAATAATATAGAATGTGCTTTCCTTGATGACAACTTTAAAAAGAAGATAATGTAGCTTGGTAGCTATAACAAACAAAATGATATTTTGAAATTGCAGTTAAATAAATGATAAATTATGCATTGGCGTAGCCAAGGGGATTACAACCTCCAATAAGTCTAAGAAGCTGGAACGATTTATATAAAAATAGCATTTGTTTTTTTCTTTCTGATAGAGAAATTACGGGAAAAATGACCACTGATCGATAATTAATTATTATTTATATAATATATTATTATATATAGTAATATTTATTAATATATATATATATATATATATTAATAAATATTATTATATATAAATAAATTATCCTTCTATTTAATAATACTTAATACAATTCTGAACACCATAATTAAAGGTAAATTATTTTTAAACAAAATTGATTAATTTCTCACTTAACACTTGATGAAATATTTCTGAAGGTTCAAAAATACTGAATAAAACAATTGGTGGGTTTTTATTTTAATCAAAGAAATAAAAAGAATTTGAAAATTACGTTTTTAGTTCACCCCTACACCACCATTATGGTAGATGGGGATTTTATATTTTAGATATATATATATATATATATATATATATATATATATATGTTGTTAATTACTTGAATAGTTGACAAATATTGATGTAGCTGCAGTGATTTTTTAATTAAAAACTAGTACTTTCAATCTCAATAAGTTAAAGTATCTCATTGTTATTTTTTAAGTAATTTAAAATAATGAATATTTTCCGAAAATAAAACTTACTTTAGCTGCCATTTTATTTAATGTGTTTTAAGAAAAGAAAACACTTGATTGATTCTTCGGATAGTCCACAAATGAAACTGATGCCGTATCTGTCGATTTAGCCCGGTTATATACTAATCTCGAGATTTAACACACCCTTGCGTTACGTTGAGTCCCCCCAAATTTGGTCCACTTTCGATTATGAAGGTCAGGGTTAGGCCAGTGAACTTACCCACGGCGAATTTCTTCGTTATCGTCCGCGCCGAGAAAAAAGAGCGAGAACGAGAAAGAAAAACTTTCGCTTTCTTCAGACGGATTTAAAGGTGAGGTAACGAAGCGGGCGCGTGTTATAATTTTTTTTATTTAATATGTGTGTTTTTTTATTACTGCTGGGTTGAGTCGGGGATAATGGGTTTTGAATATTGGTGTGTGTTGCGAAATTTTTTTGTTGTGGAATTTTTTACGGGGGAATATTTCTCTTTAGAAAAAAAATTCCACAATAAAATGTTGTTAATGACCACAGTCTGATTTAATGGCATATCTTTTGGCATTTAAGAATAATTACTTTAAAATTGCAGTTGAACTTCAAATATATATATATATAGGGTAGGGCACGAATAAAGGATATGTATAAACATTTATAATAAAAACAATACAAATATAAATAATTGTTGATAAAATTTGATTTTATTATTCAATATAGTTGCCTTCTAGGGCGATACAACGATTATAGCGGTCATATAATTTTTCGATACCATTTTTATAGTGCAATTTGTCTTTAGCCTTAAAATAGGCCTCAGGCCTATTCAAATCATTAAGACGCGTCAATTAAAATGTATTCAACATTAGCGTCCCGAGATAATCGGATAAAATTGAAAATTTAATTCAATGCACGTCTCCCCGGTCCGTCCGTGTAACCAGTTACGGGACAGGTAAATTGCGATTTGATATTTCATTACGCGACGTGAAATTCGAAAAGCCCCCTTTCGGGCGGGAATATGATAAATTAGTTTTGGCCCGCGGGGCGCAAAACGCGCACGTAACTATCGATTATTGTATAATTTAATAGCGCTCAGCGCGACTGGATGAATGTATGGACGGGGATGGTCCAATTAAACGAAACGTCTGGGTTGGGATAAAAAAATGTAGTAGAGAAATAATAAAAAAAAAGAATTTCCCATCTTTTTTTTTTTTTTCATTCAATGAGGATCGGGAACAAAAATGTAATTGCGGAAAGCGCGGACTGTTCATTAAATCCACCCTGTCAAGCATGCTTAATTTCGACAGCCCACATGATTTTTTTCGTGATTTACATCGAAAATCCTATTATAAAAAAAGTAAAGCGAGTACTTGTTATAATTGTTCTTTTTTGCCCGCACATTTTCAATGATTACACCTGCGATGTACAATTCTCAGTATTGGCAATTTTTCTTTGATATTCGAATTAACTGATAATTTCAATGTTTGAAATAACTGATATGCCTACAGATAATTTTTGTGGTCGATTTTTATTTTTAATTCTTCGATGAATTTTATTACTGTTAAATTAAGTATAAAATATTATATAAATATTATACATATACAAATATCTTTATTCGGACAATTACAGTTTTACAAACATTGAGTATAAACAATAAAATAAAGGTTTGTCTGTCGTAGGCTATCAGTCTTTCAGCCCCAACATTACTTATTTTTTAAAATTTAAATGAAACAATTAGTGTGTTATTTACCACTTTAATATTTGTATATTTTTTATATATATGCACACATTTTTATTCAGATCATACAGATAATTTTATCAATATAACATAAATAATTACAATACATGTAGGTGTTAGTCTGTCTGGACTATCGACCAGAGGTCTTTCTGCTAACTAGCAAATGAACTAGCAAATGATCAATAAAAGTGGTAAAAAAACATAGCAATAGTTTCACTTAAATTTGATATGGATTACCACGTTGAAACAGTCCAAACCATCGTGCCATTACTTATTTTATTAACATTACTCCATATTATTGTTATTTACTAATATTCACTACTTCTTTTTCAATAGTACATGAACACTGTTGAAAAAGAAGTAGTGAATATTAGTAAATAGCAATAATATGGAGTAATGTTAATAAAATCGAGTGATTTTAATAATAGTGTATTTCTGAATGAGCTTTTTTTTCATCTACAAATATTCGATTAGTGAAATTACTTGGTTTCGCTCAACATCATTAACAGCGTGCTCTAAAAAAACTAATAAATAAAATATCCTTCACCTAGAAAAATATCGTTATAAAATTATCGGACGATTTTCTGAATGAAATAATTCATCAGCGTGAATAATTCATTCCACGTGAACACTTTCACTCTTCCGAGCAGTTTCAGGTGCAAAACTTTTTTCGCCTTAATCGGGATTACTTAATAATTCGCGGATTCGTTACTTATGAGCGTAATTAAAAATGTAACACCCATTTTTTCCTCTCTCGCTTTTCTTAATTTCTCAGAACGTGAACGAATGATACACTTTGGGAGTTACAAACGGATTAGATTAGTCATCTAATTTTGAAATATTTAATATTTTGAAATGAAGCAAACGTAATTATTAATTAGCCTTCAATTGATCATTTAGATTAATTAAACGTCATATTTTCAGTTGATATTAACTAATATAACAAAACGTATCTTTTTATTTAAATAATAAATATGAATATTATTAATAAAATCTATTAATTATAATTTTAATAATTTATTCATATTTATTATTATAATATCTGATTTAAAGACCGATGGTCAATAGTAATTTAAACTGTACATATATTTATTGGAAAATTATATATATTCATAAATTACTGAATTTTACAATTGTATTTTATTATTAATCAAATGAGATTAATTTATATCTCAAATATATTTTGAATTTTCAATAATATCCCAATTGTAATAAATAATAAATAGGGAAGTATAATTAAAATGGTAAATATATTTGTGATAAAGAAAAACGTATTTGATATAAAGTGAAATACAATTAAAAAAAACTTTTAAACAATATTTTATAATATGAACTACCAATGTTTAAATACTAGAAACATTAATCTTTTCTATTTAAAACAATATAACTATTGAATTAGTTTATCAGAGCGACTGAATTAGCAAAGGAAGAATTAAATGAATACATTATTTACGAAACTAAGAAATATTTCTAACTCTATGGATTTAATTCGTCGATATATGCAACTTAAAATACTCAAAGACGCAAATAGTCATTTATTACTACATTTCATTATTTTTTATATTTTAAATTCTTAAGCCAATTATTTGCCTCATTTGATAAAAATAAATTGATTAAAACAAATAATATTTTAATTTATATTTTAAAATAGCTTTATATCATAGAATATATATTTAAATGAAAGTTACATATTTTATGAATTATTCATTCTTAAATTAATATAATTGTTTATAATTATATTCCTTTCGATAAAAATAATAAACCAAAACAATGAGGTTTTTCGTAACATCACAATCTAATAGATATGTATCAATTAGAAGACATACTTATCTCTCGAACATACCGATGAAAAATAATTAGGGTTATTCTGTACGTGAAATGTAAATTTAACGTATTCACTAGATTTTTAACATCACAAACTAAATATCGGGGATATTCTCTAAGTAAAATGTTAAGTTTAACGTGTATTTATATCACAGTCTAAGCAACTTTTATAATAGACATATATATACATAGAATCTGAAGTTAATTAATAACATATAATTTAAACTAAAATTTTATGTAAGGAATAGCCCCTTATATTTAAATAGATTAGACTGTTATAATCATAGACGTAGAACAAAAATCCCAACTCTATGGTTATAATAAAGAAGAACGTGTAGCTTAAAATGAACATTTTACTTGCGGAATAGCAAGTGATATATAAAACGGAAAGTATAATACAACAATTAAACTTACAACAGAATACATATATCCACAAAATTATAAAATGTTTATTCTTATTTTCTATTATTTATTCTACAAGTAGGGTTGCCTATGGTGGAATAACTAAATCATAGATGTGTTAAACTGCATCTATGAACCTAATGTCATTTTCTCATGTTGGCAACTCTAGCTGTTTGTTTATAATTTTTTTAGGTTAAATCCAATTTATTTTTTTAATTAGTAACTAATTATAAATTATGTAACGAAATAACAACAGTGAAAGAATTATAGGCGAGAATAAAAATTAGGAAGAAGCAAAAATGCTGCTGAGAAAACTAAACAAACTCTGCCTGGGAAACTGGTACCTTTTCCTGGGCATCATAATTGGAATCTTCCTGAACCTGAGCCTCACCGACTTCGAATGCCTCAACAAATTAAAATCAGGGGATTACTTAAGCAGGTCTGAGTATAATTATTCGACAATTAAAGCGGTGATCAGGACGAACGCCACGAGGAAATCGACGAAGAAGCCGGCGCAGTTGATACGCCCCAGGTATTACTCGACTGAATTGGGGATTAAAGAGAAGCTGTTTGTTGGGGTGTTAACGTCCGAGGAAAGAATTGCGACGAGGGCGGTGCATATTAATAAGACTGTGCAGCATTTGGTGGATAAGTTGAAGTTTTTTATAACGGCGCAGCCGAGAGTGAGGAATAAGTTGAATTACACGGGGTTGGTGGGTTTTACGGATTCCAGGCATAAGAATAGGCCGTTTCAGATAATTAAGTATATTGGAGATAATTTTCTGCAGGAGTATGATTATTATTTCTTGATGAATGATTTTGATTATTTAAATGCCAGACGATTAAGAGAATTAGTGGGGAAGATTAGTGTTAGTATGAATGTTTATTTGGGGAATCCTGTTAAGGATAGCAGCTACTGTAATTTAGGTAAGTTATTAATTTTCTGAATATATTCAACAATTTTATTCAACACGAATAGATTTACATATAATCGGAATTGTTTTTAAATCACATATAAGTAGTTTTCCTAATATTGTAAATAATTTCTAAAATAAATTTTTATAGATTCTGGAATTTTGTTGAGTAATTCGATGATGCAAGCAATGAAAGAAAATCTAGACTGGTGCGTCCAAAATGCCGTCACTGATGATCACAGTGAAAATATTGGGAGGTGTGTTTACCATAGCACAAAGTTGGATTGCCAAGATGTAGTTCAAGTGAGTATTAATGATAATAATAGGAATGAGTTAGAGAAAATAATTATTTAATTTTTAATAATTAATACATTTTTATTTAATTTAAAGTACGTTTAATGTTAACCAATGTTTTTAAAGACAGGGCCATTAATTCTGTAAATTTTTACAGAGGCAAAGATTACAAACATACAAACTGAAGCACTTTGTCTTGGAGAAGAACCTTAAAACCCTGATGGATAACGAAGACTTTAATAATGCCATCACTGTTTACCCGGCACTGCAAAAAGAGGATTACCATTTGTTGCACGCTTATTATTCAAAGGTGTGAAATAATGGAAATTATGGTAACATTTATAAGTACAATGAAAATGTAAAATATAAATAAAATTTAACGTATTTGAATTAATTATTGCATAGACTAATGTTATTACATAAAAAAATTGTTTACAGAAAAATTTAGTTGCACTCAAAAAAGAAATAACAAAACTCTCTGAAGATTTGACAGAAGTGTGGCCACCAGGGGAGAGGAAGGGCAGCACACCGGCCACAAGGTTCGATCTCCCTCCCCAGTTCTACTTCAACATGACCCACATGTTCTTCCCAGATGACTTCACGATGATCAGGAAACACACAAAAGCCGACTCTGATGATGTTGAAGTCAGTTGATTATCCAACTATTTTTATAAACAGATGTATCTTCTTTTTATATCCAAACATAAATTTGATATATAAACCTTCCACTTAATGTTCTATATCATTATTGAATTAGATTTTTTTAGTAAATAACTTATTCAGTTTGTTTTAATAAATTTTCATATAATTTGAAGCTGTAACTTCTAAAAACACTTTGAAATTTAAATAAGACTGATTATAATTTTCAGAGGGTGATCAATCATGTGAAATCTACAGTTTTGTTCAACAGCTCTAAAGCATTGGAATTTGTCCGTTTGGTTAACGGATACAGGTCGTTCGATTTGAGCAGAGGTCTCGACTACAAACTGGATTTGGAATTTAAGGATTTAAAAACTGGCAGCCAATTGATTAAGCGGTAATAATCTGAGCATTTTTTTTTTATTTTCCATGATACACAAAGCTTACTGACTTATGAAAAAAATCTATTGATTTTGAAATCATTGCAATCATGGAAATATATAAAAAGTTATGTTTATTTTAAATGCATCTTTTATATGAAAGTCATGGCTAATGCAATTTAATTATGCGATAATATGCAAATTTAATTACATTTAGTTTTTTGTTTAAGCATCGATTTTAAAATGGAACAATCGATATTTTTGCTCTTATTTATCTTCGAACTTTCTAATTGTTTATTTGCTTTAATAATTTCAGTCTCCAAAAAAAAAAAAAGAAAAGTGTAGATTACTTTTCTTTTAGTTTCTCTACACTTTATTTGTATACGATATAATCGAGAACCTTTCTCCTCCAGAGTGATTTCAATTTTATATTATAAAAAAATGATGTTAGCATTAAAAATAACTACATGCTATAGATTGTGTTATTCTAATAAATTGAAGAATTTGATTTGATAAATATTGACACATGTGATGTTTTTTTTTGTTTTATTCACTGATGCCAACAAAATAAAGAAATTACCAAAGCACTCTAGAGAAGAAAAGTTCTTGACCATATGGTATATTTATATCTTATGCAATCGACCAGAGGCCTTTCTGCCTGATTAAAAAGTTCTTTTATATTCTGCAGTTTTGAAGTATGTAAACCACTTGGCAACGTGGAATTCATCCCAGCTCCGTACGTCACAGAAAACAGCAAAATTTCAATCCTCCTCCCCATCGAGGAAACGGATGTAGATCAAGCGAAATTATTCATTGAAACCTACACGAAAAATGTGATGGAACACAAAGAGAAAGCTTTACTGATGTTGGTATTCCTTTACCAATACAACACCTCATCGAGCAAAGGGAATGATATTTTCGGGGATATCAAGGAATTAGCAGTTAGGACGAGCAACAGGTTTCACAGCGAAGACACGAAAATTGCCTGGGTGTCGATCAGGTTGCCGGGGTATCCGAGATTCGTCAGTTTGGGCGAGTTCAAGGTGTTGAATTTCGCTGTGATTGATCTGGCACTGAGGAAAATCGGATTGGAGAGTTTGATTCTTGTTTTGGGTGTTTACACAGAAGTTACCGGAGATTTTCTCAACAGGGTAAAATAAATATTTTTAAGGATTAATAATTCTTTCAATAATGTACATGTTAAACTTAACATTTTCTGTACGGAATAGCCCTGAATGATTAGTTTAAAATATTTACAATAATTGCAATATTTTAATTAATAATTCATAATTTTAATATTAATCTTATCATTAATGTTTATTTCCATTGTGCCCTCACAGGTGCGAATGAATACCATCACAAACTTTCAAGTCTTCAGCCCTATTCCATTCAGATTCTACCATCCAGAAATAGCCCTCTATGAAAAACTAGAAATTAATAAGAACTCCGGGCATTTCGACAGGGAGGAATTCAGGTTTTTATCTTTTTATGCCAAAGATTATGTATACGGTAAGTTTTCTTTATTTACAAATAAATTATTTAAGAAGCAATTACAATAAGAAAACACGTTTTGATTTTATTTATATAACAGAATATTTGCAGTGGCTATAATTTCGACATACACACAAGTAACATGATAATGTCATATTAGTCGAAAGAATAGTCACTAATAGTGTTTTCTACTTAGAAAAAATCGGGGTACACCATTGTGCACTGATTGAGAGCTGTGACGTATTGCATCACCCTGTTCTAAATTCAGTCCAAGCTGCACCTTCAGTGGATGGGGCAAAGGGCAACTATGAAATTTCAAATTGGAACCCCCATGTTTTATTCAAGAATTGAATTCTAGGGATAAAAACACATAAGATTTTATTGAAACATTATTTTTATTCATAACAGATGGCGCTGTAATCGCAAAAATAAATTTAACATAAATAAGTTAGAGGCTTTTAATCATTCTTTTCTTCGGTTGTACACTTCCATCAGTAGAAAAATAATTAACAACTACAGTGAAAGAATTTGAAATATCAATATTGGCCCCAGCCACTGAGGATGCGGCAAGGGGCTGAATTTGGAACGGGATGATGCATTAATTTTTAGTCAAGTAATGTTTTTTCGTACGACATGTATTTTTGGAGTTATTTTGATTTATCAGGTATACCTGGTATAGAGTTTTAAAGTGTTTTTTAATTGAATTTAATACAATGTATAATAAATTAGAATCCACAACCATCAATAATAATTGTTACAATTTTTTTTTTTTTTTTAGCTAGGAAAAAATCTCAACACCTCGTACCGTTGACACGCACCGACAACGACATCACCAAAATAGTAACCGACCGTTATAAAGACAGAGGTAACGTTTTTGAAATGTTTCTCAAGTTCTCTCAGCACTTGAGCCATCTGCGTGCACCAGAAATGTCTTTGAAAGTGCGTTTCAACGAGGCTGATATTGATGGAAACCGGAAAAACTGTTTTTTGGGCACGCAGTCGCAGCTCGCCAAGTTCCTCTTCAGCGATTTACACTAAGATTAAGGGAGCAATTGTGTATTTTTGAAACTGGTACAGTTTTATGTATAAGTTCTGAGTTATTTGAGGAGTTAGTTTCATGGGGATTTGTTAATTGTGATTGAATTTAAGTTGCATACATATTAATAATGGATATAAAGAAAACAAGATAACTTTTTTATACCACTTGGATTTCTATTAATCATGACTGGTTTCGATAAAAATCTAAGTGGTATAAAAAAATTATTTTGATTTCATTATATTCGATATTGAAAATGTACCAGCAACTTAATTCTAAGAAAATTAATAATGATTAAATAATTTATATTCCATTTCTCTAAATAATATAAAGTAGAGAAAAAAGATTAAATAAAACACTCTAAAATTTTCTTCACTAAGAGTTTATTTGTACCAGAGATCCATTGATAATGATCACTTTGTGTTTGAAATGTACGTCTGGTATAAGTAAACACCCAGTGAAGTGAAGTGAAGTGAAGTGAAGAAAACTTTATTTAATCAAATCATCTTCACATAATTCGCCTACAGTTATTAGAGAAAATAATAATAATTATGGATTTTCAAAAATTCCACTTATACATGGGCATTGCCATATTTTAACCACTCCACCCAGTAACTTTTGTATATTCAAATTGGGGGACAATCACACCATTTATACTACAACCAGTTCCTCCTGGAATGCACCAGAAACTTCTCGCATGTTAGTGTAGCGCTAAACCTGCACATCAATGGAGCGGACAAAACAAATTTTATATTTACCATGTGTCTGGATAGTCAAGTAGAAAAAAGAAATGTAAATTATTTTATCATTAAATGAGAAGAATGTGGGTAAGTTAACAAATTATAATTTAAAACATAATATTAATGAGGGATTAGCATTTAACAATTCCCCAATGAAAAGGCTGTCTTTGTCTCAAATAATTCAAAAATTTCCTAGACTTAAATGTGATTCAAGATATATTTTTTATAAATGTATATGTTTAGACAAACATGTGGCATTCCTAGATTTTTTAATACTCATAAGAAAATAACGACTTACATTTTAAGCAAACATGACAAGAGTATTTTTTAGATCAATAAAATATTATTTAATGATTATTTTGTTATAAGTCCATAAACCTTCCTAGTTTAATAAGTTTTTGAGTTTCAAGAGAAAATTGGCAAAATTTAAACAGAACTAGGCAATGGGTGGGGCTAGGAATGGGGGGTCGGGCGGACCTTGCTAATCCCAGAAGAACTAACCTATGTTTACAATAATTGCTATTAATGAAAGTAATTTTGCTTTGAATAAATTTTCAAAAATCATACAAGCTAAAAAGGATCTTTAATTTCGAAAACAAAACATGTATTTATATGGTTTACCATGGAAGGAAAGTGAACATGTGTTTTTAATTGCTATTGGAAGCTAAGGTATCTAAGGTAAGCCGATATTAAATTAAGAAAATGGTTACTTAATTTCAATTGTGAAGGTGAAAAAAAAAACGTAATATAATCACTGTATTTGTGTATATTTTAAAATCGTTTTATACATATAGGTTCTTATAACAAAGAATAGTTATTTAATTATAAAATTATACACTTCTCACATTATTTATTATATTAGACATCACTCGTATATTTTACAGGCAGTTTCCATTCTTAGTTAAATAAATCTGAAACATAAAAAAAGTATTATCCAGAGGCAACCATCATTTTTTCTATAATTTGAAAAAAATATACTCTCATATAATTGTTTTTTTTTTTGTACTAAAGAGGAATGTGTAACACAAGATAACCTCAAAACTTGCAAAATTAATTGAAGTATAACAATTAAATATGGTAATTTTCATATGCGTACAGATTGAAAGGGGATTAATATTTTGGACTGAGATAAGAAGCATTGCTTTTGGTAACTACAATTGCTTATATTCAGATTTTTTTTCTTTTCCATCGAACACCCAAAAAGATATAAAGAAGAATTTACTTCTATATCTCCACAAAATATCGTCATGCAAGGGCCTCAAAATCAAGATTGATACTGATCCCAATGATTCCCTCCCTTTATGATCAGATTAAACAAGTTTCCAATATAGTCCGTAAAAGATGCTTGGATTTTCATTTACTTGAAAATTACCAGAATTATATCATTTTCAAAAAGAAGTTTTTTTCAACAAATTTTGTTCGATTATGATAACATTTATTTTAAACAAACTTTGAAAATGCCAACATTCTCTTTTTTCTGTCAAAAAAGTTTTTGTTTGTTGAAAAATATTAAAAATTGTTAGAGCCATACAGAAAACAAGCTTTAAAATTCTCGAAGAAGAATGTGTTTATTTTGCTTTCCAAGCAACTTATCTTCAACCAGCCATTTATTCAACCAGTCATTTATGGGGATAAGTTGCTTGGAAAACAAAATAAACACATTCTTCTTCCAGAACTGCAAAGCTTATTTTCTGCAAAGCTCTAACAATAACTTGAACAATTTTTATCATTTTTGCTTTAAGCCTTCAATGGCTGATTTTAAATATCGGCTAGTAATTCATTTATTTGCAGCGTATATTCTTAGATGTAATGGGTCGTCTTATGTGTCCCGTTTTTGGTTATAATTTGGAAAGTATATTGAAAAAGGGCTTCTGCCACACATTCTACACACCTAACCCTTTGTTTTATTCCAACAAGAGAGAAATATTTTTGTTGATTGAGAAAAGTAAGATACCCCTTAAATAAACATAATGATGGGATATCAATAGAAAAAAGTATTTATTCGCTTGGTTACAGTTATTTAAATAAAAATAATTATATAAATTATTTCCTCTTTAGCTAATTTAATTTAACAACTTTAAATTATGTAAGGTAGAGCTGTACTGGCGAGAGATAGATCCTGAAACACGTCTCTGCAGATGGCCTTATATTATGTAATGTTTTTTTCTCTTTACATTTAATATTCTCGAATCAAAAAAATGTTGCATCACGCAATATGATTTGCAACAGCAAGTGTCCATTATGTAATTCAATGTCTGGCGGGATGCTTGCCTGAGAAGTGTTACATAAGTCAAAATGTCATGGTAGCTAAAGAGGAAATAATTTATTAATTATTCTTTTTATTTAATAGTTATGGAATTTATGAGATTATGTGGTAATATTTTGATAATATTTGTTTTATTTCTTACAAAATTAATCGGAATCCGATCCGGACTCGGAGAGACACAGGTCCTCGTTGAGGAGCTGCGTCGGCATGGACATCTTGTTGTGTTGCTGCGGCGCGCCATTGTGCCCGTTGCTCCGACTGGGCGGTGGCGGAGGGGCCGGCTGCTTGGCCTCCGTGCCCGAGTCGTTATCGCTGTCCGACCCGCTGGACGAGTCGCTGCCCGACGACGAGTCGGAGATCTCCCCTATGGCGTTGTGCTCGTTATCGGAGAAACTGCCAAAAGTGGAAGGTAGGTTGTTGTGGGTGGTGGGCGCGGGCGGCGGCGGCAATGGATCGTTGAAATCTTCGCCTATCATCGGCAGGCTCGCCAGCGCACTTTGGGAATGAGACCTGCGAGAAATCGAGGAACTTCTTTCATTAACGTTATAAAGAATTATAGAAAAAAATAAGTATACATTCAAATTAATAAGTAATTGAAAATTTAACAAACATAAAAAAATTATATCCATTGGTTAATAGCCAATTGGCATGTACACTCAGATGCAAAAAAAAACTGGTCATTGTTTTTTTTTTGCCAGAAAAATCCGGCACTTTTTTTTTTAGTAGTAGTAGGATGTAGAAAAAAACAACAACATATGAAACTCTCTCTTCTACCTGGTGAATGCAGGCAAAATTTAGACTCGTCAGTAAATAGTACAGCCATTATGCCAATGTCCAATTGAAATGTTTGCAAGAAAATTGGAGTCTGGCTACTCTTGACGTTGGTCTAGCTGCTAGTCTACAAGATTTTAATCTTAATTGTCTTCGGTGAACTGTCCACACATTCACAGCTGTACTAAGAACCTCACGGAATTGATTTCTGATTTCCACTGAAGTCACATGACCATTCCGTAGAGTAGTACTGATACTCAAGTTTTTTTGGGGGGAAAAAATTACCCAATGACCCGTTTTAATTGCAATCTGAGTGCATCTATGCATCTGAGTGTTATGTGAAGTTCAGTAATTTGCATGAAACAGTGACATAAGGATTATAAATGAATGAATATTTGAATAACTAATTTTAAATACAAAATAAATATGCAATAAAAAAAGTAATTTTCTAAAAAAATTAATTTACATTGTGTGGTCTAACAACATACATTTTGTTTTACAAATTCAACATTCCAACTTCTTCAGCTAACATTGCAAGAAACAAAATACTAACCATTGGTTATTTAATCTTCTTTAAAGAAATAACAATTTTTCTCAATTTTATTTTTTGTCTAATAAATGTACTAAAATATTTTTGGGGTTATCAAGTTATACTTACTCATGAGAGTCTCTATCCCGTTTGGGGGATTTCGGATGTCCAGGGGACGAATAGTTGGGATTAGGGCTGGCGTGCAGCGGCGAATGTTTGGGCGGCACCAGGCTGGTTATGGGTCTGTCAGGTCTCCGGCTACCCGTCGACACCCTCGTCTTGTTCGACTGCCTCTGGCCTATTGGCGGTGTCTGCGGCCGGCTCGACGTCAACGAGGTACGCTCTGAAGAACTCTGACTTCCCCTATCTAATAATAAACAAACATTTTTACATCTTCATACATAAGAACTTTTGTTCAACCATTAGAAGATACTTTTTGTAGTACAATATGATTGAGAACTTTTCTCCTCTAAAGTGCTTCGATTTTTTTTTCTTTACTTTAGATTTTGTTGGCACCATTGAATAAAAGTAATAACTTAAAAAAAAGTAGTACTTGGGATAAAGACAATTTAATAAAGAACTTGAATTTCATAACATATACAAGGCATTCCAGTAAAAAGTAACATTTTCCCATAGGCAGACATATGGGGCTATTCTGTAAGTTTAAACGTATACTTTATTTTTTTATCATCACAGTCTAAGCAGCTTTTTAAAAAAAGTATATACATAAAATGTAAATTATATTAATAACATAAACATTAAACTTAACATTCCTTGTACGGAATAGCCCCGATTGAGTATACAAACTTTCATACTAAACTTAATTTTGTATCATGAATTTTTTATGAGGTAAAAAATTACATAGAAAAAATGACTTGTCATTCTGTAACTGACATTGAGTTTACTAAGCTTCATATAAAACTTATTTTTGTATCTTGAATATTTTAACAGATGAAAGCTGGAAAACATTATCAATTACACTGTATAACTGTTAAATAATAGTAAATATGAATCACAATGCAATTTTTCTTCAGTATTAATTTGAAATATCTTTACCTTGCGGTAACTGTGGTTTAGTCGACTCACTCCTAGTCTTCTTCACCTGTATGTTGCTAGACAACTTCTCCAGCGTGATCTCGCCGGTCACCTTGTCTATAATCAGGACGCATTCTTTCTGGAAGGGCTTGTGCGAGCCTTTGAATACTGTCTGAGGCACACCAGCTCCATCTAAGAAAATAAACACACTCATTAAGAAATTTCATGCATACATTAAAATATTCAAAATTGAATTAATTACAATATTTGGTTAAAGATTAATCAGAATTATTTTTATATCCATTATCATTTTAGTTTAAAAAAATATGTTTAAATCTAATTAAGGGAAGTCAGGATACAGCCAGCACTATCATAAGATCAATTGGTCTAATTTTTTAGTAAAATTCAATAAAAAAATATATTTTTTTCTGGCTACAACACTAATGCAGCTCTAATCTACTGTAAAACCATAATTGTTACTGTAGAATAGAGCCTTTTTTTATTAAGCACAATTTAGTGCCTCCAAGCTTATGGCGTGCCTGAGTGCAATACAAAGGAACACTATTATATTTTGAAATTAATTAAATTAAATTAAATTAAATTAGAGATTTCAATTCCGAATACTTGATGTCATTCAAACTCCTAATTTTCTCCTTGAAAATGATTTCCTATTGAAAGTTGTGAGATAAAACATTTATTAATTAATTCATAACTTTGGTTGTTTGAAAAATATTTCACAAGAAGTTATAACATTTATTAAAACTTACCTAAATGTGGAACGGTAACAGTCACTTGATTATTGTTCCCTACATCTACTGTGGCAATTTTGTTGATATCAACGGAAGCAGGTTTAAAATCATCTATTAAAATAAAACTAAATTAAAAAGTAGTAATTCAAATTCACATCCTAAGTGATTATATTATAATAAAATAAATAATGTTCATTCGCACAGGTTTCCATTAAAAGTTTTAGTTAACCGACTAAAACATAAATGTATGTGTTACCAAAATGCACACACCAAACAATTATGTTATAGTTAACCTAATAATATAAGAATGTGGTGAAAAGTATTTGGTTATTTAATTAGAACATAAACTAACTCTGATATTAACCAGAAGTAAGGAATTACGAATGAAACGGTGTTGCAACAGTAAGTCCAAGTTCAGTCTCCATGTTTCAAAATTGCTTCAACTTTGTCACAATAGTTGGGACTCATTCGGAATCCCACTACCGATGCAAAAAAACATGATACTTATAATAATTGTTTATAATTAAACAATAATATGTGATCAAGAACTTTTTCCTCTAGTGTTGATTTTTATCTTTCTTTTACATTTTGTTGGCATCAGTAAATAAAAACAAATAAATGTCTTTATCAAATAAAATCCTTCAATTTGTTAGAATGACATAACCTATAGTGTTTAGTTACTTTTATTGCCAACATATTTTTTTAATAAAAAAAATCAATTCACTATAGAGGAAAAAAGTTCTCCATCATATAGTACTTATATAAGCTCATACGACTTAGGGTTGTTTAATATATTAATATTTTATCTGAAATTACAGACCAAATATTTATTGGTGATATTTAAGTTTTCAGTTTATAAATTTTATCTACATACATCGTATCGTGTGGAAAGCTCCGGCTTTGGAATTGGTGAAACTCTGCCCTATCTTTAACTCCCGCGCTTCGTTCCCGAGGTGAAACTTGTCGGCCATGTCTCACACAAATGCCATTTCACTTCACTTTTCGACACATCTAAAAAGTAAGAAACATGGAAAAATGAAAATATGTGGAAAATAACCAACACTAAAAACAGTAGTCTTCTGATTGAAAGGTTTGTGAAACTAAGGTTAGAAATTTTACAGAAGAAAGTTTTACTCCAGGTTACTTGGATAATCAAAATAACCCATCAAGAAATGTTTATTCAAAATTGTAAAGCTATTTAAATCAAACTGGATGAATATTTTGTAACACATAAGCCGCAATTTTTAATTGAGGCTTAAGTTTGTTTTATTTAAGCTTTATTTGTATACTCTCCGTTCTTGGATTATTTTCAAATGAAACAATAACTAATAGTTTTA
Organism: Philonthus spinipes; assembly: GCA_963082785.1. Taxonomy (NCBI): domain Eukaryota; kingdom Metazoa; phylum Arthropoda; class Insecta; order Coleoptera; family Staphylinidae; genus Philonthus; species Philonthus spinipes. The sequence continues at coordinate 16,261,277 of OY720315.1, forward strand.
CCATTAAAATAGAACAAACATTTGTATTACTTTAGCAAATATATATCAAATCACATTTATTAAAGTTGATGTATCTAGGTAAAGCTTAAGTTAAAGATGCAATTGAAAAACAGACCATGGAATTATTTCTACTTTAAACAGTAAAAATAAAGAAAAGCTGAATTATTTATATTTCTAATAATAGAAATTATAGTGATATGTGATTAATGAAGAAAAAATATTGTAATACAAACATACCTTAAATTTGTGTTGATATAAAGAGAACTTCAATCAAAACAACTGTATAAAATGTAACACTCGCCTTTTAAGTTTAAAGTAAGAAGAAATAGTGACAAAAAATGTTATAAATGTTATAATTTTACAATAATTTCTAATGTAATTGAAAGAGTAATATTTATATTATATTCCTTTATTCACTTCTTTATTTTACATATCTTTTTTAAATATAAAGAATACATTATGCTCAAAATGTACATATAGTATTTAAAGTAAATAAGTCAAGAAAGGAATATAATAAAAATGATACTAATCAGGAACATTTTCGCATACTCACCAACAAATATCTCCAATTGAAACATAAAATTGAAAGTATTTCATTTCAAAGTAAAAAAGAAGGTGGTAATGCAAAAGAAATGATTTCAAGCTAGGCTGACTGTTAAAATAACAGTATTAACTGAAGAAATAATGGTGAAGTGTGACTAATGAAAAAATATATTGGGGATTAAACTTATCACACATTTGTGTTGGTATAAAAGAGAATCAGAAAAAAAAGAACAGAAATATATTTTAATTCTATTTTGCTGTTGTTTAAAGTACGAAAAAGTACTCAGAAAATTTATTATTTTAAAAAAATTGCAATCACAATTTCTTAATTCCTACTAATATCAATTAAAACTGTGCTAAGAATACATCAAATATAAATCAACTCAAAACAGGAATGTTTTCATACGAACCTCGCTGATTTCCAACGTGCAAAAAAGAAGGGTGTTATTGCATAGGAAATGGTTTCAGGTTAGGTTGGTCGAGTGGACGGAAACGTCGGTGTTTCGGTAATTTCGAAAAAGTCTCTGGGGAGGATTTTAGGGGTTTCGCTTTTGGTGCAGCGGCGCGGACTTACCAGCGTGGTCACTTTCGGTATTTTCGGAAATCCGTCGATTTTTTTGGCAAACATATGAGCACACACGTATCGAAATGTAATTTATTGACCTACTTTTACGCTTTTTGACAGCCGACGGGAAAACTCGGAACTAACGAGATTTCCCTTTTACTGGTTCATATCCATGCTAAATGTTAATAAACTATTCAAATATATTTTAAATATAAATATATAAATTAATATATATACAATAAAAAAAATATATTGGGTTTTCCCTTCTCTTATTCTAATTTAAAATATATTAATAAATAAAATCTATTGTATGTTTTATGCGTTCAAGAAAAACTTATTTTAAGTAAACAATACAGTGGTTGAAAAAAAAAGTGTTTCATTAATAAGAATATCAAGTCATAATAATTTAATTCTCGGAAATTTAAATAAACATAAACATGAGAACTTTCTCATTTGTATTTTGAATATTATCCTAGTATTTTAAAAAGAAACAATGAATTTAAAAACATGATCCCACTACGATTATTGATTTATTTATTCTTTATAATGTAATGGCCTCAAATAGAATAATAGAAAATGAATTATTTAAATATACGTATAATTCAAACAATGCATTTTCACAGTATGCAGTAAAGAAATAATATTATTTAATTACCCCTTGTATTACGGTATTTTGAAATTATTTACAATAATATTTAAATAATTATGTTCACTTTAAAAAAATTATTTATTATTTATTTATATTTAATTTGCTTACATACTTCTGTAATTTTGTTTCCAGTTCTGTAATTTTGCTAACAGATTTCTTTAATTCAACTTCCAGTTCTCTGTAATTTTACTTAAAGATTTCTGTAAATCTGCTTATAGCTCTCTGTAATTCTACTTCCAGTTAACTGTATTTTGCTTAAAGATTTCTGTAAATCTGTTTATAGTTCTCTGTAATTCTACTTAAAGATTCCTGTAATTCTGCTTAAAGTTTTCTGTAATTCTACTTAAAGATTCCTGTAATTCTGCTTAAAGTTTTCTGTAATTCTACTTAAAGCACTCTGTAATTTTACTTATTGGTTTCTGTAATTTTCTTAATTAATAGAAATCTACAATTTTGTCACTGAATATTATAAACACCGAAATTTCGATCTTTGGGAAAACTGCCAACGCCTTGGTGAGGTTTTTCTTTTTTGCTTTTCATTCTTTTTATTTCGACAACAAAACCGGCTCTTGCAAGAGAAAATGGTGCCGGTGTTTGCGTCGACGGAAGAAAATTGGATTCGCACGTGCAAGAGCCTCGCCTAGTGGTATTAGCAATGCTCATAAAATAGCACGAGTCCAGCAGTGATTTGTATTCTTGTTGAAAAGAGCCCCCCGCAAAAGCTTCACCAATGAAAGAGGCATCGCCGCCTGTCTCCGCAATGGCCACTCCGACCAACAGCAGCGGAAATCTGGTCGATGAATTCGAGGAGGCCTTTCAGGTAAGCACAATAAAATAACGCATAAGAATTAATCGAAAGAAAAGTATCCCCACTGAGTAAAATGGGTATAATAATGTTGCATTAATATTTAATGTTGTTTTTCAACATTATTTGTTATTATTTTGTCAGTGAGTAATTTAAAAAAAATAGTAAAAAAATCATTGCTGTTTATTGATTTCATTTTAAATAAATCAATTTGTATTGGATTTGAACAAAGTCCTCAGCTGATGTATTATGCTCAAAAATCAAATTCTTAATAAGATCACAATAACTTTAAAATACACATTGTAATTAGACTATGGGTTGATTTACAATCGCCCAAGAATGAGAATGGAAGCAGGATTTATGTGTATCGATTCACAATTGCCTGAGAAGGTGTCTTACGGACTTTTTGTATACGATCCGTTTTCATTCCTGGGCAGTTGTAAATCGGTCCTATGTAAGCTCCAAAATAGGTTAATTCTTAATATTATTCTAATTTTTATGTTGAAATAGTTTTTAATTGAGTATGTATTCAACAGCACTGTTTAAACGTGCTGACAAAAGAAGAAGCTGTCCCCACAAGCGACAAGGATGAAATCCGGGTGGAAGTTGAGCAGACGACTTTACGTTTCATCGACCTGGCGAGACAGATGGAAGCCTTTTTCCTGCAGAAGCGCTTCCTTTTATCCGCCCTGAAACCCGAGATGATTGTAAAGGAGGACATCAACGAGCTCCGACTTGAGCTAGCGAGGAAGGACGAGCTACTGAAGCGGCACTACGAAAAGATTGCCGTCTGGCAGAATCTCCTCACCGATTTGCAGAGCTACGCGAAGAGCCCCGCCGCTCAGGGGGCTTCAACGCCCGGACTGAACATCAGCAGCGGTTCTGTCCCGCAGAGCCCAATGGGCGGGCCAATTCCCGGGAATCAGACCCCGAACTCGATGGTCGGCATTCCCAACCAAATGCAGCAGCAGCAGATCCAGCAGCAAATACAATTGCAACAGCAGCAAATGCAGCAGATTCAACAGCAGCAGATGCAGCAAATGCAGCAGATGCAGGTAGACCGACGTTAAAATTTTACACACGTTTATGCAATTTGAAAGAAACGAGTCTAAGTCAGAGATTTTTTGGACTGATTAAGTAAATTTAAAAAACACGGCCGGCCTAAATAAAGAATATTTGAAAACAGAAGACAATACTTCCTTTTGAGGAAAGTAAAAAAATACAATCAATTTGTATTTAAAAAAAGAGAAAATTAATATTTAATAAAAATGTTATTTTTAATTTACAGAGTTTTTCAATTATATTTCCTGATTGATCAAATGGAATTTACTATATTTCAAGTCAAATATATGTCAACAGATATATTAATAATATAGTAATATATTTGAGATAAAGGGAAATATATTTGATCAGAGCCTACTAAAATACAGGCCGGAATATTGAAGTAGGGAGTCCGAAATTTCGGACAAAAGAATATATTCTCATACGAACCATCGTGAAAAAACATCTGTCGATGATATTAAGTTTGTTGTGTTACATATTTACATAAACATTTACACTCGTCGATTGTGTTTTTAAAAAATGATCGATGGAAACGGCATTTTTAGATAATTTAATTCTCTCACATGTATTAGAAGATACATGCCAAATTTGGGATTTTGTTATCATCTAAATAAAATTATTAATAATTTTAATATCCATTATTTACAGTAACTGATTTGTTAATGGAAATTTTAAATTTCTATGATTTTCTATTGATTAGAATTTAACCAGCTTGCATGTCTCGCAGTCTTCTCCACTCTAATATTCCGCCTTTATTTTTAGTAAGCTTTAATTTGATTTAAAGTGAAATACAGTTGAAAAACTCTGTAACTTTGAATGAAAAAAACAACACTTTCTTCAGAATAAACTAACCGAAAAAGTACATAAAATATTATGAAAAGAGGGTTGGTGTTTTCATTCCAAGTTTGTGTCTTAATTCGAGGGAAAATTCAAACAAATAAAAACGGATAATCTACTGGCCTAATTAACAAAAAAAAAAGAAGAAAACCACAATTTCGAGAATGTGGTGAATTTTTATACTAATATAAGAATATCGATATGTGCAGAGAATTTTATGTAACATCGAAATAATTAATTTTAACATCCTTTATTTCTTTTGTTAGTAAATGAGACAGCATATTTAAATGCTGAAAGATTGCAGGAAGGTTTTAATAATTATTATGTCAGGAAAATAATTATGGTTATTTGATTTTATTTATTAATTATGTTTGAAAGTTATAATTTCTACTAACCAGGATGTTCATATATAAAGTAGCATTAAACATTAATGTAACCAGAGCTTTGGATTAAGAATTTTCTGTTTTAGACAGGAGTCAGAAATCGGTGTTAGGAGGCACTTTTTATAATATTTTAAGACATATTGTGACCTTCTTTTCTAGAAGAAGGTATTTTTTTTTTTAAATTAACGAGTTACAGTGCTTCGTAACAACATTAAAAAATAATGTAGTATTAATGCAACACAATTTATGACCATTTTGTTTAGAAGGACATTGGCAAGAAGTTGAAAAATTTTAGTAACTTGTAGATTTTAAGGAATATGTGATCACTTACATTTCTATATGAAATTAAATATTCAAATTATGCTTCCTAAATTTCATCTTTTTGCATAAGTAAACTAATTTATAAATGAAAAATTTATAACAGGCTTAGATTAAGTTTAATCTATTTAAATTAACATTAGAAATATTTGGCTGTATTCGGTTTTACATAAAAGTCTCTGCATACATTTTTTTTTAATTATTATTATTGTACCGGAAGTGATATTGAGATATACCAAACTTTACTTTACTAACTCGTAGTTTTATATTCCTATTTATACACATGAACTCGAATCATTTGCACGGCAGTTTGCATAATTTATGTTGGCAATTGAAATTGTTTTACTTAAAAAAGTTGAATCAACAAAAATCAGAGTTTCTTAATTAAGAATAACAATGTAAATTAATTCTGAATTAATTGTTACTCGGACAAAAGAATAAATGAAAGTGATGATCTGGATGTGTAAATATGCATACTGGGTGTTTGTCCCAAAATCAAGCGAGCATTGGAATTTACATAGAATTTGATTTTTTTGCAAATAATTTATCAATTAATATTTCTACCTCTAATGACAAGTATCGATAGAAAAATAATTTTACGTATTAAATATTCATTAGTAATAATCGGAATATTGCAATTTATTTAATTTTTGTTTTAAAAAATTTGTAAATACATTTTTTATTTAATTTCTCGCATCTCTATAAAACTTTAACATCAGCAATTGGGCACGTTTATCAAACATAACAGTTCAGAGTTTGTTCATCAGATAATCATGATTGGAACATGATTTTTATTCTTGCGATCACACTATTTTGTTTGATTGTTATGGCTAAAAAAATAATCAATAATGATTACGTTTAGCAGTCCGATCATAAGATAATTTCTCTATAGTTGCCTACTGATAATTTCCTACTGCGCCTGAGGTGCGAATTATTATCTGTAATTTTACACTTAATTGAATGTGAGTTACGTAAAGATTTTAAAGATATATGAAAACACTTTGTACATTTCTTCACTTATTTTATGAAAATGTTTTTATATGTCTGTAATTTTATTGTCGCTGAAAAATGAAGCACAGGAAAATATTTAAAATGTGCATTTTTTTTTTCTGCTTACATTTTATTTTCACTGTCGAAGGCTTTGTTAGGATGAGAGGAGAAATAAGCAGTGAGAACAAAACGTTATCAAAGATTACTTATAAGTATAAGAAGGTAAAGATGATCCGCATATTTATTTGGATTCGTAAATTGGCCAATATGAACAAAAGTATTTAGTACTGTAAATATATGATGAGAACAAAATTTTCCAGTTGTGTTTCAAGTTTGACACACTTATTATGTCTTTTGGGTTATTCCTGTATTATCTTGTAATTCATACTTTTAATTTGTTGGTTCTGTGAAGAGAAATGTAACAATAATATAACAATTCAATTTATTTATTTAATTTGTTGGTTTTGTGGAGAGGAATGTAATAATAATATAATAATTCAATTAATTTATTTTTGTACAATAATCAAATATTAAATAAGAAAATAAGAACTTTATTTTTACACAAGTAGTCATCTGTACAGTATTCCTTCAATGATTGTCAATACATTTCAACGCACTTAACCTAAAAAACGATTTAATTATTAGTGTGTTTATATTTTGACAATGTTGATTTAGATAAAATTATGATTTATTCATCATTTTGACAATCGATTGCCAACATTTCAGTGATAAAAATCCCCTGCTATTGAAACAAGCTTACAACTGTTTAAAGCAGTATTTTCTAAACTATGGTTTCTAGCAAATATTGAGTGGGCCCTTGCGACTGTACACATGAATTTAAAAAAAATATGTTATATTTTTTTTAAACTTCAATTAGAACAAATAAGACAGCATTAAGTAGTTCTATGACTCACCACTAAGGAATTTTTTGTTAGATGGAACCACTGATTTACAGAAAACAGACCATATATTGGGTCATATTAAAAAAAACAGACTGTACATTTTGTTTTAGAACAATAAAAACCAAATTACAATAAATTCAAATTTATTTTACATTATTATTTCAGATAAGTAAGACATTTTAAAAATACCCAGTGAAGTTTGTATCAAACCAAATTTACTAACATAAAATGTGCAAAATGCCAGCCGATGATAGTTTTCGTACTTTTTCTTAAGTTATATATTCTAGTTTTCATCCCAGATTTGTTTTTTTATTTTGGTTCCTCGTTGCTTCTTTGCGAATGCAATAAATGAAAATTAACTTGATGATTAATTAGGGAGGGAAAAAAATTAAAAAACGATGTGATAAAGAAATTTTTATTAGTGATTACCGCACTAGTTGATGAATGCATTATTATTTTGTTGTTTTGTGCATCGAAGTAAACAAAAATACTTGTACCAATTCAAAAATATTTAGAATAATATCTACAAAGGTTTTATTCATAATATATATAAGGTTTTTATTTAATACAATGTTCAACCACCATTCATTCAAATTGTTGATAATGACATATGAAATTAGGCAATAGATGGAGCTTGCGTTATCTTTCTAATTATTATGGTTTATATATAAAGTGTTTGAGAGTTATTATCTACAACAGAATTATTTTAAATTAAAACTTTATTGTATACTAAGATAAACTGAGAAAGATCAAAATGTTTTTCATCTTAGAAATTCCATATAACTATTTTGTGTATAAACCACAAGATGGAGGGGCTGACTATACATAATATATTTTGCTACACATAATATTATTTTGTTTGTAATACAAATTCTTCATAATTTATGTGGACCACATTTTTTCCAAATTATTTTCAAATGGTTACAACTTTTTTATTATGCATCAAAATATACAAATTAAGAAGAAAAACATTTTTAACTTTGTTTCTATAACAGCATTTTTATATTTAGTGACTATAAATTCAACAATTTACAGTGTCGTTATCACACTAAAAAAATACTTTGACAAAACGAAAACGTTGAATTTGTATAATTGAACTTTTTATTTGTGATTATAGTTTTGTCATCATTTAATAAATAACAAAGTATTACTTTCATTAATTTAATTCAACAACCAATATCTGCCTGCACAATAAAAAATTTCGCACGTACACTGTACCTGCCATCTAAGGTGCATTTTGCCGAGGTTTGGATAATTGATGATGGTTCAACTAAATTTATCAATTAATTGGTCAGAATAATTGGGAGATAATGCAAGCAGCATCTTTTAAATCACTTAATTGGTTTTCATGCTTTTTGATAAACAGGATAAGTTTGCCATCCTTTCAGTTGACAAATAACAATTTGTTGTGTTTACGTTGTAGAATCAAATTGTTGACGATTTTACTTCAAAATTAGACAATGGACAGCGCTCTGTGTGATTTATTAAATTTATAATTCTTATGAAAATATTACTTCTTAATTGTTGATGCTTCCATTTTGCTAAACATCATAATTTACAATAATAAAAACAGTTTGATTTTGTATAAATAAACCTTTTATTTGTGAATATTGTTTGAGCGTCAAACTGACACTTTGATAATCACACGTTAATGACTTTTAAACAATAGCCACAAATATGAAAGAGAGCCAGATTTTCAAAAATGTTTCACCATAGGTTTAGTGAGATATTAATTAATCATAAAATTAATCGATCTCTAAATTCTTAAAATTATATTCTAAAATTAAAACATTCTGTAAAAAGCTACAAACAAATGTAAGCATTTTATTTATATAAAAGAGGCATTATTTTCGAATAGATGAAGTTAAATCTAATTAAAGGAAACTGTGGTTGATTCTATTTATTATTGAATTGGTACGCAACCGCTTTTTATTTAATTAATTAATACCCGGTTACACAAAAGCAGTTACGTATTTATTAGTCGAATAAAACAAAAAAAACATTGATTAAAACAATTTAGTATATTATTTGGCTTATTTCTATTGTCCTGTATTTCGTTTTATTCGAAGAGTGAATATGTTTAATCGATTTATTGAAGATCGAAGTGAAACCGGGTGTGAATCAGTAAGACTTGTCCTAGTTGCCAATATTTGTAGTATAATATTTTGATATGTGTTTGAAAAAAAAATATATAAGTGTTTTTGCTCAATTGTGCCTTTTAAGAAATGTATACTAAAGCTGTTAATAATTAGGATATTGTATAGAGTTCATCCTTTCCATTGTTATTGACCGATTTGAAAGAAGATGTAAAAATCGATATAAATTGTTTTTTCTTTTATTTTATTTTTTTTTTCTTCTCGTATCTCTATTATTTAAAAATAAATACTATCAAGAGTGATAACAATGAGTTTTATTTCAATACATTGGTCTCTTGAACTCTCACACAATATTCCAAGGGTTAACAGTGGGGGTAGTTTTGAAAAAGAAAAATCGGGAAATTTTGCCAGGTTCCACCGGGGATGAGCAGCGGCGGTGCAGTTGGGCCTGGAATGGTGTCACCACAACAAGCGATGTTCATGCAGCAGCAAGGTATGGGCGGACCTAGGGGGCCTTTCGCCCAGCAAGGCCCCGGCGGGGTGCTCCAGGGCCCTTTAGCCTATCTTGAGAAAACGACGAGTAATATAGGTACGTTCTGCCAAAATTTCCATTCGTTGCAGGTTTACGGTTGTAAATTAGATTTGGTTGCAGGAATGACGGATGGACGGAGGTGACGAGGACGTGGGAGGGGGCGCGGCCGTGGAAGAGGCCGAGGTAGAGGACGTGGCCGCGGAGCCCTACCGGAATACGTGTCCCCATAGTCCCCCTCCCGTCCGTACATGGGGACCATCTTTCATCTGCGGCGCATTAACACAAAACTAATCTACTCTTTGTACTTAACATACTTTAAAAGTACAGTATTAAAAAAAACAACCCAAGGATAAAAAAGAAAAATACTATTGTAATTAGTTAGGGATTTTATTACTGCATAACACATCTGTATATATCAATTTATTTTTTTAACTATCACCCCCTATTTAAGTATTCAATACAAAATGGGGGAAATTGTGGGTGTTCGAAAATTTTTATTTTTTCAAGTAGGCTAATAATTATTTACTTAATTGGCTGTCGTATAACTGGCACATCTTGAAAGTGCTTGAGCCGCGGTGCAGTTTTCGTGTACAATAATGAATTATTAAAATTATTATTCAGTCTGCAAAAATTAGCAATAACATATTGTGTGATCAATCCCAACTGTCTGAGATGGGTAATAAAAAAGAACCCTACATAAGTAAACATTTTCATGTTTCTATCAAACATGTTTTAGCAATTAATTTTTTCGTCAAACTGTCTGATGTTGTCAGTCTTGTAGAAAGTTTTACAATAATATTAAAGATTTTATAATTCATTAATTTTTATGATGTTTATTAATTGAATGAAAACACTTTTAATATAAATTTCGAAACAAAATTAAAAATAAATTGAAAATAATTAATTATATTCCCCTCAACAACTGCGACTCTTTTGACTTACGTTACATAAATACTTTACCAAATATACTTCAAATAATGTTAATAGTGTTTTCATTAATAGATTAATCCCTGTGGGACGTTTTATGTTTAACAGTGTTGGACATTAGTCAGGCTAAGCAATTGTCCAGTTATCCCAACTAAAAATTAGTATTACCAACTCAAAACAGTTGACATTGATTTTATTTATATAATTTAATTCACAATAAAATAATCCTGTATAATATTCGATTGAATCAAACACCCTACTTGAGTTTTCGATCACCCATCATTTTAACTCTCTCGATTTAATATTATGTTACTGACAAAATTTTAAATTGTCGCAAAATTTTCAGTCGCACTTAAAATGCAAAATGATTCTACGAAGGAAATGTATTGGAATTGAATGACTAAACTATTTTAAGCAATTTTTATCAAGAAAAAAAAAAACTCTCAATGTTGTAAAAGTGATTTTTATACGAGACACGTTTGTTTCCATTTATTTGTTTTTTCCTGTTACGTCTGTTATGTTTATCAATGTGTAACGTTACCGAATTTCAAAATTGTGATAAATTTAACAAAAAAAAATAATAATAAAAATAATTATTACGTAACATATATATGAAATACAAATTAATCTCTTGTTTTCTTTTTCATATGAATGTGTATTTTAATCCTGTGCTTTTATTCGTTTATTAGAAGTAAATATTATAAGGAACTCAACAAATAATCCACACAGATTTTACCCCCGGAGGGTGATTCGTGGAAACAATTTAATACAGATTCGATAAAAAAAAGCAATATAGGTTAAATGAACTACGAGATTCTCCAAGATAGAAAGTGTTGATTGGGCAGAAACTGTTTTCCTGTGTGCATATGTGGCACTTTAAGCATGAAAAATTTTATGGAAACTTAGATACTTTCGGTATGGTAAATGTTCAGTTTAACGTGTACATTATTAATTAACTTCACATTCTACATATATATATATATCTATAACCAAAGCTGATTAGACTGTTATGATGAAAAATGACGTACATGTTAATCTTAATATTTGCTGTACGGAATAGCCCTGACTTGACATTATGCGTTATAGATCAAATTTTGGATGAATCGAATCTATTACAACAAAAAATGAAGTATATGTGGTTAATAGTGAGAGAACTCTATTAGCTGCCACAGTACCTTCTCATTAAGAAATTGGCCCCATAACTTTCCATAAAGTGATGCTGCAATTGTAAAGGTAAAACTACAAACAAACTATTTTATCATTTTAAGTATAAATATAAAAGTAAGTAGTTAGAAACTGACATTATTTTACAGCAAATTTTATAAAAGTATTATAAACTTAAATCAGTTTTAATCCAATCGTACAAATCATGAAAATAATTTAGAAGACAAGACTTTAAAAAGTTTATAATTTTATTTCTTAAAATAATTAGTTTTCCTGCCTAAAACTCTCCTAAAATGCTCTGTGAATTATTACCAAAGTATTCGAATGTACATTGCGTACATATACTGTGGTAATACCACAAAGAAATTTAATATACATTAGGATTAATGATGGGTAAAATCGATTATGTGAAGAAGCGATTTATTTGAAAAATTTAAAAGAAAATTAATGATGAAATCAAATAATAGTTATAGAAACAGCATTTATAATAATTCTGGTCGAGTTTTTAATCATATATTTCACAGACACGATAAAATTTTCATTCGATTATCAAAAATAATCGATTATTTCGTTTCGATTATTTAAATAATCGATTTTGCCCATCGCTAATCAGGATATAAAAATAAATCTCTATGATTTCCTCTAATCATAGAACAGCATTGATGTTTTCTTGTGGCGCCCTCTGTTTTCAGAAGCGTTAGTTAAAATTTGTTATGATCTTAATTAACTTATAAATTTTACTCATTATTTATAAAAAAAATACTTTTATAATTAAAAACAATAAAATATTATTTATTTTAATTTGTTTATCAATATTTTAATCGTATTTCGCTTAAATTTCATATTCCGCGGAAGTAGATGGCGCCGGTGTGCACGTCTTGATCGGTGCTGTACTTCCTGTCTGTCAAAAAATAGTTCTTTTCGCAGCGTGTCATGGTAGAGTAGAAGGTGAGTTCCCGTTTTTCTCCTAGTTTTAGCTAATTTTAAACCGTAAGTAATCTTTTTAATTATTTGCAACCAGCTAAATAGAAACGCGCCGTGTTTTCGTTAAATGGAAGCGGTTATTTCGTCGATTTTTTCGGGAAATCCGCGAAACCGTGGCCATGTTTGTTAGCACCGCATGGCCGGATCGGTTTCGTTTTTTGTTACGTTTAGAACCGCTTGTGGAATTGCAGGTTGTTATTCGGGAAATTTATCTACTCAATTTTTCTATATTTATGGTCTCGTGTCCCTTTGTTTTAATGGTATATTTATTGATGTATGTTGTGTAATGTTTTTATAGGTTGTGTTTACACTCAAGGCTATGTATTCTTTTCCTGTAGTTTCAATTAGCATACTGAAGAATTCTTTATAGTATAGCCAAGTTTTGTATATTTCCTTTAGTAAACAATTTAAATAAAAATAATAATACAACAGATTTAAATCACTTGAAATTATATCTTAACTTTGTGAATATTTTAAAATAATTACATTTAAGACGAACAACATTTTAGGACTGATATATTCACTTTTGAGTAAATTGCTTAATAACACCGCTCACGAAAATGTCATAATAAATGTATATCCATCCATTCTTTAGTAGTGGAAATCTTTCAGTTGAAATTACTTGATAAATAAACCACACTGAAAAGTAGATAGGCACATATAATGATATAAGACTAAATAAATAAAATAAACTCCCCAATCATTCTGAGTTAGGAAGTTATGGAGTTGATTATAACCTCAAAATATCACAATTAGTCTATTAATGTAATTTACTGAAAGAAAGAACTTGCAAATCTTGTGGCTGGTAGAAGGCTACGAGGTAGATTATTACCATTAAATTAGTAGACAAAATGTGCAAAAGACATTTATAATGAGATTGGTGTTCAGCAATATTACAACAGCCAGAACGGAAACCAGTATCCGAATAATTTAAATTGATGAAAAATAATTCTTCATAGTTGTAAAATAGTGTTTTTAAACCTAAGCCTTACTAAAGGAAATAATTCTGTATGAATTAATCCATTAAACAAAACTTTCACAAATAACAATATTCAACATTAAAGGAACATAATATTCGTTGTTCGGTGATTTTTTTTTTTTTTCAATCGACCTTTGTAACACTGTATGGTGTAAGGCATTGTAAAAAATTAATTTACCATATAATCCAACATTTTTATGGAAATAATACAATTTTCACTTCTGCACAATTATTGACCCTAAAATTACTTGTAAAAAAATTTTGATTGCCATTGTCGTCTTTCATTACCTACAATTGTGATACAATGTTTTTATTTTCTTATCTATCTATTATTTATTTCTTATTATCTATGATTTATGTTTTCCATTTGACTGGATATTTTAAAAAAAATGACAACAAAATCAAATCTAACCTCGAATTGCTGTTTGCATCTATCAAGTAATAACACTACAGTTTTTAGAACTGCAATATTGAAATTTGAATTTTTCATTTCTAGGTTATGTGAAATTATTTTTGTATAATTATCACTAATTAAATATTAGATAATAGCATTTTCACAAAATGCTTCACAATCTGCTTTATTTGTGATATAATTAGTGTCACCAACATCTTAAAAATTCAGTGATAAAATTCAATCAGATTTGATTGAGGTCTACAAATATTTACAGCAAACATATCCGAAATTTGGTCATTAAAAAAAAATACTTTAATTTTTTTACTGTATGATGAAAAAGAACAAAAATCTTCTCAAAACCTAATACCCCTTCAGGTGTGTGCTGAACAAAAATCATAGTTGGCGAAATATGACTTGTCACTAGTTGCATATCTATCAGTAGCATACCGAGTGATCAATCTCAACTGTCCTGAGTTAGCAATATAAAATTTAACTTGGGATTATTAGATGATTACTTAGTCTGATTTATTCTGTATCATGTTATAATTCATCAAACTAAGGTTATATATTGATGTAAATATAAGGGCCGATTCACAATCTCCTGGGAACAAAAACGGATTGTATTCAGAAAGTCCGTAAGGCCCGTCCCAAGCAATTGTGAACTGATAAATGTAAATCCTATGATTCATCATTCTTGGGTGATATTGAATCGGTCCTAAAATTGTCAATGTTTGACATGTTTATAAATTATCAAACATAAAAATGTACTAATAAGGATTTTTGTTGTCAAGAATAGAAAGTTGAAATTTGATAAATCAGTAGATTTGTGTTAAACAGTTACAAACATTTTTTGTTCAGTTAATGTTTAAAATTGAAGTGTTTTTAATTTACTCTGTTATGAATATGGCTATTTTAAGTCTTTTTTTATAAAAAGAGCAAGGTAAGTGCTGCCTGGAATGTTTTTACATATGATAACAGTGCAATAGTCATATTCAACGGAGAGTCCTGCGCGCGCGTCGCCAATTTTCAATTGAATGTGACTATGCACTTCCATTTAGTCATTGTTGTATTCTTTTTTGTTCTAGACACGAACACAAAATGCCACAGAACGAGTATATTGAGCGTCATCGCAAGCTCCACGGGCGGAGGTTGGATTATGAAGAGCGCAAGAGGAAAAGGGAGGCCCGTGAGCCGCACAAGCGGGCTCAAATAGCGAGAAGCTTGAGGGGCATCAAGGCGAAGCTCTTTAACAAGAAACGCAGGAATGAGAAGATTCAGATGAAGAAGAAGATCAAGGCTCATGAGGAGAGAAAGGTTAAGAAGAATACTGAGAAGGTGGCCGAGGGGGCGGTGCCTGTTTACTTGCTGGATCGTGACGTGCAATCGCGAGCGAATGTTCTTTCGAATATGATTAAGCAGAAGAGGAAGGAGAAGGCGGGGAAATGGGATGTTCCGATTCCGAAAGTCAGAGCGCAAGCCGATGCAGAGGTGTTCAGGGTGGTTAAGACCGGGAAGACGAAGAGAAAGGCGTGGAAGAGGATGGTTACAAAAGTTACGTTTGTCGGGGAGGGTTTCACGAGGAAACCACCGAAATTCGAACGTTTCATCCGGCCCATGGCTCTTCGATTCAAGCAAGCACATGTCACACATCCAGAATTGAAAGCGACATTCTGTCTGCCGATTATTGGGGTCAAGAAAAATCCCAGCTCTCCTATGTTCACGAGTTTGGGAGTCATCACAAAGGGAACAGTAATTGAAGTAAATATTTCGGAACTTGGTTTAGTGACACAAGCTGGTAAAGTTGTGTGGGGAAAATACGCCCAAGTTACAAATAATCCTGAAAACGACGGATGTATAAATGCTGTTCTTTTAGTTTAAGTGATATTATTGTTTACTTTGTATTTTCTTCTGTGACTCCTTATTTAAGAAATAAATAAATGAAATGCTATTTTTTATGTTTAATTTTTTTCATTAATTAATTTTAACCCTATAAATTTTACAGTGAAATTAAACGAGCATTGATCAATAAAATTCAATCATACACTTTTTCCAACTGCTAAAATTACTTACACTGTAAGTTTTTGACGAACATCTATTCAAACTTCCCAAACATATATCCCGCGAGCCATTAGATTCCACAATATTTCTTTGTTGCAAAAATATATTTTTTTATTAACTATATGATTTTACAAGGTGGTCAGAATAGATATGATAACCTCTAGGTAGAGTTTATTTATTATTTTCTAGCGGAAAATCTGGAGAAAAATGTATTGCTTAATATTCAAATATTAAATATTTCAATAAGTGTTACTAAATATTAATTGAAAAGAGAAATAATTAAACTGTTATCACAGTTAAGTTATAATTCACATTTTGGATTTGGTTGAAATAATAAATTCAAAGTTATTAAAAAACCAAAATCATTTCTATTAATTTATTTGGCATTTATTTACTTATATTATATGATTATAAGTTGTATGAAGATTGTTTTAAAAATAAAGAAACACTTGTACACTAATATGTAATAAACACTTTTTTATTTTTAATATCAGATGTAAATTTAAAAGTGCACTTATAAATCACATCTTGATCGAAGTGTACATCTGGTATTAAAAATAAAAAAATTGTTTATATTTATTTATTACGTATTAGAATTTTAGGTGTAATCGGGTTAATTGAGTAGTTTGTTAATTCTACTTTTCAATTTACAGGTTACTCTATCACAAAATGCAGATTTTCGTGAAAACCTTAACGGGTAAGACCATCACCCTTGAGGTCGAGCCCTCCGATACTATCGAGAATGTGAAGGCGAAGATCCAAGACAAGGAGGGCATCCCCCCAGATCAGCAGAGGCTGATTTTCGCCGGTAAGCAGTTGGAGGATGGACGCACCCTCTCCGACTACAACATCCAGAAGGAGTCCACCCTCCACTTGGTGCTCCGACTCAGGGGTGGCGCTAAGAAGCGCAAGAAGAAGAATTACTCCACCCCCAAGAAGATCAAGCACAAGAAGAAGAAGGTCAAGCTTGCTGTCCTTAAATTTTACAAAGTAAGTAACGACTACATTTTAAAAAAAGGAATTCAACAATTTTGATGTATATATTTTTTTGATAATGATTTTAAGGGGGATAACGCAGTGAAAGTCGCAAAAAGAGGGCATATTTCTGATTTTTTTTAAACGTTATAGGTTTCGTTTAAAAAAAATCAAACAATTTATTTTATAAATGATAGTACACATTTTTACAAGAATATCATTTTTTTTATTTAAAAAGAAAAACAATATTTGACACTGCTGCTTCATCTGAATTTAGCTTAACTATTATTAGGCAAAAATTTAACCGTATTTCGCTGATTAAAAAAAAAATGTAGGCCACCTAAAAAAGCACAAAACAACAATCTTGAGTACCAACTTTAAAAACAGCCCTGCCATCTATCTTCTATAGATATTTCCAAGCTCATAATTTTAAATTTCTTAATCTGGGTCAAAATTTAACTAAAATTTTACACCATATGAACAACAACTTTTCTCCTGTAGAGTGCTTTGATTTTTTTTTTCTTTATTTTACATTTTGTTGGCACCAATGAATAAAAACAAAACGTCACATGCCACTATTTATCAATTTTTCTATTTGTTAGAACAGCATAACCTATAGCTCCTACTTACTTTTATTGCCAACATCTTTTTTTTTATAAAAAAAATTCAAAGCACTCTGGTGGAGAAAAGAATTTGATCATATGGTATATATTGCAGTTTGATGAAACTAGCCTTAAATGTTGCCACTTATAAGGATTCGAGGGTGGCAGAGGAATAGCTGCTCTGAGACACTATTTAAATGCTATTCAAAATTAATTAACACAAAGTTATATATATAAAGATTGAGATTTTTGTACAAAAAAACATTTATTTACAGTAAAATAAAATACTATATCATTTTGTTTCTACTCAATAAGAACTTTTAAAATAATTTAAATAAAGGTTTTTCAGTGTCAAGAGATTTGTATATGCTGTCTCTTATAATTGGGATGAATTTTTATCATTAAAATTATAACTTCTTTTATATTTAAATGTCTATTTTCTTTTATATGTATTGACTATCCTAAACACCAATAAAGTATTAAACTTTTTATTTACAGTGAAATAATTGGTATTTTACTTATAATTTTTGTTTTCTTTTTTCTAGGTTGACGAGAATGGTAAAATCCACAGGTTGAGGAGAGAGTGCCCCTCTGAACAGTGCGGTGCCGGTGTTTTCATGGCTGCCATGGAAGAACGCCACTACTGCGGCAAGTGCGGTTACACCCTCGTCTTCTCAAAGCCCGAAGATAAGTAGACAAGTGCTGACAAGTTTTCTTTATACATAAAAAATTAAGAAAATAAAGGTAACCGACAAAGTGGTATTTATGTGGATAATAAATATTTTTGTGGTTATGTATTTCTTCAGATTTCTTTTAATGTTTATCACCCTTCCCATTTACCCAAACTCCTGACGAATATCCTCTTATAATTATACAAATTGTACAGAAAATATTTACTTTTTCAAATTCTATTATTTTCAATTAATTTTTTTGTGGCCAGTGCTTACTAAAAAAATATTCACAAAAAACCTTGCATCAAAACATTAAACATAACATTTATGCAACTTTTTTATGTCTGTTTGCTCAGTAGGTATTGCAACTGCTTAGAAGTTCTTTGATGCAACGTTTTATTTTTGTTTGTTCAGAGGGTATACTGCTTAGAAGTTGCTGACAGTTTTCATAAAAACTTGTTATCAATTTTGCAAATTTGAAGAACTAGTTTGAATGAAAATTGTCTATCTTTTAATCCATAGTGGTATTTACGAAGAATATTTGTTGAATAACGATATCTATTAGGTTAAACTAGATTTTTTATCTATTTCACATTAACTTATTAAAATTAGAATTTCCGAAAACTAAATGTCGAAAGTGTTGTTGAAATTTATTTTAGCGTCTCCTTTTAACTAGTTGGAGTTGCTACATTGTAAAGAGATAGTTACTACCATAGATTGCTACTTTTAAATCTATGAGATGTGGTTGCCATTTCTACATATTCTACTCGTACTTTAAAATCGCGCAAACCGCCATCTATGGCCTAATTTTGGAAATGATATATCGTCAACAAGTTCAGTCCACGAAATAACTATAGGAAATTGCTATTCGTCCACTAAAATGAAGGTAATTTTACCTTATTTTAATAAACGAAATAAAAAATAATCAACGTTTTAATTACCAAATTGAAAATATGACACTGTCTAGAAGTTCCAGGGATCAATGATAGATGGCGCCAAACTGATTCAATTTACGTATTTTAAATTTTTTTATTTTCATTAAACTCTTTCAACAAAAGTTACTTGCGATTTCATTGTTAAATCAATTAAAATATAATTAAAAACTAATGTTTTAACTTCGTGCCAAACAAATAGTTCACAAAATTGAAAATAGAGGATATTAAATCTAATATGAATATATTTCACGTGTTCAATATTTTCAGTTATGTAAAGTAATAAAAACGCAATTTAAAGTACTAAATTATTTCCTTTCGTAGTTAATTCAACAATTAACTATTAAATTAATAGGAGGAATAATGAAAATGTTCACGCAGTTAGGGGTATTAATTTTAGATGGCGCCACAACGAATTTTGTTTTATTTTGAATAGTTATTTTATAGACTTCTTTTAATTAATTATTAGTCACATATTTCCCACAGTCTTAATTATATTTTAATTTAAAAATATAATTATTAGGATTAAGAATAATGAAAGAGTTCACGCAGTTCGGGGTATTCATTTTAGATGGCGCTACAAATAATTTTATTTCATTTTCAACAGTTATTTTTTAGAATATTTAATTATTAGTCACATTATTCGTACATTTTTAATTATAATTGAATGATCTTAAAAAATGAATGTTTATTTAAATAATTTCCTCCCAATTAACTAGTTCCTGTTTTCAGTGTATGAGGGCGTTTAAAATAAGTTTTATAAAAGACAAATGACATTTTTTCAAGTATTAAGTTTTTTCAATTGTAGTAAAAATAATGTTCAGTTGTTAATTAAATTTATATTTTCTGTTTTTTTTTTATTAAAATTTTAAGTGTCGTGTTAATTTATAATGACATTTACTCCTTTGTTTGTTAATTCAAATTTCCGCTCGTAGATGCCGCGCGCGGTGGCTGTCACCGATAAAACCCTCATTTGTTTTTGTTGTAAGCGCGAGACCACCGTGCTGACTGTAAGTGTGTGTGTGCGCGCAAGAAGCACAGAGCACGGAGTAGCGGAGAGAAGAAAAAAAACTAGTTTTTTTCGCAGCGTTTCGCACTCCCGTCCGTCCGTTCGATGAAAATGTAGTCGATAAACGTCGCCCGTTCGGTGTGTTTGTGTGTGCGCGCGTCCGTGAGAACCTCCCGCGGGATTAATCCCCGCGGACACTACGAAAAACACAGGGAAAACAGAAAGGAAGAAAGAAAGAAAAAAAGAACGGAGGCGCAGAAAAATGAGTGTGTGTACCTGAGGAGGACGGTGTCAATAAACTCGAACTCAAAAGGTGTGCCTGGCCGTGTACGTAAATCGGGTTGTGAAAGTGAAAATTGGAATTACTCAACGGCACGGCGGCTGCGACACCGTCGTGCTTTTATTATTATTTTTTAATTTATTTCTTTCGAGATTAAGAGGTGTTGTTTTTTGTTGAATTTGTTTGTTGTTTCGTTTGCGGGATTTTCGGCTGTTGGTGGTTCTGTGTCGTCGCGGCGGATTGCAGGAAGTGGATTTTGCAGGAACAGGTGTAAATAAGGATTACCGCCAGAAGGATTAAAGTGGGAATACCGAGGGGAATGAATGGTACGTAACGACAAGAAAATGCATTTACGCTTTAACCCAACACAATAACTCGACTTCAAGAGGATATATTTTATTTTACCTTTCTATTGTCTTTAAAACCATTGAATAAATAATATATTTATATCCTCTGTGATAAATCGTTTTTTTTTAATATGCATTAATGTTATGTGAATAAAACAAAATATGTTTCCGGTCTCATTTGTTTTTTTTTGTCTATGCGTCAATTTAATGTACTTTTACGTTAGAAGTTATTTAAAAGAATATTCATTTTTCTTTTGTTTAATGAAATAACATAATAATTTAATTAAACTAAATAAAGAAAATCAAGGTCAAAAGAGTTGTGTTTTTTGTTTGCTTTATTACTTAAGTAATTACATTAAGAATAGAAAAATGTTTATTTTAAAAATATTAAAATTTATTGTATTGTTTGTTTTTAGCCAAAGTCATGATTTATAATGACAAAATATTATTTATTTAGTTGTACTTAATCTGTGATTTGTTGGTCTGAAATTCTATACTAAATAAACATAAATCTACATACTGAGATTAATTTTATTATTGTGATTTCAATTCTGAAATTAAATAAAACATACTGAGTGATCAATGTCAACTGTTCCGAGTTGGTAAAACTAAATTTATGTATAGATGATTGGACGATTGTCAAAGGTGTTTTTTTTTTCATATCCGATGTTAATGGTAATTGTACAACTATCAACAAGACTGCCAACATTTGACAGTTTGTTGAATATTATAAATTACTGAATCATGTTTGTGAACTTTTAAACATAAAAATGTTCTAAGGTAGGGATTTGTTCGTTGCCAACTCCGGACACTTGAGATTGATCACTTGGTATTTCAGTTTTTTATGTCTTATACACATTAAAAATCATTGTTTTATTATTTACTTTTCTTTACTTGTTTATCAACTTTTTTTTCACTAAATTTATATTTCGGGAATGTTTTCGTCTTAATCTGTGGTTATACTGTGTTATAGTAGAATACAATATATTTGACTTGATCAAAAAAATGCTTTCACTTCATTTCAGTAGGAAAATAATCACCAAACGAGTGCTTTTTCCATTCCAAAATAGTAAAAAAAAAACATCCAAATAAATAATAAAATATCATTTGAAATTATATGGTTTCTGGGGCCATATTCCTGTAATGCAACTGTCAAATTTAGGTGTAAATTCCTATCTAAATGACAGATTTCATATGACCGAAAATTTTCAGGATTGCGGGCCCGGTCTAGAGAGATAAATAATCAAAATTTGGAACATCATCTAAGACAAATATATATTTACAAACAAAAATAAAATAGTTGTCGTTTTTAGTTTAAAAAAAAAATATATTGACCGCTGACGAAAAAATCCCCTCTTGAAAGTCTCATTCTACGAGGAACAAACGGGAAGATGGAAGAATTTATATGGTACAAACTTTTAAGGACATCAGTTTTTAAAATTTTGCAAGTCAAGTTATAAACTCATACTTATACTATCTTATAAAACACAAAACAGTGAAAATTATAATTTGATTTGTGGGGCTGTAGTGGCATTCGACCTAAAAATCTTTTGTGTCTAAACAGTGACAATAGTTATGTATATAATTCTTGGATTTTTAGATTATAGAAAAAAGGCAGAATGTCAATCATTTAAAAAAACCTTTATTGACATACATAAAAAAATCAACACATATAAATCTTAATAATTTAAAGATAACTCAAGCGCCATCTATTGCCTAATTCCATGTGGCATCGTCAACGATTTGGATCTACAAGGCAGACAACCGAGAATCGTTGTTTCATACACTGGTTATCTGTACCCTAGATGAATTGTGGTTGAACATTTTGTTAAATATATAAATCTGCACTTAAAATTCCCTACAAAGTGAACGCCTGTAGCTTCGAATCGTTAATTGCGGATTTATCAAATCTAGTTTTTATTTTACAAAAAAAACTTCAAATATCTCGTGTTGTTGCAAATCGTTAATCCGCAAACCAGTAGCAAGGCAGCCAGCTCTTGCTCTTATCCAGCTCCTATTACCCAGCCGGTCGACATGATTAGAGCACTCGTTGCGTAATTAGTTTAGAATGCGGCGTCGAATGAATAAATTGAATAAATAACTTTCCGTATCGTAAACTCTCTGGCATTGGACGTGCCCAAAGCGCTAAAGAAAACGGTAAAATATCAACACACACACAGATAGATGTAGATATAAATATACATTACATTCGAGCAGTCGCATATATTGGACATTTTTCAGATTAACAACGCGGCTAAGGTAAAACAAGAAGTAAACTATCCCAAGGTTGGCACGAATGCGCCATTACTAACGAAAACTATCGTTCGGATTTTTTATTATTATTATTAATTTGTTGGTTATTGCATTCCATCGTGAGTCCAAGTAGCTGTAAATTACATAAGGGGTTTTATTGTTCGATTTCTTTAAAAAACAAGTCCACTTAAAGAACAGGATATTTCGCCAAGAAAAAATAATGAAATTACTTCGATTACAGATTATTTTGTCACTTGAAATCTTTCCAATTATTACGATTCATATCAGTTTTTTTGTGATTTTCTATAATTGAAATTTATTTACTGGCATTTTTTGAAATTATTAAAATGCAGATTTCAGTTGATTTAGCACATATACGTATCAACGGAGAATATCCCCTTTGGCTTCAATGTTTTGTCGCTAGGCCGCCTAGAGGTTTGTGCCTAGGTCGCTATTTTTAATCCTCAATCTGTGGAAGATTCTACCTCCAACCTGTCTTTATCTTCGTTTGAGACATAATATCCTTTTTGGCTTCTCTAGTTTTTCCCCATGCCGTCCAGAGCTTTGTGTTCAGGTCTCCATTGTCAATCTGTGGAAGATTCGTTTGATCTCGAAGGCAGGTTACCTTTATTTTCGTTTGATACATAAGTCGTACATGCACATGGCTTAAGAATCTCTTCCTTCTTCACTTCCTTCGTGGAGGCTTCCTTAAACAAGTTTTCCTAAATGATTGAGTGTTATTTGATACGTGGTCTGCAGGCTTAGATACTAGGTCTGTTGTTGGGTAATGTCAAAAATCCAAACACCCCGCCCCCCTGAACTCCATGAATCTTTAAAATTCCACCAGTGTTTCGAGTTTTCAGGGGGAGGAGGCGATTGTCCAAATTTGGGCATAAATCCAGGCTATTGTTCTCCTTTAATTAGTTTTAAAAATCACTGAAGAGATTGTTGGTTTTTAAATATCTAATTTTTTGTTAACATAATTGCGTCTTGGAGTGCTTCAAGCTTCCTCTAATCCAGTTGGACTTCCTAAACCCATAAATATAGAATTTCATTTAATATTTATTGGGTAAGGAAATAACTAATTAAAGTTACTGGAATCTCATTAATTGAAGTAAGAATCTATTATAATTGCCTTAATTTTTTACGACTAAAATAAAAACTTATCAAAATTGCCTTGAGTGTGACTGGTCAAGAAAGAACGAATCAAAGTCCTGGGGAACTTCAAGCTTCTTCTGACTTAGTACGACTTCCAGGAAGTTCACATCATTTATTTAATAGACGTTGAAGCCTCCTTGAAGTTCTTCTTAACTTTTTTCGTCGCCTTAGGTATACTAGAATCAGAACGGTGCCTTTTATTTCGTATGGGCTTTCACGTCTTTATGCTTGTTTTCATCGGACTTAGCCCTAGTGATGATTTGATCGACGAAGTCTCGGCCTTATGTTATCCCTGACTCTTGCTATTTTCTTTTTTTTTTTGTTCTTGAGCTCCTCGCTCCTGTCTACTTAATCTATTTGACTGTAATCAAATGAATGGTCTTAATTACAGTCCTTTTGGTCTCTGTAACCTTGGCCTCGCTTCATCCGCCTATGGATTTTGGCCTTCGCAGCCCCAGAAAGTGCAGTTTTACGATTTTTTCATCCGACTTCACGTCTATTCCTCCCATGGCTTTAATCTTGCGTGGAATTAGCTATTTTAAATCCCTATTGCTTTGGTTCCTCCAAGATTACATTGGCTCCTTTGCCTTTGGTACCTTCTAACTTACAAAAGTATTTATGTTTTTTTATTGTTTTGTAATCCATATTAATCCTACGAGTAACTATACGGTCGACCTGATTAGAGCCCCGGATGATAAGGCAATATTATTTGCCTGGGGGGTTCGTCCGGTTCTCCCCAGCGATCGTTTGCGACTATTCAGCACAATGTCTCATACCTTATCTGCTGTCATGTTCCTCACCATCAGTAGGGATCACCACAGCAACACAAAACATTATCCATCCATATTATTTATGGATCATCACTTCTTTCATTTGGCTAGTTTTGCGTCCTGTCAATGGAACTTTTCAAGACCTTGTTTGTATTTGAACGAAGGGCCACTTTCTCCTCAGAAAAAAAACCTTTAAAATTAACTTAGTTTGTTAAAACTCGGAAAAAGATGATCTCTAAAAAAAATAATGAATATTTACTGCTTAAGAGTGAGTGATGCGCTCTTCACGTGCTGGTTTCGGCCGAATTTTCGTTCGGGCAAAGGTGTCAATTCTTTTGATTCCATTTTCGTTACTGCTAAACGGCTCGTTCAACTTTTTCACTTCTTAATTTTGCACTTATCCTGTGCTTCGTGGACACAACAGCTATTCTAGTAATCCTAATTGGATCAGTTTCCAGTAGATGACATCTTGTTGAATTCCACCTTTGACATAAGCAGCAACAGATATTGGTATTTTTTGAATCTATCTCACGCCTTAAGAAGCAAAACCGTTAATGGATTGTTTGTATAATATTGGTTCTTATGGCACCTTATAAAAAGTCTAATAACAATAGCGTCAAATCGCAGTTTCGAGGTGCCAATTGACATCACCGAGACGGTTGATACAGGATTACCGAACTTGACACGCAAAAGATCAGCATGTGCTATGTGACATAGTGCGCCATCCTGCTGAAACCAAAGTTGATCGATCTTTATCTTGGAGACAGTTTCTGGTTCTATCACACATGCTTTAAGAGCCAAAATCGTTAATGGATTATTAGTATAGCATCCTATAAAAAAATCTAATAGCGTCAAATTGCCAAGACGGCTGATAACACAATCCTGCTGAAACAAAAGATGCGACCATCTTGACTCTTGATTCAGCATGTTCCGACATTTCTAGACCCTCCGCTCGATTTTCACGAAATGTTATTGTTCCTCTTTTATGGTAGGTTATGCACGTTTCGTGGTGAAAAATCCCATCGTTCTCGCACGCTTTTGATTTACTGTTATGCGCGCAGCGCCGCGGATTCGGGAGGCGGTGCGCGCACGGGCCGCGGGGGGCGCCCCCTCCCGGCCGCCCCCTTCCCCGTGAGTACACGCTTGAAGGTCGCGCGTCCGGGCCGGTCACGTGATGCCAGTCAACTTACGCAGGCCTCTCTCGGTCTTTCGCCCCAACACACATACACGAAACCATGTACATCCACACACATACACACACACACACATCCGCGACATACCTCAACATGCATGTGAAGCGGGCGTACCGTATCACCCGGCCGCGGTACGACCTTCCCGAAATGCTCGCCGGAAAACATAAAAACACTTTTGAATAAATTTCAATTTGAAATAGGAAGAACGAGGTTTTGATGTGTACATTTTCGAAAGAAGTACTCTTCAATCTCTAAGTGAAACAAGAAAATATTTTATCGCCAGTTCATTCATTTTCTTCAGAAAATCATCTAATTGTTTATGCAACCCAATATACAACAATAGCCCTGCAATAAATAAAAGGGTTTATTGGGTTGCATTTTTAATATTTGTGATTTTAATATACCAAAATTTAGGAAAAAATTTGTACTTTGTTTTACAAACATGCTACATTTGATAATGTTTGGCTAACGTAACAAATAATCACTTTTTCTAGCTTTAAGACAAGATAAGAATTGCCTTGATTTTGATTGACTTAAGTAAAAAGTAATCAAAACTTGAGAACTAACGTAGAAGCCTCCATCTTCTACTTCGTTGTACATGTTGATTAAAATAAATAAAACACTTCAACTTTGTTTGTATAACACAAATTAATTAATTGTTTTATTTTAATCAAAACTTGCCCGAATCTGATTGACTGAAGTAAGAATCTATTAGAATTGTCTTGATTTTAATTCACTAAAATAGGAACTAATCAGAAATGCCTTTTTAATTGGATAAAGAAAGATCCTATCAAAATTGTCTTAAGTCAAGGGTGAATCAGGGAGAAGAAGAGTTTTTTTTGGGCCAAGAAAACTAGCATCCTCTCTGAATCTAGTTTTTGTTTGATGAAGAGAATCGTCTCTTCACCAAACAAAAACTAGAAAAGTTCCCAGTGATTGTTATATAGTTTTTTTAAAAAAAAAACTTTTGCTTGTAAATGTTTCGAGGAGGAGGTGGTTTGTGCCAACAACCCCCTCATCTTCTCTCCTTTACTCCCCTAGATCCTCCAGTGGCTTGAGTATGAATGAGTAAGAAAGAACTTTAAAAAATTGTCTTTATTTGTTAACCAAAATTTGCCAAAAAAATTGCTTCTTTTTTATTGGGATTGATTTAAATAAAAACTGATCAAATATTCGTGATTCTGGTTAACTGAAGTAAGAATGTATCTGATTTAAATTGACTTTTTAAAAAAATAACATATATTTTTTTAATTTCAATTCGAACAAATAAGACGGCATTAAATAGTTCCACGAATCGCCGTTAGGGAATCTTTTGTTAGAAAGATCGAAACCCAGTTAACTTTGGGAACCTCTAATTTACAATACTGATAAAAAATATATTTTAAAACAACGAAATTTATTTTTTGATTACTAAGAAAGAATCAATTAAAAACTAAATTACACTCTTTTAAAATATATTTTTTTATCAATTCTTTAGATCAGTGGTTCCCAAAGTTGACTGGGTTTCGATCTTTCTAACAAAAGATTCCCTAACGGCGATTCGTGGAACTATTTAATACCGTCGAATTGAAATTAAAAAAATATATGTTATTTTTTTTAAATTCATGGATGCATTGGCGAGGGCCCACGTAATATTTGCTCGCGACCCATAGTTTGGGGAATACTGCTCTGGATCAAAAATATAACAGGCGTTCATCCAGAATCCCAAGAGTTAGAAAGAATATTAAATTGATGTACCATATGATGGAGAACTTTTCTCCTCTAGAGTTCTTTGATTTTTTCTTTATTTTACATTTTGTTGGTACCAGTGAATAAAAACAAATAAAACGTCACATCTGTCATTACTTTTTTCGTATTGTTAGAATAACATAACCTAATCAAAACACTCTAGAGGAGAAAGGTTCTGCTTTATAAACCATTAGGTGTAGCTTTTACAATCCTCTTCAGCTAATTAGCTTATAATTAACTAAAGTTGTTACGTTTTGCCTTTTAAATAATTAGGGCTTGTTTTTACAATCCTTAGGTAAATTCATAATTAATTAAAGATGACGCAAGCGCCACCTTTTGCCTAATTTAGGTAAATCATTTGTAAATATTTCTGTAAGCCTTAAAAATAAGTTTTGTTAAAAATACAGTTAGATTACTTCTCCATTAATGTTCCAAGCTTGGTTTAATTCTCGGGTAGGCCGAACCAAAGCGAAAATACTATCGTTTAAGCCATTAATCAAACTAAAAATGCAACTTCTTTAGTTAATTAACTTTAGTAGCTACATTTTAAATCACTAAAATAGTCAATTTTGCAGAATTTATACAGTAATGTTACACAATGTAAGAAATTGAATTATTTCTACAGAATGAATTATATTTAACAGTACTTCTTCGCCAGTTCCGTTTCTTCGTCAACTACTCGAAGAATCTCCTCGAGGAAATCCATATTAAAATTAACAGAGCGGTTTTCGTTTTAATCATCCTTCTGCTCTTTGTTTGTGTGTGCGCGTGTGTCTAACTATTCGTATGTGTGTGTTATTGTGATGATGATTCGTGGTTGTACCGTAGCCGGCCGGAGTGACCTTGAGGTCGTCACGTGACGTCAAGGGCCTTGACCTTACCCCCACCGCTCGGCGACGACGACACCGGCTCCGATGGCGCTGCGTTGTCTCACTTCCTCTTGCTCTCCACGCCGGGTGTAAACTCTGAGGAAATTGCGTGTGAGCGAGAGAGAAGTGTTGTGTGTTGAGGGGTGGGGAAGTATTCACCCCAGTGAGACGGGGTTGAATGGATTTTTTTCTTCTGCCGTAGTATTAATAATTTACGGTGGTGTAATTTTGGGGTGCCGCTTAATCGACTTTTTTTGAATAATTTTCTTTTTAATATTCCAACATTATTTTTACTGAAATACTGAAGTAATGAATAAATAAAAACAAGTACTGGAATAGGGATAAAAACTTTTTTTACAACAATTTAGTAGTATTTAGGTTTACTAAATACTAAAAACAACCAAGTTGTGGTCTTAGAAAAGCGCATCTTTATGCAGAATCTATGGGTGAGATTTTTTTAAAGGTATAAAATATTTACCCTTGATTTTTTTGTTTTAAATGTTAATTGTACTTACTATTGACAATAATTTAATACGAAATTGAAGAATTTCCAGTATACAACATAAAAATTATGAAATATAATTTAAAGTAATTAAATATAAGTGGAAAAGAAACATCTCTCATGGGATTTGAACCCTTGTCCCCCGATTTCTAGCCGAGTGTTTTTGATGTTTCTTTTCCACTTATGTTTAATTAAGTTAAATTGTATCTCAGTGTTGTACACCGGTATTTCTTCAATTAACGAAAACAAGTACTTAAATAGTGACAAAGACTTACGTTTTGGATTTAGAAAGTACGACTCTATGCAGAAACCGCGGGTGAGATTTTTTTAAGTTATGAAATCCCTGATATTATTGTCTTAAATTGTTAATCAGAGCATTGGCAATAATTTATTACCAAAATAAGTACTTAAATAGTGATAAATACCTACAGGAAATGCATATCTCTGATTTTATTGCTTTAATGGCATAATTTATAAGATCCCCGATGTAATCTGCTCAGAATGTCGCCTCTTTGGCGCTGCGATCTTAAATTATATCTTCAATTAAGAAAAAAACTCCAGATTTATTTTGTCTCTGAAATAATTTTGAGGATATTACATCAACATTATAGCATTTACAGCTACATAAAATGATGTAATATGACATAAAAAATATGTCGTTAATTTTAGGACTAATTCGAGATCCTAATACGTAAATGATTTGTGTATGGTGTGTATCCTTTGGTTCTAATTTATGCAGGCCATCCAAAATAATATAAAATAACCAGGAAGCGTTACATCCCGCGAGATGTAAAATGAGTGATTCACTAGTTTATTATAACTTTTTATGAATTAAATAAAAATAATTTGCAAATAATTAATAAATTATTTTCTATTTATTTACTGTGACATGTTATATAAGTACTTTAAAAAAATGTACATTAAAACAACTACTTCTCGGGCGAATGCCCCAAC
The DNA here is from genome assembly GCA_963082785.1 of Philonthus spinipes. NCBI lineage: Eukaryota > Metazoa > Arthropoda > Insecta > Coleoptera > Staphylinidae > Philonthus > Philonthus spinipes. The sequence goes on from OY720315.1 coordinate 16,291,708, forward strand.
AGATATTGAATTATATAATGGACACATGCTGTTGCATATCAATAACATAGTGTATAATGCAACAATTTTTGATTCGAAAATATTTATTACAAAAAATAAAAAAATATGTGCGTAATATAAGCCCATCTGCAGACATGTGTTTCGGGATTTCATCCCTCGTCAGTACAGCTCTGCCTCATATAATTACAAAGTTATTAAATTAATCAAACGTACCGTCCACGCTGCGATCTCCGGTGGAAATGCCGGCGCGAAGGCTACACGCAATCTCAATTAATAGTTTTCGGTAAAAAAATATTTCCGATTCGGTACAAATTAGTTTAAGTTTTCCTTAACATTGTGTTCCATTATACGATTTTTCAATTGATTATTCAATGCTGAATACTTCACTTAGGTAGTGAGTTAACATCAACACAAAATTTATTGCAACTTATCAAAAAATTGTGATATTTGAAATTCCAAAACGGGCTTTATTCCTTAGTAAGAAAATTATAAATCTATTAAATCTTGTTACAATTAAAGAATATTTTTCATTATTTTTTTTTTAAATTTAATTTTACTGATTTTATAGTATTGTTACTGTTTGAATGCGGAAAAAATATGTGTTAGAATTTTCATGAATCTCTTTGGTATTTTGTTCAAAAAAAATATTTATTATGAATAAAATATTAAAATAAGTCATGAAAATAATTGTTTTAATCAATCGTGGAAACGCCCTCGAAGGATCCATAATTCGCTAAGTGTGACCTAAAACATTGTTTAAACAAAAATGACACATATGTTGCATTTTGTATTGTTTAATCTTATAAATAAAAGTTTCTTAAATATATGCGCTTAATAATTTTTGACCATGCTATGAGTGTTCGATAAAAAAATATTTAAACAAAAATAAGACATGTGTGGCATTTTTTATTGTTTTATGTTATAAACAATGTCCTGTTAAATATTTGTGGTCAATAAAATCGAATTTCTACAGCACCCAACAATGACTTTTGGCACTTTGATAATTTGCTATAAGTGTTTGTTAAAAAATTGTTTAAACATAAACAAGACATATGTGGCATTTTTTTATTGTTTTATATTATAAACAAAGCCCTGTTAAACATTCGAGGCCAATAAAATCAAATTTCTACAGCGCCCAACAATGACTTTTGACCCTTTGAAAATTATATAAATTGGATCGTATTCTTACGGCTATAATTTATTTAAAATTAATGTTTTTAATTTTTCAAAGTTATTAGGAGTTTTTTTATTAATGGGATAATACTATTTTGTATTTTTTATTTTGTCAATACTTGTTAGAGCAAATATCAAAAATTGATGTTTAGTCAGATGATGGAGGCGCCGGTTTCGTGGGTGGAAATTCGTGGCCAACTTCAAATCCGTGAAAGAATTGCCTACTTCTCATTTGTTTAAAATAATAATAATTTGTTGCTGTTTAATTGAATGAAATAAAGATAATTTGAGAAATAGATGATTTTTTTTCTTAACTATATTCGTGTTAAATGTCGTTGTTGTTGATACACTAATAAAATTTAGTAAGTGCAGACAAGCAATTCGTAGTGGTGGGAAGAGTCTCCGCGTTATTTCCGTGGCGGCAGCTCTCCGGTCGAAAAATACGTAAAGAGCATCCCTACCTCTCTATGTATTCCTTACTCAATGCTACTACATAATCGGGGCTATTTTCTAAGGGAAATGATAAGTTTAACTTGTACGTTATTTTTTTATCCTCACAATCTAAGCAACGTTTGTAATAGATATTTATTCATAGAATGTGAATTAATTAATTAACGTATACGTTAAACGTAACATTTTTCATGGGGAATAGCCCCGAATTTTGTAAATCGACGTTAGTTAAATTCGATTTATTTTAACATCACGATGGTTTCGACCGTTACATCGTGGTAATCCACATCAAATTCAATGAAAAAATGTATTTTTTATATTTTCAATGAAAACAATTAAAGAATATTTTAAAATATTCTTTAATTGTTACAATATTTAACAAATTTATTATTTTATCATTTTCTTACTACGGAATAAAAAATGTATTTTTTTTTTTGTCATTGAATTCGATTTATTTGTTTCTCTTACAAGATTACTCCTTTAAAAGACCTGTGTTTTCTTATAAAAATCTTAATATAGTGAATTTTATTTTTGTATTTAACATCTAAATCTCGAGAAATCTTATATGAAATAATGAGAATCGAATTTTTACTATTTATTCTCTTGAAAATGGGCTGAACAACCCGAAATTAGCCGAGAATTTAAAGTTATTCAATCTAATCTTTGTTAACTGTATATTTTCGAGGTTACGTGAAGTGATTGATCACAAAATAGAAAGACTGTTATTCCTTAATTCACTTTTCATATGTTTGATAATTAAAACTGTGAACAACTCGTTTTTAGGGTTCCTCGCAGGATGAAACGCCTACAATTAAGCCTCGGATATTTAGCCTTTTTTGTAGGCGTTTCATCCTGCGAGGAGCCCTAAACCAAGTGATTCGCAATTTTTTTATTATTATCATCATTATTTCACGCAAGGAAACGTTTCTTAACCGTTACGTAAAGTCCACCTTTCACCGTGCGAACGATCCTTATCAGAACGGTTAAAAGAAGCGAAAAAAACGGAACGCAATTATAAAATATGAATGACGCATTTCGCAAGAACGTTAACGCCATCCGTGAAGAAATTTCCGCATAATTAATTAACCTTCGTCGCTCTAATAAAATCGCCGTTTTCTACACCGAGCTAATCCGGCTTCTTGAAAGTAACCACCTCGGGAATCGAGCCCACTATTTTTCTGTTTCTATGTGCGATCCGATCGATTCGACTTCACACGCAATTAAATATGTTGTTCTAATTAGTATATCGCTTGATTTTAAATAGGTTAGTTCTAACGGGTGTGAAATTTGCAATAGATTTTAAAAAAATAATTATAATAAATATCTTAAAAACAAATATTTTATTTTCTCTATCATTGGGTCTAATATATATCACTTATTAACCAATATGAATCATTGATCAACGCAGAAATAAATTCTAAGTCAGAATATTTAAAAATATATAGGGTGTTCCATTAAAAAATCTATTTTTTAACATATTAAATACACTGGACTTTGCAGTTAATTTGAAATTTATAAAATTTTAGATATTTTTGTACATGAATACTTTTTTCAGGAATAGTACTACAAATGTTCCATTTTTAATTTCTGCAACTTCTACTTTGTGGTATCATATTTTAAAATGATTCTTAAAAAATAATAATTTTCATAAATATTGAATTGAATTGTTCCTTGTGAATTTTTTAATAAAATCATATGTATAATTCAAATTTGAAATAAAAAGTATAGAGTTCCATTTAAAATATTTTTATTTAGTCTTATATAACATCGTTATATGTGCGTCTCTACTACTCAGTGTGAGGTGTCCATTTAAAATAACGAAGTTTGAATTTATTTTCTGTATAACCGGAAGTGATAAAATCTTGAAAATATGTATAACATATTTTTATACATAAATTGTAAAAATTTCATTACAATCTAACAATAGAAAATCCAATAAATTATTCCCTCCTTTAGCTACTACTATATTTTGACTTATGTTACTTGAAACAAATATGAATAAATCCTTTTTTTAATAATATAAAAAAATAGAAAATCCATATACTTTTAATGTGATTTCTCTAGTACACCCTGTATACATATTAATTTCTTAGTTCTATACTCAGAAATTAATTTTACAGCTGGTTTCCTTTAATTCAAAGAATCCAATTCATTCTCGCTGTGGTACGCACATGGCGGCGCCTCTTTTGGGAGTAGAACCAGGCGAGCTGGTACCGAACCGACCAAAAAAAACAAAACGGTACTTTTCAGTCTCTTTGATTTTTCCTCTCATTCAAACTGGCCGCGGCCTCGTAAGGTCAAACGCTGATTATGCTAATTATCGCACTATCGTTAAAAAAAATCAAAAAAGCAAAAGCAACTAAACAAAACCACCCACACGGAGTGAAAGAGACAAAGAAGCGAAAAAATACACATCGCGCGAAAATCCCGAGTGATTGTTTCGTGCCAAACCAGTTTTCTCCTCCGAAATGATTCACGCTAATCCGGGGCATTGTGAAATATTACGTGGCCGCGATATTTAATCACACACACACACACACACACACACACGAACACCTTGTGCTACCCAGACTAAATAAACGGAGAGTTTTCAGTGATTCACGTTCGCTGAAATTCGAAACCCCATCGCTGTCGAGCCGAAGGAGAAGACATAACAAAACGCGATTTGCGGGTCGTATCGTTCAAACGGGCGGAATCAGCAGAATTTCGTTTAAATTAGTTAGATCGAATAGCTAGATAAGCAGTGTGAATAACTAAATTCGATCGATCCGTTCGAACAGTTTGATTCGATGAAACAGTTCGATTCGAACATTTCGGTCGAGTGAAGGGATAATTCGAATGGAAATAATCGAATTCGAATCATTAATAAAATCATGGCGATTTCAAACTCTATTCGAATTATTACGATTCAAATTGAAATAATCGAAGTTTTCGAATATAATAATGGCGATTCGAATCATCACTCAAATCATGGCGATTTGAAAAAAAGCTATTCGAATTTTTACGATTTGAATGGAAATAATCGAATTTTTCGAATATAATCATGGCGAATCGAATAATCACTCAAATCATGACGATTTGAAACTCTATTCAAATTATTACGATTCGAATGGAAATAATCGAAGTTTTCGAATATAATCATGGCGATTCGAATAATCATTCAAATCATGGCGATTTGAAAAAAACTATTCGAATTTTTACGATTCGAATGGAAATAATCGAAGTTTTCAAATATAATCATGGCGAATCGAATAATCACTCAAATCATGACGATTTGAAACTCTATTCAAATTATTACGATTCGAATGGAAATAATCGAAGTTTTCGAATATAATCATGGCGATTCGAATCATCATTCAAATCATGGCGATTTGAAAAAAAAACTATTCGAATTTTTACGATTCGAATGAAAATATAATCGAAGTTTTCGAATATAATCATGGCGAATCGAATCATCACTCAAATCATGGCGATTTGAAATTCGATTCGAACCGTCATTAAAAAAATGACGATTTTAAATAGTTTTTATTACGATTCGAATCATCATCGAAATTTAACATTCGAATCACTGTTGAGATTATTCGAATGAAAATTATCGATATTTCCGATTATAAAAAATTTAATTAATCGCTTTGTTTTGCTACAAAATGACGGTTTCTTTCATATTAGTTGAAATCTGAATCGATGCGTCGATTAACCTTTTGCGTTTTGTTTTCGCCGGCGAAAAATTGCAGGAAATGCTTCGAGGATGATGTGTTTCGAACGGAAACCTTGAGATAAACCGCAAGCACGCGCACGCAATTCGTTTCTCGTCCGATTTGACAATTCGAGCGGTGGATTAAAATGTCAGTCTTGATCCATAAAAAAAGAAACCAAATTATTTTCACCAACAATGGTAACTTCATCAGCATGATGAGGATGCATATACATAAACATCTTTATTGCCAAACAATTTTATAATATCTATTTAACAATAAATACACTTATACTTTGAAATCATCTATCTACACATTTATGTTTAGTAATTGGCTACATTAAAAATCATTAAAATCGGTTAAAAGACAAAAGAGTTTTTTAACACTCACACATGGGTATCGGTTTATCTTATTATCATAATAATTTGAATAGAGTTTCAAATCGTCACGATTTGAGTGATTATTCGTTTCGCTATGATTATATTCAAAAACTTCGATTATTTCCATTACGATTCGAATGGAAATAATCGAAGTTTTTGAATAATTCGAATAGAGTTTAAAATCGCCATGATTTTATTAATGATTCGAATTCGATTATTTCCATTCAAATTATCCCGTCACTCGACCGAAATAAATAATAATAAATAATCTAAATTATTTTAATTTTATTAAATAAAACACTTGTTATTTTATTTTAGTAACTATAAAAACTAGCAAATTATGCAAACAAAGTTAAAAAGTGTTTTATTTAATAATCTCAAAATGTATAACCAAGTGAAAGCTAATAAACAAATTATTTTAATGATTATTTGGAACAATCACTTACTGAAGACTCAAAAAAGCTTAACGCAGCAAACTATTTCAAAAAGTCTACACGAGGTGGGGAAGATCCAAAATAAAGGAAAATGAATGCTGCATAAACTAATTGAAACTAACAAAAATCAATAAGTGATAAAATGTATTTATCTTGTACATTAACAGAGTTGAAAGTCTTTAAAAAAATCGTCACGGGCAATAAGGAATGTATATATTTTTACAATCTGAAACGCAGAAAGGTTTGGGTAAATCCTGGCGAATCATCAAATAAGTCGCAAAACCAAATTGTTTCGGACAGAAAGTTCTCTGGGATATTACCGATGTGAAGTTATCCACGGATTTGTCAGGCTCCTCAACCATAGCGGATGCGCCGGGTAAATTAATATTTTAAAATTGATTAACCTTTTATAAACGAATGAAAATAACCCGATTATACAATAATTCAATATATATCACCTTAATTAAAAAAATACTTTTAATTACTAGCTTCGAATCAAAACTTAGACATATCAGATTCAGGGTCAAAAACGAAGGTGTTTGTCACAATTCAGGTACTTGTTATTCTTATCAGATTGTTGCTAAAGATCTATTTAATGGTTTAAATTCATTTCGTAACTTTTTAAAGCAATTTTTAATTGCCAGTCATTGATTTCGTATATAGAGATGAACTTTTCTAAATCCAAAATGAAGGTGTTTGTCACTATTCAGGTACTTTTTTTTTCTTACGAGATTATTGCTTGATTCCATGTTAATAATTCAAAGTATTTTTTTAATTAAGTTAGATATATATTGTCACAATTATTGTATAATTAAATATTATTTAAATAAAAATGGTTGTCTTTTCTCATACTTATTATGTTTATAAACAGTTAATAACTTTTAAAATATATAATTTACCCATCGCATCCGTCGAGGTGGAGGAGCCGGGTAAACCCGTGGAAAAATCACATTGGTTGGGATATTAAGGGCGTGCTTTATCATGAGTTGGCGCAACCGCGTGAATCAGTTACTGCGGACAGCTACGAACGTCAATTAATCTACTTGAGCCAAGAATTGGAACCAAAATTTCTATATACTGCCAAAAGAGAAAAGCAGTGTAATTGTTTTTATGACAGTGCCAGGCCACACATTATTTCCAATACTAATGATATCATAATGAGTCTTTGCTGAGATATCTTCCTACACCCGGCGTATTCACCAATCATTGCTCGATCAGATTTCCACTTGTTCCAATGGAAAATCCGTTGAGTTCTATCTGAGGCATTTTTCCGGAATGGCAGTTGGTTTTTAAGATCCCTTACTTTCAGGATGTTGACCGTCAAACCATCTAGCAAACTCTTTACCATGCCTTTGACGTTATTCCCTGTTTGGATTTGTTTTCTTTAACTTTTCACAAAACTTCAATTTTAAGTGAATATTATATTAAAATTGAAGCACTATTTGTAAACGAAATAACGGTTTTTTTAAGTTTTAAAAAATGTATTGTAGACACACTACAGTAAGTGTAGCCATTGTATTGACGAAACAATTGTAGCATAGATTTATGTGATACTTTTAAACAAATTATTTTATTGAAAAATAATTTATTATGGAGTTTCATGAAGCAAAAGCCTCAACGATTATCGATTATTGAAATTGAAGCTTCAACTAAATTTTTCTATTAAATCTGTTTACGATTTAGTTGAAGCTTCAATTTAAGTAATTGATGGTTAAGGCTTTTATTTAGCGAAACTCCATAATAAAATAAAATGTTTTTTTTTAATTATCACCAAAAATTATGCTACAAATTTACGCAGCAAAAGTTAAACAACTAATTTACTGCATTAGTTGAAATAGGAATAATGCGCCATTGACAGATTAACAAAAGTTGGGGGCTTGATCCTTGACATTGCCAGGAGTTGCCGTTATTAATGGTTCTGAATTCACTACAGGTTGAAATATTTTAAATTATAAAAACGCTTAAATTCTTAATAATTGATAATATTTGAAATTATGAAATAATTAAAAAATTATTAAAAAAATTATAATCGGAAATATCGATAATTATTAATTTTCTCATAATATCTTCCTTGCCAAATAATTGAAGGTGACATCAAACTTTCCTCATAGTTTTTGCCACATGTATACCGTAACATAAACACTTCAAAACAATGACAGTGTATGCCCAGTTAACACTTTCTACCTCGGAAAACCTTATTGTTCATCTAACCAAAGTCATCTATTTTTTTGTATTTTACAAAGGCTATAATTGAAATGTACCGAGAGTCAAATGGCTATATCTCAGGAACTATGAGTCCTAGAGCTTTCAAATAACAAATATTAATAAAAAGTGGCCAAAAGAAAATGATGGAAATAATTTTCAAATTCGTAACTCTTCCGCTAGGGGGCGTAATGAAGTAGAAAATACAATATTATGATTATCTCTAATAAAAGCATTCGAAAACTACACTTTTTGAAATGACGATAGTTCATGAAATAAAAATGTTACAGAATGTTTTTCTTACCCTTGAAATAAAGGCTGGGGGAAGGTCCAAATTTGTAATGAGCAAATGTCGAATAACTGTTTTGATGCCCGCCTCAGTGGCGCGCAAGTTAAGCGTCAGGCTAGTAAGCGAGGGGTTCCTGGTTCGATTCAGGATTGGGCTGGTCGTTATATGAATGGTATGATTGTCACCCAAATTTTAAATTACATATTTACAAAGGTTACTGGGTTATATAGTTAATGATAAACCGATACCCATGCGTGAGTGTTAAAAAAAACTCTTTTGTCTTTTAACCGATGTTAATGATTTTTAAATAAATATATATGTTAAATATACAGTGAAGAAAAGTTTAGTGTTTCATTTGGTTGGGTGTAAACTGTTTAGACACTATGAGATGTCATTTTTCTAATTTAAAATGTTTGGACCCTTAGAAAATTTGGAACTATTAATGACGGAAACTTCTTACGATATCAAGGATCAAGCCCCCAACTTTTGTTAATCTGTCAATGACACACTACTACGTGAAGCTTTCAACTGTAAGCTATTTGTTTTGACGTGTTTACATAAATCGCGGTCTGGGTGGTTATGTCATAATTTAAAAGTGATGATAAAGGCTTCAAATCATAATAAATGAAGGACTATGCAAGTGCCATATTTCGTCTAATTTCATGTGGCGTCGTCAACGATTCGAGTCTACAAGGTAGACAACCGAGAATCGTTGTTTTGTCCACTAAAGGAGGGCTTCAAATTTCGAATGAATAATATTTTATTATTGAAATTATATTCCTCACTTGTATTTCCATTTTTAACACCTAAATAAAACATTTGTTGTAGGCCAACAAAGGAATTCCGTAATGCCCAATGATTGAGGACCACGGCCGCCATCGCAATCTCAAACGTAGGTATTTCCGCCTTCTCTTGGATGCTGCGAACCCAAATACCTGCGCGGTACGCTCAGACAAACGCGGAAATACCGTTTCGTTTCACGATGAGCAACGGCGCGCAATCAAACCCGGTTGGTTGTTGGTTGCTTGCTTGGTCGGTAGGTTGGTTAGTTGGTTGAATGTCTTGGGCGTTCGCGATTAATTCCGGAATGTGAATGAATACCACGCAATGGGAACTTTACTTGGAAACGATACAAATAGAGAATATTGTTCGAGGAATGTTTGAATGTATGAGAGAAGCGAACAAAAGGAATAGTAATAGTTAAATAGATTAATGGATTTTTTTAAATACGATTTATTTTGTTATATAATTTTATTTTGAAATTGCTGAACAATTGCAATATTTTCATTTTTTAAATTTATTCACTTTCTAACCAACCATTGGATTGCTATTCACTAGCTTCATGAAATTTATGATGATATGATGTTTTAATTTTTTTATTTATTTTACATTTTGTTGATTCCTATGAATAAAAATAAATAAAATAATCTTGAGGCCAGGACAAAAGGAAGAAGATAATGTAACATGTTAGTCATTAATGGTGAAAGTACAGAAGGCGTTAAGATATTAAACCATCTGAACTTAATCTAAGCTGGGAATATACATTTGTATTTTTAAGAAATAAAATCGTCAAATAAAACAAATATACATAGTCCGTTAATTACAAATAACTGGAGACTAACTTAAATTGTACCATAGAAAAGCATAGGAAATGTGTTTAGTATCGATCAGTTAATTGCAATTATGCATGTTTTAGTAATAATTTCAATTTCTAAACACACTTTTATATGAAATGACACTTGAATATTTACATAATGAATAAATGTTGACCATTGAGATAACTGAATATTTCTTACTAATGCTTTGTTCTACTTTACATTGGGTTTCCTAAATCGTACTGCTGGAAGATGCTGCGATTCTCGGTCGTCTATATATGATTCTTTTTTTTAGAGCGCAACGATTCAAACAACCTTACTGTACATGTTTAAATGGTTTTTTTCTTAGGGGTACGACCTCAGCAACCTTACCATATATGTTTTTTTATTGTGGGGTATTTAAGCAATCTTACCCCACATGTTTTATACGATTCAATTTTTAGGGGATAAAGTTTTTTTAAAATAAGCATAAATTATGAGACAAAACGTTGATAAATATAATACAAACAAAAAATATTCACCTAAACAACAGTATTTAACGTAATCAATCTTAGAAAGAGCATTCTTCTGCTTTAAAGGTTATCTTATTACTATTTCTTGATGAAACTCGACTTGTGCAAGCGTATGTATGTGTGTGTGTGTAAAATTTTGCAACCAGAATCGTGTGCCGAGCGTATGTGTGTAAAATAAATTGCTGTATCGGAATGCGCCTGGTTGGGTGGAGTACCACCACACACTTACTTACATACACCGGGTCAAGCCAGGGCCCGGTTTACCTCTGAGACCTACCAGCAACACCAACACCGACTCTCCTCTCTTAGCCAAAGGTGCGATCATAATTCTCGGAATATGGTCCGACAGCCAATGCACTTGTGCCTCGGCTAGAAACAAAACAATGGGCTAATCGTGTATTGCGTATGTGTGTGTTTGAGCGAGTAAAAATAACACGTGCTGGTATGCCTTCGATTCAAATTAAACCACGACATAAATAAGAATAAGGAAAATAAGAAGGGGAAAAGCGATTCATTGCCGTGTAAATTGTTTTCTTTAACGGGGGTATTAAGCGGTTTTCTTTTATCTCGTTTTCTTCATTTTTTGTTAACAAAAGAAAAATGAAAACATTATTTTAATTTAAATTAAACTAAGTGCAAGTTTGTGTCATCATCCATAAGATCTACATTACTATGTGCGCAGGAAGTCTAACAAGTCCTGCACTAGTTCATGTAACGAAGAGACCTAAAGAATGTCTTCAAACTTTCAGTTTTTTAATGACACGCTAATGTTGTCGAAACTATAGTCACTAAATAAAGTTTCAGTTGTACAAACAAAGTTAAAAGTGTTTTATTAATTTACTAAAAATTTCATTTTCTTATTTATTTACACTTTCATCAAGCTGAATTTGACATTTAATTATTGGAAATACAACATAAGCGATATCTAGTGGGAAAATTTTGAACACTCACATTTCTCGTACGAAATAACCTCAATTATCAAAATGTACATATATTTTTTCTAAAATAAAGAAGTGAGGAAAGAAATAAAATATAAATATTACTATGAAGAAAACTTCATGTACTCTTCAATAAATATTTCCCAATTATTAAAGACAAAAGGCACGTGAGTGTATCTGTGCATGCGAATCAAAAACGTGTTCATAATTTCATCACTTTGGCGCTCTCCATAGGCCTCGAAATATCTGTTGAGTTGCATCCAGCAGCAGCAGCCAATGTAAAGTGTAATGAACTCTTTTCTGTTATCATTCTAAAATACTTGGTTTTATGCTCCATTTTTTTATAGTCATTAATTTTTTAATTTATTATTCTGTATTTAATTTTGTTCCTTACACCTTCGGATAGAAAGGATTATATATATATAATTTTGTTCAATCGTCATTTACAAGCGTTTGGATAACTGGCGATGGCCATTTTGATATTTCGAACATCATTAGAACACACTGAATGTTTCAAATGTTTCAAAATTAAATGATTTGGTTTCCTGTTTTCAAAAACAGAAAAAGTTCGCCTTCCTTTTAGTAGACGAACAGAGGTTTTGCTTGTCTTCCTCGTAGATTCAAATTGTTGATGATATCACTTCTGAATTATGGCGCTTCGTGCTATTTATTATATATTATTATTATTTAACATTTACAAAATATTCTTTTTTTTTCTTTTCAGTGGAGAAATATTAGTTATAACTAATTTTTCTATATTCTTCTAAAGAATATTCCTTTTTTTATTTTGACGCTAAAATATGTCACATTTCGAAGATCCACCTTCAATCTTGCGCCAATTCCAACATATCTCAATTGCGCAACTCGGACCCAGGCGCGCGCACTTGCGCAACCCGATTTCCATTGATGAAAAGAGCCGAAACGAAGCCGGCGCGCCGCGGCGTGGGTTTCATAACCAACTTGCACACACACAAATTAATTTGCATACATGAATGACACCTTTTGCACGTGTGCCTCTGTGTGTGCGTGCGTGTGTGAGTGTGACAAGGCAATCGACACATTCTGGCCCGCGGGGCGCGATCTCGTCTCGTTCTCACAGCAGCAGCAAGAGGTGAGGGAGAGAGAGGGACATTTTTGCGCCAATTTCGAAACGCCGAACGAACGAACGAACGCCCTCGGGACGAAATATTTCCGCAAGGATAACAACTTTTCTCGTTTTCTCCGTGCGCGCATTTTTGCGTCGACCTCTGTTTCTCTCTCTCTTTAAATGCATGTAACGTATGGATGCGTTTTGTTTAAAAAATACATACAATGGCTTAACCGTTAAATTATTTAAACATTACACCGCGGTTAATTACTATTGTTATGATAAAAAACCGCAATTTGTTTCTGATAAAAACTTTAACTAACATTTATTGTTATTGGTACGCAATTCAACATCAATAAATATTAATAACTCTATACGCATTCGCACCACCCCAACTGCAATGATGGAAACCCTTCTAAACCTCTAGCTACTTTATCTGATAATAAAGGGTGAGGCCAAACTTGAGACATATTAGCTGCGTACCTCTGGGACATGGAAACCAGGAGATAGACATTCTAAAATTAATCATGAGGTAACTAACCCATTACTGCGGATGTAAGCATATGACTCCAGGTTAAACCATTCGTAATTTATTACGAAATGAATTTTAAGAAGACCCTGGAATTTAGATCTGGTACACATGCAGAAAAAAACGGAGTTGGAGCTCATCTTCCTAAAATGCAACATCATTGCTGGGAAAATGGTTAACGCACTCATATAGTCTGTACTACAAAACCTACGGACAAAGACAAAAAGTCCTAAAAATCACTGATAAGCCGAGTGGTTATGGAATCCAATCTAGGTTGTTGGAATACCTCCAAACCTTTCAAAACTGGCACATCAAAACATTGTTAGTCTCACAAGGGAGGAAGGCAATGGATATTTCGTTACGTTCCTTTCTTGTGAGATCTATGGTCTATCGTAGACTAACGATGTTTTGGTGTGCCAGTTTTGAAAGATTTAGAGGCATTCCTAGACACACCTAGAATTAGTAAATCTTTTAAACCATAAATTGAACCAGAGTCAATATTATTCACTCCTAAAAGAAACATCAGGACATATTATTAAGTGGGGTGTAGAAAAAAACACTGAACGCTGGAAAATTTTGCCAGGCATTCCACACAACTAACTAATGCTTAAAGAACTAGCTGCTGAAGCAATTGCTCTCAGTATTGGAAGAACCCACCTGTAGACTATGCAATGGAGAGAATGAAGATGCCTCATTTATCAACCGGAAGGAGGATAACAATACCCAATAGAAATAAAAAAATCTATTTTTCAAATTCGCGTCAAAAATATCGTAAATTCAGATGGTTGTACGGGGATTGCGTTAGCAACTACTGATCTAATTTTGTTCTATTAAGCGATCCAAGTTGTTGACTAAAATATTTGTTTGTTGTGTTCAGAAATTCCTTTCTTAAAATAAAAAAAAAATAATAAGTAAATTTATTTTACACATCTTCTCATAACTTATCCACCACAAGTTTCCTTATAGTTATAGTAACATTAAAGAAAAAGATTTTTCTTTTTCATTATTTTTTATAATTTCAGTGAATGGAATTAGTTTCATAAATGGTTCATCAGACAAGCGGCGCTGGACACACCGTCGGCGGTCCGACGGCGGAAAGCTGATCATTCCGTAGCATGTCGCGATGTCAGCCGACATGAGGTCGCCGAACGTATCCGTCACCCCGATTAATGTGGAGCCGTACCCCCCGGCGGGGTTGGCTACCCACAATGGCGACGCGCTGGACAGCTCCGATGCGGAGGTGGCCCGCATCGATTTCCAGTCCGCGATGGTCAACATGAGGCAGAAGAAACGGCGGCCGGGAGATGGCGCCGCAGCATCAACGGCTTCGTCCGGCGCCGGGACGACGGCGGACGAGGTGCCCAGACCGATGAGTTGGGAGGGCGAGCTGTCCGACGGCGAACGGGATATGTGCATCGACGAAGAGAATGGATCACAAGTAAATATAATTTTATATTTGCTCAACAATACAGTAGATATATAATAATTAAGTGGACACTTGACCTATACACCCACAACATAAGAAGATCTATTGTGTATCCTGACTATCTGAAATAACTAGTTCTAGCCTCATCTATTTGATTAAAGCTATTATATTTGATAGTCTTGGGTATATTATTCTGTACTTGGTTTAGTGTAGTTTAGCCTAAGAAATCTAATCTTTGTATTATAATAGTTGCTTTATTGAATGAATTTATACGTTAATGAAAGCTTCAGTTAAAAGATCCACAAACTTGTTTTACTGATGAGATCATAAATGTGCAAAGCATGTAATGTACAGAGTCCGTCAGTTAAATCCAGATAAAACTAATAATGTATTCAAACAAAATTGTATCAGTTCAAAAAGCAAAATTGCATAGAAAAAACTTCTTTGATAATTAACCACAGTTTGCTGTAAGTACTTTCACTAGTTTATTCCGTATCTTCTAAGATGAGATCTTCAAATCTTTTAACAACTTCCGGTGATCTTACCGATATTTCCTTAGAATTGCTCTTTCTTAATAGGGCCTGAAGTCTAATATCTAGCAACAACGTTGCCATTAGCCTTTGCTATTTGAAAAAACTTAATTATTTTGACCGGAAAACGTCCAACGCGTAAGACTTCAAGTAGTGCCGTTTATCTGTTGTATTCTACTCTTTTTCGTGCACAGTCGAATACCATTCTAAATCTAAATTAAGATATACTGGGTTATTCCATACAGAAAATGTTAAGTTTAGCATGTATGTTATTAAATAATCTCATATTCTATGTTATATATCTATTACAAAAGCTTCATAGACCGTGTTGATAAAAGATAACGTACATGTTAAACTTAACATTTCCCGTACGAAATAGCCTCGATAGTGTGACATTTATATGTTATTGAATTTAGCTAGCCGATCCTGTGCAATGGAATATTAAATGTATGTCTTTCATATATTTTGACAGCACTTTCATTGGCAAAAGAGATGTTCGATAATATTGATTCATTTTTTTGCAGGTACCTGAAAACTTATCCATCCAAACGACCAACAAGCACGGACAAACCCAGAGCGCGACGACAACGACGCAAACGGACTCGAAGAGTCCAGTGATGAGACTGAAACAGACCCAGATGAGCAGCTACTCGCTGCACTCGACCCCTAGCAACTCGCCGCTGCTATCGCAACGGCACCCGCTGCCCATTATGGTGCAGAAGGACCTGATGCGCACCGACCTGATGCACAAGGCGCTGAATGTGCCGCCGACGCCGAGTCCCGACTCCGCCATCCATTCGGGCTACAGCGTCTTCTCCTCGCCGACGCAAAGTCCCCTCACGCAACGGCACGTCACGCTCACGCCGAATTTGAGCCGGAACAACAGCGACGCGTCACACTCGAGCTGCTGCAGCTATTCGAGCGTTTCCGTGTCGGTGTCGCCCACGCAGCAGTTTTCGCCCACTCACAGTCCTATCCAGGTCAGTTGGACGCTAAATAAACACTGTCCAACAATTACTTATGTAAATTACAACAATATCAAAATTCATAACAGATATTAGTTATCATTTTAAATTAGGTTATTCAATTTTATCTTTTGAAATAATCAATATTTTGATTTGATACCCAAACAAGACCTCGGTAATTGTCCATATTCAGCAGATGCCACCGGTTTAGTGGAAATAACTGATCATAACAACTCATTTTTTATAAACTTAAGGAAACTAACTGAATGTATAAATTATATTGTATTCCACAGTTATTTGCTATTTTCTGAAGAATATAGGCGTCTCCTAAACAACACAAACATTGTTTGTCTTTTGTTACTTCCGGACTATTTGTTTGTTCAGCACTGACTTGTACCCAGTTGTAATATCACTTATAAGTACATTGCTGTCAGTGTGGAAAATGTAAAAAGTGCTACACTTTGTTCATGTAATAATAGCAACATTGATAAAAAGCTTTATGTGCTTTATGACATCAATTTTGCAGGTTATTTTAAATTATAAAAGTAATTTTCTACCCAACACCCTAAAAAGATAGCAGAAGAGTAATTTTCAAAATCAAATTAAATGGGTAAGAGCGTTGGACTAACCATAATTATTGTATATTTAGGGACGTCACATGCCCAGTATTCACAGTAGCCCACTGCACCACAACGTTCTGTACAGAAGTCTGCAGGAGGATCCGGGATCGCAATACCAGTCAGAGCAGGATAATCTAGAGGAGTTGGAGGACAACAAATCTGGACTGATCCACGCATCCCTTCCAGCGCAGCCCGGGATATCCAGGCAGCAATTGATCAACAGGTACATATTCGGATATCCAGTGGTTCAAAGAGATTGATTTTCTTCCTCATGAAGAATTTAATATTGTATAATTTCACATACAGGCTATATTTACCAGAAGGGGTATTTCGATTATATTAGAAGAGTATTTTTTGAACATGTTGAATGTTTAGAGACCCTGAATAAAGTACTTGAATGTCTGGAATTATGACCTATAGCTAATTATCAAAGCTGCACATATCTATCGGCTAAATAAACAATGAATTCCGATCTACCAGTGAATTGAATAACCTAAAATTCCAATCAACTTCATACATTTACAATTTAACTGGCAGCTAACTCCTAGCCTATAAGCAAAAAATATTACCATCATCATAATTTTGGGCATTATTGTAGCATATTCAACATTTCCTTCAAGGGAAGGTTGGTTGTTACGTAGTACTGAAACTACACACCAGCTCTTAGTATTGCATTTCAATTATCTCACATAAATGATCCATATAGGTTGGACAGTTATACTAAGCATGAAATATTTATGTGATTCAAACGCATGTGATTAAAATATGCGTCTAGTCTACGCTGGACTAAAATATTCACATTATTTAATTTATATTTCTTAGTCCGTGTCCGATTTGCGGCGACAAAATCTCCGGTTTCCACTACGGGATCTTCAGCTGCGAATCCTGCAAGGGTTTCTTCAAGAGAACCGTGCAGAACCGGAAGAACTACGTCTGTCTGCGCGGCGCCGCTTGCCCGGTGACGGTTGCCACGCGAAAGAAGTGTCCAGCGTGTCGGTTCGACAAGTGTCTGAAATGCGGCATGAAATTAGAGGGTGAGATATTTTTCATGATTCAATGAGTAAGTGGAGAATTTATCTAAATCCATTTTGTGTTCAGCTATACGTGAGGATAGGACTCGAGGAGGTCGTTCGACTTATCAGTGCTCGTACTCCCTGCCGCCGTCCCTGACCAACCACCCCGAACTGAGGGCGAGCTCGAGCGACCTGAGGAGCATGGATCCGCATCTGGGGAACCTGACGGTGAAGCTGGAACCGCAGGATCCGTCCGCGCATTCGCACTCGAAGAAACAAAACTCCAAGCACAGCGTCCCGCCATTATTGCAAGTAAGCAACAAATAAAACAATTATATGCAGCAGACAATCTAGTTTTATACATAGCTGATAGAATGGTGGAATTATAAAAATGAGAAATCGGTGGACATGTTGGACAACAAATTTGTTTGTTTGTTCTACACTAAGTTGAAGTGAGTTAATTATGAGAACAGAATCAAACAAAATTTAATATTTGTGATGTCACCCATGAATGGATTAATATAATTGTGTTATTTTTATGTACTTAATGTTTTTTATCTCTTTTTTTTTTAGGAAATAATGGATGTGGAACACTTGTGGCACTATAATGAATTGGAGCTGAATAAGTTAAACGCGGAGGGAAGCCTGGGGAGAGACAGTGGTAGCGGAGCAGTGCTCAACATCTCCCAGCATCCCCTGCTGGGTAGTACCGCTCTAGCCGGCTCTGCTGACACCAACCCTGACTTCATAGCCAACCTGTGCAATATCGCCGATCACCGGCTTTACAAGATTGTCAAGTGGTGCAAAAGCCTGCCTCTTTTCAAAAATATTTCTGTAAGCACAAATAAATTGAAATCAAAAGCTTCGAAATGATTAAATATTTGGTTTACATTATCATACATTATTTTACGACTAATTTTCAAATATTGACCCAAGACTAAAAGTGGTCACAAAATAAAATACTTTAAATAAAATAAACCAAGTGTTTTAACAATTTATTTTTAGGTTTTAATTATAATTCAATAACGTTTCACCCAGTATTTAAGAAACTAATTAAATAGATATAAATTTATTATTCATTTGTTTTTTCTTTTACACTGGATTATGCTAAAAAGTTTTTTCTTTATTTGTTGCTTCCCTAGATTGATGATCAAATTTGTTTGTTGATAAACTCCTGGTGCGAACTGCTGTTGTTTTCCTGCTGTTTCCGGTCGATGTCGACGCCGGGCGAAATCCGGGTGTCTCTAGGGAAAAGCATCACGCTGGCGCAGGCACGCGATATAGGCATGCAGGCGTGCATCGAGAGAATGCTCAATTTCACAGAACAGCTGAGGAGGCTAAGGGTTGATAGATATGAGTATGTCGCCATGAAGGTCATCGTTTTGCTCACATCAGGTAATTCTAGAAATTCATTAACTATTACATTAATTTAGACAATCAATTTTAAATCTGTTGTTATAGCCTTGTTTATTTGTACTGCACTAACTTGAACTCAGTGCAAGTTTAGACTTCACACATAAGGTTTAAATCACTGTCAGTGCAGAAAATGTAAAAAATGCATGTAACAAACCAAGCTATAGTTTAATTTCTATTTTAATTAAGTACTGTTATTGATTTTTTAAACAGATACATCAGAGTTAAAAGAAGCCGAAAAGGTGAGGGCTTCACAGGAGAAAGCATTGAAAGCCCTCCAGGACTATACTGTCACGCATTTCCCTGACAGTCCTTCGAAATTCGGCGAGTTGCTCCTGAGAATCCCAGAGCTGCAACGGACGTGTCAGGTTAGTTTCTTTGCACGATAGACTGATGTATAACAGCGTTGATTGAAATGTTAAAAGAAATAAAAATTTGGTTAATTTTCCAATCAACGGTAACAGTTCAAATAAATTTGTAGAATTGAAAGGATTACTGTAATGTTATAGTTAACAAAAAATAACTGTTTAGGTAAACTTAGTTAAATTTTTCAGAATTTTCATTATCTGAATATTGAAAATACACAAAGATTGGATGCCTTAAAGATTGTATAAAAGTTAACATTAATTTCACCAGACTTATTCTTTAATAGAATTTTCAAAATCCCAATGCAATAGTTTGAAAATGTTTGTCCAACATGTAAGACTTTAAATTAAAACGTATTCATTTCAGGTTGGAAAAGAAATGCTGACGATAAAGTCGAAGGATGGTGAGGGGCCCAGCTTCAACCTGCTCATGGAGCTCCTCAGGGGGGACCACTAAGCCCCGAGGGTGCTCGTAAGAGAACGAGAGGGAGAGAGAGAAAGAGAGAGACACGTGCCTTATATGCTTAAAAAAACGGTGGCGGGTTCATACTTACAGACAGTATTTTTTTTACATACACACAAACACTTTTTTCGCTTTACAATTAATTTTTTGTTATGTTTTTTTTATATATACATAAACTAGCTTTAAGTGAGAGAAAGGAGGTAAGAAAGAGAGAGAGAGAAACGATTACGTACTTAGTTTTCCCGTTTTGCGTGCTGGACACTCGAGGAAACCTCAATAAAATTAAAATTAAATTAAAGAAAAAATATATATATATTAATAAATGAATCCAGTAGAGAAAGTCGGGATTTCAGCACTTTCTGCTGTGTCAGAAATGAAATTGATTAGATCTGATTTTTATTAAATATTATTTTTGTTTATTGAAACGGGGAAAAACAGAAAGTATCAAGTTACCAACAAATGCTGAAGGCTTAAGTGGCTGTGGAAATGAACACAAACTGTAGAATATTCGATGCAAAACAAATTCTGACAATTATCAAGCCGCTGCCAATTTTTTGGTATTGAATAAAAAAGATAAATCTATTCTTGACCCACAGCTTCAATATTTGTTGGACATTTGATATTTCACTGTTCGAAGAAGGGTTTTAAGATGATTTCAAGTATTTCCTTTTATTTGTGAATATGGAGTGTATGTTTAAAAATGAATCTTTAACGAAGAAGTTATAGTAGCAAAAATGAAAAAAATATATATATAATTTATCTATCCCAGTTATAGTTCAATACATTACAAAACAGGACTATACAATTTAACATTAAAAAAAACAGATTCATACATAAAATATGAAACATAAGTAACAAAACTAAAAATAAAGATAATGAGAACATATAAAATATAGATACAAAATACAAAAAAATCAGTTGTTTAATTAAATCCAAAAAGTTTTGATTTATAAAAGATTATAAGCTTTATATTTAACAACATACACTTCATGTTAGTTTGTTTCAGTTTGAGAATTAATTTAAAAATGAGGTTAAATCAAAAAAAAAAATACAAATTTAAAAATATTGATTAGAGGAAAGTCGTTCCCGAGATTAACGTTGATTAATTTATAGTTATCACACAAGCTAGAGCGTGTGCGAAAAAAATTGTACATATATATATTATATAACCTACATAAGTTTATATTTTGATATTTTTTATTATATATATATATTATATATTTAAGAAGAATTCTAGAGATCGAAAAATCTTTTTTTTATACATTATATATTTGTATATTTAGCGATTAGCTTTTTTTTGTACCATGCTGCTTTTACAAAACTCTCAGCATTTATCTTATTAAGACAAAAAAAAAATTTCAACTCTATTGAAAGCATAAGCTGTGGACCTATTCGTTTTTATTTTCAATAATTCATTAATATCTAGTTGAAGAACACGTGACCCGTCGGCTGTAAACTCAATTGATGTGCTGTGCCACATTCCACAACTTTCTTTTCTAAACGCATGGACTGTTGTAATTGGTAGCTTAAATATACACATCATTAAATACTTTTGCTACTGAATAGACAAAACATAAAAGACTAAACATTTTATGATTTGCATATTTTTTTTTTAAGGTATTAAAAAATAATAGAAAATTACATTCAAGGTAAAGGAATATAAGATCGATGAGAGTTTTGTAACAGTAGTATTATTTTTTTTTCATTTTTGTTTACTTTGTGATTCACCCAGTGTATTTAATACGAGCCCGTGAATTGTATTTTTCATCGGAGGATTATTACGCATCATTCCAATTTGTTTAATTGTTACACTAACACATAGTTCACACACAAACACATAAACAAGAATTGTCCACGAATAAAAAGATAAACATTAACGCGATAAACAAACGAAAAAAGGAACAATATTTTTATATTTCCGATGGAGGAAAGTATTTAAAAACTTGTAATATGTGTGTTTTCTGTGTACATATAACCACGTGAATAGCTCGACTATTGTTGTAAATAGTCGTAATCGAATGAAACTATAACTAACTACATTTCAACCAGGAAATTAATTTCAATTACATTTTTTTTTTCGTGCCAATGTATTCAAACGATTAAATGAAACAAACTTATCCTACTGATCAAACAAATTTCATAAAACTTTGTTGATTAAATGTTAAAGAAACTTTGTTTATACCCATGTACATTTGGGAAAATTCATCATTCATATTTTAGTTCAGTAGGAAGATTCGTCATTCATAATCTGTCACTCGTCAGGGTAATTTAATTTTTTATCCTTTTCTTTTTGCATTAAATCTCCTTACTTTCAACGAGGTTAAAAGATAAAAATGAAACGAAAAAAAAGATCAGTAATTATCAAAGGATTATTAAAGGTGTTTTTGATGTTTATAGTTTTTACTTCATTATATGACTTTAAATTAATTAAGTGAGATACAAGAAAATCAAATTTAGTTAATAAATAAACCACTGGCAATAATTTTTCACACACTTAAGTATGAAGTGCGATGAAAGGCTATTAGTGCTTTATTTTTAATTGATAAATAAATCACTAATAACCCTTCCTCGTACTTTAGAGTGTTAAGTGTGAAGAGAAGTGTTCAGTTATAATTGATAAATGACCTTTCTGCATACAGTGTGTGGTTATTAGTACTTTATTTATAAATGGCGTTACTTTATTAATGTACTTTTATAAGAAATATTTTCATTCAAACTAGGCTCTTATCAATTTTAATTAAAGAAAAATTATATTAGTATTAAACGAATTAAGTTAAACACAATATTTGTTTAATTTAATTCGTTAATTGGTATGAAAAACTTTTACATTTTATTCCAATCAGAGTACAAACATGTACATTTATTAATGAAATAGAAATCTGAAACATCAAAAACACTATTTGTATATTTAATTAATTCCTTGAGGATCAATAAAATAATACTTTCTCCTGAATGTGGGGTTAAATAAAAGGTGATCATAATAGCTGATTTGAATAAAAACAACCTCGTGGGTATGAAGGAGTGAAGTAAAAATAAAAAAATCCCTTTCTATTGTTGGGATTGAATGATAATCAAAAAAATGAAACAAACAGGAACACTAAAAAAAAGTAGATCGATTTACGTTGTTAATTTTTTTAATAAAAACATTTAGACGTAAGGAACATCAAGAGACTTGGGGAGGCCTTCCATGCCTGCATAAAATGCAGTATTAACCCTAAAAGAATAAAGAAAACGTGAAAAAAATACATATACATATAAATAAAGATGTTGTAATTTTGCTAGCAATTTTACATGCAGAAAATGAATGAATTTTTGTATTGAAAATATACTATAGATATGATTTTGTTGATTTTGTATTCCTGTTCAATCCTTAAATTCCACAATGCTTTAAGGGGAGGGATGACATTTTTGTTTCTGTATTAGTTTCTTTTAAATATTACAATTAAAAAGCATTGTTCTGCACTAAGTTGAACAGTAGAATTAACAGCAAGCTTGACTTCATTGCTGTTAATTCAACCGTAAGCTACAAGATTTTCAGTGCTGTAAGTGCAAGATATATAAAACGTGCTTGACTAATTCTAATGAACAAACTTAATGTTTCAGTGGCTAAACACAATTCAATTAAGATAAATCTTCAGAATGGATTAATAACCTGAAACCAATTGGGAAATTAATAATACAATGTGTTTTTTATTTAGTTTTATTGTAGATTTTAACATTTCATTTATATGTATTCATTATTATGAAACAAAAAAAATTATGAAATAAAATTGGTAGTTCATATTTGAACTACCAATTTTAGGTATATTAATCAAATCATTTTCATTAGTTATTTTCAAAATTGTTTTCTTTCGTATATTGTTTCCTTTCTACATTTCATTTATTTTAATAATCTGCAATTACCGCAATCAAAAAACTACAATAAAATTTAATTTAAAAACATTTTTCATCTTAAAAAATCTTTATCTATGACTTGGCTTGAAACACAGATGGCAGTACCACCACAATAATAGTTCCTAGTAACAACATTAGATGGCAGCACTACATGCTACTTTTAGGTTGTAAAAACAGATGGCAGCACAAGTGTCATAATGTTTCTAGGTTACAAACATAGATGGCGGCACACGACACTGTTGGTTGGTAGTTGCAAAAACAGATGGCAGCACAAGACTCTGTTGATTCATAGTTGTAAAAATAGATGGCAGCACATACAATAATCTCAGTTCCCGTTTGTAAATATAGAGGGCGCCATTCATAGATAATTAAAAAGCAAAAAGTATGGCAAACTTCAGTTGTGTTGATTAATTTCAAATTTTTTGGTTATGTCGGTGTTTTGTAAACATTGAAAACGAAGTTTTTTGGATCATTAAGTGAATTAAAGCTGTTGATTAACCGCAAATAATGGATAAAAGTGGAGCAAATAGTTTCAGTGAAAGTTATTCGGAGTTGATGAAAAAGGAGCACACACAAAATGGGCCATCAGAAAAGGCAGATGTTAAACGTAAGCTCTTGCTTTTAACAAGCCATGAATCTACGAAAACGTAAGTATCTTAAAATTATTTATATTTTGAAGATAATTTTTGATGTAATTTTCATTGTTTCGGATGATACTTGTAAATGTTTATATTGTGGCATGAAAACTTATATACATTACATCTAACACTTCACATACAGAATTATTAGTCATTAATCCCCAATAGATAAAAATAATATATAACTTATTTTGTACTTTACTTCTTCTATAAGAAATTTGTTGAAAACAAATTTAATTTTATCTTTTCAGAAACAGCTACAAGTTTGATAATTCAAGATTTCAGACATATCTTAATAAAAAGTGTTTTTCACCAAATTTTTGCCTTAAAATTATTATAAATAGTTTTTATAACCACCTTAGTTATAAAAACTATTTATTTGAAAGCTTTAATACAATCATTGACTTTAGCTTTATTAATTCACAAACATTTGAACAAATTTTGCAATAGTGAGTCATTTTAAAAACAATGCGGCAATAATAATAATATTCTTTATTTACATTATACACACCAATACAGGCATCTGTACATGTATTTTGATTAATGATTTTTTATTTAATTTTAGACTGGATACAAAATCTGCTTCTCTTGTCTATGAAAAAAACTTTCAAGCCTACAACAAATCGACTTCAAATGGAAAACTCTACGAAGACAAACAATTAAAACCCGAAGATAAAGCTGCAAAGTTTCAAAGCAACTTGAGGAACAATAATTCCTTGGCGGGGTTGTTAAAGAGGGTGATAATAAAATCGACAAGTTTGGAAACAGAACAATCTAATCTAACCCAGGTTTTCAATAAAAAGTCTGATTACATTGCTGGGAGTGTGATGAATAAAAATAAGAAATACATTAATCCACTTTGTGATAAAACAAAAATAAGCGGGGCTAAAAATATTGTTTCTGGGGGTGATAAGGTTGAAAAGGTTGAGGGAAGCCGATTAATGGATTCTTCTGCTCCAACTAAAAAGCAATTAATTGATACACTTGCTACAAATAAATATTCCTACAATGATAATCAATCAGGGTTAATAAATAGTAAAGATATTCTTAAAAAGGGTAACCAGTTTAAAATTTCAAGTGAGGATTTTTCGATGAAATATGAAAATAAAAATATTGGGTGTGATAATGTGATTAAATATGAGACTGAAAAACAAAATTATAAAACTTCTATGAATTTGGAAAATCGTGTTAATACATTTAAGCCAAATGTGTCAAGTGGGAGTAAAAATGATTTTTGTAAAGCAAGTGAGATTTTTGGGAACAATGATAAACCTAAAGAGAGTTTTTGTAATAAATTTAATTCAAATGAAAACTTTGGGAATAAAATATCTAAGTCGAATGAAAATTCAATCCCCTTGAAACAAATTAGCACAATCGATGATGTAGAAATATCAGAGGGGAATAAAAATAAGTACACTTTCAAAAAGTATAATTATAAAGGAAACAATGAAAATGACGAAGACGATGAGGAAGGGTTTAAACAAAAGAAAAAATGTTTCAGTCGAAATAATTCTGATGATTACTTTAAGAAATCCAGCAGAGATGATTTCACTGCGACGAAACGCAAGTACAATAATCCCTTTAATAAAAAAGACGCTGATGATGATGATGAAGATAGTTTTAATAAAAAGAATAAGTTTGGTAGGAAGAATAACACCAATGAAGAGGATGAAGACGATCCGAATTCTTATTACAACAAGAAAAAACGGAATGCAGAGTTGTATAAGAGGCGGTTTAAAAAGATGGAGGAAGAAGAGGAGCAGATTAGGAAGGCTCCTATTGGAGGGTTTAAAACAGCTAGAGAGGAGTTTAACCTGCAGTATATGAAGAAGCATGGAACAAATGCTCCTGGGATGAATCCGGCTAATAAGAAGACACTGGGTTTGAGAGGACCAAGCAGTAAATTCATTTCTCCATTGATTCAAAGGACAAACAGGTAGGTTTTTACTTCCTTCTGTACTAATTGAACTGAGTGAAAGTTTCTGAGATCACCCATAAGATTGACATTGCTATAGTACAAAAAATTCTGTACTAACAAGTTTGTGTGATGAATAAACGCAATGTCTTGCATACAGAAAAAGCTTTTAGAGAGTAAAAAATTAATTAAGTTGATGCTTGTTGCACTACACTCTCTATAGAACTGGATATTCAAATTTTGTGACAAAAAAAAAACAATTATGTTCCACGGTTTTATTTTCAGTTTTCTGATACACGTTTCAGTTTTTATATCAATCACTATTATAGGATAAACAGTTTAAATAGTAAATCCGTTGAGATCGAAACACATTTCATGAATTTGAAAATAAAACCAAAAAACATGACAAGTGTACCAAATTGGAAAAAAATAATTTATTACATTTATTTTCTTAGTGAAGAAAGTATGAAAGATGAAGACAATTCAGAGCCTGTGGATGAGCGGCTGAAGAACATTGATCCGAAAATGGTGGAATTGATAAAATCGGAAATCATGGATTTCGGCCCAAAGATCGATTGGAATGATATTGCTGGGCTACAGTTTGCCAAAACGGCCATTCAAGAAGCAGTTGTCTGGCCAATGCTGAGGCCAGATATTTTTACCGGCTTGCGGAGACCACCAAAAGGCATTTTACTATTTGGTCCCCCAGGCACTGGAAAAACGTTAATTGGTATATCTCAAATATATTTCATGTTGTCAAATAAAGGATTTAAAATGGGAAATATTTTTTTGAAATGTATCAAGTGATCAATGTCAAATTTTAAGATTTTCAATAATTGATTGAAATATTTATTTATTCATGATTTTGAATGATATTTTTTTCTCATTATAAATCATGAACTTTTATCAGAAATCATTAATTTTTATTAAAAATTATTAAATTTCATTGAACATTACGTTGACTTACCCACATTATTATTTTTAATTTAAGGTAAATGTGTTGCTTCTCAAAGCCAGTCGACTTTCTTCAGCATAAGTGCCTCCTCTTTGACTTCCAAATGGATTGGAGATGGTGAAAAAATGGTCAGAGCGCTATTTGCTGTTGCTAGATGTCATCAACCGGCTGTAAGATTTCAATTAGCAATAATTGCAGCTCAAAAAATTAATGATAAATTTTTCAGGTGATTTTTATTGATGAAATTGATTCACTACTCTCCCAACGCTCCGATTCTGAACATGAAAGTTCAAGGAGAATCAAAACAGAATTTTTGGTGCAGCTGGATGGGGCCACCACAGATAATGAGGAAAGGCTTCTCTTAATTGGGGCCACGAACAGGCCTCAAGAATTAGATGAGGCAGCCAGGAGAAGATTTGTCAAGCGGTTGTACATCCCTCTTCCTGAATATGAAGTAAAGTTGAAAACAATCTAAAAATGTCATTACACGGTGCAGCATTTTCGAGGTTTCGAATGTAAACCAAACTTCAGTTTCTGAAAGTGCCCAAATTAAAAAGATATCTAATTTGGGTTTTGACGGTTTAGTTCAATTTTTTTTTGCTTGTAGATAGAATTTAGTTTACATATAACGTATACTGACGCTAAAAGTATAACTAAATCAGTTATTAATAATACTGAAATAGAAATATATTGTATTTTCATTACCCTTCTTTTTGTATTATGTTTTAGGCAAGGCTTCAATTGGTGGAGCGTTTAATGTCAAAGGAGAAGCACTGCTTAGATGAAAACAACATTAATGAGATCGCCACTTTATCAAACGGTTATTCCGGTGCAGACATGAGGAACCTGTGTGCTGATGCATGCATGGGACCCATCCGTTCAATAGACATCACCCAAATACAAAACATTCAAGCCCAAGAAGTACAATTTATAAGTAATTATAGAAAATATCAATTGTTTATTGTTGTAAACATTTCAGGTCCGTCCAGTTTCAATGGAAGACTTCACCAAGTCACTAAACAGGATGCGCCCCAGTGTATCAGAAAAGGATCTCGATCAATATCTGGTTTGGGATAAAACATATGGTTCAGGTGCTTTTTGATGGAATACAATTTACAACACTATTTATTTTTATAGAATACCTATTTTTATATTGACGTTTATTTAATAAACATTACAAGTTCCGTTTTGTTAAAAACCAAAGAATTAATTACACCATGCAACATTTTCTAGTTTATTGAATGTAAACTAAATTGTGACTTCAGTTTCTGGAAGTATCCACCCAAATCAGCAAAACCCTTTTTGGATATAGTCGAATATCCATACTGGGTGAAGAATGGCCAGTATGGCAACAATTAGGGGACAACCAACCTCGACACATGCATGTTTGTGTGTTTATGCACACCTTCCACTAAACCGATACTGAGTATAGCCGAAAAAACTAAAACTCGATCAAAAAAAATTAACATAACCGTTTTTTAATAAAAATGTACTCTGCATCAACACAAGTAACTTTGCTAAACATTCCAATAACTTAACTTAAAAAACAATTTATTGAACGTAAAAATTGATTGGAATGATATTGTGAAACTTTTGTAGTGTAATGTAGTATTTGGTAAAGAATTTCCTTACAACGGCCAAAAAAACTATAATTGATTGCGATTATTGCAATGTTCAGCAAAATTATTTGTCTCAATGTAGAGAACATTTATGTCGAAGAGATGGAGTCCTCTCTGTATCATTTGGATCGCTTCATTTTGAGTCGTAATAGTTGGGATAGATTTACTTGGATTTGCATTAAAAAAATTACATAACAAAATACAAAAAAGTTGAAAGTTTATAAAAATATATTGCAATCACAAAAAAAAACACAACAACTTAATTAATCACAACAAACGTCAACACACAAGTTTAAATTTAAAATACGCTTTTTTAAAAATTAAAAACATGAAACACCGACGGCAAACAGAACAAAGAGAGAAAAGAACAATGCAAGTGACCTTGAAGATCCACACAAAAGAAAAGCCGTATAAAAATTAATCTAAACAATTTTATCCTTAAAAGTTACTCAGTTGTCTTTTTTTGTCAGCGTTTTAAGTTAAGATAAAATCGCAATCATTGTGTGAATCCAAAGTGTGCAACAAACTCGCCGAATGCGCCCGGATGAGTTAATTCCAAATAACGTTCCATCAATGTTGAAACAACTCGAAACTTTCTTTTAAATATAAAAAAGGTTGTGATTTCGATTCTTTTAAATTTCAAACATTAAACCATTTTTTTATAATTTAATAATGTTTAGTTCAAAAAAACAAAACATTTTTTTTGTCAATACAAATGTTGCCACAAACAATTTGTATTTTTTGTCAATTTGAAAAAGTAATGTTTGAATGATGATGAACAAATACCAAAAATTGTTAAATGTGAAATCACATGAATATAGTTCATTTAAGGTTATAGTGATTTTATCAATCAGCAATATTATTATATCCATTTTATAAAATGTTCAAATAACTCGTTGGCATTTAATGAATAACATAAAAAAAAGATTTATGCTTTTACTAATAGTCAGGGACTGATCCGGAATAATTTTAAGACCATGACAACAATCCTTGGATCAACCAATAGTATTCAAGAATCTGGGATTCATCAATCCTAGATTGATTCAAGGATTTAGTTGTGGCATTAATATGATCATTAATGTTTCAATTTTAAAATAGCAGAAACATTATTTCAATGTTGAAAAATATACTAAATATTGATGTAACGATATTGAAGTGTTTGCTCATTGAGCTTGAACGCCGTAAATATTAATCCTGAACAATCGCGACTTTCTTATTCTGCGTATTCAACACCTGCGAGTTCTCCTGATGGGCCTGAAGCACGGCGATGGCCTCCTCGACCTTGGCTCTCAGTGAATCCTGGTCCTCGATCATATGGATCAGTTCCGACGTGTCGATTTCGAGCAGCATCCCGGTGATCTTTCCCGCCATCTCCGGGTACATTTTCTCCACGTGCGGGAAGAGCTTCGCGCCCAGGATTTGCTTCTGGTCTTCCGGTGTGGCCGAGGCCAGGGTGCTAGCGTTCAGCGGTCCGATGTCACCTCCGTTACCCAAAGAAACGGTTATTGGACGGATTAAGTGGTTGTTCGACGCGGTGTACTTACTGTTGGGTCTTGAGTGGATCGTTTGGTTCGTGATCGGTCGCGCCGTTATCGAGTTTCTAGGGTTGTTTTGCGTTGATGGTCGTGAGCTGACTCTGTATAGGTTGTTGGCCAGCGTTGGGTAGGTTCCGTTCGGGCGCATCGCCGTTGACGCCAGCCATCTCGGAGTTGATCTGATGTGGTTCATGTTGTAGAAGCGATGCGTTTGTGCGACGGCGGGCATCAGGAATTGCGGTGTTGTTGGATACAAATTCGGCTGAATTCTTATTCTTTGCAGGTGTGAAGCGATGAAAGCTTTTCTGTCCTCTTTGCGTTGCGCTAAAGCGACGTAAATGGGTTTAGATCCCAGCATCTTCCCGTGCATTTCCATTAAAGCCTTAGTTGCTTCCTCAGAAGTCGAATAGCAGACAAACCCAAATCCCTTGCTACGGCCTTCTTCAGTCATTACCTTAGCGGATGTAATTGTTCCGAATTGCGAAAATTCTTTGCGTAGGCGCGTGTCATCAATCGTATCATCCAGATTTTTCAAAAATAGATTGACACCCTGCGAACGGTTATAACGCTCAGTTTTAACATCATCATACTTCCTTTTAAGCTCCATTTGTCTTTCGCTCTTCTTCTGCGCTTTCGCAACATAAATCTTCTGCCCGCCGACCTCCGTTTCGTGCAATTCACTCACACCCTTTTCCGCTGAAGCCGGGTTTTCAAAAGCCACGAAACCAAACCCTTTGGACGTACCATCGCAATTCTTCATAACCACGCAGCTTGTGATTTTCCCGTATTTCCCGAAAAGCTCCTCCAGCTTTTCCTCGCTCATTTCCGGCAGATTTTTCACGTATATATTAGTGAAAATTTTCGGTTTGGCGTCGATTTGCTTGCATCTTTCTTTATGCGGGATGAATTTCCCCACGTAAACCTTTTTTTGATTCAAAAGCATCCCGTTTACTTTATCAATCGCTTTCTTAGCGGCTTCCTCGGTTTCGAAATGGATGAATCCGTACCCCTTTGAAATCCCGTTTTCGTCTAACATTACTTTACAGCTCAGAATATTTCCAAACGCCGAAAAAGTATCGTACATTGATTTATTATCGATGTTCTTGTCCAAATTTTTAATAAACAAATTCCCAACGCCGGATTTCCTCAGCGAGGGATCCCGCTGTGACCACATGATCCTAATCGGTTTACCTTTGATCAAATCGAAATTCATCGTGTCCAGCGCGCTCTCCGCATCCCCGGGCTGTTGGTAATTCACGTACGCATACCCCAGCGATCTTCTTGTAATTGCATCCCTGCACACCCTGAGCGACAGCAGCGGTCCCACGGAGGAAAACTTCTCGTACAGCATCGCCTCGGTGACGTCCGGATGGAGGTCGCCCACGTACAGCGCGGCCATGTGGAAACACCAGCTCATCTCACAGCCGACGATTTTCCAAAGAAGCTCCGAATAAAAAGCACAATCTCAACTTCACGACGACTGCGAAAATACGTTTCGACTCTCAGCAGCGCCGGGAATCTCAAAAGACAAAGAAAAAATGCACTTTCAAGGGAATTTGTTTTTTCAATCGCCTTAGTTACGCCGGGAAAAGTTAATCGTGATTTCTTTGATCCTTACTCTTCTAAAACAAAAAAATCGTCAAATTATTATTCGATCTACGGGTAATTAAAAACCCACAAAAATTGTATTTTTATGCACTTACCTGTTTCAGGATTTACATCTGCAGGGAAACTCTTTTCTTGCTGATTAATATCCGTTTAAATTTGAAAGATCACAATTTTAAGGTTACTTTGTAACACAATTTGCAAAGGGATTGAAAAACCTTAAAATCAATTTAAATTCTTACGTTGTTAATCCAAACAACTCAAACTTTGTTTTTAGTATTGAATTATTTACTTAATTACATTCAAAACAATACCCAATGCTCAAAACATTTACAATGTTTATTCACGCGCCACAATTGTTTCTTCTTTTCATAATTTACTACATTATACGTGTCTCCCCATTAAAAAAAATGTTACAGCTATGAAATTTATAATTCAACAGAGGGATAATGTTCGAATTTTTAATTGAGATTAATATAATTCAGCTATCTTTTTACAAATGTAATTTTTATTACATAGAAACTCTGCGATTGTCAGTTGGTGTATAGGCAACACAATGTACACAAATATAAATTTGAATATTTATATTCATAAATTCTCTTTAATTAAAACATTATTTTATTGTTTTTTGTTATCACATCGATATTTTAATATGTTTTATTTTTACAAAGCGTTAATTTATAAAATACAATTATATGTATTGTATTTTTTGTGTCTACATAAATATAACATTGCCGTTCATGGTTACGACATTGTTCCCGCGCTTATTCACAGAGATTTGAACCAATGAAATAACAGCCGCTAATGATGGCTGCTGTCATAGGTCAATCGAGGCGAGGGAAAATTTAAAAATTCAATAATTTAAATGTTTTTTTAAATAAAACTAAATTGGATTTATACTATTAAAAAAAAAACGATTAAATTTGTTTTCTGTCCGTATATTTAATTTGAGGCCTATAAATAGATAAATATTTGATATACAAAATTTTAAAATTCAATTTAATATCAATATTTGACCTTCACACCAGTGGCTTTGATTACATACAACAAATTTAAATTGTATAATAATACTTTAATCAATGCCAGTGGCTTTATTCCTGAAGTTGATCGCACGTTTTTGTGTCTAAGCTTGTAAAAATCATAAGTGAAATCTCAATCCAAAACGCATATTTCATAATTTCATTTCATTTAGTTCCAATAACTTATTCAAATGATTTTTGTGAATTTTACTTGACTATTTCCAACAATTGTTATAAATATTCATACAAAAAATAAAGGATAATCGACCACAAAGAAAACTGGTTGAATAAATTTGAATACATAATATATTTTAATCAGATAATTAGTATAACTATTACAGATCATAATAGTTGCACTAATTAATGTTTTGATAATGTTTATGTTAATGATATTATACATTTATTTCAACTGGTTTAGAAAGAAGTGGTATAATTATTGAATGCCATATTTGTTTCTAAATTTTAATGTCAGCACAGAGAAAATAATAGTAATGTTTATTACCCACAGAAGAACAATACAACAATAACGTCAGAGATTATATTATCTTAATCATTAATTTTATTAAAATATAAATAAAACTTGGTTATTTGAATTTTATTTTCAAGTGAATGTTGGGTTGCCTATAACCACTTAAATTCAAACAAAATATTTATTCTTAGTTAGTGAATAACATTAATACTGCGCTTAGTTTTGATATATTTTAACTCTTTATATACATTAAAATAATTTTTGCTGTGTGTAATTTCATTAAATGTTTACTTTTTTTAAATATACAAGCAATACATACATTTTTAATTTAATGCATTAACACAGACTGAATCGTAAGTTATAGTATAAATATAAATGTAATTAATGTATTTTTTATAATTGACGCATTTTTTTATAAATATTTATAAGTCTTTTTTAAACCAAACTATTGTTTTTTTAAAAATCCCGCTACGTCATTTAAGAATTGATCCGGAGAGACTTCATTCAATTCAACAAAATCGCGACGGCTATGCGAGCGAGAGAGACAAAAGACAAGTGAGACGGAGATAGCGAAGCAGAAGAAAAAAAAATAGAACATTGGTGTGTGTGTTTTGATAATGCGAGGAAAAGCGGAAAATCGCTCGAGTGTTTTTTGAAGGCGGAAAACCGGGCACAGGAGGAGGAGGGCCGTCTTTCGGAAGGGGCACACCAGGATGTAGTTGATAATGGCCCAACCTGGAGGATCTATTTGAAGCACACCGAGTGAGTCGAGTACCCATTTCCTTTTAACCTTTATGAACTTTATCACATAACATGACATTTCCAGTGGAATTCCTCTTTGCATTCTTTCTGTTTCGTTTAAATTGCTTTCGACTAACACAGACCTTCATTGTAAACACGATAGTAGATAGCGGCTGTGGAATAAATTAACAGGCAATCTTTACTCGTCAGTCCACGAGTTGTGAATCGTTGCTCGGCGTTTATAGAATCAACAATGATTGTTTTTCTATTATGATTCTTTTTGTAAATAATCATTTTTGTGTACGGAAACTGTTATGTATCAAATTCTTTTTTGAACAAACAATAAGTGAATAATAATCTTCTGTGGTTTTTTAATCGTTGTTAATTATACACTCATCCATTAGTCATCTAATTGTGCTACAATAATCTAAATTCAAGAGAATTGTGTTTTAAAATGTTAAAAATAAAATATTGTATTCTTTGTATTATTATTTAACATATAATTTAAATTAAGTTATCCTGTAATTGGTCGAGAGCTATTGGGTTCAAGTAAATAAATAATAATATAGCTCGACTTTTAGCATAAAATTAACAAATATCAATTCTTTTGTTCGAAAATCAACACACATGTAAACTAAATTTCTATTAATTGAAAATCAAATAAAGTAGATTTTAGCCGATAATACTGTTAAATGGTAATACTGCCTTATTTATTTATTGTCGTTGAATAATCACAAAAAATATTTTAAAACTAGCCATAATGATGTCGGGTGTTGTGTCAGATAGTTATGGAGGATAGTGTGAGCGTGAAATCGAACGAATCCGTAGCAACAAGTGACGAGTTTGATTTCGTGTGCGACAAGCCGGGCGCAAGCAAGACACCAACGCTGGACATTGCGCACGGCGACATCAACGAGCTGGCCAACGCCATGACGGAGGTGCTGCAGGAGTCCGGAATGACCAACATCGCCGACAGTGGGGACAAGCTGGTCGTCGTCGGCCAGTCCAAGTTCTATGATGTGGTCGACAACAAGCAGACGCAAATTTCCCCCACAGAGAAGCAGGACGCCATGAAGCCGGACTGCAGTGACGAGGATGAAGAAGAGGAAGGTTTGTTAATTAAAGTTTAACTGAAATTACAAAAAAATAAAATGTTTTAAAAAAACTGCTACTCAATCAAGGTATTTGTAAAGTTTACGTTGGAAAGGTATGGTTTGTAAGATGTGCTGGGAGATATGGTCATTTCGGTTACCAAGACATATACAGATATCCCTGACTATAATATTGAGACTTTTAATATATTAAAAAATCTGCTTTGTCTTAATGAAAGTGGGATTATAAATACGAAAATATTTATATTCCAGAATTATTTTCCTTCATCTTCAGAAGTTCTAAAAATATTTTTGTCTGAGGTATCAAAATTGAAATAACAAGAATAAGTTACTTTTTAAAAACAGAATTCATTGAAGGCATTTGAATTTCGGGTTGGATTTAAGGTAAAATAGAGATTAGAAAATAAGGAACCAAATATGATTATAAAAAATCCATTGTTTTGATAAAAAAAAAGAAATTAAATTCTAAAAATGTCAGTTGGTTCTACTGAGGTTTCAACATCGAAATAAAAAATATGTTATCTTAAGAGTGAGAATGATTTAATGTTAATAATATATACATTAATTTTCATTATTTTTTTTTAGATATCCTAGAATTCTTTTAATATCATAGAAAACTGTTTGGAATCCTATGAGATTATTCTGTAATCCTATTAGATAAATCGATTTATAAAAAATTGCAAAACGAATTTGTAAAATTTTATTTTCAATTAAATTATTTTATGATAATCTGAATTTTCAGTTATTAATTTAAAATCTTAATTAAAAATTGGAATTTTTCATTATTCCTAATTAATTAAACCTCATATTGTGGAAAAAAGATATGCACTCAATATCTAAAATTAACCATTAATTATTTTTAGTAAATCAATAATTTTAATCAGGGATAAATGGAAATAATTGGGCTATGTTCTGTATGTGTAATACACACTGACCTGATTACAATACATTGAGGTTATAGATAATTTTACAACGTAAACGGTTTATCAATGCTAATAAGGAATCTTTATTTTTAAATAAGAAAGCCTTGTTGCAGTTTTTTATGCTAAAAATGAATTACTTAATAATTTTTAATATTGGAGAATAAATCATTTAATTTAAAAGTACTGTTATTTATACTCAATTGCAATTGAGAAATTATTTATAGGGTTGCAAACGTGAATTCTCAATCCTAAATTTTGAAGATGGATTAAAAGAAACAGAAACATATTTTTTTTATTAGATATGTGAAGTATAGAATAACTGGTCACAAACAATAATGCTCATTGAGATCAACTTAGGAAACCCATACTATAACAGACAGCCAGCTCTGTGTATTTTATTGAATGCTAAAAGTAGTTCTTTTTCTCTCCAACAAAACTATTTTCCTTTCACTCAAGAGGGTTTCCACACTCCAGGTGGCAATGTAAAATAATTTACAGGAGTGGTTCCTTTTTTATAATTAATCTCGTTAGAGAGATGCCTACAACTGTTTCCCACAAAGACATATTTTAAAATATTTTCTAAAATTCCTATCCCATTTTATTCAATAATTATTTTTTTAGAAAATAAAATAATAGAATTCTTATATTCAACACCAAATCATAATAAGTCTTAAAGGCTTTATTTTTCATGTTTACATTTATTTTATGACTTATTGTAACTTATTTATTTAATATTAAATAAATAAAAAATGTAATTCTTGTAAGTCTTCATTATAATCATTCGAAATATAGTAGAGACATTTTTTTTAATATTCATTCCGCTTAATTGAAATATGAAAGATACAAAAATAAGTTAAACTTCATTACTAATGATGAAACTTAGTATACAGAATGTGTTCTATACAATGATATAAGTATATTTTTCCATGGCCTGTGTATCTCCCAGAAATATATATATATATTTTAAAGCATTGACCTGATTTTTTTCTTATGATTCGTATAAATATTTAAATTGTCTTATTTGTCACCAGTACAACTTTGTATTTACAATTGGTATATTTTAAATACAAAGTTGTATTTATGTGATCACATAGAACATTAATTTTTTTGTCTAATAAAATTAATTTTATCAAACAAAATTGTATAAACTGCTTTTTAAAAAAGTATAAAAACTACTCGACAATCAAAGAAAATATATTCAAAACGCGAATTGATTTAAAGCATTATTCAAGTCGTTTTGTATTTAGTGACATTGAGTGCACCGCGCATAAATAATTCAACGATAGATAACAGCTTGAATTGCTTTAGCATTCAAAGGATTCAGAGTTGTTATCGAACAATTATGGTGATAAAATTGTTACGCCGTTTTTTGTTTATTTTTTTTTTTATATACGTGCACTCTTTTTTTTTTTAGTGTCAGACGTCGATCAGGATTGCACGATATTCAGCGGCGTGACGTATTTGGGCGCCGCGGCGATAAACGCCCCCAAGTCGGAGTGCGAGATCCACAGGAACATGACGATACTGAACGAGCAGAGCGCCGATAGCGGCATCAAGGTCTCAGTCTCGGTGCCGTGCTCGTCGCAGGGAGTCGTCGTGTAAGAACAAAAAAAAATGAGGAATAAAAAACACATTTTTTTAAAAAAGAAACTAGTCTAGAGTTGAAAGTTATTCAATTTAATCTAGGTTTATTTATGTTATTGGTAGATTTTTAATAACCTATCCATATTTTTTATTATAATATGAACTACCAATGTTTCAATATTAAACGTTTTAATTATTAATTTAGATACTTTTGAATAAATTCATTTTAAGGTCTAATGTTATTCCAGTCAAAGCTGGGCCTCAGTCTATTAAAATTATTTAATTACCAAAATTAGTAAAATTTATATTACATTTCTTTATCATTCTTATAAATATATAAATCTATAAAAAAAGGTAAAATTAATCTATACAAAGTGAATGGATTTTCAATAACTGAATGCCATGTCAACAATTTTTTAGAGGATATTTTTTTAATAACGCCTTATTTAATTTTATCAAAATCCATACAATAGAAAAAACATTAACACGAGGTAAAGATTTTTCTGTGTAAACCCGTATGAGGCATAGTTAAAATTGCCCTGTATATTTTTAATCCATAGTTTTTATTACTTAAGCCCAATTTTACAAACCTCAATTAACGTTACTCTTGATTTTTCATCCAGTTGGCAGCACTGTCTCATTGATAATCAAAAGGAGAGAATCATAGATATTAACTTTTATTCCCTGAATATGTTACTTATACCTTACTTGCTGATTGTAAAATTGTGCCTTAATGATTTTCAAGTGGTACAAAAAAGTTATTAAACATTTTCTTTGTCCTAAAAATGAAAACGTATCACTATGTTATGTTAAGAGGGTCGGCGGGTCATATGGCCTTTCGAAATTATTTCGACTTAAATTATCTCTTTTAATAAATGTATCATTAAGTTAATGCTTTGAAGATTCATAGATTCTACTTTTTTTTAGATAAAAACACATAATATTTCATTATATAATTACAATAATTTGCAAATTGTATTCATTTTTTATCACATTCTGTTAGATACTCAGTTGATTATAAAATCTCTACAAAATACTCGGTAAAATCATTTTTATATCCAATTTTGTTCTGTTTTTTATATGAACAATATCAGAGATAAGCGAAAAATCAATAGTTGTGGTTTTAGTATGCTTACCTTGTAACTACTTCTAACAAATTTCTGAAGTAAATTATGTTTGCGTATTCCATGGACCCTAGAATATTTATGCCTGTACTAATAGGAATTGATCGCGTCAAAATGTATAAAGTAGCCGACATAATCCCAGATTATATTTTAAATAAGTATTGGATCAACCAATAACATTTGAGAAATCAAGATTCGTCAATCCTTGGATTCATGCAAGGTTTAAGTTCTTAGAGTATGCATTATTGACTGGATTACAGCTATTTTGTAGCATTTTATCAACCATAAAATATTGCGAATAAATTATAGGTTATACGACGCAAATACGAATTCGGTGATCGCCCGCTACGAGATCCATCGCATACTATTCTACGCGCGCGGCGTGGTCGAATCCTCGGAGGCGAGCTGTTTCTCCTTCACCTGGTCCCACGGCGATAGCCAGGAATCCGCCATATTTCAGTGCCATGTTTTCCGATGTGATATATCCGAAGCCGTCACTAGAGTTTCAGGTTTGGACGATAAGTCGACTTTCTAGAGTTTTCTGCTTACAGCGCATGCGCCCGACTCACTGTAAAAAAGTAATGTGCATTCCAGTGGTCTGAAAACAAAAAAAATCGATACTGACTCATCCTAGTGTTAATAGCTTGTTAGACAAAATTAGATTGTTTTTAAAAACCGAAATATCTTCAGAATCATTTTAATAAGTAGACTGCACGTTTTTATTGTGAGCGTTTTGGCAGAAAAACCTAGAAATGTTCCGATCTGTATAATAGTTCCTGCGTGATTCCCCTACGCCATTAAATTTACACTTGTTTTTTTTTAATATTCAAGGAAATTACAAGTAGATGCATTTTTTTTTACATTCACAATTATTTCTTCAGTTTAAATTGATAATAAATAAAGAGACTGTATTTTTGTGGTAAAACTAACCTGCTCAGCACACTTGCAGCGATTATTGTTGCACACATTTACAATTGTTTAAAAGATTGCATCCAAGTTTTTCTTTTATTGACTATTTATCTTTATTACCTTTGTTTTCTGCTCCAGTACATTTGGTCGACGTTCATTGAGCACTAACTGATTATTACAATTTTATATTCCCCCGAACCAGTATCAGTTTACAATTTTTTCATTATTAATCTGAGGGAGTGTCAGCTTACCAAAGTGCAATGTGTTTTTCGCTAGCATGCTTTTCCAAGGCATTCCAGAGGAATGTATCGAGATCAATGACCAGCTCGATTGCTTCGGCAGCCGACATGAGCGCCTCAATTACAACCCTTTCCGAGGCCAAGACTGTAATGTACGTTTTTGAAGTCAGCTTGGAGATAAAGGAAGATGAAGGAAAGGTAGGTGGAATTAATTAGTTATTAATAATTTGAACTATTTTTATTATTGTATAACTTATGTTTATGTTTTATAGGGAACGTTTTCTACTGTGGCAAAAGACCGAAGTGGATTCAAATTGAGGATGAATTTGGAAAAGCAGCTTTGCCTCAGTATCCGACAGGTAATATGAATTCTTTGTTTCTTCAATAAATAGTTGATTATAAAATTTGCATGTTTAATGCCCGTTTGCACCGATTTTACTTTAAGGCCTCCTTAAGTTAAAGAAAGAATAGTAAAGATTGGGTCGCATCGCTCATATAAAATCTGTTTTGTTAAGGTCTCCTTAGTTGGGGGAAAATATAGGGGAATGTCATTGCCAAACTTCATGTCGCCTACAAAAGTGTATTATTCCCTCTTTCTAACCTTGAAATTATAGAAAATTATTATTAATTTTAGAAAACCAAATGTCATGAGTTAAGGATTACTTAAACAAGGCGGTGGCAACGGGCATTAATCATGTATAATATTTAATCAAGAAAAATTAAAAATGGAAGAACTAATGTATTTATTGTCCAACAGGTATCTGACAATGGGCCTTTGTTATTCATAGAGCGCTGTTTCGGAGTGCTTGTAGCACCTGGAAGGCATGTTCGCCATTCTGATATGCAGTTACTTGAAATGGTGAGTACAAAATTCTTATAATTTTTTGTAAAACATTATATATTTTTTTTGTTTTTGTTATTATCAGCATCATTTATTTTTATCTTTAATAAAAATCCTTTAATTAAATAAGTGGGAAAATAATTTTGAAAATAATGTAACTTTACTACATTGTTGGATTTTAAAAATTATTTTCCTAATTAAATAACTGCAGTCGAATCTAATCTCTGGGAGAGGAGGTTCCAAAATAGTTTTAAGATTGACCCTAACATTTATGAAATGTCCTCTCACACTAAATTTCTTAATCCTTTACACATCATAACAAAATGTTCTATTAAATACGTTTTTTAGGAATAACTTATTATAATTTTACTATGTGAAATTAAAATGGCAGTATTTATTTCTTCTAGGTACAAATGGGCCCATCTAATAATTCTGACCGCAACAACTGCTCGAATATTTCAGCATCGTGGGACCCGACAGAGGCACCATTTGGTGCCCTCAATGTGGAAACCCCAAAGGACGCCCGGCAATACATGACTGTGGCGGTAGATCTAGTTATTAGGGGCATTCAGGAACCCGTCCGTTTTCAAATAGAGTCACCAGTCAAAATTCTGAACCAGAATGAACGGTTCTGGTACTTCCAAAAACGCTCTCTCATCCAACAGTTTTTCCTCAATCTGAAAGAGGTAAGATGAGTTATAGCTGTAGGGTATTGATACTGATTTCTAAATAGCTCTAACACTCTTAGAGTGATGTAAGAAAGTAAAAACTGTTTTTAATAAGATTTTGACAAAAATGTCAAAAAGTCAGAAAGTCAAAATGTCTCGGTAGTTAAAATGATTTATTATTTTTTTTCAAATTCTTTTTATTTCATTTATTTGAAATAATTATGACTATGTGAATAAATAAATCCTTTTTTCTGTT
Organism: Philonthus spinipes; assembly: GCA_963082785.1. Classification (NCBI taxonomy): domain Eukaryota; kingdom Metazoa; phylum Arthropoda; class Insecta; order Coleoptera; family Staphylinidae; genus Philonthus; species Philonthus spinipes. The sequence goes on from OY720315.1 coordinate 16,333,833, forward strand.
ATTTATCAAGGGAATTTAATTATATATGTTAAATGTCAAATATTGTATCATAGACAATTTAAAGACAAATAAATGAACTGTTAATATTATAATTGTCTTTGTAGTGTAAATTTTTAAATTTACAGACAAAGCAATAAGATACATCTAATTATTTATAAATGTTCTATTAATTAACAGTAGTTTCCTTCAGTAATTAACTTATCTATAGGTTGCAATTGATGGATCAGACGTCTTCTATGAAGTTCTCAGCATGGACACTTCTGGGGAGCTAGACAGGAATCGACTCAACCTAACTCTAAACCTCTCTGGCCTCATACAATCGCCCAGCATCACGTCTATCGACACACTGACACCAAAAGAGGAATATCTGTCCGATGGTGATGAACCTTTGCTAAGTGGTACTGGCTTGGTTTCAAAGGATTGCTCCGAGGATGTGCTAGAGAACTGGGCCGACGTTCTGAATAAGTGGAAAATGACCAATCAAAGGCCCAAACAGTTAGCTAGCTTGGTTAAACTGGGGATACCAGAGGCTTTAAGAGGGGAAGTTTGGCAACGATTGGCCGGTACTGAGGAGAATTTGTCTATGATGGAAACATACAGGATATTAATTACAAAAGTAAATAATTATACCATGAACATTATTTTTTAACTTAATCTATTACAGTCCTACATATAGGACATATAAAGCTAAATTCAAAAGCAATTTAAGTTTAACGTGAACGTTATTAATTAATTTCATATTCTATGGATATATATATTCTATACTAGAAGATGCTTAGATTGTGATAAAAATTAACATGCACATTAAACTCGACATTTCTTTTGCCGATTTATAGTCCACTAAGTCGTGATTCGTAGATATTGTTTAAAACACAAATATCTGTATCCCACAAATACTTTGGGAGAAATTAGAATAAATTAATTGATGACTTTAACACAAATATTTTGCATGCTATTTCATTTTATTAGAAATATGAACAAAATCAGTTATGATTTTACTTGCTGGACATTTAATACTTCTGAATTTTGTAGTCTAATTAAGAAGTAATTGCAAACTTAAAAAATATTAATTATTTTAGGAAAGTTCTTGCGAGAATGTGATCCAACGTGACATAGCTCGAACATTCCCTGCCCATGACTTCTTCAAAGAAGCAGGTGGCCTTGGCCAGGATTCCCTCTACAGGGTGAGCAAAGCATATGCAGTGTACGATGCAGAGGTCGGCTATTGCCAAGGCTTAAGTTTCCTCGCTGCCACTCTACTTTTACACGTAAGTACTCAAAATAATCGTTTCGTATACATTTTTTTTTTACGTTAAGTCAAAGAATATCTCTGATTATCAATTCTGTTATGATTCAGATGCCGGAAGAACAAGCATTCTGCGTACTTGTCAAGCTAATGTTCGATTACGGACTTAGAGACCTCTACAAGGATGGTTTTGACAATCTTTACCTCCGGCTCTACCAGCTCAATAAGCTTATGGAAGAGCAGCTTGGGCCGCTCTATCAGCACTTCACTGAGCACCACATAGAGACGCACATGTTTGCCTCACAGTGGTTCCTCACACTCTTCACCGCCCGGTTTCCACTCTTCTTTGTGTTCCACATCATTGATGTGTTCTTGTTGCAGGGTATCGACACTCTATTCCAAATAGCTCTAGCACTCTTAATGGTAATGATAAAAACAAAATAGTTTTATAATTAAATAATTAATCAATATTGATTGCACAATTTTTAAATTTCCTGTTTAAATAAGAAAAAATATTTTTTTCCTAGTAAGTCTATTTAAATTACTGTGACCAACTCATTATATTTTTTTCAATTACTAATTCCAGTTTAACTAATGTCCAACTTTAAATTAAAAGAAATACGAATAAATCAGTTAAAATTGAAATTTTCTTAATCATAATTTTCATTTTCAGATGTGCAAAAAAGACTTACTAACTTTAGATTTTGAGGGAATCCTGAAGTATTTCCGAGTTTCTCTGCCTAAGAAGGTGCGTACTGAAGATTCCGCAAAGCAGTTGATCAAGTATGCATGCAGCATTAAGGTGAAGAAATTAAAGAAGTATGAGGCGGATTTCATTGCATTGAAAGGTGAGGTTTTCTACTCTAAAATTAATTGCACTTGCTCATATCCCACATTTATTATCATCATTTATTGCAAACGAAGTAATTTTAATTTTACCTACTTGTGTGTGTTTTTAGCACATTATTTTTTGTGTCTCTGCTTTTTTGTTTTTGTCTCTTGTGTCGTTGTACCGTGCGTGTGTGCGTCGTGTGCGCGCGCGCCGCACTTCAGACAGTTGGGAAATTATCAGTTTGGATTCAGAGGCGGACTCGATGGAGAACGAGGCCAGCGAGGTGGAGCAGTTGAGGCTGGTTGTCGCCAGGCAGGATGAGGAGCGCAAGATGATGTTGGACGAAATCGCCCAACTGAAAGACATGCTGAAGCGGGAAGTGGCCCAGGCTGAGAAGGATGGAGCTTCCAAGACGACCATTATCAATGACTACAAGTTGGTTAGGCATAGGCTTGACAGCCAACTGTCTGCCACTAAGGCTGAATTGGATTTATTGAAGGTGCGAAATGTAATTAGTAATAATTGTCTGAAAACCTGAATGCCTATCACCAACTATAAAAATTCTATATGTTGGTGGTTTAACAATTTATATTAACCACCAACATATAGAATTTTTATAGTTGGTGGTTTAATATAAATTGTTAAACCACCAATATGCATTTCTTATTGTGAAACCAAGAAATGAAGTGTGAGAAAAAAAATCACTAATAATAATTTCAATTCTTGTTAAGACATTATTTGTTGTATAATACTTGAGAAGAAACAATTTTTTTTCTCCAGTAATGTCCAACAAGACTTAGTAATGATTATAACTTTTGAACTTCTTTTTATTTTTCAGTCCAAAATATCGAAATGTGAGAAGTGCAAAGTGTTCATCGACCAAAGAAATGGTGATACGAAAACTGATTCCATCACAGATGATCAAGCCTTGTCATCAGACAGGATACGAGAGCTTGAGCTCCAGCTGGCTAAAGCCAAATTGGCCCAAGTTGAAGCTGAATGCAAGAACCAAGTAAGTGCTTACTTCCAGTTACATGCTCGCCTTACTTCAATCAAATCTATAACAAGTAACACTCCATTGATTCGATTAAAAAGTATTTTTAATAATAAGATAATTACACTAATCTTTTTTTTATTTTCTTATATTAAGTGCTAATTTTTCTAAATTTTTGATTAAGTATTTTTTTCAACAGATGAATAATTAAACTGGTATGTAGTACGTATTTTAGTTGGGTTTTCGGTAATGTGACACTAACAGGGAAGTAAGCTTTAATTTATGTGTCCTTAAAGATGTTTTAAGGTGGTTTGAAATGGGGACATTTATGTATATTTTTCACAAACTCCATGTCTGTATCTAATCATACCTAAAGAAAAGCAGTGATGTGATTACAGAAAATGTTAAATTATTGTATTATTGCTGTAAGATTTATGTTATATTAGTTATATTGAAGTATATAATAATTTATTAAATACTTAATTTCTGAATTTTATCACTGCATTTCTTAATGTCCAACCTGTGGGACGTTTTTATTTTTTAATAAAATAACATACTAACATTCACTTTAATCATCATAAATGTCTATATGTTTGTACAAATGTTTTATTTATTAAAATAAATATAAATCATTTATTTCATTTCGTTTATAGGATTTGACGCATCAGTTGCGTTCTACAGAGAACGAGCTGAGCACTGCGAAGAACTCATGGCCGCCGTGGCTCAGTAAGACGCTGACGTCCATCAAGGAGGTGGCCAACAAGAAGGATTTCGCTTCACATTTCGCGTACCCACAATCGAACAACATGCCCACGGCGCCCACGTTCATCTCACACATAAACACGATGAGGCGCGACAGCGCCCCGTCCAACACCAGCACGACCACCAGCAACACGTTCGATAACTTCGATATACGTACCGGCGGCGTCGGCTCTACGACGTCCAACAACGTAATTAAGGACTCTCAGAGCTGCAATAGTCTCAAATCCCAACACTAAATATTCTTTAAACAAAGAAAGGAATAATTTTACTGTTGTGGGCATTATTGATATTATTCCACACGGAAAAACCTGTTGCAATCTGAAAATCCGGTTAACACGTTGACTGCCACACATTTTTGTAATTGTAGAGTGGATGGTTTATAAGGAGATTTTACATTTAGGGAGGCTGACCATGCCCTGAAATTTTAACAGGCACTTATCTCCTTTTAAACTTCCCGTCAACACTGTCGGTCATACTTGACGTCCATGCCATTCAATGTGTTACACATTTTTTTTAATACTCCTGTGAAAATATATAAAAACAAAACGTACTTATAGGACATACTTTACACGTCTTTCAGATTGATTTATTGTTACTTTTTTTAAGTACTCCTGTTATAGATTGTTTAAGTTTATTTATCATACCTGATCATCGTAATCAAAATATTGAATTTCGTACATGAAATCCTGGTTAAAGATAATCTTTTGTAGGCGATTTGGCATTTTTTAAAGGATTATATTTTAATCCTAATTTTGAACACTTGTAAGGCTTTAAGAATTTGAGATTAAAATTTATTTAGTAAAAATTGAAATACACCAAGATTCAAGGATAAAACTTTTTTAATTGAAAGATTTTATTTTTTAAGGGTATTAATATATGATTTATTTGAAGGAATGTCTGGAAATCATAAAGTAACTTGAAATGATGTATATTATATTTAAATAATAAAAATACTTTTTAACATTGTATAACAGTTATACATTATATTTGAATAACGAAATATAATCAAGTAGAAGCCTTAACAATTAATTATATTATTTTTTTAATCTCAAATTCAAACCTTTATAAGTATTTAGATCATGTGATGAAGATTTAATCCTCAAAAATACACTTGAAAAAAAAAAAATTAATAATCAGCAGGCATTTTTTGTATAGTTCGAAACGGCACTATATTTTCTAAAGTATTTTCTTATCCCTCAAATGAATATTGTAAAGAAACAATCAAGAAAAAAAAAATAGTCAAACACTTTGTTATATAAAATTTCGACAAATTCTCTCTTCAAATCCGTTTACATTTATTCTGTTTATTATTTTTTTTTTTTCAACATAATGTATATTTAGTTCTGCATCGGATTTACACTTCAGAAATACATAAAGGTTTATATATGCTTATGTAAGATAGTCATTGCTATTATGAATCGTAGTGATAGCTTCAGTGATAGTTGATGTATATATAAAAATATATGTTTAACTTTGCAAGATATTATTTAACTTATTCGTTAACACTATTATTATTTTCTCTATCTCTCATTCTTTATTTGTAACATGTTTTAAGTTTTTCTTATATTGGTTATATGAATTAATCAACGCTGTTTCATATAAGTAAAAATATATCTTTGTGTAAATAAAGCCGTTTGATTTTCTATCAATTAAAAACACATGTTTACCTCTAACTGAACATTTTATCTTGGTATAGATCATTGTTTAATGCATATATAGGTATAAATTATTTATAAAACTGATGACAAAGATAAAAATTAAAGCACTTTGCTTTTTGTTTTAAAAAGTGCTTGATGACTTGACAGTAAAAAGTTCATAGTATAAGTCATTTATGATTAGCTGATATTTGTTATAGGCGTTAATTTTGTGATGCATTTTAAATGAAATCTTTTAAATTTAACCATCAATATTTAATAAAGTTGGTTCCATAATAAATAATTATGATTGGTCGACTTAAATGGAGTGCCATCTATGAATTTATTTTAGTACTAAATACGTTTCAATATAAAGGAATCTGTAAGTAAACAAATTAACTTACATTGATTTTCTTTGGATATCCAACATTTCTCATTAAAATAGTTCTTATGAGGTAAAGAAAGTGTTTGGTTTTAATTGGAAAATGTCTTTATAAAACCAGAAATAAATTAATAGAAATAATTACTTAAAAATAAGTATGTACATCAAGGTTTTGGTAGGTTTAAAATCCTTTCTTCTGCTGTGTAGGTAAAATTGAAGTTTTTGCATAGTTGAATAGAGAGAGTAGCCCATATTTTTTCCCTTTTTTAGAGAAGTAATTCGTAACAACATCTCCGTCTGCAAATAAGATAAAAGATTATAATGTATTAATTTAAAGATGATGAACAGAACAATGTACAGTATTTTTAAAATAGATATTTGCTAAATATACTTAAAGTTCTTTCATATTTTGTTTATAATAATATTTATTTCTTTTGGTTTGTTCTGCACCAAGTTGAATTGAAAGCAAGTTTATGATGTCATCCATAAGGATTACATAGCTGTCAATTTAAAAACCGCTGCATTTTTTCACGAAATCAAGTACAGAGTGGTAATTAAAAGTACTTACCCATTTTTGTTGTTGTAGTTGGTAATACATTGTCATTTGCTGATAATGAAACAAAAAGTGCAAAAGGTATTACCCAAAGGCATATGGTGAAATATGCCATCACCTAAAAAAAAAAAAAAAACGGAAATAAATAACAATATGAGAAGACTTTGGTTGATGCCATTATAGTTTGACTAATTGTAATAGTATTAACCAAATTTCAACTAAAGACTTCTTTGCGGATATGAGGTAATCCTTATTTTCCCAAATTTAATAAAAATAAAATAATTTTTATTTCTACTTCTACTACATGTTTAGAAAATTTCATTGAATTTAGAGTATTGTTAAAGTAATTATAACATCTATGTAGTTTTATTTAAACTTCATATGTGTTATTTGTAAAGTTTGAAAATGATTACCTCTGAGAAATTGTAGTACACTGTTCCGAAATATTGAAAAGCCAGGTAATGATTGGCCACAATGAAGGTGATTGCTGCAAGGAAGGTCGGGGATGTGAATGTAATATAAGGGAAATTCTGTAAAATCAGGTAGTTGTTGATTTGGCTCAAAATCCCGCACAGAGTCAGCCAATTTGGAAAGCTTTCGAATAACCACAACAGAATGAATAATCCTAAAACACCCTAAAAAATTAAGAGAAAGTATATATTACAAGAGAGAAAATAGTGTTTTTTGAAAACTATACAATGATTTTTTTTATAATAGAAAAGAGTGTTTATTCACTTGGTCACAATTACTTAAATTAAATCAAATAAATAGAATTTAAAAATAATTCATTTATTATTCAATTAATTATTTATAATTTAAATTTATGGTACATAAAAAAGTAATTTGAAATAATTTAATCTCAAATACATTTTTATCATTTCCACTTAAAAATCTAAAGCAATAAATCCCGCAGAAGAAATTTCTACTTGAATACATATTTAAGAAATGTAGGCTTACCGTATTGCTCCAATAAATAATTTTTTTGGTCATTACTGTATATTCTTCAACCATTTCAGCAAGATAATATAATCCAGCAGCTGTAAATTAAAAGAGAAAAAATATTCAATAAGGAAAACATTTCAATACAACAAATTTTGATGTATTACGAAGCATAATGCAAATTAATTATAAACGTACGTAGCCTCAACATTTTGAGGTTGGACTTTCGACCACAAGAAAAACAACCCCTCAACTACTTACCGATGGCGATCGTGATAAAACACAGCTGCACGAAAATCGCGAAATACGTTAACAACAGTAGCACCCACATTTTTGCACCCCCTTTGGGTTTTCTTGCCTTCAGTTACACTTCCAATTTGAGAACCTTATCAACATTCCACACTCCACGCAGATTCTCAACAATTATATAACATTGTTGTGTGGTATTTATATAAAAATCAGCTGTTGGTGTTTACGTTGCATTTTTAACGGGGATTCTTATTTTCGGGACGAGAAGAAATCGCCACATTCAAAAATAATTTGCGATTTTATTTCGTAGTTTTGACGTTTTGTTGTAGGCAACACAATGCACACGCTAGCTGTACCAAGGAGGTGTAAATTGGAAAAGGTCGAGTAATTTAAATGATTTTATCCATAGATGTATTTAATTCTAACTCCAAGATTTTATCACACCACATTTCAAAAATTAAATAATCGGGGCTGTTCTGCAAAGGAAATGTTAAGTTTAACGTGTACGTTAGCTTTTATCATCACTGTCTAAGCAGCCGTTTAATTAATATATATTCATATAATGTGAATTTAATTAATAAAGTATACGTTAAACTTACCATTAACTGTACATAATAATGATGAACACTAATTACAGACGCATAAAAGTTAAATGTATTTCGATCAATTTAACTTTTTTAACATTTCATGCAACACGATATGCACAACTGCTGTTATTTTACATAGAAAGGAGATTTATTTTCATAGATTTAGTATTTATATATTACGTCTATGAATAATTTAATTATGAAATTTTTGTTTAATTTCTGATCAAGGCTTAGTTTATCAATTGCGGCTTTTACATAAGCATTATTTAGATTAATCAATGTCGCCAAGATAAATATTATTAATGATGATGTTAAAAATGTTTTCATTGCAATTTTAATTAAAAGATTTCGAAAATAAATATTTTCTTGGACTTATAAAGTCTATAAATCCAGAGCAATTGAAAGAAATTAATTAATTCATTAATGATTCCATGACAATTATTGAATGAGTTAAAACAAAGTGAAATATAATTTTTAAATGGTAAAACTATCAGTTATTGTTTTATTTGAAAATAATTCATAAACAAAACATAAAAGTTAATCTTACTTAAACCAAAATTAAATCACTATTGTAAAACTGGACCATACAGTTATATGCAACATTTATAAATGTAGTAAAGTAATGAAGGAAATTATTATATATATATATATATAATCGATGTCTCCTTTTACCAATTGGTGTCGGGGTAAGGAAATTATTATGTATATAAAAACAACGATATAAACAATAAACATTAAAAAAACTGTTTTTTAAGTTAAGTATAAATTATAATTCTCTATCACAGAATTCATTCGTCATTAATCTGTCACCCCCTTTTCCCTCAACAAATCATTGATCCTCTTTGACAAGCTCGTGAAATATTTCATTTTAACAACAACCTCCTTCGCCTTCAAAATATCCTTCATCTCGAAAAACTTTGCAGCTTCCAATCCAAGTGATTCTAATATTTTATTGTTTTTCATATTCAATGCCTTCAACTGTTCCGGTGTTGTGGCTTCTTCCACTTCTTCGTTTAGCTCCATTATTTCCATAAGAAATGCCGGATCTGAAGCTTTGTCATCTTCTCCAATGGTTACACTGTTCAATCGCAGTAAGTGCAAGGCTCTGCTTAAAGGTGACTGTAATGTGTTGAAGGCTTTGTTAAGTAAGGAGGAATAATCTGCAGATATAGCCTTTTCTTCATCACTCCTAAAATTTGTTACATTATATTTTGATTTCATTTAGCTACTTTTTAATGCTGGTGTAATGTATTAAGAGGATGGATGCTCAGAATGATCATGTAGGGTAAGATAGATATTATCAATAATGTATCATCTTTTTTTTCCTATTTAATAATTTCAATTTGATGAGGCCTTTATTTATTGAAATATTACAACACATGCTGTGAATGTAGTCTATCACTGTACCTTACTTGTTAGAAAATTTGTCCGGATGTAAAACACTCTGCATCGTTCTGTACTTCTGCCGGAGGGCCTTCACATCCAGATTGTAGACACTGTCGAAACCAAAAACTGCAAAGTAATTTTCGCTTTGTTCGGGGGCCTGCAGCACGTTGCATCGTTCGCAGAATATATCCATCGTGTTCACTCTGACGGTCCCGCATTTCCAACAAGTGCTCCCTTTGAAATCCTCCGAATAAAACCGTTTGCTGCTGTTCGATGTTAAATTTACTGCAGTGCTTTTTCTGAAACTCACCGACATAAAATGTTTGCCGTTTATTGTGTTTAGTTTATTAATTGTGGAAACGATTAATTTTGCAGAATTAAACATGCTTATCACTTATTACAATTTTAGTTTTAATTATTATTTGTGTGAAAAAATATGAGGTTATGTGTCAAAGATTAGTGTATATAAAGTTGCATAAGAGAAGCAATTTATATCCAGCGACATCTAGTAACGTTTCCTTGAAATATGATTGTAAAATATTATGCAGTATTTTTTTTCTGATTTTAATAAATAATTTGTTAAAAATAGTTTTAAGATTTTTTTATATACTTAAACTTTTAATCGAGGATATTCCGCACGTGAAATGTTATGTTTAACGAGTTAATTAATTTTGCATATTTATTCCAAAAGCTGTTTAGATTATGATGCTAAAAAATAACGTACATGTTAAAGTTCTCATTTTCCTTAGGGAATAGCCCCGATTATCCACTTTAATTTTTACAATTAATGGTGCTGAAAATAAGTTTTTCTCTATGATATGATTTTTTTAAGTTGGCAATTCGGTGTATATGAAGTTGCATAAGATAAGCAATTTATATCTAGCGACATCTAGTTACGTTTTCTTGAAATATGATTATAAAATATTTTGTTGTAATTTTATATGTATTATTATAACTACATTGTAAAAAAAATAAGCATTTTTTATGCACATATTTTTTTATTATTATTATAAGTGCTGAAATGTAGTATTTCTCTATGATTTTTTATTTCTTCGAGTTGGCAATTTGGGCCCCGTAGCTCCATCTTAAGTGATTGCAGAGAAACTACTGGCTTTGATTTTTTAAAATTAATGTTATTTAAATTTAATTTACTTGGATTAAATCAACTTTAATTAATAATAATTATGAATTATTAAATTGCATTAATAGTAGGGGTTTTACTGTATCTATCATTTTCACAATTTATACAATAATTGGTTTTTGTTGTCAATTTTAATTTGTGTCTATATATTGTCTGTTGATTAAACCTTAATTTATTTAATTTAAATCAATTTTAATTAAATACAAAAAACATATTTCTAAATTGTATTAATTAATTGTAATTAAAAATATTTGTAAAAAATATTGATACAACCCACTATGTGTCAATATTTTTTTACAATAATTGATTCTTGATGTCATGTGTGTATTTTTTATGGAATGAACTTATTGAAAATTTAAATTGTCCTGTATTAGTTATCTATTGGACAATTATTAAAATTTCTAATATTCAAACATAGGTCGAACATAGTATAATAATAAATATGAATAATTTGTTAAAAATCTATAAATAAAACATTATGGCTTATGGCATTCATTCATATATATTAAATTAATGTTTTTATTTTGATTTATTTATATTTTTTAAATAATTATTGAAGCAATTATTATTTTTTTTTAATTCAATAAACTATTGTTAAAAGGTATACAAAAAATAAATCAATCTTTTTGGAATCTCAAATAAACATACAAAGATATATTTATTAGAAAAACTACGAGGAACAAATAAATCAATCGCTTTGCAATTTTTTTTATTTCCACAATATTTTCCATTTTTCTTTTTTATTTTCAAATATTTAAATACAAAACATGTTTTTTTTTTGTTTTTTATTTTATTTAGAATAAAATCAGATCATTACACAACTCCGATACAATCACAATTTGTTCCTTATGAGTTAACAGTATTTTCTCTTATAATAAACTTATTTTTACCTTTCTTCTTTTTGTATTTACAGTAACACCTTTCATCCACATACATAATTTCATTTATATCATTCCATTTTGGCAAATAGTTTTCTTTTGTTTTTAATAAAGTTACACATTAGCTATATCTATAGTATAATTTTTTTCTTTTAGATGACTAACTATTTTATTTTTTTATTAATACAATAATTTACAAAGTTTCCAACGTTATAAATTGGACAATAGGAGGCGAATTTATGTTCATATTTTTGCAAAAACAAGTAAAATTAAAATTGTTTTGAAATTATTTACATTTGAAATTTGATTAATTAAAAGAGAAATATTTTTTGCTTTATTTATAAATGTTTAAATTTCAAATACATGATGAGCAAAAATATTTACCGTTTACTTTGATATGAATGATAATAAATTATTTCAACAGAAAGAAATTGAAAAATTGATGAGTGGAATTTCTTGGAACATTACATTAATATTATATTAGGGCCCTTATTCCTGAAATTGATCGCACGTTTCGGTAGTACGCGTCTGTCAAATTCGCATTTAAATTCCTATTTAAATGACAGATTTCGTACAACAAAAAATGTACGATCAATTTCATGAATATTTCCTCAGATGATGATGATACTGTGCATCGAAACAATAAATGATAAAAAAATATACAGAATTTTCCAGTTGAATTTTTATATTGATGCGATCAATTTAAACTGTCAGAAGTTGTTAATAACATTCATTCATTTATAATCGACACTCATTTACCAGCATTAGCCAGTGTTGAGTGTTAATAACAAAATCTTTATATTAGTACATTTTCATGTTTGATAGTTTACAAACATGGTTCAGTAATTTATTATTTTTATCAAACCGTTATACGTTGGTAGTTTTGCAATTACCATTATAACATAAAAATATAATCTGCTTTTGGCATTTTAAAACTGGATATGCCATAAATTATGCATTGACAAATCATTCAGTCATCCCAACTTCAATGGATTTAATATTTTAGGCAATCGTAGAGTTATTTCAAGTTATAGGTTTCAATATATATATATATATATATATATATATATATGAATATACATCTGGGTTAAATTTGGGATTACAAGCTCAGGACAATTCACATTGTCACTTGGTATATCTGAAATATGCGTTAAAAAATTTAAATGGGATATATATCTGAGATAAATTAAATTGGATTTGATGTAAAGTGAAATGCAATCGAAAAATTCTGTATTAGTATGAATAATAACGAAATATTATACAAATAATAAAATAGTTTTTTTATAACTGAAGTTATAAAATAACAGTACTTGTTTTTTTTTTTTTTGGTTGTTCTTCAGCATTATTTGCTTGTTATTACCTCTTTGCTTAATTTAAAATATTATTTAAAATTGATTAAATTGCCGATAAAAAATAAATCCCTCTCGTAAATATTTTCATTATATTTTTTAATTCCTCTGCGGTTTGATAACATCATAACCTTCTGTTAATATCAGTTCTGTTCATGTATAAAACCGAATGTAATTTTAATCGAGCCTTAATACTTTATGCGCACATTCCATTAAAAATAATCACACTCATGCGGGCTTTCATTTTAAACATAATTACAACATTATTTTTTGTCGGCGCTGTAAATATCAAACCGGAATCGATTTTAAATGCGGTGTAATGGGCGCACGGTTTTGTTTTGCAATTATGAAGTTTCCGTTCGGGACGCGGCGCATAAATAAAAACGTTTCCCAACGCACCCAACAACAAATGTGCGGTGTATTGTTACAAATTAACTGGACTGGAATGCTGTATTCTTTTTTTGCATGGGAATTGAATCATTGACGAGTGGGCGAATTTAAAATTTGCAAAATTGCAGTGTGTCGCGTATAAATTATTTCAACTGAAAGGAATTGAAATATTGATGGGTGGAATCTGCGGGACATAATTTTGTCATTGTTGTAGGAAAATAATATTCGATATTATTTTAGAATAGATTATACACATACGCACACGCATGCATACAACGCACGCACATAGGGTGAGAATTTTATGCAAAATTTTGCTGTTTTGTAGTATTCATATCAATATTTTTCAATTTATTTTATAAATTGAAAAATATTGATATGAAAAACATGCAATAAATACAATTTAATCTTTATTAACAGCTCAAGTAGCATTGATGGGATTGATTAAATTGCAAAACACTTCCAACTTGGATAAACAACAAATTAATTAAAAATCGAACACAAATACAATACAATTATGCTACCTTAAATAAAATCGTCCAGCAAACCATCGTGTGCCAATTGACATCTGCTATGAAATGTTCCGTTGTTTGAAATAGCTTCATCTTCGATTTGAGTCGCTCTTGACGTGATCGACTAAACAAGAATCCGGCTTCTAATTTAATGTTGATTTTACTATACGGGATGAATGTAGTTTTTAATAGTTGTCGATTCAATAACGATTTTGTCACTACATCGACATTCGAGATACATTCTTATCATGAAAAAAAAAAAAAAAAAAATACAGCGCAACAGAACAATTATAGTAAAATTTAATAAATACTTTAAAATCATAATGTTTGTTTAATTTAGAACTTATGATTGATGTCAGAATCATTGCATTTTGTTTAACTTAGTGCAGAACAAACCGTATGTGAGCATTTTTTGATCACGTGACTTTCATTAGTTAATAATTGCTTCCTTTCGCATAAAACTCTCTGCATATGTAAACCGCGCAATAAATAATACCAGTAATCAGAACAAACGCAACCAATAAACAACACTATAACTTCTCCTTCTTGAGCGTGAAATCGATGACCTTGCAAATGTCACAGTCGGCCTCGGCGTTGCACGAGCAATTGTCCTCGCACCGTTTCAGGTCCTCGCAGATCTTAAAGTTCTTCAGCTTCTTGGCGGCCGCGACGGCTGCCTCCTCGGCGGCACTCTGCGCACCGTCCTGTAATTGTTATCCCTTTTGTCACATGAACACGTCCTGCAGCTCTTGGTTGCGGATCTTCGCCGATTCCAGCTCGTCCTCGAATGTGACCATCTTCTCACGTGGTTTTGGAGGTGGCTTTCGGGGCACGCGCACCGTCAGCGGGAGCATGTTCGGTTGGATCTGCATCTCGGATGCTATCGACAGGTCGAATTCGCTGACACTCCTAGGGACGAAGTACTCGATCAAAGGTTCAGCACCTGTAATAGAAATCGTACGAATCGTAAAACTTGGGATTTAGTTGAAACTCTCAATCGCTATACTTTATTTGTTCATAACTAATATATCTATAATCCTTTCATCCATATCCTTTCTGAATCAAGGTGCGAGCGAAGTGAAAGACCAACTGATGGTAAAATAGGGAAACGATAATAGCTTAACTAATTATTGACTGAAAATGATAATAGCTTTATTTCCCTTAGTCAGTTCTCGGCCATCAAAAGTTTAATATGAAAACTGCCTGGAATGAACAATAAATCATTGAGGCTACTGAATAGTCTGATAGAACAAGATCTTTAAAAGAACGCATATTCGAAGACTATTTAATAAGTCCAAAATCACATACTGGAATACATATAGGGATAAATGAACACATTACAACAAAGTAGTCCGAAAAGCCAAAAAGGACTCGGACAGATATTTCCGCATATTTAAAAATTTACAAAGGAAGGAAGTACTGTAAAAGAAGTAAGTTTCCACAAAAATAACAGATGTAACCTACATGGCAACAATGGAAGGAAAGTCTCAAGAAACTATTGATAGTCCAACTTTTCTGCCTGGGGCTTTAGTATGTTGGACCGCGGAGAAAAAGAAAAAAGAGTGCTAACCACCCCTGAAGAGACACCCCCTACGAAGGCATTAGAAATACTGCTGAACCTGGCCACTATATACTTGTCCTGCATATAGGTAGAATCCAACACGGCTGTAAGAATAAACTCTACGAGACTGATGTACACAAGCAAGCAGGATCACACAATAATGAATGACTCACTAAGCAGACATATGCGTACCAGAAGTATACTTTGGATTTCTTCCACACACATTTCTACCGGAGGATAATTTGACTAAAATGATTGAAATAAGGATAGTACAAAGGTTTTAACCAGGCTAAGAAAACAATAAGGTAGAGGCCAACAAAATACTGCTTGAAAGAAACGTTGTCAAGCATACAACAGACCTTTCAGAGTAATTATGCCAGAGTGACATAGGCTCAAGAAACATATGGGCAAAGAATCATCGCTAAAGCTTATGACCTCCCAGAATACGACAGGAATTATGTCAAAGCAATAATTGATGTATTTTTGGCAGAAGATGCTACATGTACATTCTGTCAAGAAAAAGATCTGGCCTAGCTTTAGGAATCTAGTTCTTGCTACAATCTTAAAACATCTATTGTAGTTATTTCAGACGGCTTGCTCGAGCTATTGCTTTGACTATTCTCAACAATCCTGTCTTGTGCGCAACCTTCTGCTTTTGGTTTGGCGTGGTCAAGGTTGTCACACAGTCTGGAAAATTTTCCCTGAAAATCTTAAATTTCACAAAGTAAATAAATAACATTTTCAATCAACTATTTCATTTGTTAGAAGTTCATCTTTAAAATGGACATCACATTGAAACATTAAGTCGAACGAGAAATATAATTTAGTATAAATAGAAAAGAGTATTTATTCACTTGGTCATAGCTATTTAAATAATATAAAAATAAATTGAAAGTAATTAATAAATTATTTCCTTTAGCTCTTTAAATTATGTAAGACAGAGCTGTACTGACGAGGGCTATCCCTCGTCAGTTTATCCCGAAGCGCCTGTCTGCAGAAAGTCCTATAATGTTTTTTGCTATTTACATTAAATATTCTCGAATTAAAAATTGTTGCATGATGCAATATGTTATTGATTTACAGCAGAAAGTTTCCATTAAACAATATTAATATCTGGCGGGGTATTTGCCTGAGAAGTAGTTGTTTATATTTGTATATTTGTTTAAAGTACTTGTCAAGTAAGTAGTAGCAAGTGTAGTCAAAATGCCACGGAGTTAAAGGTGGAAATAAATTATTAATTATTTTCAAATTATTTTTATTTTAATACAATTTAGTTTTTGAGAAATAGACAACACATTGAAATATCAAGTTGAACGAGAAAAATAATTTATTTTTTGATATTTATCAAATATATGATTCTTGTGAGAAAAAGGAGATTGGATAAAATTGTTAAAGTGGATAGTTGTCATTAAGTTACTTGTAGTGATGATACTGTTTCAAACAAGAAGTAAATCTCAGTCTACTTTTGTCTCAAACTATATTTCGAAGAACAATTCCCAATCTACTTTAATTTTAGAATCCTAATCGTTGAATAGTTTGAAGTTTCATATAAATCAAATGACAGATGACTTTAAAAAAATACATTTAAAAGATATAACTGTATTTTTTCTATAAATTAACAATTTTTACTAACCAGCCGATCTTCTTGCAGGTGCGTTCCTCTGGAAATTGCTCTTCCTGGGCAGACTGTTGTGGTGGAGCAACGGGGGCAATTTTTTGATGGCCGGGGGGGTTTTGACGATGGGCGCCGCCCCCTCGGTCTTAGGCCGTTGTCAGGAGGTGACGGCGATGATCTCCTCGTCCTTGACGCTCTCACCCCGCGAGCACGTCGCCCCGACCAGTCTTAACAGCCCGAAGACTTCGTCCTGGACCAAACTGAAGCACATCGCCACCAATGCCATCCCCGTCAGGATGTAGGCCGAACAGGCGCATAGTGAAATCTCCTCGGCGTGTTGTCCAGGTAATAAGTCACCAAATCCAATTGTACCTAAAAAAATTAATATATATCAAAATATAAAAAAACAGCATCAGTGATTCAAAAATTAAATTACTCTAAAGGGCGTTCCAAAAATAATGAAAAATTTTGACAATAGAATGCGTATGTGCCAGCAAAGCTGTGGAAGCCATTTACTCGATGTGTTATTCTATAAATAATCTTATATAGGATAAGTTTTTTTATGGAATAACACATC
Organism: Philonthus spinipes; assembly: GCA_963082785.1. Taxonomy (NCBI): domain Eukaryota; kingdom Metazoa; phylum Arthropoda; class Insecta; order Coleoptera; family Staphylinidae; genus Philonthus; species Philonthus spinipes. Next base: position 16,351,417 of record OY720315.1, read on the forward strand.
TTCATTTTAACACTCAATAGAAGAATAGCAATCTAAAAACGAAAAACTGTGTTCTATTTATTTTAAACCTTGCGTTAATTTTGGGACACTTTTAATATAAAAACAGCTACTTTGAATTCATATTAAATAAAAATGATTTGAATTCTCTCTGGAAATTAGAACTGACAACTATGTTTGGTGAAATCACAGAAATAATTGACCCAATAATTCTTAAAGTATTTTCATTTTTTATCAAAAGTGTAAAAAAAAATGTTTACATTTATACAAAAAACAGAAATTAAATTTAAAAAAATGAACCGCGACACAAGTTAATGTATATTTACTTGTAAACTATTATTGGAGAGAATATTTATAAAATCCGCACTTTTGATATATTCTTCATAAAAATCCTAGATTTTTTTAAATTTTAACCTTACATTTTCTGTTGTAAACGAGTTTGCATAAAATTCGATTTTTTTAAACGCTTCGCTGTTGGTTTATTTTTTTATATATATAATCTAAAATCCCCATCTACCATAATGGTGGTGTAGGGGTTGTTGGTTTATTTACTTTCACAAAATAATAAAAAATAAACAACCATCGTACATTTAAAACTGTTTAACACTTGGAATGATATCTGAAAATACTGAAAATTTATGATATAGAAAACTGCCGAATTTGAAAGAAAATTATTGATTTTAGTATAAAGATTATCATAATCTTTTGACTATCAAAAGACTTAAGCATCTAAGCAAATTGATCAGTCGATCGATTACAACAGAGCGTAATCGCCCCCTTTAATTAAGCCAGCCCCTCGAAATAATCGCCATCGACGAAACACACTAATTACACAATTAGCTCCACCCTAATTAATCGCTCACTGCGAATTGCCAATTGCGATATACTCAACTCATCCAGCCGTCCTAAGATAAAAATACATCGCCTACAGCACTGACGTTGTTGTTGCTGCGCGCAGATATCGCAATTGATTATCTCCTTATTGCGAGCGCACTCGGTGTAGTACTTGATAAATCAATTTCGGGCCGGGGATGAATTATTAGAAACGCACACGCTCGATGACCGCTTAATATCACGCTGGGAACGGAGCTTAATCATGGCCACTATTGACGAAACTAATACACACCCCGCTCAGCCCGCACTCCGCCGCTTCCAGATGGTGTTCTACCAATTAACCGATTTCCGATAATGCTACGATTCAGATACGGATATTGTGTGTGCTTTCTGAATACGAGATAAAAGCTCGTTTAATAGGAATTAGTAAATATTTGTGCTTAACGCTAAATTGTTTAGGAAATAACTAATTTACTTATTTGCATAAATTCCCAAATATGTTCAACCACCATTCATCTAGCGTATGGATAACTAGTTTTTCGAAAAACCGAAATGGCCATTCATACGCTAGATGAATGGTGGTTGAATCCTATACCGATTAGACGTCTTCGGTGTATCATCGAAATATTGCAAACTATCGATCAATACCATTACTTTCTCATATCGCTAAAATATTTGAGAAATCACTGTACGATCACATTTATTTTCATACTTCTCATTACTTATCCCAATATCGGTAACTAACTTGACCATAATTACGCATGATATTGTTAGGTCACTAGATTCATCCAGACAGATTGCCGTAATATATACTGACCTGTGAAAAGCATTTGACAGAGGCATAGAGTTGTTTTGATTTTGTGATCATTCCAATACACACATTTCATCATGTCTTTCATACCGTGAATCGTATGTTTTGATAAACAATTTTAAGTCAAATTCTTATTTTCCAAGTTCGGGTATCCCTCAAGGCTCCATACTGCGCCCAATCTTCATCTTTTTATTAATCAACTACCAATAACTTGCGATATCTTTTAAAATCCATAGTTGCTTTATGTTAATAAAATAATTAGTTTTTTATTATTGTTAAAAAATAATGTATTTTAATTACTGTTGTTGTCTTGTATATTGTCTTGTATCTTTGTTTCCTGTTGGGCAATAAATATTATTATTATATAAATAAATGTGACCAAGTGCGCTTTGTCCTATTATTTCCAAATATATGATTCATTTAAGATTTGATTAATATTTTAAATAATTTCTTACAAAATAATGAATAATCATAAAGAAATCCTCCAGTATAATTAATTAAGTATAATTATGTCATGACATTTCAAGATATTACAAATTACTTTCTCGTCCCTCACTGCCTTTCGCATCGACGTTTCCAATTTAATTGCAGTAATACAATTCACTGAAGGGACTTTGTGTTTCCGTTTTTAATAACCCTTCCAATTACGGTTCCTGTTTTGTTTCCGCGATTCCCCGCAGTTTGACATTAATTCCGCTATCGGGACGACCGAAAAAGAAACCCATCCACATCGGACCGTGACATCAAACATGACTAGGCGTACCGGAACTAGATACCGAACAAAAAATTCAGATAACTTCCGAAAACAATGGAGGGCGATATGAAACGGGAATGATGAGCCAGTCGTGTAATCAATAAGAGGTTTTTATTTATTTTTTAATAAGCCAATTAATAAAGTTAACCGGAAAATAATTTTGAACTATTTTAATTTCAATATGGAATTTAATTTATAAAAAAAAGTTAAGATGTACTTTCAACATTTATTAGGCTTATCTATCAATTTGAAATATTAATGAAGACTACAGGAACACGAAACAAATCACAACAACGCCTTCAGTTTATTTATTTATTTTTTCAATTATGTGAAATTTAATAGAAAAAATGATTTATTCACAAGGTCACAGTTATTTAAATAAATTAAATAAAAAGAATTTAAAAATAATAAATTATTGCCTCCTTAGCTACTGTGACATTTTAACTTACATTACGTAGTATTTCTTAATTTTGCCAGTGTGTGTTTTATATAATTCATCAAATAGTGTACAAAACTCATGGGGATGATTTTACGTAATCTCATGAATACAGCACTCTATTTTATCTCGTGTGTAAAATTCCACACTAGTTATATAAAAAACATTTTTTATTCGACCATATTTTTCCTTATTTGTTTTTTATCTTAGTTTACCCCTACACCACCATTATGGTAGATGGGGATTTTAGATTATATATATATAATCTAAAATCTAAAATAATATATATATATATATATATATATATCTTAGTTTACAATAACGTAACAAACATTGATTATGTATATCACACAAAAATTAATTAATTGTTAAATGGTTAACGACCATAGCTCTTTATGCCATTTTTATCTTATTTTATCACTTTATTTTCTTTGTACGAATGGTAATATTAAACAAACCGAAAGGAAAGATGGATGCCCGGCCGGTAATTAAAACACGCTCCCCGGGGATTAGGATTAACGGGATTAGAGCACCAGGTGCATATTTTATGAACCGCGGCTCGCGCGCGCCACCGCGCTTTTATCTCCACGGCTTAATCCCTAATTAATTGGCATATTTACTACCTTAAAGCGCAATAAAAATCCCGTTTAAGGCAGACAAAACGCCGTGGAACCGGAATAGATCGAACTGCTGGGATTAATTAAAACCGGACTTAAAATAAAAATAGATAAAGGAAATCGAATTAATTTTGCCCTTTTGTTGTGCATTTATTCGAGTTTTCTGTTTTTGTTGTGTAATTTAATTAAACCGCTGATTTAATTTTTGTTTGGGAAATCCATCCGAGGTATAATTCAACGAAACGACGATTAATTATAGTTCCGTAATGAATTGATGGTCATTACTCCTGGTTTCTGATTTTCATAAATAATGATAAAATTCGATTAATTGGAAGCGTGCACTCTAAATTCTAAAGAATTGTTGAATAATAGCAAGCCATTAAATATTGCTCTCTATTCTGAGCGAAATCCATCAATAACCGGTTTTAATAAGAAAACATTTGATGTTATATCAGGAATTACAAGTTTGACTTCAATTTCCAGGGAGAGATATTTCAAACAGCACGACTGTTCTGAAAAAAAAAACTACATCACCCACACATATAATTTTTTTTTCTGAATTAATAAATTGACGTAAATATCAAATTTATATATTTACTTCAATTTATTAATTCAGAAAAAAAAAATACATGTTTGGGTGATGTAGTTTTTTTTCTGAATCAATAAATTTAAATAAATATCAAGTTTATTACATTCGTGCTTTTTGATACATTAAATAAGATCAATGATAAAGGGAATATTAATTATTGTAAACTAATTACAAAGAAATTTGAAAACAATTAATTTACTCATCTGCATAATAAATTATAATCTCTTTAGCTATTACAACTTTTTGACTTATATAATATAAGTACCTGCAAAACATCCATTAAAATAACTACTTCTCGGGCAAATACCCCGCCAGGCATTGAACTACACAATGGACATTTGCCATAAATCACAAGGGATTTATAATTCGCGCACAACTTCAACATACACAATATTTGCTGTAGGATTATTTCAATGTGCATTTTGGCAGCCATAAATCACGAGGGATTTATAATTCGTGCACAATTTCAGGTTTATTTATTAAGTACGGATTTCATTATTAATTGTACTACTTTAGCAAAATAAAACACATCATTTGCTGTAGGATTACTTTAATGTGTATTTTGACAGGCATAAATTATAGCAGGTTTATAATTCGCGCACAACTTCAGGTTTATTTCAACGCGTACGAATTTCTTAATTTGTTGTGCTATTTAAAAAAAAACAACATTTGCTCTAGGATTATTTCAATGTACATTTTGACAGCTAATAACAATATTATACAATATTTGCTGTACGATTTATTCAATGTGCATTATGATAATGCATATATAAAAATGAATTTTTAGTTCGCCTATAACTTTAGGTTTGTTTGAGCGAATACAGATTTCTTTATTTTTTTGTGCTATTTTAATAGAACAGTAATACAACATTTGCTGTAGGATCATTTTAATATGTAGTATTTCTTGTATGATTAGTTAGATCAAAATCACCTAGATATTTTTTAATTTATACAATTCTTTAAATATTATCGTTCGAACAAACTCCAAATTTGTTCATATATCGTGTAATTTTCGTTTGTATTTTTTTATGGATGAGTGAAGAATTTAATAGTAAACAACTAGGAACAAAACAAAAGTTACAATAGTTAAAATTAAACTGATCCTCTGATGTATTTATTTCGAAAATTTTCAGAATAAATTGATCGTTGGTCTACGCTAAATGATCTAAACTAATTTTCCTATTTTAAAGGATATTTAAACAAATAAATAACTTTGTATAACACTCTGTATATTTATAAATACTTGATAATGGCAAGCTGATTTGCCGAAACTGCAGTTGTATTTATAAATATACAGAGTGTTATATAAACAAAGTTATTTATTTGTTTAAATATAATTTAAATTAAATTAACATGCATAACGAAGTAGAAGCCTCAACTATTAAGAATTTAATTTTCCTAAGTCAGTTTTACGTGTAATGTTTAAAACATTTTTTTTTATCGTGTGCTGTTTGAGTTTATTTTTCAAAAATTGAATACTTTGATCCTAATTTTTCAGTCACAATGTTTAAACAATATTGAAAAATGTTTGCACGTACCTTTTACGTAATTTCTATAAATACTTTTCATATGAGACGCTGTTTGAGTGTAATATTCAATAAATTGTTGAAAATTGAAAACTTTGTGTTTGAGGCTTTTGATTATCAAATTTTCCGGCCACAATGATTAAAAAATGCTTCATAAATAATGTTTATTAATTTTTGTATGTACGTTTTCAGCATAATTTGTTTAAACAATTTTCACGTAGGATGTTGTTTTAGTGATATAATCAGGCAGCTTTTAAAAATTGAAAACTTTATGTTTGAGAAATTTTATTTAAAGGCTTTAAAGCTATAATCATTAATATAATAATTTATAAATAATGTTGAAAACTTTACGTAAGCAAAATTTGTTAATATAATTTTCTTGTGAGGTGTGGTTTGAATGAAATATTGAGACAATTTAAAAAAAAATGTGCTCAAATTTTTTATATCAAAAATTCCAGCCACAATGATTAAACAATACTTTAAAAAATTCCCAACTAGGAACATAAGTTGCAAAAGTTATAAAGTGACCTACGACTAAAAGCAATTGAATCTTGAAAGAAATAACAAACGGTTCAATATGAGTATTTTTACTTTTTTTATTATGTTTAAAAATATAAATATTTTTATTTGTTTTTACCTAAAGACGTGAAGCAAAAGTAAGAGCCTTCGAGTAGGCTCCAGTTTTCCAGGCGGTGGAAAAGGAGGGCGCCGGAGCAGATGTAAGCGAGGACTATGACCAGACAAAGGGTGACCGGTACACGGACCCTCGTGTTGCACGGGCACTGCGGTTTTTGCGGGCCCTGGCCGGGGCCTGGGCCCCCGGTGCCGCATAGTTTCCCGTACAACCTCCGGAAACTCCTCGCCAGAACATCGCCGGTCGTCGATAGGTAGAGCAGCATCAGCGGAATACCAACGAGGGCGTATATTATGGTCACCAGCTTCCCCCAGGACGTCCGCGGTGAAACGCTACCGTAACCTGGAAGTAATAGTTTCGTGATGTAAAATATTTCCTATGCTTTTAGTAGCAAATGCGACATATTTCAAATTGTGGGAAAAATTGTTACAATTTATTTTACAATAAACATTTCAAATAAATTCTAAAATATATACAGAAAGAGAACATTTAGAATACAATGAATTGGATTATATTTTTCTTAATACTGATTAATCATCCGACTGATGACAAATGTAACCTGACTAATTATTAATCCTGATCAATCACCTGCCTGATCGCAGATGTAGCCTGATTAATCATTTGCCTGATGGTGCCACTATATTGGCGAAATATTTGTAACAGTATTTCTACAATAAATTTTGTGAAACTTAAAAAACTGTTAAATAAAAATGATTTGAAAATAATTAATAAATTATTTTCACATTTATCTCTGTGACTATAGACTTACCTACGTAAGTACGTTAAACAAATGCACATTAAAACAACTACTTCCCGGGCAAATACCCACGCCGGACATAGATAAATGTGAAAATAATTTATTAATTATTTTCAAATCATTTTTATTTAATATATTTAAATAACTGTGACCAATTGAATGAATACTGTTTTCTATTTATAAAAAACTGTTGATTTATTTGCAAAATATGAAGTTTCATGAAGTAAAAGCCTCAACCAACGATTAAATAATATATTATTCACACTTTTGAGGGCATGCAAGGCAAAGCTGTACTGACGAGGCATACATATCGAAATATGTGTCAACAGATATTATTGATTAAAATAAATACATTTTGTATTGTTTCACTCACATTCAACATAAATATCTACACGAATGTAACTCAAAATCGGGCTTTGGGTTTTTGCGCAAGAAATAGTTATTTCAATAAATAAAATATGCTGTTATTTTAGTGTTTTTTGTTTATTTAATTAACAACTATTGAATGTTTGTATTGGGCTACCGAGGTCGCATTTATTAATTCAATATCGCGCTTGTTTATATTTTCGCTTCAACCGTGGCGTTTATTTTCAATTTGCGGGCGCCGAAACTCCGGGCGATAATTTATAACCCCAGTTGCGGACTTCGGGGGCTGGCGGCTGCTGTTGCGGCGTGAGGACGAAGGGGGGTGGCGCGCTACGCTACGTACAAAACGTCGCCGCGGCGAAATGTGTAATTTTGTGTATTGTCAGAGAGTGGCGATATATGAAGCGGTGGCGGCGATTTATTTTTCGGAATGTGTCCGACGTGGAAGAAGAAAAAAATATACGCACCGAGTAATGTGTCAGGCCTCCCCCGCAAATAAGACGGATCGCGACGGCAAAAAGGGAAATTGCGTCGTCACCCGCTTCCACTCCCCTCCCCAAGGGGGTAGGGGAGTCCTGCTGAAAAAAGGGATAAACACCCACACCCTTATCGCGAGTTGACAAATTCCGGGCGAGACAAGTGCGGATCTCTTTGAGGGATATGAAAAATTTCACATCTGAATCGGCTCTCGTGCGCCCGTATCGGGTATACGTTTTATTTTATTTATTACTTACCCAATCGCTAACTTGAGTAATCACATAAATAATACATGATATCTGTCTTTAAAGATTGGATTGTGCAAAGCGAATCGCAATATTAAAATGAAATAATTTAATCGATGACATGTCTAGAATATTCTAAACTATAAGAGATAGATAGAGAATAAGTTAAAATAGATAATATTTTCAGCGTATTAGGTGCTGCTAGAATCAATATTTTTTTTTAATTTTTTTTTCCAGTAAAATCTAAAAAACTAAAATTAAATATGGAATATATATATCCGTAAAATCTCTAGTTTAAGTTACTCCATGTTTGATAATAACGAGCTAAATTTGTCGAAACTACAGTCGCATAAAATAAACAAGTGTTGTACAAAGTAATAAGTCATTATAAATGGAAGAAGCAAGCTTGATATTTTGCCTAACTTCGTATGGCATCGTCAACGATTCCAATCTACAAGGTAGACAACCGAGAATCGTTGTTTCTTCCACTAAAGGAAGGCGAACCTGTCCTGTTTATGAGAACAGGAATCGAAATTCATTGAGATGAATAATGCCTGAATATTTTATTAAAGTAATTAGTGTTTTATTGTAAAATTATGAATTTTCGTTGAAGATAAAAACTAATGAAATGTTATTCAATTTAATCGATTCTCTAATATCTTGTGGTTAAGAAGATGGGTTGCTTATTTAGAACACCTTGTATAAAACTTTACCACAATCTCCACATAAGCATTATGATAGCCATAAATCACAAGGGGTTTATAATTCTCATAGAACTTCTAGTTTATTTATGGAAAACTTCAAATTAAACTAAAAATTAATTTTAAAAAATAATTTATTATTATTTTTTAAAATTATTTTTTTTGAACGTTACTCAGTTAGTAATTGAGTAACGTTCAATTTACTCAGTTAGTAATTTTTTTATGATAAATTATTTTTTAAAATTAATTTTACATAGTTTTATTTATTTATTTTAAAAACGCTCAAGAATTATGTACAAAGGAAATAGCCTCTATATACATTTCAATATGTATTAGGTGAGAAGGGTGATTCTTATCGGGGAACTTCAATGGTTCTCGTTGCCTCTGATTATGTTTTTTCTTTACTTTTTCTTCTAATCCTTTAATGTACATATGTGTATGTTTTATTTTGAAATCGTTTGAAGAAGAAACGTGGTTATTTTTGTTATTGCAGTGTCTGGAAAACCTAGTGCATTTTTATGTTCTTTCTTTTCTTTTTTTTTCTTTGTTTTTTAAAGAAAGGAAAAGAAATTCTTTTCCTTTCTTTATTTTTTCTTTTCTTTTCTTTTCTTTTCTTTTCTTTTCTTTTCTTTTCTTTTCTTTTCTTTTCTTTTCTTTTCTTTTCTTTTCTTTTCTTTTCTTTTCTTTTCTTTTCTTTTCTTTTCTTTTCTTTTCTTTTCTTTTCTTTTCTTTTCTTTTCTTTTCTTTTCTTTTCTTTTCTTTTCTTTTCTTTTCTTTTCTTTTCTTTTCTTTTCTTTTCTTTTCTTTCAATCTAATATTATAAAACTTGTTGCATAGTGGTTGAATCATGAAGTAATTGTACAGTTTGGTTCCGCTAAATAATTTGATTGATTTTTTAAAAGTGAAACGAAATTACATACGATTTTATGTATTTTTGCACTACTATTTCTCCCATTTTCTGATTATGCATAATCATTATGCGGATCCTAAATTTTAACCTTTCAGAACAAACTTTAATTAACATTTCAAATAGTCCGTTAAACTTTTTTCATCCCTCCGCGTGTGTGTTTTGTGCGGTTCGGTTTTGTTTTCGCGGTTCATCGGGCGCGTGCACTCGGCACGCAACGGCGAAAAAACACTGAAAAAATGGACGGGGAGCGTGTGCAGAGTCGGGGAGGATTTATTTCAGATCACCGGACCATGTTTCGACAGCGGGATTGACGTCGGAATTTTCCACCGGGGAATACGCGCACGAGGACAGATGCATAAAAGAATATTTAAATTCGCCCCCGTTTCCCACTCCTCCTGAACGAACCGTTCCATATCGATGAAGCATCAAATGTGCTGTGCCGGGGTGAATTGATGAAAAACGAGGGGGTTTCACGAATGGGATGGGAACAGGAACGAAAAAGTATGGTGTAAAGTTCAAAAGTTTGATACGAAAAAAAAAAAACAATGTTTGATATAATTTTTAGGTTAAAAAAGGAAATTAATTCGAATCAGATTAAAATTTATTTACTTGTTAATTGTTGAGGCTTCTACTTTGTTATACATTGTAATTCAATTTTAATAAATAAAACACTTTTTTACTTTGTTTTGATAATGACACGTTAAGGTTGTCGAAACTATAGTCAACAATATAATCAATACGAGTTATAAAAACAAAGTAAAAAAGTGTTTCATTTATTAAAAAAAATAATTTAATTTAAATCAGTTTCCCATTTATTACCTCGAGATTTCTGTTAAAGAAAATAAATAAATAAAAACATAATACAATAGAAAATAGGGAGTGTTCGCTTAATTGCTTCATTGATTAAATTAAAAAGGAAAATCTCAAGAATTTGTTGATTCTTAAGGTTTTCATTTGGTTATACATTTTGAGTTTATTAAATAAAACACTTTTTAACTTTTTTATTTATTTAGAATATAGTTAAGCATCATTATCAAACAATTTTTTTTTAAGTTTTTAACTTTGTTTGTACCACTTATTATTTTATTTTAGTGACTATAGTTACAATTTTTGGTACTAAATTGTACTAAAATGTTATCAATTATTTAAACGTAGAAAATAATTGCTCATTTAGAATCATTTTCCTTTAACAATAATTACTTATTTTGTAGTAAAATAGACTTTTAAATACCTATATTTCATTATTTAAGAGAATTCCGCTTGCTGGTTTAGTGAATAGCTTAATTTATAAATTTCTTGAAATGTTTAATATTGACAGAATTTTTAAAATTACTTTTTAATTAGAACAGTTAACATACATCGAGTAAATATATATATATATATATATATATATATATATATATAAAATGTATAATACATATGCATTATAAATTTAAATTACAATTATTAATAAATATGATTTTACACAACAATTTATGTTGAATTTAAAATATTTAACATTCGTTTTACTCGATGTTAACCTACACCCATGTGGGTAATTTGTTATATATATATATATATATGACCCCTTTCTACCCACATGGGTGTAGGGTAACATCGAGTAAAACGAATGTTTAATATTTTAAATTCAACATAAATTGTTCTGTAAAATCATATTTATTAATAATTGTATAGATTGATAACTATAATTTCTCAGAATTATTTATGTTTTCAATTTTCATTTTCGATTAATTTCGAAATTTAAATTCATATATAGTTTTAATTAAATTTTATGAAAATTCTTTTAATGTTGAATCCCAACATAAATTGATTGGCATTTAAAGTACTTAGAAAATGCTTACTCAGATCATGTTTAATTAAATCGTTATTTATCATTTAGGTAAACATTATTGAACTACGTTTACGTAAATGATGAACTATTATTGAATTATGTTTACCTAAATGATGAATACAGATTTAATTAAACATGGTTTGAGTAATTAATTAAATTAAATAATGAATAATGATTTCAGTAAACATATTTTGAGTATATTTTATTATTTTACAATATCATTTAAAAGCAAATAAGAAAAATGTATACTCCTGTATTTTTGGTGGATTCGCCGGGACGCACGGTCCTAAACAAAATGGGTACGAAGCTGGTAATAATTGGATTGATGCATTTTTCATTTTATGAATTATTTAAATAATTATTTTAACAATAAATAAGCAATTAACCACTTTCACGACAAAGACATAAACACGAAAAACCAGGCGGAAAGACAATTGGTGGATAGCCAATTAACAGATATAAAATATACATTTGATTTTGTAATTTATTAATATTTATTTAGTATTTTTTGCTGTATATATTTGTTAATAAAGATTATTATTATAAGCAATTAATTTAAAATGTAAACTTTAGAAAATTAAAATTAAAAAACGACTTCATGGTGGTATGCGAGAGTCAGTAATATATAGAATAGTAATATACTTTTTATTTTATTTATTTAGTCTTATATAACATTATTATATGTTCCTCTCTACTTCTCAGTGTTTGGTGAATATACTTTTTAAAATATTCTGAAAGTTAATATTTGTTGGTTAATAGGTTTAAATAGATTTAGAAAATTATAAAATAAACAAAATAGATACATTACTTGAAATAACAATTAAACTGAAGACATTGAAATAAACAAATATGAAAAAATCAAAATGAAAAGTACAAATATTGCAAGTTAAAAGAAGATTTGACTAACTTCACTGTTGTCTTGAAGAGTGTGTGTGTTTTTGACAAGTTTTAATCGGAAGGAGGCTTTAAAATCAAATGAAAGCGATAAAGTGAGAGAACAATTGTGAAAGAGACAAGAAGAAACTATATGTGATCTGTCGCGCTATATTGCAATAAACAAAAATTAAAAGCTTTTTTTAATTCATATGGCTTTTTGCCTGGCTCTGGACTAAATCTATTAGCCAACATAATTAAAAGCTTGAATTCAAAGATAAGGTGAGAATAATCTTGGTCTTATCTAAAACACACCGCTTGTATTACACACTTTGAATTCTTAAAATATTAAATTTGAAAGGTCTTATAAAAAACATACTTTATATAATATAAATTTATTACGAATTAAATTTTTTGTTAAAACAAAAGTAAAGGCTATACATAAAAATTAAAGAGGTAGAAGTAAATAATCCCGAGTAGCAGTATAATCACAGACACACTATATATGTTTGACTGTAGTATAATATAAAAATTTAATAATTTTTTATTTATTTTTTCAGTTGTATATAAAAAGCAGATTAATAATAAATTATAAAATAAAGGAAAATATACAAACATATATAATATGATATAATATATAAATACATATAATATTTCCATATTATTTTATATATATATAATTCAATGACCCCTTTCTACCCACATGGGTGTAGGGTACATATTATTTTAATTAAAAGTATTTATAATAATTTGAATTATAAATTATTATAAACTGCAGTATTATTTTTATATTTAGATAAATTTTAAAAAAATATCGAATACGAAAACATTCTATTTTTTTTCAACTGAATGGGGGAATAAATTACATATAGTAGGAAGTTGAATCAGTGGTGGATTACGTCGTGAATTAACACCGCGAAACGCAGTAACTTTGATGGGATGTTTGCGAATCAAACAAACGTCAAATGGATTACAGCGTTAACTGTTCCCTCTGTGTTTATGCGCAATTAAGGATATCCATCCGATAACAAACCGCTTCAGAAGTTTATTCACACACATAGATGTCTGTTCTGTTAATGTCGCGATAACCGACTGATTTTACATTTTATTGATGTGAACTTAGTGATTAAGTTAATGTTTAGTTTTCGTTTATTATTAGGCTCTTAGTGTAATAATAGTAGATCGTATATTGGGAATAGTAAAATACTTGAGGTGGAAAGACCATAGGTCGATAGTCAATTAGCAGACATTTATAATATATATTGTAATATTTTATGTTATATGTAGATATTGTATTGTGTTTGTCAATAAAGATAATGTATACAGGGTGGCCAGAAAAGGTGTGACAATCTTCAGTTAAAGTGGTTCATTAATCAATTTTAAGTATAAAAAAACTAAAAAAGTTTTTAAAATAAAAAAATAAATTAAAAAAAATCGATTAACACATATGCATTATAAATTTGTTTCGATATTATTTATATAAATAAATTCAGACCATTATATTTTACACCATGAAAGCCTGTAAGGCAAAACATTTTCGAAAATCGTTCAAATAATTTTCATTTTGTTCTCACATTCTTGCGATAATAGTATTAACAATACAAATTAGTATATTGTATACATTTTAATGCAAATTAGTTTATTCATTTGATTTAAATCATTTAAATAATTTAAAAGGCCATGATTGTAATACAAATTAGTTTATTCATTTGATTTAAATCATTTAAATAATTTAGAAGGCCATGATTGTAATATTTTCATTTTTTCAATTTGAACAAAGGGCTATGCTCAATGAAATAAAAACCTAACTGTATATGTAATTAATTATTTTCCTCTTAGCATTTACAATCTAATTTAATAAATTAGGCAAAAGATGGCGCTTGTGTCGTCTTACATATATTATTTACAAATTTACTTAATTTAAAAATCATATCGAGTAATTCCACTCTGTGTATGTTTTTGCAATTTCATTCCAGTGGGAAAACGTAAATGTTGAAGGAAAAAACCGAACGAGGGGCCCATTTAGCGCGACAATAAGCATGGATCGTCGACGGATAAAGTTAACATGGACGTAACTATTTAAGTAAGGGATAATAATGGCTTTTATGGGATTGTAAAAAAAGAAGGAGGAAAGAAAGTCGAGCCGGATTAAGCTGAATGTCTCGAGATGCATCAGCGTCGTCGGCAAACGGCAGGAAAACCTTTGTTACGTTTTATGGCGCGGCGGTTTTTGAACGAGTTAATGACACGAGGAGAGAGGAACGAGGCGAATTTCCACCGCGAAAGAACGCGACGCGTTTCTTTTCTTTTCCACGAGAATAATGAGGTTTAGACACACACAAGCTCACACACGCATACACATTCACACAGAAACAACACACACACACATAAAGATACATCTACAAATAAGATAAAAAATATTTTTATAATTATTAAAAATTGTTGGCGAGCTTGTCCTTTTCACAAGAAGGAGGGAGTGTAAAATGACCTACACACCCCTCTTTCAAGGACAATCCCTCAAACTATCACAAGAAGTAAAGTATCTGGGCGTGATACTAGACAGCAAACTAAGCTGGAAAACACACCTCGACACAAGATCCAAAAAAGCATGCATCGCTTTGATGCAATGCAAAAGAGCGGTGGGCAACTCGTGGGGCTTATCACCAAAAATAATCCTATGGATCTACACAGCGGTGATAAGACCCATGCTGACCTACGCGGCAGTCGTATGGTGGCCTAGGGCTAGAAAAAAGACCACGATGCGGCAGATGGAACACGTCCAACGCATCGCACTTCTGCATACAACAGGGGCAATGAGAACAACCTCAACAGCCGCACTTGAGGCAGCGCTGTGTATGACTCCTCTCGACATATATGTAAAGGAGATGGCGTCGATCACAGCGCTGCGACTCTATAAATCAAAGCTGTGGAATATACCAAACGGAGATGGTGAACACTGGGACATACTGAAGGACACCCTAAACAGGTGTAAACAGGCCGATGGACCGGTGGACACGATCATACGGAGGTATATTTTTGACAGCAAAATAAAACTTGCAAAACAGGATGACCCCCCTGTAAACAATGCAACCGACATCCATATATACACGGATGGTGCGGTGACAAAGAACGGAGCAGGCATTGGGATATTCTCAAAAAGACTGTCACTAAAAAGAGGACAACCCCTGGGCAGAGGCATAAATGACCCAACCAGAGTAGAACTCGCCGCAATTCAATATGCAGCCGAGACTCTAAAAATACGGAATGTGAAAGGAAAAACGATCCGAATATTAACTGACAGTAGAGCATCAATTAATATAATCATGAGCTCAAAATTCACGTCGCTACTAGCATACGAATGTAGGAAAAGCCTAGAATTAGCTGCAGCACAAAATAACCTGGTCATCCACTGGGTGAAGGGACATAAAAACAGCAACGGTAATATAATGGCAGACAAACTGGCACGCAAGGCCGCGGGCACATCTGTGCATGGCCCGGAACCCGCACTACCACCGAAACTGTCTGACATAAAAACATCCATTAAGGAGAACTCAATGACCGAACACCTAATTAGGTGGAGCGATTCAAAAGGAAACTTAGTCGGGAAACAGCTCATCAGCATAAACCACAAAACAGCGGACTATTATAAAAAATTGTCAAGAGGAAACCTGAGGAGCATGGTAGGCATGTTAACAGGTCACTGCGCGCTCAGGAAACACTTACACAGACTCCAACTATCAGTTGATAAAGTATGCCGGGGATGTGGAAAGGAAGAGGAAACGGCGGAGCACCTACTTATGGAATGCACCGCCCTCTCCTCAAAAAGAGAACATATATGGGGTGAAAAATTCCCGAAATCACACGATATAAGAGGGGCACACCCCGGTGCGATCCTGAAATTCATCCAAACACTTGGATGGCTAGAGAGCGCACCGGAGTAGATGACCTCTAGGCGAGAGGGAGCATAAAGGGCCCATTGGGGCCTACATGCTGCCGAATTTATTTCGAGCCCTCCGCCGAAAAATCCAAATCCAAATCCAAAAAAATTGTTGGCAGAAAGACTTCGGGTCGGTAGCGTACGAAAGGACAATCTTAAAATTATTTAAAGTGCTGTATTATAAAATTAATATAATGTAAAAGTCTGTTAAACAAATACACATTAAAACAACTACTTTCCTGCAAATGTGCATTTGTTTAACGTACTTACGTAACGTAAGTCAAAAGTCACAGAGCTAAATGTGGAAATAATTTATTAATTATTTTCAAATCATTTTTATTTTATATATTTAAATAACTGTGACCAAGTGAATGAATAATACTCTATTCTATTTATTTATTTATTTACGGAAGTCCATTTACAATAATATAATAGATTCGACTTATGGCTAGTTATATTAATTTATTTAAATAACTGTGACCAAGAGAATGAATACTCTTTCCTATTTATATATAAAAGTCCCTGAATAACGATATTTGTGTATATATAATCTCAATACAAGCAGGAATATCGTGAAATAAATGAAACATTATTTTAATATTACGTTTTTTCGAAAAATAATTACGAACATTAAAAATTGTTGATTTTTTAATTTTTTCAAACTTACTTTTAAAAATCAAACTTAGTTTTAAAAATACAGTTCACAATCTACATAGCGAAAGAGCAAAATGTCCCAAATTTCACTATAAAGAGTTTTTCATGAATTTTTTACAATTGTTCGAAATTTATTGTTTATATTCATTATAAAGAAGTATTGGAATTTATTGATTCGTTTTTTTTTGTTAATACATTTTATTTTCAATCCTGAATATTCAAAAAATAAAATCTATATATTCCAACAAATATAAAAATCCTGGATTATAAAATGGTTGGAATTTATTTATTTATCTTCAACAAATTTACAAAACAATGGTGGAATTGAGGGGTTTTCATTTTTGGTGTATGCAAATTTATTTTAAAATAAACATAAAACTCTTTTCATCTTTTGTGAAGAGCCAACAATCAATATAAAGTAGATCATCAAAGTTCGACTCATGTTTTGTCAGTAATATATATATCTCAAGATAGAGTGAATTAAAACTATATATTATTTTAGCCGAACTGTTCAATTATAAAAAGATAAATATGATTTATAATTGTGGTTATTTTTTGACTCAGAAAACCAACAACTCTGAAAACTCAATGCATTTAATTTCAATACGTCACTCATGTTTAGACAATGAGAAAAATATTGTAGTGGATGATATTGCGAAATTTCATGTTTTTTTTTTCTGCAATATATATATATATATATTTTAAGAAACAGTAGTGACAAATAAAGTATTTAGTGAAATAAAAAAGTGTATTTTATTCTAAACAGATTAACATCGTGCATTGTTGCTAAGAATATCTGAATCGATTTTGTTTGCATTAAACAAACCTTTACTCGCGGTGAAATTGTACAACTGTTTACAAATCGACTCCCCCATATAATCAGTAACAACCTCACGTAATCCGAATTTTCGTTCGGCATTGTGTAATCCACAATATGCGATTAGAATTTGTACGTGTGCGTGCAGCCCGGCGCATCCACCATTTGCGTTATCGAGCGCCGGAATTCGAAACGGCACGCCGGCTATTCGGGGGGCCCGAATTTACGGCCTCCGCAATTCCGAAATGCCATTCCTGAATCGATGAAAATGTTAACATTTTCGATTACGTATGTATATATATTTGTTTTTTTTTCCATTGCATATGTGTAAATATTTATACTATACGCTATTTTTATTTCAGTTACCAATGATAATGGGTACATTTTACTCGAAATTTACATCTAGCTCAAAAAAATAAAAAAAAGTGAATAAAGGAATATAACTTTGTTTTAATTTTCAAAGTAATTTTGAATGAAATACTTACATCTATTTATGATTAATCAAGTTGTTTGTTTCATTTATCTCAAATAAGAGATCACAGATAAAAATTAGTAAATTTCAATTATAAATGGTTGATACTTCTACTTCGTTACAGAATGAAACATTCAACTTTATATTATCACTCAATAAACACTTACCAAGTTTTATACCATAATTATTTATTGTTCATATCCATAAATAAATACATAAATTCACGACTTAAGTTTGTGTTATACAAGCAAAGATAAAAGTATTTTATAAGTAAATTTAGTTGTGCAAAATGTGCTTGAAGTATATGATAAATTTGGAAGGGAATTATGAAGATAATTAATTTTAAATAAATTAAATACAAGGGAAATTAAAATAGTTATTAAAAAAAAGGCAGAAAACCCTCTGGTCAATAGCCCAGGACACATAAACACTTACATTCAGTTTGGTGTTCCACCCCCTTTCTAACTTTTTTATCCGAATTGAACAAAAAATATATATGGTGTTATTTGAAAAATAGTTGACTATCGCTATCTTGACAGTTGTCATCTTATTGTTAATTTGGTCACACCATTAAATCGAGAATTTCTTGCCGTTTACAAATATATATGGTATGTTATAGTTTACTGTCAAAATAAATAAGTTAGAACGGGGTGGAACACCAAACTGAATCACCCTATATACTTAATGTTATTGCTTGTAAAAATGTATGTAATCGTCTGAATAATGTTACTAGTACATATATAGTTCATAAAACTGAAAAAATATTTTTTTAATAAGAAAATTGCTCTGGTCAAATTCATTTTAGGATTATTTACCAAAATTCAAGAAAAAAACAAATATTTTTTTGAATGTTTTAAGAATTATAATATTTAATAATATAATAATTAAATATTTAATAATATAATAATTACATGTTTTAATAAAAAAAACAATTATTTTCAATTTTTAAATTACGATAAAGTTTGGATATTCCCCTTTATGAATGCACAAGAAAAAAGTGAACGTCTCAAGATCCAAGATTACATTTCAAAAGACTCACTCATTTTTCTCCCGACATCTAATTCGTAAATTCCATCATTTAATAACCTAACGTCTACAAGATTCCATTCTCCTGAAAGGAATCTAAAATCTCCACCGCCGCCTACTTTTTTATATTCCGGCACAGGGAAATAATATCTTCTGCATAAGAAATTAATGTGATTTTTTTCTCCCTCGAAGGGAATAAGGTGCAACGAAAAGAGTGCGCGCTTTTAAGGGGCGCGCATTATGCCCGACACAAAGGCACGTAATCCCGTTAAATGTTAAGCCCTCCGAGTGAGATAAAGGGATTAAAATGAGGGGTGGCTTCACCTCCGCTTCAACCTTCTCTTTATTTTTTTTGATACTGATACTTTCAGGGTGATATCTCATTAAGGGGGGAGCGGGTAATGAATCCGCGCGGGGTTGAATATCGCTGCTGCTTCGGAATAATTCGTTATTAAATGTTTTTGTTTAACTTGCGCAGTTTGGTTGTGTATTTTTTTGTTAATCTGTTTGGTTAGTGGAGGGAAGTTTTTAATGGAGCGCGCTTGCGGGGATTAATTGTTAAAATTGCAGTTTTAGTTTTATAATCGCGACTTAAATTCCATGCACATGCAGCATGGAAATATACGTAATCAAAAGAACTCATACTCGAAATTTGTTCAGTGTTATTAAAAGCAATAATCAACAGTATTATATTTCGACTTTAAAATCTAATTGAATGTGGAAATGGTCTGTAAAATATTCAAATAGCACCATAACTGTGTATAGCTAAATAATTCATGGGTTACTACGATTCAAAATCATAATCATAATAATCCGCAGTATTATACAAATAAAAAAAAACATTTTACCTAAGTTGATTGTGTGTTGTAGTTGTATAAATTTGAAGTTTGTTTTAAATACAAAATATTAAATTATTACGAATTATAACTGATATTCAAGAATTCTAAGTAAAAATACATGTACTTTATAAATACGTGTATTTTACTTAGAATTCTTGATTCTATATTATTTTCGCAATAACATATCTTTACTCGATGTGAAATTGTGTAATTGTTTACAAATTGACTTACCCATATAATCAGTAACAACCCGATGTAATCTGAACTTTCGCTTCGCATTGTGTATTCCATAATATACAATTGGAATATGTATTTGTGCATGCAGCCCGGCGCGTCCACCATTTCACAATTGATTATATATCACTGTATCTGGTTTCCATCTGCCCTTAATGACAATAAATCATTCAGTTCTTAAACTTGCGTTTTTCATTGCCAATCCAAGCAATTCATAATAACAGTTTACGCGGTAGTAACCTCAAAGAAGAAAAACATAAAAATAAATTATTTTAAATGCATTAAATGAAAATGATTTGAAAATAATTAATAAATTATTTCCACATTTAGCTCTGTGACTTTTGGCTTACGCTACGTAAGTACGTTAAACAAATGCACTGAATACTCTTTTCTATTTATATTTTAAATGTATTTTAAAATACTAAAATAATTGTAGTGACATTCAATTAAAAATTATTTCGCATAAGAAATAAACATAAATTAATACTAAATTTATGAATCACATTAAAAATTAACTAAACAGAAACAGTTTAAGAAAGTAACAGTAAACAGTTACCCATTCAACCTAATCTACAACCACTCAAACGCCTTTTTATACAACCGTACCAATATAACCTCATCACCGATAGAAATTTCTCTTCGCCAAGAAATTTCTCTTAACCAATCCAATTATAATATCCTATTAGAACTTTGCATTCCTAACAATCCTCACATTAATCCAAAATTTCGAAATCCCCACAAACATTATTTCAAGTCATAGAATCATCTATAAATCACAAATTATCATTGCACATTTTATCTCATAATTTACCTCACATTAAACCATTTTTCAATTTATTAAACTTTCACATAAAGGCTTCCGTTTATTAGCCGCTTGCTGTTTTATTCCACATCAAATCGTTTAATTTGAAATGTTATATATTATTGTAAAAATATTGTATCAAAACAGTAATAAAGATGTTTAATAATTATAATACTAAACAAACAGTTAAATGAACCAATTCTGTTTTTAATTTAGAAAATGCGGCAATTGAGTAATTGAATTAACAATTCAAATAAACATAAACGATATTAAATAAAAATGATTTGAAAATAATTAATAAATTATTTCCACATTTCTATTTAAACATAAACGAATTCAATCATTATTGCCATATTTGGTATTTGATTGTGACCGACGACGTCACACAATTAATAACGAGACATTCAACATACGCAACTAAATATAGCTAATCTCGATGTTGTGCGAAAAGTTTCCGAGTTATTATTGATAAAGTTTGAAAATTGCGAGTAATAAATAATGTTTTTTTTTAGATTCCTTATCAGCCATCGATTTTGTGGAAGCAAAAGGAAATTTCCAGTAAATATGAAAACTATAGAGTAATAATTAATTTTTAACTTATTAAATGTTTATTTATTTCTATATTTACAAATTTATAAATTTACAAATAGTAAGCTACAAAAAATGTCCTATGTTTAAAGTAATTTAAATTCTTCGTTACAAAGGTTCAACCACAATCTGATTTAACCAAATCATGAAAATATGAGTAAGAAATCCAATAATTATTTTAATCCGGTCGATTTTACAATTTTACACTTGGGTAATAAAAGACGAGATTTGAATTTTAGAGAGGGCCTTGAGATTCATAAGGCTATAAAATAGGGAAAAACGTTTACATCTGGCATTCCCCCATTCTTACAGCCGTTACTATCTGATTGTATATATATATTACAATGAAATTAAACAAGGAAAATTTCTGGCAATGATCAATAAAATTCGATCAATCCCTTTTTCCAACTGTCAGAAATTTTCCTTGTTTAATTTCATTGTAATTTAAATAACTGCAAATGTGTGAATCATCTTTGTTTCATTTTATTTAATATATTTTACTCTGAATAAATATATTCAGTACAATAAGGATTTTTTTCGGTAATTAGAGCTGAAAAAAGGCTACTTTTACTTTTTTTCAAAACCTATTAGAGTTGGTAATTAGAGTTGGTACATTCGGGTTTTCCATGTTCAATTAAATATTTTTTTTGCTATATTTTAAGAATTTATTTTTATTAAAAATTTCAACCGGGTCTCATTATGTACCCCATTTTCCACAAGCCCAGGGCGGAGAGGCCTTCATGGCGTGTGCAACCCGAACGGTTCAATTGAAATGAAAAACAAGATTATTGTCAAAAATTACAACAAATTTTTGGGAGCTTCAACTAGAACAAAATTGAAAAAGTTGATTTTTTTTGATCAAAATGACGTTCTGTGAAGAAAGGTAATGTTTTCATATTTTTAAACGTTTGGTGCGCTATAAAAAACACTTAAAATAAACTTCTTTGAAATGTGTCTACGTCCTAAGAAAAATGTTTTCTGTGGCCGATTTTAAACGGCAATACTCTACGTTAATTAGATCGGTGGTAATCGTGCACGCCAGTTTGAAAAATATAGTTTACTGGAAAACTGATAAGCGACCAACCTAATTTGGCAGTCAATTGTTTTAATTGAAATCTGAAAATTGTTTTTTTTAATTAAAATAATATAATATTTAAATACAAAAACAATTTTCAGGTTTCAATCGTCTTTTTACGGAAATGTGAAGAAAAGATGCATTCTTGATTTTTTTGTACAATTCATATTCCAAGAGATTTTCCACTGGATATATTATAATGGGTCACCCAGTATATATTTATCAATGTTAATAATGTGAATGTATTTTTGTCGTTTCCTTTTTTACATCGAACAAAAGAAGAAACCTGGAACAGCTTTAAATTTATAAATACTCGTTGCGTTATTATTACGAATAATAACAGCAACAGCAGATGTTTCGATATTTTACGTCTTCTTTATTACACCAGAACGCCGATAATAAATAAACATCGCGATCCTTAAAAGGTGTGTGTGTGCGCGCTTTGTCTGTGCGGGGTGGGGGGAAGGGGACACACAATGGGAAATTATTTATACAGGCCCTTATTGTGCCGATGCCTTTCGCGTGCCATTCAATTCCGGCCGAATAAATCGAAACCTATTTATTTGGCGCTTTTCTTGCGCGCGGGGAATAAATTGGAACAGTTTCTGGGCGACGAAAAGAAACCCACCCCCGCTTTCTAATGCCCCCGCGCCACGCTGCTGTGATTGAAACGCCGATCAATTCGGAAATTGTCGAAAACTCCCCCGGCACTAGCGCTAATTACCTGTGATTCGGCGTAGGGGTTAATTGCCGTGCAGTAGCAGAAGGAATAATTAATGTCTGTTTGGTTTTTAATCGGGCTGAGTTCGAATTCGGTTTGCTTTTAAAGTTTGCTTATTGAGTAAATAAATTCGTCCTATTTCCATTCGGGGGCTCAATAAAGGCATACATTTTAAAAGCTTACTAACTCGAGCGCTGGATCAAAAAACTTTAATTTCAACAAAATTTCACTTAATTAAAATAACAAAGTAGCCATTTCCGGTATAACCGGAAGTGATAGAAAGTCATTTTTTTTCTATGAGGATATTGCATTAAACTGTACAATGAAGAATTTTTTAATTTTTTCCTCGGTCAGGAAAATTTTTAATGGCTGTTATTCATAGCTCAAAGACTTCTGCGTTTCTCGTTTTAAAACAAAATGATGTAAAGTGTTACATGTTTTGCCTCGTATATAAAATAGGTAGAAATTTATTAATCCATTCAGTTTCATCATAGATGAGACTTTAAAGTCACAGTTTGAAAATAAAAATTGGGAATTAAAGTGACTTTCAATTCAAAGACATTTGTGAAATTAGAAAGAAACTCTATGAATTTGTAGTTAATTCATAGATCAATAATTTAATTGACAATAAACCAAAAATTAAAAAAAAATCTGTACTTAGTCAAACAAATCAGGTGTATTGTTCAACCTAAATATCTGTTTTATTTTTTTGTTTATTGTAAATTAAATTGTTGATCATTAGTGATTTTCAATTCAAAGACATTTGTGAAATTAGAAAGTAACTCTATGTATTAACTACAAATTCATAGAGTTACTTTCTAATTTCACAAATGTCTTTGAATTGAAAGTCACTAATGATCAATAATTTAATTTACAATAAACAAAAAAATAAAACAGATATTTAGGTTGAAAAATACACTTGATTTGTTTGACTAAGTACAATTTTTTTTAAATTTTTGGTTTATTGTAAATTAAATTATTGATCATTAGTCCATAACTACAGATTCATGAAGTTACCTTCTAATTTCACAAATGTATTAATAAGTTGATAATACACTAGATTTGTTTCACTAATTAGTGAATTTTTCAACCTATTAATATTGTGATCATGTTTCATGAAGTGATTAATGAGAACCAAATAAAAGATTTCAGATTTCTGGACTATCAACCAGAGTTAAGTCTTTCTTTCCTTTCATGAATTGTTGCCAAAAAAAAAATCTATGCTATCTAACTGAACAGTATTGATATTGAAATATAAATAATAATTTGTTTTTTTTTTGTAATTGTGATTTTGTAATTGTGATGTTTCATGAAGTGATTAATGAGAACCAAATAAAAGATTTCAGATATTTAACATTTAAAAGAATTTCAACGATTAAATTCTTCTACAGATAAACAGCATCCTTTGAAGTCCTCCGTCGCTTTTAAAAATATTATCTTCCGGCGTTTAGTCCTCGTTATTTTCAAACAAAACAGCAAAAAAAAACGGAGCAGGAGAAACTCCGAGGAAGATCAAAGATCTTAGCTGGAGTTAAAGCGTGCAATATTTAAGGACTCGCGAGCGCGCGCTCGGCGCTTAAAATATTACACGGAAATCTCTGTATTATCATGAATATTTATTGCTTTATAAATATCGAAAACTGGGACCCCGCCGCCGCTCCGGTGGTAAATTTTGAGCATTCGAGAATTTCCCAGGGCGTATTATCTACGAGGCCCCCGGGAACCGATCAAGGGGTGTGCTCTCAGTTTATCGACCGACACGTTCCCCCCTTTTTTTTCTTACGTTTCTTCCCTTCTGTTAGTCCCGTAAGCGTTCGCTAATTACAAGTGGAATAGCGGAAGGGTTTGCAATGATATATTATACGTTGATGGACAGAGAAATGCATGATTTTTCCTGAAGTTCTGATTGTTAACGCGTAAAATAACATTCTATGTAATATTCTTGCA
Organism: Philonthus spinipes; assembly: GCA_963082785.1. Taxonomy (NCBI): domain Eukaryota; kingdom Metazoa; phylum Arthropoda; class Insecta; order Coleoptera; family Staphylinidae; genus Philonthus; species Philonthus spinipes. The sequence continues at coordinate 16,376,887 of OY720315.1, forward strand.
CAAACGGTAGAAAAAATTAAACGTCGATATCGAGAGAGAAATGGCATAAACGTCATATAGCGAAAGTAAGTATTTTAAGCCACTAGTAGTGAAAGTGCACGTTTGCCCTTTGAGTGCAAATCTGACATTTCTCTTCCGATTATAACGATAGAACTATTGATTTATACTTTAAATTTGCAAAAAATATACATAGATTTTTTTATATGGACCATGAAAATAAACAAAAAGATGTTTATACACGTTGTCCCTGAAATTTTGAATATGAGTAATATAATGTAATGTTTTGTATTCTATCCCGATTATTATTAATGGTCGCCATTGTTGTATTCCCGCGTGGCAGGGACAGCTTGTATATACACATGTTTATTGACAGATATACAAAAAAATGATAAAAATATTTAGAAGTCGATTTTTATAATTTCAACGCTTATTAGAAATCTTCAAAACAGCTCACGCTCAAAAATAACATAAAACCCATATATGTACATAAACTCCCGCGCAAACTATAAAAGTTGCAAAAGTGCTAACCCCGTAAATAATCCCAATAAAAATCCCACCCCTCCGGACGGGGCAACAACAAAAAAAAGCACCGCACCGCCAAAGAAGTCGGAGAGATTTATTACATCTGGCCTCATCTATTATTCCTCGCGCTCGCTGCAAGCAGCAGAAAAAAAAAACAACGACGCATGCCGAAATAAAATCTGGACGGGAAATTTTCTGTACAAATCGAACGTCGATATTCGCGAACAAATAAATCGGCTAATGCCCGTCGTTTGTATTTCGCGGATTTTTATTGGGGTTTGAGAAATTGAGGCGTAAGAGGCCCGACATTTTTCAGAGGCTGGGGGAAAAACGAATACAGCGACGGGAAATTCGCCGTTAAATCGTCGTCGTCGTGCGGACCGATAAGAGTTGAATTTGTCTTCGAATTTCCACTTTGCTTTTTTTTCAATACGTCCTCATTTCCTTTTAAAAAATAAAACATAGATTTTAGCATCATTATGTATTTAATTCAAATCTATTTAATATATAAGGAGGTATATTATTTTTGGTTTTGTGAGTGGAAGATATAAGTATCCCCAAAATTGTGTCCACCTTAAAAACACAAATTGAAATATAACTCAGTGACATAAAAAATACCTAGTGAAAGGGAAATGAAAACCACAGCACTACAAGAATCAGCAAGATACTTAAATAAAGGGAAGGGTTTGCAATCATATATTATATATTGAGGGAGAGAAATGCATGGTTTTTCCTGAAATATTAATTGTTAAAATAACATGCTATGCAAAATTCTTGCACAAGTAGTATAAAAAAATAATCGTCGAAACCGGGAGAGAAAAGTCACATTTGCCGCTAAGGAGCGAAATAACGTTCAAAGAATGAAATGGGAAATATGGTAAAATGGGCCCAGTCCACGACCTATACCATCAAGATCCCAAATTCATTAACAAATCCGCATATCCTGATTACAGTTCTACCCTGTAGAACCTCATTGATAAATTACAAACATGGTTTGCGAAAAAGCGTATTACGATTAATCTCAACAAATCAGAACTGTTTAGCCCATACCACCGCCCCAATACCTCTCCATTTATAATGGATATAATTATGAGTAATGTAAAATAAAAAAGAAGAAAAAGATTTATATTTATTACCTGGCAGAAAGACCGATAGTCGATAGCCATTTTCTGAGGGTTAACTAGAGGTTTATGATTGTAATGTAATTTAACTTATTTCTCAGAAATAAAGATTTTCTATATATATATTTATTACCTTTTAATAAAAGGCAAATTGAAGTTGTCGAAAATACACTACGATAAGGGTATTAATAAATTAATTTTAACAAAAACATGTTTCTTTTTATTTGAATAATTTTAAAGATTAAAAATAAATAATTCCGGCGTGTAAAAATCAACGCGCACAATTAGCATCCGTGATTGAGGGCGAAAGGGGAATGCAGCTCGGGAATTCCCCGGGATAAAGCCGGGACCTTTATTCAACCACGCGGGACGTCATTAGGATCCGTGAAGTGCACAAGGGCACATTCTGCAGGATAATTGGGGCAATCTGCTCCCTGTTAAGGCCGTCACTTGTTGTCCTCCCCGGAGGGGCGAAACCCTCCGGATGATCCCTTTCATTCGACCTCAACATTTTTGTTAATCCAGGCCGTTCTTCCTGCCGGCACAATCGGACGCAAATTACCGAAAGCAGGTGAGGTGCGGTGCGGTGCGGTATGGCGGCGAGATTAGGGAGGGGGTGGTCGCTTTTAATTTATGCGAAAGTCCACAGGGTGTTGTTTTATCGGGATGATAAGCAATGGGGATTAATTAGGGGTGTTGAAAAACCGACGTTAATTTGTTACAAAAGGAACCCATTAACAGCATCCATTTAAATAACCGCAAAGATTAAATAATGTAATTTAAATCATTTTGCCATAATAATAGATTATGTTGCAATAAAGGATTGAACATTTTATTAAATAGATTGATTTAGTAATCATAAAAAAACATATTTCATTAATCATCTACCTGATGATGCCTCTGTGTTGGAGAAACAATTATAGCAGTGTCTCTACAATAAATTTTAGTGAATATTAAAAAAAAAAAACGTTTTATTTATAAATAGTGCATTATGGAATTTCTTCAAGTAAAAGTTTCAACGAAAGATTAATAATAAAAAAGATATATTTTTTTGTATTTAGAAGGGTTAAGTCATGTAATTTTTGTATAATTTAATTTCATTATTTTATTCAATAATTCTATTATAGTCATTATTTTTGTTCGGACATACAGAAACTACCTACCTATGTCAGGGTTATAATATAACACATCCCTCCTCCACCCGGAATTTTAATGACTGATTATAAAACAAACAAATAACGTTTTAGCAACGCTGTAACAATATTAAACATTATTTTGATGATCACGAAACATTACTAAAATGTGTGTTCAGTGGGTTGTTTATTTGATTTTTAAGTTTTGTTTCGTTTGTTTTACATTATTAACAGTAAGAAGTAATAAAACCCTCATCAACCCGTCCTCTCAAAAAATATTTCTATCTACGCGCATGTATGTATTGCTTTTGCAGTAGTTTTAATTGTGTTTTTATTCTATATTTTGTCATTCACTCGTAAAATATGTTATGTTTGTATTACATTTAGTTATATATTTCATTAAATCTGCACATCAATTTTGTTTATATATATATATACAGAGAGCTTTATTTATCAGTATACATTTCTCCTATGTATACCTGCAAAACACGCGAGTCAAATGCATTAATGTATGTGTGTTTAGTTGCCTATAATACGCAACTGAACATACATATGCCAAATAGTCAACTAAACATACACACATTAATCGGTTCAATGCGTTTAACTCGCGTTTTTTTGCAAATATACACTTCCCCTAATGTATACTGATAAAGAAACCTCTCTCTCTCTATATATATATATATTCTGATTAGAATCAAGAAGACTTACACGATTAAATTTGATCTTGGAATTATTAGATTAATTATACAGAGAGCTTTTTTATCAGTATACATTTCCCCTATGTATACCTGCAAAATACGCGAGTTAATTGCATGAATGTATGTGTGTTTAGTTACATACCTCACGCAACTGAACACACATATGCCAAATAGTCAACTAAACATACACATTTAATCAGTTCAATGCGTTTGACTCGCGTTTTTTGCATGTATACACTTCCCCTAATGTATACTGATAAAAAAAAACCTGTCTGTATATTTATCGTATTGTAATTTAGTTATGGGGTCGCAGAATTTATCGAATTTTATGATTTAAAATTATAATAATAGTAATTTGTAGATGTATTGACGAGAGATAAATCCCGAAACATGTGTTTGTAATTACGTAATGTTTTTTATTCTTTGCATTAAATATTCTCGAATAAAAAATTGTTGCATTATGTTATTGTAACAGCAAATTTCCATTGTGAATACAATATCTGGAGGGTAGTAGCTAAAGAGTAAATAATCAATTGGAAAGATAACGCAAGCGCCATCTATTGCCTAATTTCAAGTGGCATCATCAACAATTTGAGTCTGCAAGCTAAATGAATTGTTTCGCCCACTAAAGGAAGGCGAACTTGTTTCTGAAAACAGAAAATGAAATTCATTTAATAAAATGTTCAACCAATATTCTTCTCTTATATGAATAATTGGTGATGTCCATTTCTGACCTCGCCAGACCAGTGTATTCCATGTCGAATCATCTATATCAGTTGAATAAATTAATTATTTTCAAATTCTTTTTATTTGATTTAAATTAGAATTGTTATTATCAAATTATAAAAAAGTTAAATTCTGCAAATAAGGAAATTAATAATTTGTTATCGAGTTATGTGAAAACTATTAACTTTTATTTTCGCATATTTCAGTTACAAAATTGATTTCTTTATATTAAAAAAATATATAGCAATAGTGGATTGCCTCGTAAGTTTAATTAAAAGCGTCATCTTCAGTTAACATCCGGCCGTTGCGATACGCCAAGGGTCCAATTAGCGGACGTCTGTTACCTCCATTCCTGGAAGGTTATCTGTTGTCCTTATCAATCAATTTTTACCGGAAAAATAGCGCCCCGGACGGGGAACGTCGCTGAAAATCCCCAGTCAGCGTCTCCGAGGGATTTATCGTGGCATCCGGGCCTTATTGCCGAGACAAAGTGAATGGATATTCTTGATTAATACGATTTATCGTGGATAAGTCAGCGGGATTTTACGGTGGTGAAGTTTCATACGGTTTTTTTTCTTTAAGTCGAGTAATTTAACCTTTAACCATCCGCGCACTGTTTTTTACGTAACTATCAGCATGGTTTTTGTACACCACATGTATCATCCTGTTGTATGGAAATATTATTTAGAGAAGAAGAAGAAAAAAAAAAAAAACGTGGGGTTTTTAATAAATCCTCCTTTCACTATCAATGTAATTATCAAATAAATCGATTATTTAATGGTCTATTTTGTCCATCACTATTGTAGATAGAATCATACTACCTTAAGATTGTCATCCATTTTCTGGCACCTTTCACAATTAGATCTAAATATTTTTTTGGTGTAAAACATTTTGTGTGTATTTGATTTACTTATATATTTATTCACGTTGCGCATTATTATTGTTATTGTGTTTATGGATTCTGATTGGAAAACTCAATGGTTATACTTGACCAAGGAGTTATTAGTCTAAATTTTATCAAATCAATTGAATATATTTTGTATTTTGTAGTTACAGATTATCATTAATTGTAAAAAGGTGATTTTCCGTAAATAAAGAATTAATTAATTAAAGCTATAATTGTATTATAAATCTGATGAGAAATTTTTTATATTTTTATCATAACAAAAATGTTTATTTGTTTTATTATTAACACCTTTAAACCAACCCGACTCTCTATGGCATTTTGTTGTTGTGTGGAAACAGATGGGTTGATAAAGTCGCGGAAATAATCCGGACGAACAGAGTTTTTCACTTTCTCAATTTCCATCCCCGCAGCGGCATCGAGTCGCGGTATGAAATAAAGTAAGGAGGAAACCCGAACATCCGCAGTTTGCTCGCTTTATTTCAACGGGTCGGGCGGGATAGATGATAAAACTTATCTCGAACTTTCCGAGTGCGCGGCCGGCTTATATACAATTTTTTCTCTCCGCAGCTATCTCTCGGTCTGTTACTTCTTTCAAAATTATACCTTTATTTTCTTTCAGGATAAAAATAAACAAGAAAAAGGATAAGAAGGGAAAAAGAGAGGAGATAAAAAGAAAATAAAACACGATTATGCTATTTAAGCAATGTTTAAAGTGAGTATTTATTGGTGTTGAATACTAACACATTTTTTAAAAAAATAATATTAGGACTAATGATTGAATTAAAAAATCTACAACAATACAATAAAGGAAGGATGAATCCCGAAACACGTGTCTGCAGATAGCCTTATATTTTTCTATTTTGTTGTTTGCATTCTCGAATCAAAAATTGTTGTTTTTACGTAACGTAAGCCAGAAAGTCACACCAGCAGAAGAGAAAATTAATAATGATTTATTTTCAAATCCCTTTTATTAAAAAAATCTAAGTTTGATGCTGTTACTTGTTGAAGCTCCATTTCAATAAATAATAAAACACTGAGTTTTTTAGTTTCACAATTTTAATGTAGAACAAACGTTACAAGGATGCACATTAAAATAGTAACAATAAAAAGCTCCGAGTATTTTATTATTATATTAAATGTTACATTATATAAGGCCATTTGCAGACACGTGTTTCGAGATTTATTCCTCGTCAGTACAGCTATGCCGTATAAACTTATAAACTGCTGAATTAATACATCTTTAATAAAAATTCTTTAATAAAATGTTCAACCACCATTCATCTAGCGGATGGATAACTGGTGATGATCATTTCAGTTTTTCTAAACTCATCATCAGACTATGAAATGAAATGACTAATGAAATTAATTTATTCCTTTATAATAAAAATCGAGCGTATTTTCGATTTCATGGGGATATAACGAGCGTACAACAAAAATCGTCCACGAAGTTAGCGTTGGAAATCCCGAGTCATGTCTGTACTAAGATCACACGCGTGTTTACAATATTAGGGATTATTGAAAACTGACAGCTTTACGCGTGCGCGTGTAATTTTAGTTCAGACATGACTTTATATTTCCAATGCCAACTTCGTCATCGATTTTTGTTGTATGCTTGTTATATCCCCATGAAATCGAAAATTTTCTGAGTACAATAAGAAAGTATATTATTTAAATTCATATATAGATAATTTAAATCAATTAAAAAGAATTTAAAAATAATTGATTTACTCAATTGAATAATTAATTAATTATTTTCTCTTTAGCTACTCCAACTTTTTTGATGTACGTTATATAAGTACTTTAAAACACACATCCATTGAAACAACTACTTTTCGGGTACACACTCCATCAGACATTGAACTAAACATTGCACATTTGCTGTTTCATAACAAATAATTTTATAATGCAACAATTTTTGATTCGAAAATATTTGATGTAAAGACGGTACATTTAATTAATTTATTTTGGAAATTAAAAATGAAGGTTTTTGAAAAAAATCGCTTCGTTTTTACTTAATAATTAGTAAAACAAAACGAAGGTTTTCGAAAAAAAAAGGTTTTATTTTTCTAATAATTAAAACAAAATTAAGTGATTTCTTCAAAAACCTTCATTTTTTTGTATTTCTAAAGTAAATTAATTAAGTAAAACATTCGTTTTTAAAATTTATATTTATATTTACTTTATTATTTACTTATATATTGTATTATCAATGTTTGTTAAATATTGTATTCAAAAAGGCTTGGCCGTTAATAAATAAATAAATAAATAATTATTTTACGAAGTAATTAATGAGAACAAAATTAAAGATGTATTAATTGAGAGATAACGCAAGGGTCATCCATTGCGCTCTTAATTATTATGATTCATATCAGGTATTTAATCACAACACAAAATCCGTTCAACAGCATTTATCAAGGCATTGCACATGGAACACACTAGTCTGATGATGAGGTTAGAAAAACTGAAATGGCCATCACCAATTATCCATGCTCTAGATGAATGGTGGTTGAACATTTTATTAAAGATGTATTAATTCAGCAATTTAAAACTTTATAAGTCAGAGCTGTACTGACGAGGAATAAATCTCGAAACACGTGTCTGCAAATGGCCTTATATAATGTAACATTTTGTTATTTTGCATAATTAGCTCAAACAAAAATGACTGCAAGAATATGTGGTACGTTTCCCTTGTTGAAATCTCGAGTGGAGTTGTTTATATCCATCCACGCGACAAGAAACAAGCGCGCTGCAGAGAAAAAAGAATCGTTAAGTTTCCGGGAAAAGTTTTCGCCGTTTCCGGTCGTAAAAAGGGCAATCGCTTTCGGTACACCGGGGACGCACAGAGACGGAGTTGCAGACCAATAAAATCAGCTGCACAATCTCAGGAGGGGGGCCGAGGGGGCGGCGGTTGCTGCCCCCGTTGCGGCTTGCGCGGCCGGTTAATCAAACTTGCAAATTCCCTCCACGCCGACCCGGGAACCAGGAACCCGGAACCCGTTGCAACTTATCTCCCTCGTAATACAATATGAATATTGCATTTGCATGAAGAGTGGAAATCTTTACGAGCCAGCGGATGTAAAGAACGTCGCCGGAAACATATTTTTCAGCGGGACGCGAAATTCTTTTGTGTATCATTAGGGATATACAACTAATGGAAAAAAAAAACAATAAATAAAAACATTGATCTTATCAATAAACAGCTTTTAAGGTTGCGGTTTAGCAAAAACAGTAAAATGGAAATATTGAAATAAAAAAAGAGCCAACCTATTTGTTTTATTGATTTATCGCTTCAAGAATGTATGGATCAGAGCCTACTGAATATACAGGCAGGGATATTGAAGTGGGGAAATTGAAATCACATAGGAGAATTCATTCGCCTACGAACAGTTCTAAGACTTTTTTGATTTTAAATTTTATTTTCATTTCATGTTGAAATAATTTTAATTAATGACCAAAAGTCTTTAATTTTCTTTAACAGAAAATTTTTATTGTTATGATTACATACAAAAATAATTGTTACAATTTAACCTCCTTGCATTAATGGTGCGGTTTAGAAGAAAGAGATAGCTATACAAATATGGGCAATCACTAATTTGAGTTAGATTGTTGTTGTGATCAATGAACAATATTGTATTATACATTAAAATAATCTTAAAATAAGCAGGAATTTCATCAGATAAATTAAAAATTATTTTAATGTTTAGTTTCTGTGAAAAATAATTATGAAAAACAATGAAAATTGATCAAATTTATAGCAAATTATAAATTAAAGTTTTGCTAATAAAAACTTGTGCAATGAAAATTTAAAGGATTTCACTAAATTCTGCATTCAAATAACTTAGCAGACATGACCTATTAATTTTATTATATCTTACAATTTTCTTTTCTAACTTAAACTAGTAAATTGACGTAATACACGAAAATGAACTATTTATTTTTTATTTAGACTGATACTATATACTTGGTAGGTAAAAAATGTAAATACACATTCATATTATGAAATCCAAAAGAATAGCTCTATTTTCAAACGATTATTTCCACTTTACTATATAGCTATCTCTTTCCACTAAACCGCAACCTTAAAGCACTGCGCGAAGTGAGCAGGCCCTCCAAGACCAGGTATACGTATTTATCTTTTCGATACTCCGAGATTCTGGCCTGTATATTTAGTAGGCACTGTATGGTTAATTTATTGATAGAATACAATAAGTTGGAGTAACAAAAAATACCCAGTAAAAAAATTATACTCTTTTTGAAACAGCTTTGGTAAATAATGAATTACTGGCAAGTCGAATAAAAACTATGTACTTGCACACTTGCATTTTGTATCTGCCAAGTAGAAAAAAATCAGTTTAAATAAGAATAAATGTCTAATTATTGAATATTACCTCAATTTACCAGTTTCTGTTAGAAAAGAAAATTATAAGATATAATAAATTGATAATTGAGGATCATTATCTTAGTTATCAGGAAACTGACCGAAGAGATTCTGTGTAGAAAGAACTGCGAAAAGTAGTGGATATTTTTGTTTAAATCCATTGTTAAAAAAAAAAAAACAGGTCTCGCGCCATTACGACGTAGCCAAAAGAAAAAATCTCAGCTATATTATATACAAACATCTCCATTCAAACAATACAATATAAACAACAAAGCTTATTCCCACAGGAATAAGCAGGAATAGTACTGCTGTTTAGAGGGATTTATTATTGCTACATATTATTTTGGAAGAGTCAACCTAGCAGAAAAATTCTTTCCACCCACGTGCTTTTACATTAGAATATAGCAAGATGGAGGAAAAAGGTAATTACGAGTAGTTTTAGTCATGGAGGAAATAACTACACAAAGCAGCTCCTCAATTGGAATGAATGATAAAATCGGAGAAATGGAGTCTACAAAAATGTGCTAAATTATGAAACAGGGGTGAAGGAGATAAAAGAAGGTTTAGAAATCATTCATTAAATGGTGAATTTGTTAAAAATGAGAAGTAAGGAGTCGAAAAGTTCCGCGATATTAGATAAGATAATTGAAATAGACGACGTTTGGTCCGAGCGTATTGTGTTAGGAAAACTGAAGGATACTGTTGGAGGTTCCAAGAGATGAGCAACTTGCCCATTGCGTATCTTAGGACATGCATATGGACAGAAGCATAGTATCTAAATTTATTTATTTATTTATTTATTACCCAACAGATACAGTACATCCAATAATAACACAAAATTGGTATATATTAGATAAACAAAATAATAAAACAAACAAAAAATAAAGTAGCCGCAGTTATTTAATAAAACATTCGTTTATCTGTCTGGTAAATGTGCTGAGTGAATCACCAAAAACATCGGCATTGTGTTGCACGCTATGATATGACTTATATAATCAAGCGATTATTCGAGGGACAAGAGGATTGTAAAGAAGGTTTAAGGATTTTGGAGTGAGGTGCAGCTCATACGCCGCAACTACTTATGCCAAACTTTAGGTCTTTTGTGCTACCTCCCTCCCAGTGGTTAGACCCACTCTGCAGTTCTGGCGATATCCAGTATCTCTTCGTGGGTCATTTTCAACTGGGTCCCTTTACTAGTTTTGGGTTTTTCGCTTCCCATGGGACGTCTTATTCGTGACAGCGCTGGACATTCGTGAATGATATGTCCTGCCGTCTCCTTTTCTTCATTACACCCTCTGCATAAATCCTAGTGTTTAAAGGTGTTTCCGTAAGCCGTAATGACCAGTAATGTATACTGCTAATATTCTATCGTGGGTTCTTGAATATCTCAGGAGCTTTCTTGCCTCTTTAGAGTCTGGCTAAATGAATTTGACTTCATGTTGGTAGATTTATCAATTTTTCCTCATGTTTCTTTAGAATAAATGCTCGTATTAGTTTTGCCAAGGCTCTGGGTCTGAGTTCTCTCTGCGTTTTGCTTACGCCGTTTGTTTCGATGCTTTTGTAGCTAGTGTGCCGGCAATGATATTGTCTTTAATTTCCCTGTTGTAGCCTATCGAGTTATTTTCTGCTGCCTTATTTAGCCTTTCTTTTCGTATAAATGTTGCGATTATTTTATGTTTTTTTAGTGCTGACAGAGCAGCTTTTTTTATCGGTAGCTATGTTGATATCGTACCCCTTGATGTCGGTTTCTATAATTATATTGCCGCGCTCCATGATTGCATAGATTTCTGTCTGCGTTGCAGTAGTATGTATATCTAAGCTGAGCAGTTGATGCTCAGTGCGTTTGAAAACATCAGCTCCACAGCCCGAGATTGTCTTTGATCCAGCAGTGTAGATTGGGTTACTGAGGAATATGCTTTTATTCAGGTTTACTGAGTACTTCTTTTTGAAGTTGTATATGGGTATGGTCTGGTCTAGTCTGACCTCCAACTTAGGGCCCCACGTGAGGATCCGATCTTAAATAAATATTTAATATAATAATTAATTAATTAATATTGAAGAATTTTTTAGCCTCCATTTATCGGATTTCTTCGTTCGTTCCAACTGAGGAGCCATGTGTAGGTATTCCCTTCATGTCTATGTACACTCTTAATTAGCTATTTTCCTCCTGATATATCAAGCGTATAACAAAAATCGACGACGAAGTTGGCGTTGGAAGTCTCGAGTCATGTCTGTACTAAGATCACACGCGTAACTTGTCAACATGACAACCAATACTTACGCGTGCGCGTATGATTTTAGTTTAGACATGACTCGAGATTTCCAACGCCAACTTCGTCGTCGATTTTTGTTATACGCTCGATATATCAGGAGGAAAATAGCTAATTAAGAGTATATATAGACATGAAGGGAATACCTACAGATGGCTCCTCAGTTGGAACAAACGAAGAAACCCGATAAATAGAGGCTTTAGATTTCCAATGCCAACTTCATCGTCGATTTTTGTTATACGCTCGATATATACCCTTAATGGATGGAAGGCCATGGGACGAAGATTTTCCAGCACGCTGCGGAATCCAAATAAGGCCTAAAAGGTTGCAGTCGTGATTTATATATCAGGGATCCGGACATCGAGACTGCGAAACGCAGACATAAGCAATCTAGGCGATGTGAGGGGAAAATGGTCAGAAAGAGCAAACCTGCAAAAAACTTCCAAAATGCGTTTTCTGCGAGGAATCCGGGGTAGACGGCATTTTCGAACGGTCGTAGAAAAATTTATTATCTAGTTACCAAGTAGCTATACAACAAATGGAAGATCTGTATAACAGCCCAGTAGTTCTTAAGAATAAGCTGCAAAAACATTGCTTTTGGAAAGTAGCAATGCTAACGATATTAGCTGGCATTATGGGAGGAGCTAAGCAGAAACCAAAGAAAGAAAAAGTTCATAAAACTGGAATATTAGTACAAGTATTTAAACTTAGAGAAAAGGAGAAGTTAGAATGGTTCCAAAACTAAAACAAACAAAAAATGTAGTGAAGCAGAGCCTACTGAATATACATGGCAGAATATTGGAGTGGGGAAATCGAAATCTCGGAGTCCACGTGAGAGAATTTATTCGCCTACGAATATAATAATTTTAATTAATGACCATAATAAATGGATGACGATGCAAGAGACATTTTTGCCTAATTTCATGTGGCATGTTGGTTCAACCATTTTATTAAATAATGACCATAAGTTATAGTTTTTTTAATAGAAAATATAAATATTTATCATTGTAAATTAACATTAGGCAAAAGGTGGCGCTTGCGTCGTCTATAATTTATTATTGTAAATTAAAATGATTTGAAAATAATTAATAAATTATTTCCACCTTTTGCTCTGGGATATTTTGACTTATGTTACTCAAGTATTTTAGACAAATGCACATTAAAACAATAACTATTTTTATTGATACTTATCATTGTAACAAGTGATATAAAAAAGGTATCTTGTCTTCTTTATATCCAATGCCAAGCTACCTCAGTTCCTATGTGAGAGCAACTGCGATCCTGAAAATAAAAATAGTTTATCAGAAGGTGTATCGCAGGGATCAGTAATAGGCTCCCCATGGATTATATTGTGCGAAACGGTGCTGACAATTCATCTTCCAGAAGGCGCCAATTAATTCGGTTTTGCATATGATGTAGCTCTTACAGTAGTGCACAGATAAGTATAAATCATTAAAATTGACGTAGACATTGCAAAAACCAGAATTAGGTATTATAATGTGCGATACGCTACTGACAATTCATCTGTCAGAGGGTATCAATTAATTCGGTATTACAGATGTTCTAGCTCTGACAGTAGCGCACAGAGACCCAGTAATCATTAAGATAAACGTAGACATTGCGACCAGAACCAGGGATTATAGTGTGCGATACGGTACTGATAATTCATCTGCCAGAAGGCACCAATTAATTTAGTTTTGTAGATGGTTCTGACAGTAGCACCCAGAGTCGTAGCAATCATTATGATCAACGTAGATATTGCGGCGATCAGAATCATGGAGCATAAAAATAGGTCGAGTTGGTGCACAACTCATCTTAGATGATCTTCATCTAAGACTAGTTAGAATGAAAACAAGAAGGTCCATAACGGAAGACAAAGATCATATACACCGAAAAGTATAAAGGAGATAAATCCAATCCAATATATATGAAATTTGTAACCGATTTCAGTCCATATTAGAGGATTAGCGGGGGAAGGAGAGATAAGGATTTATCTCTCTCTAATTTTTGGAGTGTGGTGCTGGGATGGGTTCTACCAGCGATCGGTTCTGTTCCGCCATCATCATGGAATCGACCGCCGAGAGAACCCATCCCAGCACCACACTCCAAAAATGGGGTCGTGTCATGTCCACTATGTAAGTGTACATTTGATTTAAAGTACTGTACTTACATAACGTAAGTTGAAGTGATATAGTAACTAAATTTACGAATTCCCTTTATTTAAAGTTAAACATGTTTTATTTAAGTCTTATATATATATAGATTTTAGTTCCAATCAAAAACACACCGATTGACATCCGAGCCGGATCAATTTATCAAAAACAATTTCAAGAGATCAACCGTGCCCTTAAATCCCACGCTTAACGGAGCGTGCGAGTTGAAATCGAGCAGAAACACACACGCGCAGTCAAAGTAAAAAAAACATCAGAAAGAGTTATCGTTTATGCTTTTTTCCTGCGGATTCGCGTAACTGATGGGATTAGTGCGGGAAAAATAAAATGGGAGCCCTAAATAAACAGATCCATCTACCTAACAAATCGGGCTCGATTGAAAACCGTACAAATCTCTCTCTCTATATACACATACGCTTCCTTTTTTTTTCGTAGTTTGTTAATGAAAACCGGCGAGTTTGGGAATTAAAGCGCCCTCAATACGGCCATCAATTCCGTTTCTGTTCCGATTTCAGCTCTCGGCTAGCTCCGATCCAATTACATAATTTGAAATTTAATAGCGCGCCACTCGAGTATGAACTATTTGAAACTGAGGTTTTGCTTAATAATGCAGATTTATTTAATGCGATTTTAAAAGCCAATTATTTATCCAGTTGCATATAAAATCGATGTGTTCTAATTATTCAAAAATGTATACAGTTAAATTATACGCAGGAAATGTATATTTCAATTTATCATTTGTATAGCATAAATTTTAAATTGAAATATATATTTGTAGCATATAACATCACCATATATAATAAAAAATATATTTATTAAGAAAGAACATATCCATCGGTTTAAACTTATAATGAATTCTTAGATATCTTAGAATTTAAATCGATAAAATATCGACCTAATAGATAAACTAAAAATAAAAAAAACCTTGAACGGCAGAACTGTACTGAGGAGGGATAGATCCCGAAACACGTGTCTGCAGATGGCCTTATATTACTTAGTTTAGTTTTGTTGCCCCTTTTTTGCTCTTTACATTAAAAATCGAATCAAAAATTGTTGCATATGAATAAAATATTGCACATGTTATTCATATGCAACAGCAAATCTCCATTATGTAATTCAATATCTGGCGGGGTATTTGCCAGAGAAGTGGAGGACAAAATAATAAAAAGATCAACTTTTTTATTGGCTGAGATGGTTCTTAAGACATCTAGTAATAATATAAGACAAAAAATCGAATTTAAAGTGCGCCAAAGTCAGCTGTTTTGGACTTTGAAGTATGATCGATTTTGTGTTGAAAACCGTGGATGACAAAAAAAAGAGTTATAATAAAAAAATAATTCTATTTTTTATTAGCTAACATAGTTCCTAAGACATCTATAAACAATCTGAGATAAATAAATCGAATTAAAGTGCGCCAAAGTCAGCCGTTTTGGACTTTGATTTTGTTTTGAAAACAAAAGTTTCATTGATTTTGTATTGAAATTCATGGATGACAAACAAATTAAAAAGAAAATAGTTATAATAAAAAAATAAACTTTTTTATTGGCTTAGATAGTTCTTAAGATCCTAGTAACAATGTAAGACAAAGAAATCGAATTTAAAGTGCGCCAAAGTCAGCCGTTTTGAACTTTGAAGTTTGATTGATTTTGTTTTGAAAAATGTGGATGACAAGATTTTTTAAAAAATAGTTATAATAAAAATATCAGGAATTGTTGAGTAAGTTTCACTTGGTTTGTTTTACACGCAACTTTGCACTTTGTCATTATCAAAGTGCCGAAACTAGTCGAAAAATAATTTTTTTGCGTATAAAACAAACTAAGTGAAACTTACTCAACATTTCCTAATATTACTAAAATGTGTTACCAAGAGCTTAATGCGACTCAAATTGAAAATATAATAAAAATTTAACTTTCTTATTGGCTCACATAGTTCTTAAGTCATCTAGAAATAAGCTAAGACAAAGAATTGAATTTAAAATGCGCCAAAGTTAGCCGTTTTGGACTTTGAAGTTTGATCAATTTTGTGTTGAAATTCGTGGATAAAATAAAATTAAAAAATTGCAATGAAAATAATAATAGTGTTATTTCAAGTACGTTTAAGAACTTCTACTAATAGGCTAATATAAAGAAATGGAAATTAAAATTTCGTGAACCACGAATTACCCGGCGCATCCACCATAGTGTACGCGCCGGTTCAAAAAGCTGTGGCTGGAAAACCGCTAATTCATTTGTACATTGAATGAATGTAATGAATTATTCGGTGTTCGTGAAAGGTATATATGACAGGCAGATACATCTTCTTCTTATAACATAAAAATTAAAGGTCCTACAATAAAAACATCGCAGAAACACACTGATACATACATTTTTCAAAACTCGATGGAATAGACTCAGGGGACCTCAAAACGTGAAATTGCCGATTCGAACACTTTTACGATCACAACACTTTCCCTTGGATAGGAAAGTAAAAATATAATCATGGGTTATGTTCCACCTTACAACAGCTCCCTTGTAAGAGGCCATAATTTTTTACAAGGACAACGCTAAAAATTCCCATTTCGAAAATTTAACCATTGCAAAGAAAACGCATCGAAAATTCCACTCTTCCTAAACGAAGTACCGGCGCTGAGGGAGGAAGGAAAGGGGAGAGGAAAAAAAACCGCGCCCGCGTTTATATTTCGTGCACTTACACGGCTGTAAAATTTTAAGGGACAAATAAGCGGCCGCCCGTAAAAAGGGATATATTTATTTTATGCGTAACGCACCCTTTTCCGCTTATTTATTCAACCCCCTCTCCCCACGCACCTTCTGAATTTCGCTTTTTCCGCTGTAAAGCACACAAAAGTCCCTACGGGAGATTTCTAAAAAAAAAAAAACAACAGCACCAACAATAACAAATAAAAATCGAGTCTAATTAACGCTGTTTATTTTTTAATTTTTTTATTTTAAGGGAAAAAAAAAGGATTCCTTTATAATGAACAGTATACACATCCAGCAATTAATTAAAATAAGCAACTAAGAGAGAGAGAGAGAGAGAGAGAAGAAAAAATAAATCTAGCTTAAAAATAACATAAATTCTAATTTTGAATTGCGGCCATACGGTTCGTATGAAATTCCAGGAGAATTCTATATTTATAATCGCAAATTAAAATAATGTGCTCCACATAACAAAAAGTGTTAATGTTTTTTTTTCTGTAATTTTCAACCGAAAAACATTCCTAATTTTGCTTTTCTTAATCCTTGATGCCTACAAAATATGCCCCTGAAACGGTTTTTCGAAATTCCAATTCGTTTTGAGTGAAATCGCATCTTAAATTAAAAAATGCACAGGCAGGATTTGAAACTTCTTGAGCGCAGGGATACCAGCCTCTTTGGAAGTTGGTAAAACCGGATTTTTCGATAAAGTAGGGATGTTTGGGGATACTGAAACGCTTGGTGGTATCATTGTCGGGCTCAATTGACTGCCAACTTAGGTTAGTCGTTTGTCAGTTGGTAATTAAACCGAAAATTTGAAACGCGTTTTTCTCGAAACCATAATTTTCAAACTGGCGTGCATGATTGCAGCCGATTTAGTTAACGTAGAGTATTGCCGTTTATAATCGATCTCAGAAGACTTTTTCTTAGGAGCTTGACGTAGAAACATTTCAAATAATTTCATTTTAAATATTTTTTATAGCGCACAAAGAATAGTTGTTTTCACTCATTTAGGTTTATGAGTGAAAACAACTATCTTTTTTTCATAGATCGTCATTTTGATAAAAAATCATTTTTTTTTAAATTTTTGGATCTTGGAGGCTTTCACTTCGTGGTACATTTTCAATTTTGATATAAAGAAAACACTTAACTTTTTTATACCACTTTTATTGTTGTGTGTTTAAATTTTGTTCGTCAAGCTTCCAAAATTTGTTGTAGTTTTGGATAATAATTTTGGTTTTTTTATTGAATCGTTCGGGCTGCAGGCGTAAGAGCCTCTCCGGTCCGGAGTTGTGGAGGAAGGGGCCCGGATGAAATTTAGTAATAAAAATAAACTCATAGAATATAGCCAAAAGAATGTTTAATTGAACATAGAAAACTCGAATGTACTAACTATAAATAATTTTGAAAAAAAAATGCTGCCTTCTTTTCAACTTTAATTACCGAAAATCCTTGAAATTTAGTAATAAAAATAAACTCATAGAATATAGCCAAAAGAATGTTTAATTGAACATAGAAAACTCAAATGTACTAACTATAAATAATTTTGAAAAAAAATGCTGCCTTCTTTTCAACTTTAATTACCGAAAATCCCTTTAAGTATGACAAAGTTAATTCAATCATATATTTTTTTTTCAAATATTGAGAACATTTCTTTCTTGTTGTTTTCCATTATTTCGTTTTGTTTCTGTTTGTGTGTTCTTGGAGAGGAAGAAAATAGAAAGCAACACGCCGGAGGCGATCGCCATTTCCGGTCGGTATTTCCGGTGGATCCGTAGGGGTTAGTTTGCACGTTGCACTTCGTTAAGCGGAATCACCTTGCGCCCCGGAATCGCTCCTGTTGTTCGGAAGAGCCCCGGGACACGGTCCGACGGACGCTCAATTGCTAATCCGATTGAAACCCAGACAATCGACCCCGGACGACCACCCTCGGAATTTATTTAAATCACGTATATTTAAAAAAAAAATGAGACTGTAAGACTGAAGGTGGTAGCCAGTTAAGAGGAAACTGGAGTGAATGTTGTGTTGCATTTTTCATCTACTTTCGTTGTTTTTTAATAATAAAAGTAGATGAAAAAAAAAATATAAATGCATGTTTACACTGGGTAATTGAAGAATATATTATTTTTGTAATAATTATTACCTATATATAATTTTATAACAAAAAAATGTACGGTTATCAAACATAATCTTTCTTTCTTAATCTTATCTTCATTTACCCGTATGGGTGTCTAGGTCAAACAAAATCTACTCTAGATATCGCTTTTGAGAAATGCACAGGGTGGCGCAAGATTACGATGAAGTCCAATATCTCAGTTATAAAGAAATATACAAAAAAATGTTACTTACATTATTAGTAGCTACTGTGAAAATTCACATTTTAAAATTAGTTTCATATATACAAGGTGTCCAATAATCACGTAACGTATCAAACATATGTTTTTTTTTAATGGAATGATATATTTTTTATGAAGATTTTCGATTCTACGTTTAAAAATAATCATTTTTTATATAAGATTTAATAGGTCAATTTTTCATAGTTTAAAAGTTATAAACAAATTAATGTTGAAATCGATAGATGTTTAGAGCCTAATATTTCAATATTGAAAAATGAAATAAACATTCTGTCAACGCCATACAAATGCAAAAATACTTAATAATAAAAGAAATACTCTTAAAACAAATTTTTATATACAAGGTGAAGCAATACGCAAAATTATGTTTTTCTCTTTTTACTTAAATGGGACACCCTATATTTTTATGCTATTTTAATAGAAAATTAATCACTCTTTATTTTTTATATAACATATTAAATAGCTACCGTTTACCGTTATTGAGATATTTAATCTCAAATACAAATTTGGTATAGAATTTTTAATCAAAGTAGGCCGTGCCAGAACAACTAATTTATTTAGTTGTGAAAGTTACGCGAACACAAATATAAAATAATTTAGTGAAACGAATAATCAAGTGTATTAATTAAAATACATCATAATTCATACATATTTTTTTTACCACGGGATAAATGAGAATTTAATAAATAAAAAGTAAATAAATATTAAGCTGTAATTATTTTAATACACGATAATATTGAAAATACAACAATTTAAATAGGTATGTTCTTGGCTGTGTGCCAGGATCCAGGTACAACGAATCTTCTTATCTCAGGAATGCGTTCTCGGAGTGAGTCATCGATCGTTTTTTTCTTCTTGATTTGCGATAATTGCGCTCTTGTATTTCGATTAAGTCGTCCGAAAACGCGCAGTGTTCACTATTCCGGTTTAATTTTTAACGTTAGAAATTATTAATAATTAAAAACGCGATTTATTTTTGTTTATGAACAAGTGGTAATTAGTGAGTGGTGGAGGTGAGTTGGTTTTCGATTCACCAGGAATGGGTTGGACGTTATTTTTTCTATTAAGGTATGTTAATATTAATAATTTATTTTTAAACAGATTTTACGATTCCTATTATTATCATCAATTTATTCTCTAAAAATGCATTTATCAATAAATTACTTTCGCAATAAACAAATGCGATTTTCGCAAGGCGATTCTTATTCTTTTAAATCGTCTACATCGCAAAAATTATGTTAAACAATAAATTAATTTTGCAACAAAGAAAACATTTTTTTTCGTAAATTTTTAATCATTTTCATCACTTAACCCGCGGCGAAATATTTTTGAATAATCTTTGAAATTTTCCAAAAAACTAAGACTTGTTTTTTTCTTACAAAATGTTATAATAAATGGAGGTTGTGCTCGAATACGCTTCTATCCTATTCCATAATCCCCGCCCCGCAGTCCTAAATAATCTTGCAGTTGCAGAGCGCTCTGCCCTGCGACTATTAACTAAAATAAGACATCCTAATAACCCTTCAAACACATTCCTGTACGAAACCTGTAACATTCCTCCTATTAGTCAACGTCTTGAACGCCTATCCGTAAAATTCGCATCTAATCCCCACATTTCGGATATTATTAAACACCTATGTATACCGCGTAATCCCAACATCGATCCCAAATTCAAATTCCCCACATTAACGATCCATCAATTCATCTCATCTAATCACACTGACTCAGACAACGACGTTAGCAATCATGACGTTTAAAAAACTGACATGAACCAATTTTAAAGTGTGAAGTTTTACAGTAGCTACAAATTATGTCAGTAATATCTTTTTGTAAATTTCTAAATAACTGAGATATTGGACTTCATCGGAATCTTGCGCCACCCTGTATATAGTAGATATTCCCAATAAAGATATTAAGTTATAAAAATCACAGTAGTAAATTAAAGACGACGCAAGCGCCATCTTTTGACTAATTTCAAGTCAACGATTTGGATCTACAAGGTAGACGACCGAGAATCATTGTTTCGTCCACTAAAGGAAGGCGAACTTGTCCTGTTTATGAAAAGGAGGAAAGCGAAATTCACATTTAATGAAATTAAATGTGAATTTCCTTAAATTTCTATGAATTAAATTCGCATGAAAAAATCAAAAACAATATCATATACATAAGATATTTGTTGGTGAGTACGTGAAGTTTCTTGATATAATAATAATTTATTCCTTTCTTCAATTTTGTATATTTAATTTTGTAAAAGTACATTTCGAGCACAATGTGCTCTTAATCAATAATAATTAATATGCTCTTTGTCAATAATAATTATTGATAAAGAACACATTGAGCTCAAAATGTACATTCAGTGCTAATAAATACAAAAGTGAAGAATACCTAAATTACACATTTGTACTTTTGAAGATTTCACACTGACTTTTCCCCATCCATCCTCAAACCACCTCGTATGAATTATGCACACAGATAACGTGCGTTTCCGATTTCCCCCTTTACAAACTTAATTACGCCCGAATATCGCTAAAATCCCATCAGTTTCTTGCCGTCGATCGTTCGCAAAACACACACACGCTCCCCGTGTAATTAATTCCGAATTTATGGCGCGGCCCGTTTCTTACGCCTCAATCACGTCGGCTTTTTGCCGGACCCGTCGTGATTTCGATCGAAAGGAAAAAAAACTAATTACCAAAAGTGTTCGATCTCTCGGGTAACTTTTAGCCAAAGTGCGCGTCTTCGCAAAGAGATGCTCTGAGAATCTGTTATTTTAATTAGTTTCTTGCTTGTTTGTAATTTGTTCCTTTTTTTATGTACGGGGTGTTTATACACCGTTTTAAATTTTGCAGAATTTTATGCTAATTAGCATTATGTGTGTGAAACTGGCAAGGAAAGGAAAGCGAAATTCACATTTAATGAAATTAAATGTGAATTTCCTTAAATTTCTATGAATTAAATTCGCATGAAAAAATCAAAAACAATATCATATACCGTTTATCCATAATTATAAGTAATACTAGTCACAGTTAAATACAACAGAATAAAATTTACTGGTATAAATTAAATAATCTTCATACTACATACACTTTAAAAAAATGGAAAATAACGATTTTTTTATAAACAGTATTTCCCAAATGGCACACTATTTTTGAAATTTTATTCTAGAAATGGTTTAAACAATGATTCCAGAAGCAATATAAAGAATAAAAGAGTGTTCCCATTTAGAGTTTGTCTATAAACAAATTCATTGATGAGACGTATTTCGAATGCCAGACATTTATTATTTTTATAATAATCTTTATTTAGCATCTTGCTATATGATTACATAGAATATATAATATATGTATTTATAAAAAAACATTTTATCTTACTTAATCTATAAATAATATCTATATACAAGGTGTACAGAAAATGAGTGAAAAGCTTTAGGTAGCGTGACTCTTTGACTAATTTGTAGATAAAAATATTAACGAAAATAAGTCACACGGTCCTTCCTTAAGCCTCACGGGCCACTTAAAAGAACTATACATTTGGCAACGCTGGATCAAACAAGTGTGCTTTTATCCTGTTTATAACTGCTATATCATCCGCTGGAGGTGTTGCATACACATTTTCTTTTACAAACGAGCGTGCGCCGTTGCCAGATCTATTTTCATTAAAAGAATGCTTCTGATGAAGTTATAAAATTGTAAAAATATCCGATTTATTAATCATTTACATCAATGGAATTATACACGTGTCTAATTGATTGTTAATGCTATTGATTTTTTACAAAATATTTAAAAAACAATACTAATTTATAGTCACATATTTAAAATTCCGAAGACCTCGTGAGCCTCAATGAATAACCATACAACATTTTTTTATTTGGATTTTTTATTAAAAATTAATTAATGAATTGAGTTACCTGAAGGTTTTCACTCTTTTTCTGTACACCTTGTATGTATAATAACTCTATAATGTAATAATACTTAATATCAGACATTTAACAAATAATTCTTCTTCTTGAATCCTTATACCCTTTCAGCTGACGGATGGAATTAAATTATTCAATACATGTTAACCCAATTTTCAACAACTGTAAAATCTTGATGATTTATAAAGAGAAAACTTGAATAATTAGCTGTTAATAATTTAATATTTGTATAATATTACTTCATTTATCATCTTTAATTTAACAATTTTATTCCCCTTGCGCTTTTCTTTTTATAATATTTTTTTCATATACGCAGCTGTGATGTTTCAGCGAGGCGATTTCGTATTCTGCGAGAGCGCCTTGAGCAGTAATGCCATTCTATTTCAGTGTTTTTTTCATTATTATTATTTCATTTTATTCACAAACCCACGCGTGTAAGAATTATGTAGAACGCATGTAGGAATTGAATTTACACGCGTTTTTGAATTTAATGAATTTATTCAATACTTTAAAAAAGTTCTAGTAAAAATACACGATTTATTGTGAATACTTTTTATTTTTTTTATAGATATTTAGATTACATACAAAAATGTTTTTTTTTTGTTTTTCATTTGTGTAACATGATTGTTGTGTCTAACCGTATGATAATCCGCTCTGGTTAGAAAGGACCAACACATTAGGTTGATTTATATTATTAGCCATTAGGCACGTCCAATATATGCAGTGTGATCCATTTTAATACATCTAGTGGAATATCTTGATAAATATGCATGATACAAAAATGTTTCAGACAAAAGTTAAACCATTAAACTTTTGTTCAAAACATTTTTTGTAGGGGAGGGAGTAATTTAATGCTGTAAAAAATGTTCACCGCCACACCGCAGGGGGGCTGCAGAAATCTTAAATTTGAACCCATAATTTTTATTGCAAATTCAGATTCTACGTCGAAAATGATAAAAGCTTTATATGAAGAATATTGTTTTAAATCTTAATAGATGGCGCGGTATTTGCAAAGGTAAATCAAAAACAAATGAAGTTCATAGTGTGTAAAATATGCATCGTAGAAAAAAAAAGTTTCCTACAAAAGTTTAATGGTTCTGAAGGGGACATCCAATCCTGTAAAATCAAATTTTCTGCAACCTCCTGGGAGTGGAGCAGGTGGTCAACTTTGAAATGTTAAATACTAACCCATACAGGATATTTTATTATACATTCGGATACTACACCAAACATTATGTATACGAAAGTTTTTTTTTTTATTAAATCGTGATATATGGCGTAGTAGTTGCAAAAATAATATTTAATAATAATAAGGAAGAGGGCAGAAAGACCGTCAGTCGATAGCTCAGACAGACTAATAATAATATATATACTTTATTGCCCAACAGAATAACCAATTACAGGACAATTTAATTTAAAGAAATACAAATTACAAAAACACTAAATATTAATAATTCCTTGTAAATATTTTTAATTGACAGAAAGACCTTTGGTCGATAGCCATTTAACAATTAATTATTTTTTGTGTGATATACATAATCAATGTTTGTTACGTTATTGTAAACATAATTGTTAATAAAGATTGTTATAAATATATATAAAGAAGTAAAAGTAGCAGTCATACAATATTAAAAAAAACTAATTTCTTTTAAACAGTATTTATTCCGCTTGGTCACAATTATTTAAATATATTAAATAAAAATTGATTTAAATTGAATTAATTTGGTTTAATTTAATTTAAATTGATTTAGTTTAATTTGATTTAATATAACTGATTTAATTTTGCTAATTGTATTTGAATTAATTTAATTGATTTTTTTAACATCTTTAAATTATGTAAGGCATAGCTGTACTGACGAGGGATAGATCCCGAAACACGTGTCTGCAGATGGCCTTATATTAAGTAACGTTAATTTTGTTGTTTTTACATAAAATTTTTCTCGGATCAAAATTTTGTTGCATTATGCAATATTTTATTGATATGCAGCAGCAGGTGTACATTATGTAATTCAATGTCCGGCGTGTGTATTTGCCCGGGAAGTAGTTGTTTTAATGTGCATTTGTTTAACGTACTTATGTAAGTAAGTCAATAGTCACAAAGCTAAATGTGGAAATAATTTATTAATTATTTTCAAATCATTTTTTATTAAACTAATTTCTTATTAATACAATATCAAAATAATTTCTATTAACATAAATAAAACCGTTCTGCTTTTCCTCTCCCTCCCTCATCTTTTCTGTGTACATTGGTTCGCTGGGAATTGAGGATAAACGAATTTTCGGCGGGCGATTCGATTCGATTCCTCGTCCCGAAATTATTTAATCAGAAAACTGCTCAAAGCGCCGCCGGCGAGATGATTGGAAATGATCGGAAAAGAAAGAGATGCGAGATTAAGGTTTCAATTGTTGTCAGCGTCCAGTTTCTCCGATGCCTCCCTCTCGATCCACCATTCCCACTGAAGATTTCATTTAACTTACGAATGCCCGCCGCTTTCTCGTCGATTGATCATCGACGAAAAATTAAATAAGAACTCAATTTTTCTGAGGAAATATAAATGGAGTTACATTATTATTGTTCTGGTGATTTACTACAAATTGTAGAATTATTTAATTTATTAATATAATGATAATATTTTTTTTATACCACTCAACTTCAGTGGTATAGAAAAGTTACAAAACAATTCAAAACCCAAGAGCAATATTTTTTCCTAAATTCTGATTGATATTAAGTGTATTGAATTAATATAATAATAAACTTTATTAAAGGAAACTCATAAAATATTAAATAATTAAAAAATAATAATAATTATGCCTACCTAACTTTTAATGCAATAAAAATAGCAAAGAAATGAAAAAATAGACATAAAAACAGTTTCCAATAGACTTGGAAAACTAATTAAAAATAACAAAGAGAACACAAACCGACTCGATCTTTGGGGGAAATATATATGCTTACATCAGTGGCGTATCAACGGATACGAAAAAAAAAGGGGCCTCCTACTCAATGAACAAATCGAACTGTCAGACTCTACACTTCTAAAAACATTCACCTACCTACATTTTATTAAATTATTAATTCTTCTTACTACACAATCAGGATTTAGAAAAAAATATAGCTACAGGGTTTTACATTGCATTGTAACTTTTTTATACCACTGAAGTAATATGAGGTTGTTACATTATGAAATATCATACTAATATGATATTTCATCATGTAACAACCTCTATAATCAACGTTCTTGCAGAAAATACATTTATATAAAGCAAAAAACAGTAATACAAGGCGAGTTCATAATTACCTTCGGTATTTTTTCTTTCATCCTTCTACTGTGCGTTATTTTCGACGTGGAAGATAAATCGCGTTTCCCCGGCGTTGTGGATTTATAATAATCGTAAATCCCGCGAGCGCGTTTCGGAAAATGCACTTTTTCCGCCTCCGCCATTTCCGCTTCCATTTACCGATTTCCGAAACGCCGCTGCGAGTTGCGAACGGATCGTAAATTTTAAACATCGAACGTTGCCCGAAAGGATGTGTTATAAACATAAATAGCTCTTTGATGGTTTCACCGATGAGGAAACCTTTGTTTTGTTTAAAAAAAAGTACGCTTCATAAACGTATATGGTTTTATATTAGTACAAAAAATAATCAATAAATTTATAGTGCCAGGAATGTTTTATTTGTAAAAAAAAAATCAGGGTGTATTTTTTTTAAAATAATGATTGAGGTTAGAAATAATAAAATAATGTAACGAAAGTGAAAGAATAAACTGGAAAGATTACTTTGGAAAGTACCACAGAGCGCGTGACTGTAAACGCGGCGTCATCGAAAGTTCCGGAAAGTTCGAGAAACAAGCACGCTATATAAGCGTGCGCTAGTGGCGCTGTAGGCAGTTAGTCTATAATACATATACATAAAACATTTACGACTATGTGCAACGGTTGAGTTCCTGGATAAATTCCTGCCCGGGCTAATGGTATTGGGAGATAGTCTGTTTAAAAAAAATACCTTATTGATTTGTTATTTATTTATTTATAGACATAAATTAACAATAAACTGAAAGTTTTAAAGGAAAATAAATAAAAGAAAATTAACGGCAATATATAATTTATTCAATATTTCAAACATCTCGAACATATTCAAGCACAAACTTTTCCCCTGCCAAACTACAAAGAAAAGTAAGCAAAAAACGAAAAACAAACTAAATTTTAGAGAAGACGAGCGAAACTCCGGCTCCTTTTAGTTTCCATTTTATTTTTTTTTTGTTTTATTTTCACCGAGGGGAAGAGCGGGGGGGGGGGAGTAATGTAATTTAGTGCTCCAACATTTCCCATTAAGAATTCAAGGAGTCATCGCGACATTTAATTAAGCCGCATTACGGCCTTTAAATTATAGAAATCTCCCGACCGCATCCACTCGGCTCTTTTTACATAAAGGCGAAGAAAAAAGGAACCGCAATAGTTTTTCTCGCAGTGTTTCTGTTCTTTTATTATTTTCCCCCGCTGCGGACGTTTCCGAAGTGATGTATTCCACCAGCGGAATTCGTTTAGGGACGCACGGCCGGTTTTACAACTTCATAAATGCCGTTATTGCCAGGAACTACAGTGTGGATTATTTATCTTGTTCATTTTTTTATTATTGTAGAGTATACAGTGGAAATATTAATTTAAAGTCGCAACCCCTGCTTTTAATAATGTGTTTTTCTTAATAATTTTCAAACAAAAAGGAATTTACACAAGACAAGACGAAAACAAAAATATACAAATACGTCAAGATTCTTTTAATTCTTGAATCTTTGAGGCACTTACTTCGTGGTATATTTTCAAAATTTGGATAAAGAAAACACTTAGTAACTTATTTATACCACTTAACAATTTCAAACTGAGTTTGAGAATGATTAACGTGTAGTTGAAACTAGTCACAGTGAATTAAATTGTTAAGTGGTTTAATTCACTGTGACTAGTTTCGTAGGATAAAGAAAACACTAAGTGGTATAAGTTACTGAGTGTTTTCTTTATCCTACGATTCTTTTAATTGTGTTATATAGGTTAATTATTGATATCCCTTTACAAGAAAAGTAAGTAACAAATTATTATTATTGTAAAAGTAATATCAATATAGAGCTTATAAAATATAATTTAAAAAAATTGCTCTATTTTTTTAAATTTATTTTTTATATAAACTATTCATCGACATTAATTAACAACAAAGTTTATTTCATTTTTTTAAACAACTTTCTTCAAATTATATAAAAAGAATTTAAAAAGAATTTAAAAATAATTAATAAATGATTCCTTCTTTAGCTACTGTGACACGTTTACTTATACTAATATTAAGTTCTTAAAAAAATGCTCAATAATGAATGCCGGAGACAATTTATTGAGATTACGCGTGGCAATCGCGTCCGTCAACGTCCTTTCGATTATTTCTACCGGAGATCGCAGCGTAGACGGTACGTTTGATTAATTTGATTTAACAACTTTGTAATTATATAAGCCAGAGCTGTACTGATGTGCGACGGAGATCGCCTCTGAGAGAGATGGGGCGACCAGGGAAGTGTTCCTTCAACAATTCCATAGGGGCCTGTACTATGTGGTTTCAACAAACAACAAACGCTGTGGGCCGTGGCTCCGTTTTGTTGAAACCACACATCCCTGTCGTCCATTTCAGACGCGAAAGGAAACATTCTTCGATCATCTCCCTGTATCGAGCTGCATTCACCGTGACTGTCGTTTTCCTCAAAAAAAGGAAAATGAAGACCAATGATCTCGACGAAATTGCGCACCAAACAGTATCGCGCTCATAATAGAACGTTTATGTGAAATGGTTAATCGCAAATAAAAAGACTGTTATTTCTTACTTCACATTTTTTTTAAATTGTAAAGTAAGGAATAACAGTCTTTTTATTTGTGATGGTGCAGTTCAATTTAAAATTGAGATTACTCATTACAGGGAGTTTAAATAAAACTCCCTGTAATGAGTAATCTCAATTACAGTTTACAGTTTAAATAAAACTCCCTGTAATGAGTAATCTCAATAAGATAAGTGTGATAATATACATCACCTTTAAAACAGCATGGAAGTCATGTCAACCAAATTAATAAAATATTTGATAACAGTAGCAATCATAACAATTGAACCACCCCTTCATACGGACTTGTAGGACGACATTAGCAATCATGATCCGTTTTTACACATAATAAGCAATGAAAGTTCAACAGTCGAGAGCTGGTAGGAGGTGCATCCGATAGTTTAGGTCCCAAATTGTATTCCCTGTCTGAGTTTTAAAACAAAATATGTCAAACAAGGGACGAAAGTCGAGAGCTGATAGGTTAAAACTCAGACAGGGAATAAAATTGGGGACCTAAACCATCGGATGCACTTCCTACCAGCTCTTGACTTTCACCCCTTGTTTGAGATATTTTGTTTTAAAACTCAGGCAGGGAGTATAAGTTGGGACCTAACTATCGGATGCACCTTCTACCAGCTCTCGACTTTCACCCCTAATTTGACATATTTTTTTTTTAAGTAAGTTTCTCTGTCCCACCTTGTAAAAGCAGACGCCTCATCCATCAATAATTATAAATCTAAAAGTATTTGTCAATTTGTCGATTTTATCATCATTTATTACAGAACAAATGATGATAAGAGTTATAATAATAATGTTTTATTTACGGACTGGCTATTTACTTAAATATCAAAAGCATAAAAATAATACTATAAAAGTAAATCGCCTTTTAAATCGCCCCATTCCATTCTTTTCCATTAAGATTAATTTTTATTGATACAAGCCAAATTGCGTTAAAAATGTCCGGGACGGGAATAATGCGAGGGTGCAGGAAAAAAAATATAAGGAAGGTCGATGGATTCGCTACATTTAGTTTCGTTTGGATTCTCGTCGGGGCTGATTGACGGCTACACGCCACCCGTTTCAAACTTTCAAGGGGGGCCGGTGATAAATCGGCGGTAATCGATAACGCCGGAAAATTCAGCACTTTTACCGAAATCGAGCGGAACGGTGTAAATTTCAAATGGGCCAGAATGATATGAATGATATTTTTAAATAGTTTGAATATCAGTATTTGTCAATTTGAAACATTTATAATCACAAAACAGGAGTGCCAAAATCAACAACACAGATTATGATCAGATCTGCAAGTGATTAAGTTTAATTGCTATTTTCTACCATATAGAGGTTTCTCGTTGCTTAAAAAATCGCTTGTTTTTATAACTACTTATTCATGCTATGTATTTACAAATGATGTATGCCATCATGATGTAAATAAGATTAGTCTCAATCACTACCGTTAAATGAATTGAATTGATAATCTTACCATTTTCTTTTTTAATTCTCAAGAATCTGAACCACAAACAATAGAGGTTAAAATCTTAAATATTTCTAAAAAGTGCGTTAAAAATTAATTTTGAAAAAATAAATAATCTAAATATAATAATAATCATTAATTTCAGATTTTAAGGATAAACTGGAGTAGGGTCTTCGTTTAACTCTATGATATCAGTTGGATCTATAAAATGTCTTACCTTTTGTATGTACTCTCATTTTTCTAAAAGTACTATAGAATTTCTGTAATCTGCTTAGGTAACAATTAACGTATTTTTAATTTTTATCTTTATTGATTTCATTCGTTTTTATTGATAGATATTCCAAATTAATGTTATATATATATATATATATATATATATAACATCTTTATTTCTGCGGATAATTTTATATACAATAAATTAACAATAAAATTCTTATACTATATTATACGTTCTCCTTAGAGAATAGGGTATTTGAGTAAGATTGATAAAATTGGGGTAGGTGTGTAGAGGTGGTAGCAAAAAAGATTGTATAACAGTGGTGATAGAGGAAAACCTTGGGTGTCAGCTTGTTCCGGGTGAAATATTTTTTGTACATTGATCTTTCCATCACACTCAATGCATTTTGTAGGCCAGGGTCAGTTGATCTGCATCATCAAAAATCAATTTAAATTCACCCTGAGAACCTAGTACCGGAAACTGTTTATAACACTCTATATTAATACCCTGCACTCATGTATGTCCCTAGATAATACTTGGGTTTGAGAAAATCAATCTCCTGATGGGTGCTTTTTTAATATATATTCAAAAAAATCATCAAACATTCAATTTAAATTAACCTTGAGAATTTAGTTTCCTTAATAGATTGTAAGAAAATACTCTATATTAACACCCTGTAGTCGTGGTTGCCCCTAAATAATACTGGGGTTCTAGAAAATCAAACCCCTGAGGGCTGCAATTTTTTTATATATTTTTAATTTCGTAAATAAATAATATATTTTAAATATCGTAAAAAATCGTTTTAATATAATTACACCTTGTATATATGAAGACTATTAATTAATTATGTTTAAATTTTGTGTGTAAAGAAATTGTTCGTTAATTAAACGGTATTGATGAGAAAAATATATATAAATACAAAGTACATGATAAAAATAGTAAAGTCAAATAAATAATTTATTTTGTGTTCAATTTTCACTTACACGTTGGTGAAATATTTTTATGTAATAAATAGGATGAGTTTCAATTAATGCGAATATTATAATTATTTTAATATAATTACACCTTGTATATGTGAAGACTATTAATTAATTATGTTTAAATTTTGTGTGTAAAGAAATTGTTCGTTAATTAAACGGTATTTATGAGAAAAATACATATAAATATAAAGTACATGACAAAAATAGTAAAGTCAAATAAATAATTTATTTTGTGTTAAATTTGCACTTACCCCTTGGTGAAATATTTTTATGTAATAAATAGGATGAGTTTTAATTAATACGAATATTATAATTATCATTATTGAAAACAATAAAATAAATGTATTCATTAATTAAATGAAAATGATAAATTCGACGTTGGCAAAAAAATCGGCGCGTCCTCTTTCATAAAACTTAATAGGATGGTAAAATTTAAACGCAATTCGGTGTCATTAAAGAAAATTACCGAATTTTCGCTTCCCCACTTTGCTAAAAATGGGGAAAATTCCTCGCAGCCAGAAATTTCCCGCCGGCAATAACCGGCGAACAACGGGGGGCGCTTTTTATAAATAGCCGTGCGTGCGTCCGCATAGTAATAATAATTTGATCGAGACGAACAAAAAAGTTGAAAGCGTGTCCCTTTATTATCGAAATTTTTAATACCATCAAATGTATATGTATAAACTTAAGATAGCTATCATAATCTCGATTTTAACGTCTTTATTTGTAATTTCATTTCATAATGTAATTGTCGATTTTATCATCATTTATTACAGAACAAATGATGATAAGAGTTATAATAATAATGTTTTATTTACGGACTGGCTATTTACTGATAATCATTCAATTTATAATTTCATGCATAATATATTTTTAATGTAAAGATATTAGCATAACACACTGCAATAAAAATATATAATGGTAGTTGCTGTAACTAAAAACCCTACTTATGAAATTAGCAAACATAATATAAAGAAATTAATAAAACACTTTAAACGGAATTTTACTATTTAACCGTTTAAGAGGTAAAATAGTCAAGTCTCCAAGACAGACTAAAAATTCTGAGGTCTCGAGCCATTTGGCAGATAATTTTCATAAAAGGATATTTCTTGTAGTATCTTAATTTGTATATTAATAATTTGGAATAAGGCAGAAAGACCATTTGTTTTATTCTAACAAGAACTAGTGAATTTGGACAATATGTAATAATTGACTGTTTTTTTTTCAGGCCGATATTTTTCTAACTAGCATATAAAAATAGCAAATACATATTAATACGTTATTAATTCTGGAGCCCGACCCTTCTTAATCAATTATTATTTTCACTTTAGTGTACAGCTGTCTCTTTCTACTAAACCGCAACCTTAATAAAGATTATTATTCCAATATAAAATTAATACATTTCATATAAATTCCATATTTCTTTTATTTTACCAAACAAAAACGGAAACAACATTTCGTGTAATTTTTCTGCTACAATCTGGTTATTCGCCTAATGGAAAATAAGCAGATTGAAAAAATATCGTTTCAGTTTTGTGAACTAAATAAAATATATTGATATCAATAATCCAATCTTTTTTTTTATTAAATAATAAATCTGCACGAAATAATTATCAATTCATTTCATGCACTCACACGCGCCTTTAATATTTATACCCCCCATTTTTTCGCCTTCCCCCCTGGGCGATCAGTTCCAGTAAATCCATTTAGGGGGACCGAAAAACAAAAAAAAAATCGAGTCCTCCCCATTCGGTAAAAACACGTAGGATTTTTTTATGTCCGTTTAATATTTAATTTCACCCGTGGTGGCGTTTCCAAATTACAAAATCAATCGGGCTTTAATAAAAGCCCCATGCATTATTCAGGCAGGGCCCTCCGCCGGCATATTCCCAGCGTCCATATTAAGATGCCAATTTCCGGTTTAATAATAATAAAATCTCCGAATGTGAGAGAGGGGCGTCGATCGTTTTTTTTTATATTTTTGAATCAGCGCGCAGCGCATTTGTAATTGTCTCGTGTAAATCGATTTTGTTTCACTGAATAAGATAACAAGTTATACATAATTCATCTGATTTGTTTATGTATTATTTAAATAGATATTGTTTCAATTATTTTATCTGGTAATAAGATACGGTATTCTTTTATTACACGGCTACCATTCTCTTGTGGATAATTTTTAGACTAATCAAACAAATCCTATTTATTTAAATAAAAATGACTATCCTTTCTTCTACTTATTTTTTTTATTGAAATAAATATATGTTTCCATTTTTAGTAGTTGACGTTTTTATAAATATTTATAAATTATTAATAATTAATTAATTATAAATTTATGAAAACTTCAACTACTGAATTAATTAAATTGATATTCCTTTCAAATTATATCTATATAAATGAAATTGAAGAAATAAAGAGCCTAATTTCATGTGGAATCGTCAACGATTCGATCCAGATGAATGGTGGTTGAACATTTTATAATATAAATTAATAGTTATACAGAAAAGTTAAAAAAAGGTTTCATTATATCAAAAGTAAAGATCTTTACAAATATTATATAATTGCAACGCAACTGCAATTTTCTTAAAAAAATATAATTTAAAATGATTTATGAAATCACTAACAATCACCATTCACAGCATCCTTCTTTTTGAAATCCTGTAAAATCTTCAATCGATTGAATTCCATTAATATCACACATAAAATCCCTCCGTTTTATTATTATTATTTACTCCTTTCTTTCTTTTTTTTCTCGTCGATCCGATCCGATCCCGGGGAAAATTTAATATCGCGCTCTCTTAGTCCTCCTTCCTTATATTCCTCCCTTTTCACCTTTCGCCTCTCTCGGATATCTTTCTGCAGGGCCGGGTTTTTGATACGTTCAATTAGATCCGTTTCCGGCGGGGATTAAATTTTCCGCAGCGCGGCGCCGAAAGAAAATCGCGACGTCTATTAACGGTTTTTCTTTGCGTTATATATCCGATTGATGTAGCCCGAGAAGGAATTACCGGCCCGAAATCTACGGGCGAGATAAATACATTTTTCAGAAATAAATAAAGTGAGTTTAAGTAGGATCAATGAAATAATTTATAGAAGTAAAATAATGTTTGAGATTTTAAGGACTTTAAAGAAGGAGGATGATTGCTGATAAATTAATTAATTATTTTAAATTATGTTTTTGAGAAATTTGCAGTTGCATTGCAATTATATCGAGCGTATAACATTCAATTCGATTAATTACAATGACGCTGGACGAGGATGAGCAGTAATATATTTTATAAGAAGTCAAAATGACAAGAATGCGAATGCGGCGCAAAATCGCTACACATTTTTCTTTGGTTTAACTAATCCTGCACTACGCAGCTTGACGCTTAGCTGTTCTATTCGATTAATTACAAAGAATTCGGATGAATATAAGCAGCAATATATCCTATAAGAAATCAAGCCGTCAAGAAGTATATAAAAACATTAACTTTTACATGTAAGTTCATTCATTCATGTATTCACAAGCTAAAAGTGAACCGCTGGCTATCGCCACTTATTCGTAATATAAAATATTCAACCACTATTCAACTAGTGGTTGGATATTTTATTAAATGAACGGATGTTTTTTAATATGAACAATAAATAGTTCATTATTTTAAATAATTACTTTATAATGTCATAAATAAATTTAATATTGTTAATGTTATTAAGCCACTAACAGTTATCCCGAGTGAGTATTAATTATTGGATGGCATCAAAATGTAGAAAATTTTGTTTTTATTGCATAAAAAAGAAAAAAAAAATGGCTATTTTATACATTTTGATACAATCCGAGATATTATCCTGGATTAGTTTGTCTTTGGATGCATTAGTATCATAATATTCGCCAATAGGGATTTATCAATCCTAGATTGATACAGGGATTAAGCTGCCATTATTATTTCGGCCATAAATAAAGGATCGCTTAAATTTTGAATAAAGATAAACATATTTTGCTGTCCAGAAAAAAATATTATATATGATTCCCATGGTACCATGGGAATTTAAAACATTTCCGGACATTTTCTTTCTATAAACGTTGTTGTTTCCTCTCATTAAATAATTTTGACTCAAACCGTTGCAATTCGCAGTAGGGCCGCTTGCAACAACAAATATCTATTGTGTAATCCAATGTCCGGCGGGGTAAATGCTCGGGAAGTAGTTGTTTCAATAGAGGCTTGTAAAACTTACAGTGTAAGTAATTTTTTGCAGTTGGAAAAATGGATTGATCGAATTTTATTGATCATTGCCAGAAATGTTCCTTGTTTAATTTCATTATAATATAAACGTTTAGTTAAAAAAAATATCCAATGAAACCCATTTAAACGCTTTCAATTCCCCACATTCCCGATAAAATAACTAACTAAATTTCGCAACAATCCAAATGACATTTTCATCGTTCCAACTGTATCGTTCACGTCCGCATCCCGGGAATTATGCCCGCCCTCCGCTCGCATTATAAAACGGGCGGGCATTTGAATTCCCGGAGGAGTATGATGTATTTTCTCCCGCGAAAGTAATTTGTCGTGGAAACACCAGATGTAATTGAATGGGCGAGGAATTCCGGAAACTCGGCCCCGTTATTCATCGAAAGCTGAAAACGAAGCGGGAAATTAGGCAAACGCGAAAAGTTTTCAGCTCCTTTCCGCCGCATCGAGATATTGGAGTATTTCCCGATTTATTATTGGAAATAATAATGATAGTAATAAAAAAGTGTGTTTTACTGATTTATTTAAATTGACTATTACAAAAATACATTAATACAAAAATTGAATACATACAAAAAATTAAATCATTACACTAAAAAATCATTTGATTGATAATGACCATATAGGCCGAAATTAATGATAAATAAATGGTGTACGTGATGCCAGCAAAGTGTTTAATTTCAAAATTTACCTTATTGATTTAAACATGTATCATAAAGTAATGGCTTCAACCATCCAATACAATAAAAACATTTTTGGCATAACAAAAAAAAAAACATTATACCCTTACATAATACAAAAAATCTATCGATGTAATCCAAATTTTAAAAAAAAAACAACAGCATAACTTAGTTATTATTCCAGATGATTTAATTTTCCCTTCTTCCTATTTTTTTTCCCTTCCCAGTCTCTTTACGATATGTACGCCAGCTCCATCTTCTCTTAACCATTCATCTATCTTTCTCCTACCATTCATCCATACATGCTCGCATTCCTCTACTAAATACTTCCATGTATTCCTCCATAGCCACAGAACACACACTTATCATAACATTCCCCCATTCGTAACTTCGATCCTCTGTCTTCGGATCCACACCTGAGTCTTGACAAACATGCGTACAATCTGATGTATGATAGGTGGCAAGTGAATGGGAGGTTACCTAGGTATTTGC
Source organism: Philonthus spinipes (assembly GCA_963082785.1). Taxonomy (NCBI): domain Eukaryota; kingdom Metazoa; phylum Arthropoda; class Insecta; order Coleoptera; family Staphylinidae; genus Philonthus; species Philonthus spinipes. The sequence continues at coordinate 16,413,697 of OY720315.1, forward strand.
AAGACTGATATCTCGGTAGAGGAAAAAGTAACCATGCACTTGCCACCTATCATACATCGGGTTATACTCATTCTTGTCTATACACTATTGCCTTTCATGTTATTCCACCTCTGTCAGCCTTATCCATGCAGCTACATTTACTCCATTCTACAACCATTCGTTTGCCAAGCCTTCAGGCTCCTTTTTTCGATCCCCTCACTCTCTTCCCCTCCAAGCACGTTCTCTATACCTTCTTAACTAACCTCTCACTCCCTAATATTATAAAGGATTATCAATATATTTTTATTTAAAAAGTATCTAGTGTTTCTAATAATATATTTATTTACGGTATCTCCTTTTTACAAAACATATGCAACAAAAATCAATATTATAACTAAATATATAAATGTATGTAAATGATAATCAAACTGAAATATAATTATAAATTGACAGTGAATAATACTAATATTTTAAATTGGTCATAACAAAAGTATTAATTCCGTTGATACCTACTTACATAAATGCATCATTTATGATAACAGTTGATTATTTTTTACAATTAAATTCCTATTTATTTATTCATTAACGGATCAAGAATTTTACAACAGAAACAAAAACTAGAAGTAAGATTACATCTATAATAATAATAATAATGTAATTTCGCAAATAAAACCCAAGTTTCTATTTGCTCTTGCAACTATTAACTGCGTATATATAAATTATATCTGCGTAACTGAATCTAATTAATATTCTCTATAATAGTAATAATTTCTGGAAATTTGTTCAGGAGCATAAAAATGGAAAGGAAATTCCTTAGAATTTCCAAATTTCAATAGAAGCACAAATCTACAAGCATTTGCTGCATATTTTTCTAGTATCTATAACGAACCTTTTCTTGCAAATTTTAATTCTTTTCAATTAGACCAGCGAGTCGACCCTTCTTTTAACTTTAATATTGATTTTATGGATGTTTTTACGAAAGTAAGTAGGTTAAAACTATTGTGACCCTTTTTGCATTCCTAACTTATTTCTAAAAAAAATGTGCGTACACAATATGTCATCTTTTAACTTTACTATTTAAACTCTCCTAAAATCAAAAACACGTGCAACTCATTTCATAAAAAAAGTTTTATTACCTCAATTTTTAAATGTGACAATCGAGAAAATATCGTCATATATATGTATATAAATCTTTATTGGCAGATTATTTTTAACAAAGTAATAATAAATAAATACAATAAATGAATTTACTCGTCGTGATCACTAAAGTCATGAAATGATGAAATGAAATCATGAATTTTGATGGTGAAACGTTTACGTTTGGGAGTGATATTTTGGTTTCGGGGAATACACAAAGGGTGTAGGAGATTGTAATTGATAGGGTTTGAGGCAAATTTTTCGATATGGGTGACTTTTGTTAGTTCGTAAAGGAGAGGGTATATCGTCATATTTGCATACAATCGGCCATTCAGAAAATGTTATATCGAATCGTGAGTGTACAACTAGGATCACAATCAAAAATATAAATCTTGATGGCTAAAATGGATTTTCCTCAAGTAAATCTACAAATTTAATTGAATGCTTTGGAGAGTCGTTATCAAGTAGATGATATCTATACTGATTTTTCCAGAATGATATCTATACTGATTTTTCCAGAATCAGTATAGATATCATCAGACAGAATATGTAAGAACATTTTAATTCATAAATTACATTGTATCGGTTTCTTTGTAATGTGATAACCTGGATCGAAAGCTTTCTCTTAGATAGAGACTAAATGGTTAGGGTGGGCAGTTGCGTCTCATCGGAAATAAAAGCGCAGTACCTCAGGGTTCCCACGTTGGTTTTATTTTATTTAACTTTTTCATTAATGACCTGCCAAAGGTACTTGCTTTACGCTGACGATCTTAAATTATTTCACACTATGTTTTTATTAGTGATATGGAATGTATTCAGAGCTACTTGGACTATTTGATTCAATGGTATAATAATCATAAACTGTCATTAAATGTATATAAATGCAAATGTAAATGAACGTATTATATATTATATATTAACTATCTGTTACAAGCGACCCCAAACAAATTTGGAATTGTGTAACCTCAAAAAAAAATCGCGTATTCCCGGAGATAATACCTCATATCTCAATAATTCAATCAATAGTCCACAAGACATAGTTAGTAGCTTTAGTGAGTACTTCTCTTCTGTCTATTCATCTAAATATTCTGATTTACGGAAACAAGCTGCTGATTTGAATTATAATATCACTATTAGGATAGGAAATATTTCACCTAGTGATATACAGTTGGCTGCAAAAAAAAAATCAGCAATAACTTTACGTCAGGAAGTAACAACATTCCATCATTCGTTATTCGCGACTGCATTCAAGCTTTATGTACGCCACTGAGTCATATTTTTAATTTAATAGTCACGAAATCTCAATTTCCGTCAGACTGAAAATAAAAAAAGCGTATCACGCCAGTTTTAAAAACAGGCAACAAACATGATTTTACCAACTACCGCCCTATTTCGATCATACACAATTTCTCTAAAAATTTTTGAAACAATCATTACCGACAAAGTATATTCTCATGTGGAGGCGTATATATGATCCTTGCAACATGGCTTTATGAAGAAAAGGTCTGCCCTAACCAACCTGTTGAACTTTACGGAGTATGTTGCACTTTATATTTATTTATTTATTAACGGTGGTCTACCATAGAATATTGACCAGAGATTGCAAGTGGATGTCATTCAAACGGACTGCCGCAAGGCCTTCGATTCAATAAATCACACTCTTCTCTTGAGTAAGCTCGAGGCTTGGGGTTTTACGGATGGTCTTGTTAAATTAGTAGATTTTTTTTATCTAAAAGAACTAATTTCGTTGAATACCTGAACCATAAATAAAAATGTATTTTATCCGTCTAGCGGTGTCCCCCAGGGATCCAATCTTGGACCTTTGCTATTTTTGCTATTCATTAACGACATCACGGTAAATGTACAATATGTTATACATAACATATGTGAGATCAAAGTTAGAGTACTGTGCGGCAGTTTGGTCGCCATTTTACAATACTCATATACAACAACTCGAACGCACACAGAAAATATTTGTCAAATTTCTTTATTATAAACTCAACCATATGTATCCTGATGAATCAGTTAGCTACAGTGATATTGTTTAACTTAAAACCACTCGAAGAGAGGCGGATGGTGAGTTCTGTAGGGGTGCTGTACAAAATATTACATGGTAGGATTGACGACCAGAATTTATTGGCCTTAATAATAAAATATATTCGTGCCTAGAGTTTCCAATTGAAAGCCCTTAACAGTAACATTTATAATTTATATTATAACTCGCCAATCAATACGACGATGCGATCATATAACAATTATACTCAATCCGGATTTGAACTTGATATTTTTAGCAGCAGTCTGCGTGAACTTCTCTTGCGTATCTTAACTTAATCGTAAATAGATTGAATTAAACAATTATCTATATACATTTTTTTTTGAGAATCACCAGTAATTATGATTTTCCGTAATAATTTTTAAATATATCTGCATATTTTTTCGTTGATTATATTGGTTTTGTAACTATTTGAATAGTTAACGTTAGTTTATTAAATAATATTTACTTTATTTTTTATGTAATTTTTCCCTGTAATTGGATGTTTTTGTTGGGATTATTATTATTATTATATTGTTTACCTTGTGTGTAATGATAATTGTTGTGGAAAAAATAGATTTAGCATTAAAATTCTTTATTTAATAAGAACTTAATTTATCAGATTTACCTTATCACGAAATAAAATGTACTTACATAAATATCCCACGCCCTAATTAAGAGGATCTAAAGTTACCCTCCTTGACTTATTCTGAAGTTTCTGAGTACGTGCGTGTTTATTTCTGAGTGTGTGTTGTGTGTGTGTGGCAGAGAAGGGTTTCAAGTTCCCCGAGGATGTACTAATCGTCCTCGAAGGAACGCACGCACGCCATTTATTATTCACATCAAGTGAAATCAGTAGAACCTGGCGCCCCATTAATAATTTATGAACGCCGATTGCCTCTTTGAAGGAAACCAGATACGTTTAACGGAGGGCGATGTAGCGCATCAAAAAAATATTAACATCGCGTTAAATTAGAGATTTTATTATACAATTCATTATGTCGTTATCGCAAATTATGGCATTCGTTAAATGAATCAATGAACTGTGCTTTAATAATTTAAGTAATAAATATAATATTTGTATTTTATTCCTTTCTTCACTTCTGTACTTTTTAAAACATTTCGAGTATAATGTGCTCTTTTTTAATAGTTTTTGATATAAAATTGTTATATCAAAAACTATTGAAAAAATAGCACATTGTACTCGACAAATAAATAAATATGTAAACAAATGGGATATGTTTGAAAAACAGATAAAGGTAAATTATCAAAAAAAAAAAATAATAATATTAATATTAAATTAATTAATTTTGATAAATTGTTAACTAACTAACTAACCATCTTTATTCAAATGTGTATATACATATCTTTATTCAAATGTGTATATACAGAGATTTTTTTTTAACAGTATATATGATTTTTTTTTGCGTTTTTCAATAGAATAAAGAGAATGAAACATACAACCTTCCAAAAATGTTTTAGTTTAATTATTTTTAGAATCATCCCAACCGAGGTATTCGGCCGCTTTAAATTCATTGAAAACATGTCTTACGTTCTACTTTTTCTTCATTTGTATACATTTTCGATCAAATATTTCATACAATTTGAAGTTTAGCGTTTGACGTTTAGTTGTCTGTTATAGGCAACTAAATATACACACATTAATCAGTTCAATGCGTTTGACTTAGTTTTTTTGCAGGTATACAATTCGCCTAATGTATACTGATAAAAAAACCTCTCTGTATATGTACAATAATATATAAAATAAGAATTATATTTTGTAAAAGTAAATGAATCGGCTATCAACCGGAGGTCTTTCAGCCTGTCTATGTCTCGTTCTTGTGGTTGTCTATCTAATCATCATGATCGCTAACGTTATTGTCAAAGTCCGCATTGTTGGATGAGATGAAATGATAAATGATAGATGAGGGGATCTTGTATTTTGGGGCAATGTTAGGATTGCGTGGGATACAGAGGTGTTTGATTAGGTGGGATATATGTGGGTTCGTTGCAAATTTAAGGGAGAGGAGTTCAAGGCGCTCTTTAATAGGGAGTAAATTATTTTTTTGATAAAGGAGAGTATTGGGAGGGTTATGTAAAGGATTTTTTGATAAATTGTTATTTACAGGAGTTAAATCGAAATTTAAAAGTTTACTAGAATTTTTGTATATCTTAATTGCTTCTATCATATTGAATAAACACAAGTTGAATTATCGCCGTCACCGATTTTGAAAATATGGTTTTGAGATAATCGACTAACTTTGAATAAACTAGCATAACTTCGGCAATTTCTATCCAATAAATATACAATAAATATGAAACTTTTTAGGAAATAGTCTTAAATGTACATACTTTCGAATTCTGCGATAATAAAAAAAACTATTTTTTGAATCACCTCTTAATACATTAAAATTGAAATTATTTAATTAAATATGGAACGAATTTTGTAAAATAATTATTGTTGAATTAATTGACTAATTATATTATCCCCATTTAATCCAGATTAATAAATATTTAATTAAAAAATGGAACGAATTTTGTAAAATAATTATTGTTGAATTAATTGACTAATTATATTATCCCCATTTAATCCAGATTAATAAATATTTAATTAAAAATGGAACGAATTTTGTAAAATAATTATTGTTGAATTAATTGACTAATTATATTATCCCCATTTAATCCAGATTAATAAAAATAAAAGAAAACATCCCAGCCATTTATTCCTCTTAATGTTTTTGCCTGTTGTTGCTTACATAACCTAAGCGAAAAGAGCAAACATCCAATGACCAGATGATGTACTGTTTAATTAGCGGTGGGAAGAGAGCGCTTTTCTGGATAATTAAAAAAATACATATTCCCGGGCCGGGATGCGAAAAAAGCTCCACAGAAAGACGCAAAAAAAAGAACGGCGTTCGAGTTAATCGCTTAATGCGGCGTTTCACCTCGGAACGGATGAAAGGAAAGCAGGGGGGAAATAATGGTAACCCATATAACTAAATTACTGGGCCGTGTAACGGGACATAACTCACACACGCTCAGAATCTTTATAAGTTCCTAACGAGACGGCAGTTTTCTTAATAAAAATTGCATGCGTTGGGATTAATCAACGTGGAGCTTTTTTTTTGTTTGTTTATTCGTTTTAACTAACTAACTAAACATCTTTATTCATGTAACATTTATATATAGTTTAAATAATTATTTATAATGTATTTGTAGATTTGTATGCACATATATTACATGAAATGGCCGAAGGTTTTTCCGCCTATTCGTTTTATTAAATTAAAAAAAAAAAATAGAGAGCCGGAATATATATTTTATATCTTTAATTTGGTTTTTATTGATCACCTTATGAAACATGATTGAAATATATATATTAATTTGTAAAAAAATAATATAAAATAGATCACTTAGGCAGAAAGACCTCCGGTCGATAGATCATGACAGACTACTAACCCATCAATATGTATTGTAAATATAAATATTTGTAAAGAATTGCAATTCTGCTGTCTGAATAAAGAAGTTTGTTTTTATATCATTTGGTTTGTTTCACTTACGTTTATGAATTTATTCCTTAAATTAAATTAAAAATTAAAAAATGAGTACGTAGTACTCGAAATGTACATCTCACATTTAAAAATAAAATTGTGAATAAAGGAATAAACAAGTTTTAATTTAAATTTTATGACTTCACCTAACTCAAAACTATAGTAGTGAATAATTAATTCCTTCCTTGAAAATGACTGTTAGTCGAAACTAGTCGGAATAGATATATTAAATTAAGTGAAACAAACCAAGTGACATATTTCTATTATATTTACAAACTAATTTACATACAGTGCGTTAACAATTACAGGAACAAATTCATTTAAATATATTAAATAAAAATGATTTGAAAATAATTAATAAATTATTTTCACATTTAGCTCTGTGACTTTTGAATTACGTTACGTAAGTACGTTAAACAAATGCACATTAAAACAACTACTTCCCGGGCAAATACCCACGCCGGACATTGAATTACATAATGTAACGTAAGTAAAAAGTCACAGAGCTAAATGTGAAAATAATTTATTAATTATTTTCAAATCATTTTTATTTAATATATTTAAATAACTGTGACCAAGTGAATGAATAAATACTCTTTTTTTATTTACAAATTCATTTAAATTGCTCGTGATTATTTTTGAGAAAAACTCTCGGACAGATCGTTTAGTATTTTCAATTGCCAGAAAAACGACCGCTGACACCGCTGTCCAATAAAAATGTTAACGTTCTATGGTGCGAGGCCATATCGAAGACATAAGTATTATAGATTCGATATATTTGAATACGCTTGACACAGCCAGGTTGATATGCATTGAGATTTTGAGCGGGCACCGGTGACCGCTGATGTCCATAGAGAAGTTCCGCCAACGGATATCGGCTCAACTTGTTAAAAACTTCGATAATTATTATTACACTGTTATTTTACTGGTGCAAATATTTTAAAATCAATGAGAGAAACGTAATTTTTAAATAATTCTGGATAAAAGGTTGTTTTATTTCACATTTAAACAATTGTTGTTTCACCTGTTAATTGTTGAGGCTTCTACTTTATTATACATTGTAATTCAATTGTAATAAATGAAACACTTTTTTACTTTGTTTGTATAACTCGGATTGATTTTATTGTTGACTGTAGTTTCGACAACCTTAACGTGTCATTATCAAAACAAAAGTATTTTAAAAATTACAAATCCAGGTATTGTTGTTTCATAAGTGTAAGATTATTAAGCAATCTATTTACCATTATAAATTACAATGAAATTAAACAAGGAAAATTTTTTCTGGCAATGATCAATAAAATTCGATCAATCCCATTTTCCAACTGCAAAAAATTACTTACACTGTAAGTTTTACAAACATCTATTGAAACAACTACTTCCCGAGCATTTACCCCGCCGGACATTGGATTACACAATAGATATTTGTTGTTGCATAGCAGCCCTACTGCGAATTGCAACGGTTTGAGTCGAAATTATTTAATGAAAGGAAACAACAAATAATAATTGCAAGGCCATCTGTAGACACGTGTTTCGGGATTTCATCCCTCATCAGTACAGCTATGCCCTGCAAGCCCTTAGTTCTTTGTTTCATTTTATTTAATTACTATTATAAAGTAAAAAGTTATTTTACTCTTCACTAGTTGTTTTTATTTTTCATTTTTTATGTTGGATATCCACGATTTTTGTAGAATTAATAGCCGTTGAATACCAACTCTAGTACGTCTTGGCAAATACTTTAAATATTCCGTGGGAAAATCGCATTTTTTTTTCTAAAACCCCGCTCGTCGCCGTTTTCGTCGTCGTCGTCGCCAACGTTGTCGATTTTTCCGGCCTAAATACCTCCGAGGATCAGTAAGTGCTCGCTTACAGCTCCTTCTCGGTTTCTCGGAGATTTTATCACGTCTTCGGCGGAGGAGGATAATGTTCGGGGGGCGGGTGTTTCGAGTTGCACGCGCTCTAAGGGAAGGTGGAACGCCGGGAATTTCACTGGTGCCGCGTGGAAATTTCGCAAATTTACTGACGTATAACTTTACGCGATTTCCATCCGGTGGGAACGTCCTTTACGGTTCACCGAACTATTTCATTGGAAACCGACGAACGTATATTTTGTTAACTAATTTAGAAAATTTAAAAATTAATAATATAATTTTAATTCTATTATTACAGTTTATTTGAAATGAAACTAAAGATATAATAAATATAATCCGACTCTCTAATTATTTTTTTCTTCATTTAATAAAACGAATAGGCGGAAAAACTTTCGGTCGTTAGCGATTTCATGTAATATATGTGCATATAAATCTACAAATACATTATAAATATTTTAACAATATGATTTTTGTACAAACATAATCAAATTATTATTCGCCTTGCTCTAAGTTTACACTCAATGCTTCTCTCATCCCAACCTTTTTAAAATCTTTACTCCGTCCCCATCTTCACTCATCCATTTTGTTACGTTTCTATTTCCACCCGTCCATGTTTTTTTTTTCACTCCCTCACATTCTTCTCCCATATGTTTTCACGTATCGTCCCCTTACTCGTAAAACATACAACGAACATAACTTTTACCCATTCAAACTTTTCTGTCTCTTTCCTTCAACTCACACTTCGATTTTACCAGAACTGCTTTATCTACTGTTGACATATCCTTACTTTGTTGGTAGCTCGGTAGTCTCCCATGGCCCTGTATACTACCATACAGGGGGTTATGTTCACTCTTTCTAATATATTCTTGCCTCTGTTGCAATTCTACCTCCCTCCATTTCGCTTTCAACCATGCAACTACACTCACACCTTCTTCAATGCATTCGTTTATTACTTCCTCCGTAACACCTGCCTTTTCATACATATGTTTTCGCTATATTCTCCATTCACTCTCCCTTTCTCGTTTGCGTGTTATCCAGATCTCTTTCACTAGTCGTTCATTTTCAAACTCGTTCATTGTCACCTTATCACTCTCTCTAGTGCCTCTGTGTGCATCCTCCACCTATTCTCTCCCTGAAGCAGAATGTATTCAGGTGTAGAACTTTCAACTCCCAATACCTGCTTTAGAAAAGTATGCTGCTCTAGCTCCATTACATTAGACTCTTTCATTCCCCATACCTCCATTTCGTTCATTAATATTGCTTTGACAGAAGCATCATCCTATAAATTTCATTCCAATATAAAATTTCCATCCTACCACTTATACCATTTTCTCTTAACCACTCCCCACGCATTTCTTGCCCTCCCTTGCACCCATCTCACAAGTTCCCTATAACAACCTGTACTTTTAAATGTAAACCCTAGGTATCTTATCTCATTTACCCTCCCAATCACCTCTCCCTTCTATTTAAATTCACACGCACTCCTTCTTCTTCCCTTTTTTTAGAAGTTTTAATTCTCTAAGAATATATAATAATATAAATTTCTTTCTTTCTTGAGCCATTCAACTCGCACAATTCATACTGTAATATTTGAACTTGTGGGGAATATTTTCAATACTAACACTAAAGGACGTATGTCTATTACTCGATTTTTATAATTCTTAGAAACTACTTACTACTACAACTAAATCCAAGAAACCTCCCCACGGTTCAGGGCCCAGGTGGACCCAATGTCAGTTAAGGGTAGGCGTAGCTCCAATACTTACTCAAGGGATTTCTCGTTTATATCCATAACATGTCAATTGTATATACAATATTCATAATAGTTTCACTGTATAATCACGATATTGTTAATAATCGGGAACTTAAATGTAACAAATGACTTTATATATTGTATGTACAATACTCACAAAAGCTTTTTTGTATGATCACGTTATCATAATTGGACACATAAATATAAAAAATGACTTTATATATTAGGCCCATATTTAATTTCCTCGAAAACCAATCGACCGCTCCTATTCTCTATTTTAGCTTCGAACTGCTGGAAAGCTTGCCTCGAGGGCCATAAATTCGCCGCAATCTTTTTGGACATTATAAAAGCTTTTAACTTCGTATGATACCGTGGGCTGTTATTATCACAAGAATTCTTCACACTGCATTAACATTGTTGACAGCTTTTTCTATAAGAGATTTCTTCTAATAAAAATTTGAAAAACAATCTTTGTTTCTTTGTTCTAAAGCTAGGTTTTCTGTAGGGTTCTCTTCTTTTACCAATACTTTACAATCTCCTAGTCAATGACCTTTATAATGCAGATCTTAAATATATAAATAAATCCGCCTATATCCTTTTTTATACTCATGATCCTGCTTTAAAAGCATGCGCAAGCTCTCCCCGAAGCGTTTAGTATTGTGTACAAAATTGATTTGCATACGTTATTTAGCAAGTCAATTATGTATGGTATAGTACTCCGACAAATTACAACATTTTATTTAATATCATCATCCTATCACATCGAAACAGTTCGACCCCCGGTATTGTACAAATTGATAAAATTTGTACTTTACTTACTTTGTGTTGATTATCGTAGTAACCAGTACCTACTAAATATACAGGCCATAATGTCGAAGGGTAAAGGACTCTCAGATGCATACATAATTCTATAATTTGACTAAAATACAATACCTATTTAATGAATATAATATATATATATATATATATATAAATACAATTAAACATTCGATTTATTTTATTATTTCGCACAATGTGGCGATTTATTCTTCATCTTAAATTTATTAAGGCTCTGAAGTCAGATAGCCGGCGCCCTCAGAAATAGGCCAAAGCAAAAGCACATATAATTTTGGCGAATGCGTCGGGAAATTAATTCTGAAAATGTTTAATAACAATACAACATCCATATTGATGAATTTAATAAAATATTAAAAAAGCATTCAAGTTATTTTATTATCATCACAATGTTGCAAATTATTTTACCTACTTAAATTTATTAAACTAAAGAAAAATTGCTCGCTTAATTATTACAATTAGTATAATTTCTTCACCTAAAAAAGTCGTAGTGTGATGAAATAATTGTCACACGCTCATAATTTGTATAACTTGTTTTGATTACAACCTGTACCATTTCTTCGTATCTAAGTAAGTAAGAAGTATCAGCGTGATTAAACAAATGCCACTCGTTTATAATTTAAATAGTTTGTTAATGATTACAAAATGTATCATTTATTCGCCTAAAGAAGTCACAGAGTGATGTAACGATTATCAAATTGTCACTTGCTCATAATTTGTATATCTTGTTAATGATTACAACTTGTGACGAAGCAATTGTTACAAAACAATTAAATAATTTAAAAAAATATAATCAAATATTTCGTTACACATTTTCCTAATGCTATTAATCCCAAATTTGTATCTATATTAGAGCTACAAGTGTTTCCCATTTTACATAAACAATATCGCAAACATCCCATTAATCAATCACTTCAAATATTTTTCATTTCCTTGCATAAAAACAGTTACTATGAATAGGTGAACAAAAAAATGAAGGTGCTCTACCGGTAAAAACGGGCCTTTTCTTCGTGCGCGGAACTACCGCAGCAGAGAGACGTCATGTAATATTTATCTTTCTTTATATCCGTTTCAAGCGTCCCGCTATGATTTATGAAAAGGAATATCGATCATAGCCTTTTATTTTTTTTTCGTTCCGTTGTCGCTATCATCCCTTCGAAACGATGGACAAAAAAAAATAAGACACACACCGGGGTGTGTTCCAGTTTGGGTTTGTGTATAACAGAAGCTTCGTTTTTTTGATGTAATTTAATTATAAATTACATATGTTTCATAGAAAAAAGTTACATAAGTACTTATGTAACATACGTTACACACAGTAGCTAAAGGGAAAATAATTTATTAATTCATTATTTTCAAATTCTTTTTATTTAAGTTAAATATGTTTCGCTATTTCATGTAAGTATAGTAATAAATTAAACAAAAATAGTTTGAAAAAAATCTACCTTTTTTTTTCACCACTCACACATGGGCATTGGTTTATCTTTAACCATGCAACCCAGAGTAACCTTTGTAAATTTTGTAATTTTAAATTGGGGGACAAACACACCATTCCACCAGCCCACTCCTGGAATCGTACCGGGGACCTCCGGCTGGTAAGCCTGACGCTAAACCAGCGCGCCACCGAGGCGAAAATCCACCTTTAGCTCTGTTACATTTTGACTTTGTTGTATCCTGTTGGCAATTTGTATGTAATTATTTGTATGTATTATCATTATTATAATTAACATTATTTCTTCGCTGTTGAGTCAATTTCTAAATATTTAGTATTTAACAAATATAATGCATAATCCTGTCAGACTTATGCGCTACGCAATTAAATTGCAAAATAATAACCATTTCAAATTATTTACTTCTTCTACGCCATTGTTTAAATATGGTCTACGCCGCATATGCCTCTCTGACATGGATGGATAAGTTAAGTTGTCAATGTATACGTTTTTTTTTAATTATACAATTTACTATTAGTATAGGGTGATCTCGATAATTATTATTAATTTTTAATGGAATTCTTGCCAATGTTTGTTAGTTACATTAAGTATTTGTATTTCTACACCATTTGTAATTTAATTGTGCTCAAATTATTTTTCCGTTAATAAAGGTTTATTAATATCAAAATATCTTATTGAACTATCAATCTTAATTACGATGTTTACCAATTAAATTCATTTTAAATACATTATGAATAGAGATAACTTTAGGAACTGCCAATAGCTTCCTTTGCATTGTCAATTGTCTCGCTGACTTATCTTAATGCGCCTATTGATTGGTTTTTTATCTTATATTTACTTTTGTGTATAGCTGTAAGATTTTATGTAGCACGTATTATGATTGTAACTCTGGTGTTGATCACTTGAGGAATAAAGAACGGTCTTTTTCTCAAAAAAGTACAATTTTTATTCTTAAAACCAAATTACCTCAGAAAATAATATCCAGCACACAAAAAATTTGTGACAGCGGCCCACAACAACTTACATTAAGCATGTATTGCTCGGGGTTGGCAATAAAAATATTTCCTAGATTTGAATAATTCTTTTACCATTTACCACCTCTCAATTGGTATTGAATTTTAATATAATTAATTCGTATTGATATAAATTGAAACAAAAATAGAAGTGCAATAAATCGTTGAATATTGTATTATCCATTATACATTTTTATATATTAATATAAATACTCCTTTTTGATTTCACTTCACATAAATCACAAGCAAAAATCGGCGATTAACTCGGATTCATCAAAATAAATCAAACAATTTTCATCCGAATACAATTTATTGCGCCGTTCAGCCGGCTACAAATCAAAAAGCACAATATTAAATTCCACCCATTATGTATGATACACATTTTTTTTATTTACATCCACTCATTTTTTGTTGCACGTTATTTATTCATTCATTTTGCTTGTAAAACCCGAAAATCGAAGTCCGGAAAAACAACTAAATCACCGTAACGAGCCGCGTATATAATATGCATAATATTCCGGCGTTTCGATTTTGTTTTAATCTCCTGGATGTATCTCGGCGCGTTCGTTATTAAAATGTTTTGCCACGATTCTCATTGAAATTCCGCATTGTTTTCGGATTTATGCACAAATAAAAACTGATATGTAATAATAAAACCCGTGCGTGTTTTAATAAATAAATACACCGGGTAATTTAAATTAATAATTTTCGTTTGAATAATATTTACTAATCCAAATTTTGCGATTTATGAAGAACACGGTTTTAATATTGTGAAAATGTAACGATTTAATGAAATAATATAAAATTATATTACAAATTTAATATATTTCTGTTTGGATAATGACGTGGTAAGGTTGTCGAAATTATAGTCAAAAATAAACAATCCAGTAAAAAGTATTTCATTTATTAAAATTTAATTACAATGAATAACAAAGCAGAAGCTGTAATAATTAACATGTACGTAACGCAAGTTAAAAGTCACAGAGCTAAATGTGGAAATAATTTATTAATTATTTTCTAATCATTTTTATTTAATATAAGTTCTTTATTTATGAACATTGCATAGGTTTTAGTTTAAATATTTTATTAACTAATTTTATTAATAAATAATTCATTACACACAAATTGGCAGTCAACTATCGGCCTTTTATGAACAGCACGGTTTTAACGTTGTTTTTATTTAAATATGAATTTATTATAAGAAAAACACACATTCTTGTCTGTAATCAAGTTAATGATAATGATGACTGTGTGATCGAAATAGCTATGATGGTGATGGAAAGTATATAAGTTTCTATTATTTAAATTAAACTTCACATAAATTAAGATATTTGGAAGAAAACGCAGTTTAAAAGTTTGACTTTTGAGATTTTTGAATTCACCATTAATAATCAACCTATGTATCGCCACCATTAACAATCTTGAATTAGCTGAAATATCCTCTCTCCGTACCCTCACTAAACTACAACAACCCCAAAAAACCTTTTATAATCCTTCAAATTTACTCCTCAACCAAATAACCCAAATTACCCTTATTAAAAATAGACTTAGATTTCTCGCAGAACGATTTGCATGTAACCAGTAGAATTACGAACATCTTAAAAACCGTGCATCTCAAGAAACCCCAACATAACCTCTAAATATAAAAACCCGCCGATAACCCTTTACGAATACATATCCTCCTTCTACCCTACTTTCCCACTTTAATAACGAAACACACGCGATAGCCCTTGCGAAAAGGAAACATTATTATTTTTTTGTTAAAGAATGTTTTAAGTTTATTTATTGTATTCCTTTTTTTAATTTCAGATATTATTAAGTTTCAACAGGTTTTTACAAAAGGATTTAAATGAATAAACAAAAAAAAAAAAATGTAAAAAATGTAAAAAAATAATCAAAAACCCGGCGCATTCACCATAATAAGAACATATTTAATTGTGAAAAAACTGATTTAATAGTGAAAACTGATTTATAAAACAAGCGCTTCAATTAAATGAAATATTAATAAACGATTAAATAATTGCATTCATTTGGTTTTAATAAATATTAAATGTTGACTAAAGTAAATGGTATTTTAGCATGTTAGATTTAAATAATTAAATTATTCTATTTATTATAAAAAATTATGATTTTAATAAATATACGTTGCTTTCTCTCACTTTATTTTTAACAAAAATCAGAAATTTTTATGATTAGTATTGAGCTTTATTTTTTTATTTTGACATAGGTTGTTATATATCGTTGAAAAGAGAAAAAAAAGTCTATTTAGGCGCGTAAAAATCAAATATGGCGGCCATTTGAAATAAGAAAGTTGGTATTAATATTGCGAAAACCGTCATCTTGAATTTTATTTTGACTTGATTTTTATATTTACCTAATAATTAAACCAAGTAACACTTATTTGAAACTTTTTTTCGCATCTTTAATAATTATTGAGATATACATTTTTTTATAAAAAAACACGATTTTTAGTTTTTTTTTTTATTATTACTAAACTGCTCAGAATTTTGAAAATTTCTCAACATAATCTGAACTAGCATACAAAACTGCACAACATTGCCCATTTAACCAGATCTCTAACTTTAAGAATAAGAAAAAATATCCATGCAATCCTCCTTTGCTTAGGACACTCTGTATATAAAATATTTTTAATTACAACTATTTGCTATTTACTTTCATTACAACTGTTTCGCTACGATGTACCTTCTTTAACTGAATTGTAGTGAAAGTAAGTACAACATAGTTGAAAATAAAATATATTTTATCTATTCATTTATTTATTTAAAGTAAGCATAGAGTTTTCGCATCAATTTAGAAACATACTGTATTTTTAAATAGAAAAGAGTATTCATTCATCATCAGAGCTAAATGTGAAAATAATTTATTAATTATTTTCAAATCATTTTTATTTAATATACTGTATATTTGCATATATTTTAAACTTACAATACAAATTGTTAAAAAAACATAATTTATTAAATTTAAATATATATATATATATATTTATAATAATATCTCTAATATTTCCATTTAAAACTAAGATAATCTAAACAATTTTCCATTTTGATTAAATCCGAGCGGGGAAATTTGACGTGTAACGAGGAATGCACCAGGACGGGGGGTTTATCAGATTTCTCGGTTTTCGGGGTAATTACAGGGCCTGAATTATGGACGCTAATAGCCGCCGTCGGGTCCCTCTGCCCACGCCCGGAAAATGGTGGAAAATTGACTTTTCAGGGAGGTTCGCGCGCGCGGATTAATTAACCCCGATATTTATTTGTTAGCCGGATTTCGAGGCCGTTATAATTGAGGCTATTTCCATCTGGCGGTACACCCGTTAAAACCGCCATTCCAGCCGAAATAATGAAATAATGCAATCTGTGATTGATTCGTTGAAGGTATTGTTTTTTTTTTTATTTAATTGATTAACCATGAATGGAAATAGACAGCTGGAGTGCAACTGTTATTGATTTGATCTTTAATAAAACAAGCAGCTGAAGCATTAACATACAAATTAAAGAGGAAATATTAATATTTATTTACTTAAGGTAGGCCATTTCATACTGTATGTTAAGTTATGTTAGGTTAAGGGGATCGATAGGTCGATAGCTTGTTCTAGTAAGCAAGAAAGAAACAAAGATACCATTATATATTGTAAATATATGTAAAACAAGGGAAGTCAGGGTAGGTGTGTGACACCATTAGATACCAATCGGGGCTAATTTGATTTGATATGATTTGATGTGATTTAATTCTATACATGTAAAACAAATAACTGAACAAAGATATTGTAGTAGTATTAAAAAGAATTTGAAAATAATTAATAAATTATTTTCTCTTTTGCATCTGTGACATTTTTGACTTCTCTACGTAATTATAACAAATGTACATTAAAACAACTACTTCTACGGCAAAAACCCCGCCAGACATTGAATTACAAATGGACACTTGCCGTTGCATATCAATAACATATTGCATCATCCAACATTTTTTGATTTGTGAATATTTAACGTAAATAGTTCTTTTGATAAAAGAAATTTTATAATTTATTTTAAGTTTAAAGTACAGTATTCTTGTAAAAATAAAATATACGAGAAAGTATACAATTGTTGAAATATAATTATAAGAAATATTAAAAGTTTCATAATAAAAAAAAAATATTTTTTTTAACTTATTATTAAACTTGAAAATAACATAATTATGTAAGTAAAAAATATATGAATTATACAATGTATAAGAAAGCTGAATAAACGACGTCGGTGTAAAGCGCAAAGTGCAAAGTTAATTTTAAAATTTTCCGACCGAGCCGGAACTGTTCGACTTTCCAACCTCGAGGCGTGCACTTAAACTTTCCCGGGGCGAGGAGGAGCCGAGTTTTTCGCGGTGCCAGGTATCCGAATGGACCATTGTGGTTTTCATATTTTTTTTTTGTTTTTGCACTTTTCACTCCGGCACAAAGCAAATGGCACTTGCAGGGATTACATTATGTCGTTATGCCCGGTGTTGTGACTTCGAAAGTTTTCGTCACTCTCGTTTTTTTTTTCGTTGTTGGTTAACTCTTAAACAAACATCGTCGTGGATTACAAATTAAATAAAGCGAAGAGAAATTTTATTTATAATACATATCCTATTAGGTTTCTGTATAAATAATGTGTAGGAATAAGGAAAATGTTTATTATTAATTTCACAATTTAAAAAATATCAAGTTACAATCAGTATTATTAAACTCACTGTTAAATAAACATATTAGCTTTAGTGAAACAAAAACAATGTTTTATTTATTTAAATAATTAAAGTCTCCACGACCAACAACCAACATAAAGAAGAATGTTTTATTTATTTAAAAGTGATATTTACTTAATTAAATATGAAATTGATTATGAAAAGGTAACTATGTTTTACTCCAAAGTTAAAAAAAAAACATTTAATTTAACAAAATTAGTTTGCGAAGTCATAAGCAACACTGAATCAATTCTTTGAACCGTTTGGGAATGCACTTATCTTACTTATTAATTATTAATAGTTTAGGAATACTTACCTGATTATATACAAATATGTAAATTATTGTATAATGTAATCAATTATAATGGAGAATTCCGTAAAATAAAGTTAAAGTTAAATGTGAAATTAATGACCACAAATACCAAAAAAATGAAAATGATTTTATTTATATAATTTCCGTTGCCGAACATGACCATTTACAGCTGAGATCGCAGTAGTGACGGTACGTTTAATTAATTTATATAACAGAGCTGTACTGATGAGGGATGACTCTCGAAACACGTGTCTGTAAATTGCCTTATATTAAAAAACGTTTTTTGCATTATATATTCCAAAATCTTTTTTTTTTCATTATACAATGTGTTATTATTATGTAAGAAATGTCCATTGTGCAGTTCAGTGACTGATAGTGTATTTGCCTGAGAAATAGTTATTACAATGGATGTTTGTTTTAAATTTATTTGCATCTCTTCACATAACTCATAACAATACATCAATTTATTAAAATAATTTAGTTATAATATTAATTCATCACAGGGCTTAAATTCAAATATGGAATAATTATACAATTCTGATGTTATGATTATGAGCACACCGATCAATTAATATTATAACTAAATTATTAAACAAATATTATACAAATAATCAACAAAGATTCATCTTTAGATACTCAATGTTGATAAATGAATTAAAATGATATTTTCAAAGTTAAAACGTTTTCAGAATTGTAAATTACTGAAATATACTTTAAAACGCGCAATATAAAGAGAATATATTAGTTAACTGTTTGAAAATATTTTTGTTTTGTTATTTTTATTATATGTGTTTTTCTCAGAGCTAATTAACCTAGCTGGATGTCTTAATTAGACTCCAAACTATTACTCAATAGCAATTGTTTGTATTGGCTGCACCGTACAACCCTCCCACGGTAGCCTTAATTTCGGTTATTTTCTCTCAATTCGACAGATTGGACTGAAATTCAAAAAATCGAAAAAAATATTAAAATCCTCTTCAGAGCTAATTAACCTAGCTGGATGTCTTAAATAGACTCCAAACTATTACTCAATAGCAATTGTTTGTATTGGCAGCACCGTACAACCCTCCCACGGTAGCCTTAATTTCGGTTATTTTCTCTCAATTCGACAGATTGGACTGAAATTCAAAAAATCGAAAAAAATATTAAAATCCTCTTCAGAGCTAATTAACCTAGCTGGATGTCTTAATTAGACTCCAAACTATTACTCAATAGCAATTGTTTGTATTGGCTGCACCGTACAACCCCCCCACGGTAGCCTTAATTTCGGTTATTTTCTCTCAATTCGACAGATTGGACTGAAATTCAAAAAATCGAAAAAAATATTAAAATCCTCTTCAGAGCTAATTAACCTAGCTGGATGTCTTAATTAGACTCCAAACTATTACTAAATAGCAATTGTTTGTATTGGCTGCATCAATCATTAAATTAGTTGACAAGTGATGAATAAAAACCACAATTGTTTTCATTCATCAGTTAAAAATATTCCTAAATTATTTTCACAATTATTATTTGATTATTTGAAATGAACATACTCTACATTCACTCTACAAAAGAAAAAGGAGAACTAAACGAAAAAAGGAAAAATCGATCTTTTAAACATTAACACAGAAAAAAAAAACAGCCCTCGGTGGACATCGCACGCCCCATAACTCCGGGCCGGGAGCGCCCTTAATCGAATTTCTGGAGTTCCGGTCCGGCGGCCCCGACGCACTATTTCATCTCGTGTCCCGGGGACTTTTAAGTTAAAGTTTTCGACGCGCCCCCTTCCCCCACTAAACATCCTCCCCTTGAAACGCCACCCGGGGATCCCGACAGATAATCGAAACCCTGGGACACACACTGGATTTAATCTGTTTCGATTTTTTTTTCGGAACTGCGTTTTTTTTTCTTTTGGTTTTAATTTGAAAGGAAAGTTGAAAAAGTTTATATTAAAAGTCGGCGGAAAACTGACGAACTAGGCCAAATAAAAGACATCCACACAATTGCAAACTTCCAAAATTAAACATTCTATAAACTGTGACCACATGTTCTTCAAACATGTTAAAGACTACTTTGAATATACGGAATCAAAATCAAAATCTAAGAACCTATTCACTAAGGAGAATATCTTATTCTATAAAGTAAAAAAAAAATGGAAAAAATTGTTCCTGGACATGATAGCTTACACTGACTATATTTAAGTCCTTATCACAAAATATTCACAATCACATATTTAGAATCCTCAATTACAATTACAAAAATAGTCTTTTTTCCCTCCTGCATGGAAGATAGGGATCTTAATATGCATATATACAAATTTCACAAAACTCATATCTTATCACTAGTATATGTCCAATAACACTCCTTACAATCCTCGGAAAATTATATGAAACCTTATTCACAAATAAAATCATTTTCCTAATTACCAATTTGGATTTTCTCCCATGTGCTCTACCAGACTCCCATTTTCAATCCTCACATCCAATCTACAAACATCCCACCTCAAAGGTAAATTCTCTGAAACTTTATTCTATAACATCTAAAAAGTTTTGGATTCTGTATGGGCAAATGGAATCATCTATAAATATCACATCCTTAATATTCCCGTTCTTCATTCTACAATAATTTCTTTCAAATAGATGGATCAAAGTTACAATAATTTCTTTCAAATAGATGGATCAAAGTTAAATTAGGCACAATTTATCTTTCTTTACTTCTGAAGAAAAGGTTACACATGGCTCACTCGCTCTCTCCCCTCCGCAATAATATATTTTTTATACGAAATTGCTATAGACCAGAGGTCTTTCTGCAGTTTTTTATTATAAATTTAGTCTTATATAACATCGTTATATGTTCCTGTCTACTTCTCAGTGTGAGATGTTTATTAATTATAAGCCATAATAATTTTGTAGTCAAAATTAAGTGAGAAGTAATTAATTCAGACTTTCCATGATAAACAAATAATCTTAAAATAGCTACTACCTCCCATCTACCATCAGACCGATCAATCCACCGGAAAATCGAATCGCGAGGACGTAATGGCCTTTAATTAAGCGTCCCCGATGATTAGCAAAGGGGGGTGCTTTTAGTATTTGCACGTGTGGGCAGCGGTTTACGTTAACGGGCGCCGAGTTCGAGAGCTCCTCTTATTTTCCGCTGTAATTGGATCGATTTCCCGGCGAAAGTTAATTTCAGCAGCGACCGGGAAGGAGGAAGGAAGTGCTCTTCTTTCGCCGTGCCTACGATGATTGGGTTAATTTACTTTACTTCTGTATGGTTATTCAAGAGATTGCGATTTTTAATCAATCGATTTATTTGGTATTATTAAAAAAACAAATCAGTGACAAAAATATGTTATTGTTAAAATATATTATTATTAGGCTGAAAGACCTCCGGTCAATAGCCGATTCATCTACAGAATATAATTCTAATTTTTGTATACATTTGAATAAAGAATTAACTGATGAATTAAAACAATTGTGGTTTTTATTCATCACTTGTCAACAAATTTATTGAGAGAAATTAAAAAAATACATATAATAACAATAACAAAACAAAAATATTTTCAAATAGTTAACTAACATTTTCTCTTTATATTGCGCGTTTTAAAGTATATTTCAGTAATTTACAATTCTGAAAACATTTTAACTTTGAAAATATCATTTTAATTCATTTATCAACAATTAGTATATAAAGATGCATCTTTGTTGATTATTTGTATAATATTTGTTTAATAATTTAGTTATTATATTAATTGATCAGTGTGCTCATAATCATAACATCAGAATTGTATAATTATGCTATATTTGAATTTAAGCCTTGTGATGAATTAATATTATAACTAAATTATTTTAGAAATTGATGTGTTGTTGTGAGTTACGCGAAGAGATGCAAATAAATTTAAAACAAACATCCATTGTAATAACTATTTCTCAGGCAAATACACTATCAGTCACTGAACTGCACAATGGACATTTCTTACATAATAATAACACATTGTATAATGAAAAAAAAAAAAGATTTTGGAATATATAATGCAAAAAACGTTTTGTAATATAAGGCAATTTACAGACACGTGTTTCGAGAGTCATCCCTCGTTAGTACAGCTCTGTTATATAAATTAATTAAACGTACCGTCACTACTGCGATCTCAGCAGTAAATGGTCATGTTCGGCGACGGAAATTATATAAATAAAATAATTTTCATTTTTTTGGTATTTGTGGTCATTAATTTCACATTTAACTTTAACTTTATTACGAATTAAAAATTATTTTAATGTTAAGTTTGTGTGAAAAATAATAATGAAAAACAATGAAAATTGATCAAATTTATACCAAATTTCAAATTATATTTTTACTAATAAAATCTTGTTTAATGACATTTTAAATGACATTTTAAAGGATTTCACTAAATTCTGCATTCAAATAACTGAGCAGACATGATCTATTAATTTTATTATATCTTACAATTTTCTTTTCTAACTTGAACTAGTAAGTTGACGAAATACACGAAAATTAACGATTTATTTTTTATTTAGACTGATACTTTATACTTGGTTGATAAAAAATATAAATACATATTCATATTATTAAATACAAAAGAATGGCTCTTTTTTCAAACGATTATTTCCATTTTACTATATAGCTATTTCTTTCTACCAAAACCGCAACCTAAAAGATTACTTTAATTGTCAATTCATTGTTTTTATTTTGAAAAAAATCAAACATTAAAAATTTTTATAATTAAAATCCTCCTATATTTACCGCACCAATTATTCTATCTAGCGTAAAATAACCCCACGGAATCAACACTTTGCAAACAGAGAAAACCCCCCGGCGTGAAATTATGCACCCGCCAAGAAATCCCGTCCGGAAGACATCTTGTTAAAAATTATTAGCGCGGTGCTGCGCCGCACCGGTAAATAACCGCAATTGCATGTCGCTTGTTTGCAGATTAACAACCCAGTCGTTTTAGATTCGCCTGCATATTCGTCGCAGCTTTTGCTGTTTGCCTTCCGCGCATAATGTTTAATTAAATGTATATCCCTTTTGGGCGGACGGGTTTTGTTTGTTCGGCGCTCTTGTATTTGTTTATACTGATATTATCCAGGAGAGTTAATTACATTTGTGTTATTCACGAATTATAAGTGAATTACTTTTTGAAATAAGGATAAACAAATAAAGGATAAGATGCACTATGTTAAGCTTTTTTTTTTTTCGTTGATCCTCAGGGAGTGGGTAAAGGCAAAAATGAAACTAAATATTTTTATGCTTTTTTAAACATTATCGATTTCTAGATATTTTAAAACCTGGGTACATAAATTCTCATTACTATTGGATGTGTAAATATTCCGTAAATAATTCACTAACTAGAAAAATTTCAAAAGTCGTATTTTTATAGAAAATGAACGTGCATGAAAATATTTTTTGTATAGTTTAATGTAAATACAATGAAATTATTTTTTTACATAAAAAGTATACATAATAATTATGAAAACATCATAATAATCGAACGATACTTTAAATCAATGCTTAAATAACTTCGGAAAAAATAAGTAAATTCGTGTAGAATTAATGTGTGCGAAGCTGGCAATAAATGGTGGGCTTTTCGAGTTATGCATTTTTTAATCGCCCGCCCTATTAAATGCATGGGAGCGCCAGCAATAAGTCTGATAAAAATTAAACAATTGTTTATGACTCATTTCTGATCGTTGATAATCATTGTTTATCGACTGTTTAAACATTTTGTGAATGAAAATCTAAAATAAATAGCGGGCTTTCTGAGCTATGATTATTTAATTTTCGTCATATTGGATATATTCCTGACCTAGCAATAAGTCCGATAACTATTTAACCATTGTTGTCGTCACAATTGTGATAGTTAATATTTGTTGTTTAATGATCGTTTAAATATATTATAAAAGAAAATCAAAACTAATGGTTGGATTCATTGAGTTATGATTTTTTATTTATTTTTGCTAAATTTAACAGATGATCGAGCTCGCAATAAGTCCGATAATAAATTTACCTTTATATATGACATATTTCTGAAGGATTATATTTGTTGTTTATTGACTAATTAAGTAAAATATTAAAGAAAAACGAAAATATATTGTGCTCTTTGGAAAATATGAACATTTTAAAATTTGAATTTTAACTTTTTTTAAAATATCGTTAAAGTTGTTAAAGAAGCTATAAATTGACGCATTTTGCGGGCAATACTAGTTGTAAACAGTGAGTGTGCAAACTTTTTTAATTCAACGTGTAATTATTGTTAAAATAATTATTTTAATAATAACTGGTTTTGGTGGAGGCGCCGGTTTATTGCTGGAGTTATTGCCAACTTCACACACATGTAGAATTATAAATTTCAACTATAAATGTCTCTCGAATCTATCTATCAAGTGTTGTCAAAAATCTACTTACATTACGATAATCTTCATATCTTCCTCCGAAGATATCCGGTTAAAAGTCGAAACAATCCTATTTCATGAAATTTCGTATTTGAATAATCATAAAGTAATGATCATTCAAATACGAAATTTGTATTTAAAGTGTCACAAATCAGCAAGAGAGAGAGAAAAAAAAAAGATATTGAGCTCGATATAAACTGAAATACGCTTTCGCTGATGCACACTATCAACTCGATAAGAAACTATGCTCGATACTGAACTAGAATCCCTACACTATTTACGATATTCATAAAAGTAGTTGCCATAGCATTTATATCAGTAGCGTCTTATCTTGGCAGTTTCAGATCACCTAGTAAGAGTCTGAATTGTCCTACGTCAATATAGAAGAAAAAAATCTATAACAGCCTTGATTTTTTTAGTAAATAGTATGAGAGAAGTGCGTCATTTATTTAGGGTATACTTTCTTTCTATTGAAACAGATACAGGTCGAAATGTTGGAGAGAGGAGGACTTCAAGATGCATACGTATGCCTGGCTTTGAAGCGACTGCCCGTCTCGCAAACTGCACTAATGCAAGCGGGTTAAATTGTAACAATTATTTGCAGACGCAGTTGTAATGATAAATATTTATTTTAAACAAAAATATATTCTAAAAATGAATAACTAAAAATCAATGCTATATAAATGCCATTCTCTTAACCTCCCATACAATTTTTTATATATCCTCAACAAGATTCTAACAAACATAACCTTATATTAAAAATCCAAAACTACTTTTCCCGAATATTCTATCGGGAAAAGGCGGTTCCGCAAGGCTCACCATTATCCCCACTATTATATAATATATATTGTAGCGACCTTTATAATCCCAATCCTGTATATTTTAATCCTAACTCTTACATCCTGCAATACGCCGACGGCATAGCTTTGAGAAGGTTAGGTTAAAGGATTAAAATATGCAGGATTGGGGTTAAATCTATTTTCTGTATCTTATTTTAGCATGTAGATGTTGTTATCTCTAATAAAAAAAGCAGCTAAAGAGAAAATATTTTTTTATTATTTTTGAAATATTTAATTTAATATCTAATAAATATTTCGCTGGCATTTTGAATAACATACCTAAATCTAAATGGACTTTCTTCGCTCAAAATAATCAGCAAACAATCGCTGCGGGTGAAAACAAAGCGGACGCAAAAAAATATCAGAAAAGGAAACGGAAAATAGAATAATCTCGGAGAGGGCCCAAGGGTTTTCGGTTAAATCTCCAGCTTTAACGACGATGACACCGAAGCCATCTGCGCCGGGGCTCGGAGGGGTGCGGGGGCTGTAATATGCGTCTCGTAACAACCCCCAGGAATTACCCGGCCTTGCCCCTGGTCCGAGTATAATCGTAATAAAGACGTTCCCGGCGGCAGCTCGTGACGGAAGCCCTTTGTACAGACCACGTTAAATAATAATATAAATAAAAAAAAAAAACAGAAAGAAAAAAAAATGGAGATGTAATGTATATGCGGAGGAGGAACAAAGGAGGATTAAAATGAAATTATGATTAATTTTCGTGTTGCTTTATTTTAACTGTGGTCAAGATAAAATGTTAATAGAAAAAGAGTATTTTATTCACTTGGTCACAGTTATTTAAATGAAATTAAATAAAATGATAATAAATTAGTTTATACAGTTGATTGTATTTCTTTTTATTTAAATTAAAATAAAATAAAAATAAATTTTATAATAATTACTTTATTCAATCTATCAACAATAGGTCTTTACCTGTCCTATAATTAATTGACTTTATCTTATTTTGTAATTAAATATTTTATTTAATTCACTATTTACAATGAATATATTATACACCATTGACAATGCATGGATAGTATTTGAAAAATATTTTGCTAATATATTTAGTAAAACTAATAGCATATTCAATAAAAAGAGAAATGTATTAAGTAATTAATTAAGAAAATTTCACTTACTCACCAAAAAATATCTTCTTTACCGTTTAGTATTGAGTTACATGAAGTATAAAATAAAATAAATAATCGTTGTAACATATGAGCAGACTCTTTCAGTAATAAAATAATTTTAGAAAATGTTCACTATTAATTAAGAGGATATGTGATTATTCAGTTATACAAAAAACAATTATAAGAAAAAGCAAAACATCACTTCGCCGCGTCCTTTGTAGTGCTAATTAAACCATTGAAAGTGCGCCGACTTAAAAGCGAAAGCCCTCCTTATTGCGGATAAAAGGGCGAAACTCTACGTAATTAACGATGAAAATGCACACGAGAATCTTTGGCGCGCACAAAGGGAATTACACTACGGACTGTAATTGTTTCTTCGCGAACAATTTTTAATTTAATGAAAACACAAAAATGAATTCATATAAAAGGAAAATGTGCGCTTCACTAGATGTCATATAAGTTTTATTTTTTCTGTGATAATATGGTATCTTATTGAAAATATAAAGACTGAAAGATCTACAATCTATAGCTGATTCGTATTCGATTTCAGAATGTATATATTTTATAAATGATGGTATATAAATATTTTTTTTAAGAACTTTTTTCCTGCTGAGTGCTTTGCATTTTTTAATAAAATGCTGTTAGCAATAACCGCGCGCTAAAGGTAATGTTATTCTAACAAAATGAATATTTAATTTATAATATCCGATGTTAACTGGGTTTGTTTCGCTGTTAGAGATCTTGATGATTTCATTCATGAGCACTATAAATAATGTTCAAAAATATAGAATAAAACATACTTAGGCCCAATTTTACAAACCTCAAGTAACGATACTCTTGATTTTTCATTCGGTTGGCAGGGCTGTCTTATTGATAATCAAATGGAGAGAATCATAGACATCAATTTTTATTCCGCGAATACGTTACTTACGCCTTATTTGCAGATTGTAAAACTGGGTTTAGTAATGATGATGGTTAATGATCGAAACCAGTCTGAAGAAATAATCACATTAAGTGAAATAAACCATTCTGTATTTTTGAACCTTCAAAAATGTTTCACTAAGTGTTAAGTGAGAAATTAATAAAATATACTATAAATAATAGTGGGCTAAATGCACCTCCATGACTCTGCCTATGTCTTAAATATTGAAAATCTTTGGCATTATTTTTTTACCTATATAATCCTTTTAAATTAAAATTTTATTAAATATTCTATAATATCCCAGACACAAAAAAAATGAAAGCAAAAATACGCTTATAGTTTTTTTTTCTTAAAAAATTCTTAACATATCACCGAATACGCCCAGAGTTTTTTCTTTCCTTGCGCACACGTACATGTAAATATTTTTTTCTTTATGAAAGTGAAAATCTGTGCCGCTCCCATTATCATCACCGCCATCATCGTCTCACCTGGAATCCATAAATCTCGAGGGAAAAGCCATTCCGTCTGACGCCGACTTTTCACCCTCACCCCCTTCACTTTCAACCCTTATTAACGCGGGGCGTTCCGCAGACGACTCCCCACCCCTTCTCAGATATTCGGTCTTTAAATAATATTCAAATATTTACGCCTCCGCACCAAAAATAAGGGTGCGGAAAAAATAATAACAGAGAAAACTCGGGGAAAAACAGCAGGGGAGATGCAATAATTTAGCTTTTCAACACCGATATCAGGATATCATCATGGGGGGAAAATCAGGAGAAAAATAAGTTTTTTTTTTCTTCTTGGGTAATATGAAAGGGGGAGAGTAGGGGGGAGTAATGAGAACGTTGAAGGGATTTTCTGTATAATAATAATATTTATATAAAATAATAATGAAAATTAAATAATATACGTTAATATTCGATGACATTTTCTTAAGCCGGTTTAAAAATTATAGGTAATTATAGGTAACTAGTGATCCATACGCTAGATGAATGTTGGTTGAACATTTTATTAAACGAATTTCCTTTCCTATTCTTATAAACAGGACAAGTTCGCTTTCCTTTAGTGGACGAAACTATTCTCGGTTTTCTACCTTGTAGATTCGAATCGTTGACGATGCCACATAAAATTAGGCAAAAGATGGCGCTTGCGTCGTTTTCGATTTATTATTATTTGCTATGTCCTATTTTAATAGTAAAAATTTATTATCTACTTTTCCCTATCATAATCCTGTCAATTCAGTTTTGGCGGGATTATGGAAGGGATGCTATGATGCATTTTTAATATCCCCGTACACCAAAAAAGAAAAAATTCATTGATAAATATAAATTTTTGGCCAATATATTTTACAATATCATTAAAAAATGTTCTTTATATTGGTTGTAGACATTTAATTATTTAAATAAAAGTGGTTATCCTTTCTCCCATTTATTTTTATTGAACTAAATCAAAATAAAATACCTTTTTAACTTTATTTGTATAGCATGATTATTATTTTAAACATTTTTAAACATTATAAAACGAGAGATATTTCCCGATGAAAAATTATATACACATCGCATTTATCGCGCACGTGAAGCAAAAAAAAAATGTGAATGAAACATGAGATCTAGCAGGGGTTGATTTTTTGTTGTTGCTGCTTCTCCTGCTCTCTCGCACGGTTTCTTCGCCGGTAATGCTCGTTGACGGCCAGAGGGCGGCTTTCTGATATTTTTTCATGCGGGGGAGGGGAGTTCAACTGTTGCGTGAATAATGCAAGCCGGCGCTTAGAAATTTATTGGCGACATGATATTATTGATGATGCGCGGCGTTTGCGAGATTCCGCCACCAGCGACTCCTCGCGTTATTTATTCAAGTCCCCGATACCACCCTCCTATATGGATGGATGAAGTTTAAAAAAGCGTGTTTTATATACATTCAGCAACTAGAAGTATAAATTTGACCTATTTTGTCAATGTATGAAAAATTAATGGATTTTTCTTTGATTTTAATATGCTTCTAGAGTAAATGAGAGTCATAAGACACGATTGTTTGTTTTAAACAAATTTAATTTCTCACCGGTTTGGATTATTTGCCTTTATTGTATTTTCATCAGTTTCAACTGAACTTCCAGAATATGATGCATCTTCGAGGTCAATATTTACGGCCCAGTTGAAATTTTTTAATAAAAATTAATTCGATTTAAATTGAATTAATTTGGTTTAATTTAATTTAAATCGTTTTAGTTTAATTTGATTTAATATAATTGATTTGTCGATAGCCTGTTCAAGCAAGCAAGAAAGTAACAAATGTACCATAAAATATTGTAAATATATGTAAAACAAATAACTTTGAATAAAGATATTGTAGTAGTATAATTGATTTAATTTGACTGAGTATAGTTGAATTAATTTAATTGATTTATTTTAACATCTTTAAATTATGTAAGGCAGAGCTGTATTGACGAGGAATAGATCCCGAAACACGTGTCTGCAGATGGCAGTAGCGTTCTTTTTGTTGTTTTTGCATTGGGAATTTTTCTCGGATCAAAATTTATTGCATTATGCAATATTTTATTGATATGCGACAGAAGGTGTACATTATGTAGTTCAATATCCGGCTGGGTATTTGTCAGGGAAGTAGTTGTTTTAATGTGCATTTATTTAACGTACTTACTTAAGTCAAAATGTCACAGAGCTAAATGTGGAAATAATTTATTAATTATTCTTATTTAATTTAAATATTAATTCTTAAAACATAGTCAAAAGAATGTTTACTGAATATAGAAAACCAGAATGTACCAACTCTAAAAGTTTTTTTAACAAAAAAACCTCAAGTGTGAAGTTGGTATTAAAAAAATACAATTATATTGAAAAAAAAAAGAGATTATTGTTCGAACAACCCAACAATAGTTAGAGATATTGCTTTTTGGTGAGGTTTCAACGAATTTCCACAATAAATTAATATAACTCTATCAGATTTTTTTTACAATGCAAATTTCTGTTATATGAACTCGATCATTGGCGAATATTTTATATAATTTGGATCCAAAATACAAGAAGCAAA
Source organism: Philonthus spinipes (assembly GCA_963082785.1). Taxonomy (NCBI): domain Eukaryota; kingdom Metazoa; phylum Arthropoda; class Insecta; order Coleoptera; family Staphylinidae; genus Philonthus; species Philonthus spinipes. The sequence goes on from OY720315.1 coordinate 16,444,675, forward strand.
TTCAGTATTACAAGAGATTTTTATTTAAGTTTCGGTAAACGAACTTTATTGATTTACTTGGATACAACAATGCCTTTCTACAAGAATTAAAAAAAAAACGAAACTATTTGTTTCGTTTATTTTATCCCAAACTCCCCATTCTCACTGTTGAATGCATTATTCATTCCTCGACTATTTCCGCTTTCTAGCGCGCGCGTGGGTTTATATTGTGTCCGTCGGCGAGGCGAATGAAGGGCTGGAAAAATGGTGTCGGGCGTTTGTCCGGCGATGATCCGTAAATCAAAGTCGTGTTTACCGGGGTCTAAGAGGATAATTCATCAAGTGTCCACGGCGAGAATTGTCCGTTCGGATTTTCGTCCGATTGAAAAATGCGACGTGGACTCAATCCGCCGTTTGTTTATAAGACGAATCGCTCCGCGACGTTGATAAAAACATGTACAAAGCGAACGGGAAATGAGAAAATCGCCCCCATCCGAACGAAACTTGATAACTGGGGAATGCTCTTTACAAATTCGGAAAGCTTTTAAAATTCGGAAAATTCAGTTTGTTTTATGTAGACACACAATTGAAATGTTACTACGGTGTGAAATAATGCAGCCGGGAAACATCTGATTTAATAATAGCATGGAGAGACGTGATTTGTGCGAAGTAGCCCCGTCTTGTTGAAACCATATCTCACCATTGAGCTGCTCCAATTTAGGTTGCACGAAGGTCTGTAACATGTGAACATAACGAGTGGATGTCACTGTAACAGCCGTACCATTCTCTTCAAAGAATTATGGTTCCTATACTCCAAATGCAGACATGATGATGTCTGCATTTGGCGATGGCCCAAACTGTCACTCGTTGACTATGCAGAGGACTTTCATGAAGTTTATGAGGGTTTTCTTCTGCCCAATAAAGGTATATTTGTTTATTCACAAAACCCGATAAATGGAAGTAAGCTTCATCAGTGGCCAATAAAATTGCATTTCTCGGCACGTTTAGAAGAATGGCCTGGCACGCTTATATACGTCTTTGAAAGTCACCTTCGTGTATCGCATGAAAAATCTTGTAACGATGGAACTTAAGGTCCAGGTGCAGCATTTGCCTCACACTTCGGTCGGTCAACTGCAAAGTAGCCGCTTGCTTCAAAGCAGAACGACGCGGCGCTGAACGGCTTGTTTTAATTTCTCAATATTCTCAGGTGTTCTAACACTTCTTGGCCTACCAGGAGGTTTATTTTTCAATGTTGAACAAGTTGCGCGAAAAGCAGCTATCCAACGAATAATCGCATTGCAATTTGGCACTGCGTCCAAAGGGCGAAGATTAAAATGCAGTCTGAACGACCTCTGCGTTTTAATAACGGAACCGCCATTTTTAAAATATGTTTCAACAGCGAACACACGATGTTCACCTGACCAAGGCATAATGGATACTGAAACTTCATGAGTTAGCGCACTCACAAAACCCTAATACATTTTTCTACCTCCACTCATATAGGAACAATGGTCGCCGAAAATCCATTCATTTTTTTGCCGGACCCTGTACTAAGTTATGACAAATATCTATTGGAACAACTACTTCCCGAGCAGATGCCCCACCAGATATTGGATTACACCCATATAGGAACAATGGTCGCCGGAAACCAATTCTTTTTTTTTTTGGCGGACCCTGTACTAAGTTACAACAAAATCTGTTGAAACAACTACTTCCCGAACAGATGCCCCACCGGATATTGGATTACACAATAGATATTTGTTTGTTGCATACCAGTACTATTGTACATTGAAACGGTTTGAGTCGAAAATATTTCATGAAAGGAAACTTTAAATAATAATTACAATATCATCTGTAGACACGTGTTTCGGGATTCATACCTCATGAGTACAGCTCTGCCCTATAAGCCCTTAGTTGTTAAATTTAAAATTAGTTTAAAGCAACATCTAATGCAATATCAACAATTGATTAAATAATGAATATATATATATATATATATATATATATATATATATATATATATTAAATAGCAACACTAACCTCCAAATACTATTAGTAAAGGAAGAGATATTCTCCGGTATCAGAATTGATTTAAATAATCAATTTCTGTTGGAGATAAATTTCTACAGCAAATTGGTTATAAATAACCAAATAGGAAAAAGAAGAAAAAAAATATACGTACCGTCTTCACCGGGATCTCAGCTGAAAATGATAGCGCTCGGTGAAGGACGCGTGGAATATGCGGATTTATCAGTTCAGAACAAAAATTATCGACTGAGCGTGCGAAAAATTTAATTTCATTATAATTTAAGTAAGTGCAAATGTGTGAATTATCTTTGTTTTATTTTATTTAAAAGAAATGAAATAATTATTTTTTTCTTATAATTGAAACTACAATTTCTCTATAAATCCCCTATACTAGAAATAAAAAAAAAACAAACAGCCCTACTAATTCCAAGCATCATTAAACTGTTACATAAACTATTCGCGCAATAACACTGAACCCATTATCCGTCCAAAATACACAATTCAAACAGGCTATTCCGCTTAACATAACAATACCCATCGGATTCACATTCATCCGCACTCCAAAAAGCTAACAAAAAAAAAATCGCGCAAAGTAAACTCCATCGTTTCGATTTTTTTTTGCCCGAATCAATTTACGATCGCAATATGCTCGGTTCTTGCATAACAAATGCTCTCCCCTGGGGGTTGTAATGGCGGCGCTGGTTTCTGTATCCATCCTCCCCCTTGTATCGTGCTCCTCGCGTTACTCAATTAGCCGAATTCGGAATTATTATCCGGGTCAGGTACACCGGCCGCAAGATGTTGAATATTTATCAGGTTGCGATTGGATTAGATGCAGTGTGCGGATGCATTAGCTTGATGGGGCCCTTGGGGTCGCGGGGTGGGAGTCTAAACGGCATTTCCTGATTCTGTTTGACTTACACCGATAGATCGATTTATGCGACAAATTGAGTAACTTGTGTATCGCATATATTAGAATCGAATGTTGAATCTACTACGATGACAAAAACAGAATACAGAATATTGCTCAACTGAAATCAACCATAAATATAAATATGGTTGAGCTAAACAAATCGCTATATATTATACATCTAAATTATAATAAAAAAAAACATAAAAAATCAATGCGAATTTCTTAAGGGTGCGGTTTAGTGAAAAAAGAAATAGCTATATAATTATTGACAATAATTAATTCGTGTTAATTGTAGCAAAAGCTATGTAAATTTTAAAATATATTCTTTTATATTCATTGTTGATGACAAAAATAGCCTTATATGTACATATATAATCAGTAAACCCTTTTACCATATGGTTTTAATTATAATTAAAAAATAATCGATGTCACTTAATGTGATCACGTATTTATAAACGATAGGTATTTTTAGAATCACGGTATTCAATTTTTATATTAGATTTATTACATAAAGCACAGTAAATTTGAAAATGTTCAAATTAGTTTATGACTGCATCAAATAACTTCAACGATTATTTCCACTTTAAAATCCTATCGTTTATTTTTTTTTTCTTTTCACATTCGACCGTTCTGTTCACGAGTAGAATTTGTGATCCAACGCGGCGAGTATCACGTCCAAAATCTAAATGAAAACGATAAACCAGTCCATCTTTATGTCAGCAATCCGAATCAAACGTTATCCCATCGTATAACCATTATTTTCCCCAACCGCGCCGCGCGCTTTTTTCCCGCATTTCCTCTTTTACTGCTTTAATTCCATCCCGGAATGCCCGTACCTAATACAATCCCGGGAAAAATTAATTATCACGTGGCATTTTTACTGGCGCGGCCGTGTTTAATTAAACTCGTTATCAATTTTTTTGCGTATATTTGCTTTCGAGTGTAGAAGGGAAAAAATAAAAAAAGATCGTCTGAGCTCACGTGTCCGAAGGCATAATTTAACGTTAGGGGCCAATTACCCGGGGTAATATTTCACCTGTTATTACCGCGAGACGGTCTTATTACCAACCCCCGGCGTAATCTATCATCCGCACCGATAGAGCACTTTATCGCGCCCCCTTGAAAGGGGCTTGTTTTTGCGTAGTTTGTTTTTAATTAAGAGTTTGCGAGGGATTTGATTTAATCGTGTTTACGTTTTAATTAATGAATTTAATAATATATTTTTTGAAATATTAATTCACGGTTAATAATGGCAGTAAGAACTCATTTCCCTCCTCGTAAATCATCACAGTGTCAAATTTCACATATATAATATTTAAAATAATCAAATATATTTATTCACATAATTTAATACTTTTTTAAATTAAATAAAATGATTTGAAAATAATTAAATAATTATTTACTCACTTAGCTCTGTGAGATTTTGACGTTACGTAAGTACTTTAAATGCATATTAAAACAATTACTTTCCGGGCAAATACAACTCCGGACTTTGAATTACATAATGTACAATGTACTGTTGCATATCAATAAAATATTACATCATGCAAACATTTTTTTGATCGTAGAAAACTTCTATGCAAAAAATCAGAAATAATGTAATATGTCATAATATCAATACAATATTGCATCATACAAAAAAAAATGATACGAGAAAAATTCAATATAAAAAACAAAAAAGAACGCGACTTAATATAAGGTCATCTGTAGACACTTGTTTCGGGATCTATCCCTCATCAGTACAGCTCTGCTTTACATAATTTTTATTTTATCTAGTCTTATATAACATCGTTATATGTGCTTTTCTACTTCTCAGTGTGAGGTGATTGTTTGGCCTCTTTTTCGATATATCTTTATGTTTTGTGTGAGTTTTATTGCTTCTTCCCATTTTATTCCTTTTTTTCTCTAGCTCTTCTCTTATTTCGTCTTTCCATTCCTTTCTTGGTCTACCTTTTTGGTTTTTGCCTGGAGTTCTTGATTCGTATATTTTTCTTACGTTTCTTTATTCTCCCATTCTACATATATAACAGTACCATCTCATTTGGCTTTCTTATATTTTTTTGTCTATCGGTTTTGTTTTAAGGTTCTCTCTAATTACTTCGTTTTTTACCCGATCCTTACATAATTTAAAGATGTTAAATTAAATTAATTAAATTAAATCAAGCATATTCAGTCAAATTACTTCTTTTATAAATATTACCACTTCAGAATTCAAACATTGGTAGAAGCTGAAAACCATATATTTTTTAATGAATATTGGTTTTCTCAGCACGGGATCATCTTTTATATTCCTGAATATTTTGCGCTTAAGGTTGCGGTTTAGTGGAAAGAAATATATAGCTATTTCGTAATAATCGTTTGAAAATAGAGCAATTCTTTTGGATTTCATAATATGAATATGTATTTACATTTTTTATCTACCAAGTATAAAGTATCAGTCTAAATAAAAAATAAATCGTTAATTTTCGTGCATTACGTCAATTTACTAGTTTAAGTTAGAAAATAAAATTGTAAGATATAATGAAATTAATAGGTCATGTCTGCTAAGTTATTTGAATGCAGAATTTAGTGAAATCCTTTAAGTTTTCATTGCACAATTTTTTTTGCAAAAATTTAATTTAAAATTTGCTTTAAATTTGATAAATTTTCATTGTTTTTCATAAATATTTTTCACAGAAACTAAACATTAAAATAATTTTTAATTTATCTGATGAAATTCCTGCTTATTTTAAGATTATTTTAATGTATAATACAATATTGTTCATTGATCACAACAACAATCTAACTCAAATTAGTGACTGCCCATATTTGTATAGCTATCTCTTTCTTCTAAACCGCACCATTAAGATTGTAATGGACAACGTATTTCTTATCCCCAGTGATGATACGCTTCTAAAAGGATATATTTTTTGGCGTATGAGAAGCAAATCATAAACGTCAATGGGATGACACATTTTTTTTTCATAAATTAACTCATTCAACCTCTACGTTTGGAGATTGGAACCAATTTACTTATCCACCTTTTTCAACGTTTCAACAAAGTTTACAGTAGATATGAAAATGCATATTAAAATGAAAGAATACTATAGGCATAGATGTTTATCAACGGAAAGGACAAGGTAGAACGAGGAATTATGTACGTTAACAAAACTTGAAATAAGAGAAGCATATGCAGAATTTATTGCAAATCTAGGGGGGGGGGGGTTTAATTAAATCTGATCGATATAATTTATGGATGTATGTGAAACAAGATTCAACAAGAATTGTTGTTTCAATGGAAGTATATTTTTTAAGTACTTACGTTATGTAAGTTAAAAAGTTGCAGTAGTTAAAATAATTAATTATTTATTCAATTGTGTAAATTTTCGCCAAAGAAGAAATCTTTATGGAAATTCCCGAACATACTCAAGAAGTACTTACATTCATAATTATCAAAAAGTTTCAGTCATATTGAAGAAAGCAAAACAGATATTGAGTGAACTGTCTACAAGAAATAAGGTCTGCAAATCAAAAAGGAATTGTATGGCTTAAAACAGGCCGGACGCTGTTGGAATAGACATCTGGAAGTAGAATTACGAAAAATCGGAGCAGATCCATCAAAATGTGATTCCAGCGTTTACATTAGAGGTAAAGGCGATAAGTTGTTTTTAGTTATTGTCTATGTGGATAATCTATTAGTCTTGTCTCGGGTTTTAAGCGAGATTGAGAAATTCGGATGTTGTTTGAAGAAAGAGTTCGAAATTCGTGAACTTGATGAGGTTAAGTAATGTCTTGGAATGGGATTCTACAGAGACCGTCATAGTATCGAAATTTGACAAAGAGGGTATATTCGTGATTTTTTTAAATGATACGCAATATCGGATTGCAAGCCTGTATCAACTCCAATAGATACGAATTCAAAACTTTCCAAAGAAAATACGTGGTTCGAAGAAGATGGTCCAAAGCCGCTTTACAGAGAATTAACTGGTACTCTCATGTATTTGTCAGTGGCAACCGACATTTCTCATACAGCTAGCTTATTGTGCCAATAAAATTATAATTTTGGTAAAAGTCATTGGCATGAGAAGTGGAACAGGTCTCCCCGTTGGAACAAGACTATAATTACGGACATCAAATCCTGGAAGGAGAGGAAGCATGGGGAGGTGAAGCACCATCTTACCCAAATGATGACAGGGCACGGGAGCTTTAGAAAATACTTATATCGAATCAAAAAGAGCGAGAGCACCAGGTACCTACAGTGAAGATAAGACGACGCTATTCGTGTGTGACCGATGGGTGATAGAGGGATGGTGGCTCTGGAGCGGACACTAGTTCCGATAATGCTGCGATCGGAGGAGTTTTGAGAAGCGTTATGTCGCTTTTGCAGGATCGTCCTGAAAAGTAAAGACGCAGAAGATGGAGCCACGGAAAACAGAGCTGCGGAGGATTAAGATACCGTTCCGTACCTAAGGGAATGCCCGATGACGATTCCAGGTACGAATCTTGAGAACAAAGAGCTCAAACACCTGCCCCCTGTGTTTTAGCCGGTTGGTAAACTCCATCACCATTAACCAATCCGAATGTCCCCTTCAAAACTATAAAACTTTTATTGTTGTTTATTGTTTATTAACGGTAAGTCCATTTAAATACATATTGCTTTATACTAACTATACATTAAAAGATAAAGGAGGGTTGCAATATAAGTATAATTATAAAATGCTAATAAATTAAAAGTTATAAATAAGTTAAAATGTAAAATGACAAACATATACAAATACAAATAGAACAAACAATAGATTAGAATCAGAACAAGAAATCACTTTATCTCACGGAGAAGTGACTTAAGTTGTTTTTTGCTGGTGATAGCAAAGTCAATGTTTGCAGAGTTGCAATGTACGGCAACTCTAGCCATGCTTATCTAAAACATTTGTTTTGTATGATGCATATTTTATGCCCTACGAATTTGTTTGGATTTAATTTTGCAAATACCGCGTCATTTATCAAGATTTCGAAAAAAATCCTCCGATAAAACTTTCATTATTTTCGGCGTAGAATTTGAATCTGTAATAAAAAATATGGAAGATATTTGTTGGTGAGTATGTGAAGTTTCTTAATATAATGTAATAATATTTTTTTATTCCTTTCTTCACTTTTTTATTTTTATTACTATATGTACATTTCAAGCACAACGTGCTCTTTTTCAATAGCTTTATGTAAAATTGACAAATAAATAAATAAAATGAAATGAATGCTTGAAATGTACATATAGTGATAAAAATAAAAAAAAAGTGAAGAAAGGAATAAAAAATATTATTATATTGTAAAAAAATATGGATTCCCATTTCAGATTTGAAAGCTATTAACCCCACTGGGGTGACAGTGAACATTTTTTTACAACACCGAAACTATTAAATTTTTGTACGAAACATTTTTTATATTATCCATATTTGACGAGATATTTCACTGGATGAATTAAAATAGGTCACCCTGTATAATTATTTAACATGATTTGTAATTATATTAATTTTATTACTATTGTGTTGTAAATACTATAAACATTTATTTATATTTATTAAAACTCCAACTACTGAAGATGGAAACATAGTTTCCGAAATATATTTAGTTTAATACAAAATAAATATGAGAAAAGACAACCATTTTTATTTAAAAAAAATATTTTATTTATTTATTAAAGCAATAAATATCTGCTTAAAGTATATTTTTGTATCGAAATACCTTTTTCGGTATAAAATGCTGATTGTTTTATTTCAAGCTAATAGGAATTATTTCTTATAAATCTAATATTATAAATCAACATTATAATTTAATAGGTTAAATCTATAATACTCATTCCAAAGTTGTGAGTATTTTTTAAATAAATAATCCAGTGGAAATTACCCGGACTTGTAGCGATAACACTCTGGGTCATCCCCAATTGGAATTTAATGCATCCAGCAAAGCACCGAGCAACTGTATCAGAATTAGCGGAGCTTCCGCCCTCCGATAAAGCGTTTTATTTTCGACCGGACAAAGAGGAATTTATGCAATGAGAAGGGATTTCCTCGGAGGGCCGATCGCGGATTAATTGAATCGGGCACGACTGAGAACCGCAGATAATGCTTTTTTACGTCCTCCCGGGAGGTCATTATTTTTCCTCCGACGCGTCGGCTCGCCTCGGTGAAGTCGTCAGATTGTGGAATTTTATTAAGATTAAAATTACTGTGGAAATTGTAATGTCCCCCCCGGCATGGCCCGGGCATGCGGGGATATCTGGTATTTTCCAATTAAATTTTACGTTATAAAACGGGCGCGGAATGCCCGGATGAAGATCTCAATCTATGAGGGAATTCTTATATAAAGTCAGATTAAAACGCGGTTATATGCTTCTTATTTTTGAATGGCTTCATCAAACCATCCAAAACCAATATTAATTAGATAATCAATATAAGATATCACTGAAACCGAAACTGTTAAAAGTCTCTTGTTTGATACATCAAGATGAAAAACGTTCTTTTCGATTAGTTGACAACACCGTCTGTGTTATAACGGTATCGTTAACGAATCGAAATGATGCAAGCAGATATTTATCTCCATAGCTTAATATAAAATTGTTGCCTCTTAAACTTAATCTCTCTATTTTCAATCTAAGTGTTGATGGCATCCAGGAGATAGCACTATACTCAGGGTGAGCTTTGCCGGAGCATTTTTGAAATTAAATTCTAAACGCCGTTACTTGCCTAGTATTTAATTTGTACTCAAACCTACTTGATGGAACATTTTGAATATAAAATTAAATAATAGAATAAAAATATTTATCCTTTAATTTTATATTCAGAATATACTTTTGTAAATGATTGTACGTTTGTTTATATACAGTATTTTTTATTGATAGACATACAACGTTTTTCTAATACATATCATGTATAACAATTTATAAAATATAAAATGGATCATTTGTCAATCAGCTACCAGATGTCTTTCTGCTAATATATGTTTATTTATATACATAAAGAGAAATAGAAAATAGTATTTATTCACTTGGCCACAGTTATTTAAATAAAATAAATATAAATGATTTGAATATAATTAATGAATTATTTCCATATTTAGCTTTGTGACATTTTGACTTGCGTTACGTAAGTAAGCAAATACTCCTTCGGATATTGAATTACATAATGTACATCTGCCCTTGCAGGTGTCGGCTCGCAAGATGTTTCACAAAAACAATTTTTATAATAATAATTTCAATCTTGCCTGATTGCATAGCTATTGCAAATCATCAAGACCTTCGCTATTATCTCCCTTTGATTATCCACTTAATCTCGCCGAAAGGAATTTGTTAGGCGAGAGGGGCTATAATTGAGTAAAAAGTCCCGATCGTAATATCCTGATAGGGTCTTTATTATTTTCCGCGGCGACCTCCGCGAAAAGAGGCCTCAGGGCTGTGCTGATAATAAGGGTATCCACCACCACCAGCAGCGCGTTAAAGGATATCGTATCACGCCTCCGGCAGCCTCTCGTGGGAAATCAGTAAATACGTCGCGAGCCGCGGCCGTGTTATTATTTTAAGGGCGCCGACGCTCATTTTTTTTGTATTCGGAGCGACGTTTTCACGTAACTACCGTTTGTGTATCCCGATATTTTCGCCTTTTAATCGGGGAAAGTGATCTCCCTATACATGCGCGACACTCTCTTGTGATTATTTTGTGTCGTTTCTTATTTTATTTTATGTACATCCATTAAAATTCAATGGGAACCATGAAATATTTAATGGATATTAATGTTTTTAAAATTTAAATATTCAAAATATGTAAATAACCTGAAAATATAATAAATTAAAGACGACGCAAACGCCACATTTTGCCTAAATTCAAGTGGCATCGTCAACGATTTGAAATTAGGCAAAAGGTGGCACTTGCGTCGTCTTTAATTTATTATGATTAATATCGGATGTATAACCACAACACAATTTCAGCCGCCTTCATCAAGGCGTTGCACATGAAACACACTAGTCTGATGAGGTTCGAAAAACCAAAATGGCCATTACTAGTTATCCATACGCTAGATGAATGGTGGCTGAACATTTCATTAAATGTGAACCTGAAAATAGTCAAGAATTAAAAAAAAAATAAAAAACGTGCATAGCTGTACTGACGAGGGATAGATCCCGAAACACGTGTCTGCAGATGGCCTTATATTATGTAACATTCCTTTTGTTGTTTTTACATTGAACATTTTTCTCGGATCAAAATTTGTTGCATTATGCAATATCTTATTGATGTGCAACAGCAGGTGTACATTATGTAATTCAATATCCGGCGTGGGTATTTGCCCGGGAAGTAGTTGTTTTAATGTACATTTGTTTAACGTACTTACGTAGGTAAGTCAATAGTCACAGAGTTAAATGTGAAAATAATTTATTAATTATTTTAAAATCATTTTTATTTAATATATTTAAATAACTGTGACCAAGTGAATAAATAATACTCTCTTCTACACTTAGAATCCTTTCTTCACTACTGTATTTGTTAGGATTCTAAGTGTGTTTATTCAAGTTATTATCATCTTCACGGAACCCAAAATATGTTCATCAGAGTACTTCCTCCATAAAGTACAAATAGTATGCAACTTTCTATGTTACTTTCATCATTCTCTGTTAGAGAAGCGCGTCAATTCTATTCAAAGCAGGTATTAAACTTGATCAGGTTCCATAACAGTGGCGCGACGTGTCATAAACCACATAAAACAATTGAATCATACAATAAGAGAGATGTAGTTTCATCAAGGTAGTGTAACATGTCATAAAACCTATGAAACAATTTGATAATGTAACAAGAAAGATATTCTAGTCGTATCCTCTTTCTTTTCAAAGATCCGAATTATATCTGCATGTATGTGATTTAACTTCATTGGATGTATTTATATGGAGTTAATTGAAGTATATCACCACGTGATGCATTAATTAAAAATGGAGTTTGGAGCTGCATAATAGAAGTTCCATCGCATCTATGAAAAAAAAAAAAATCAAAGACAATTTTTGATGAAAGATTGCTTTAATGTTTTAAATAATGCAAAAAATCAGATTGATAATAGACATATGTGAATCGTCGTAGAATTAATGAAATTGTAATTAAACCAAGCGCGCCGTTGAATTAGACGAACTGATTGGAGCGCTAATATTTGATTAAAAGGCCCCGAACCACCCCCGAAAACCGCCCGCCGTTCCCCTTCGGCGTCGGGGCATAACCGTCAATAAATCCCCAACACCGCATTTATAAAACAATGCGGCCGGCTCGCGTATTAATTACAACCTGCATTAACGATAGATTTAAATCTACGCGCCATTAATTCACCCCGGAGGGACGTATTAATACTTACGCTCCTCTGTTTCGGTTTAGCCTCCCGGTAAATTATTACGGCGCGGCGTTGCATTTCGTCCGTTAATTAATTTCGTATTTTACGGCGGAAGAATGCGCTTTTCATACGGAGTCAAAGGGATGGGAGTAACGAGATCGTAAAAATTCCGTTTGTACCTGCCGCAGGGAGGACGGGGATGGATGCGGGGGGGTTATTCGCGTGGTCGTTTAAGGGAGGAAATGGGAAAATGGAAATGATGCGCAAATAGGTGGGCGGGGTTGAATCAGGGAATCTCGCTTGTATTACTAAAATTTTAAAATATGCAAACTAGTTTTTTTCCTCTTCTTAGAAATAATGCCTATAATTTTTGACTTTATAGTATTTTTATGTATATTGTGTTTTGCTACTTTACAATTTTTTATACAAAAGATCTTACCTAACATTTTTTATAGCCACTTTAAAACCACTTCAATTACTACTTATATTCTTCATATTATTTTTGTTGTTGCAAATTTATAATTAAAATTTAATAATTCTAAATTTTAATTATAAAAAATTTAACAATGAACTTAAAGTTGATAGTTAAAATATCCATCTATTAAACTCTTATTTACAGCAACTTTAAGTTCATTGTTATAATGTTGATAACTAATTTTAATGTTTTCCTCTTATTTACAAAAGCGATGATATAATCCATAAACTAATTATTCGTATTTCATTTATTATATTAGGTAATAATTAGGTAGGATATGCTTAGAATCGGTCTCAAATGTTCCCTTACGTTAAACATAATTAAACCGCCAGTTTTTGGGAATTCACGGATTCCCCAAAACGGTCGTTTATTGGCGCATTTGTGGAATTCGAGAATTTTTTTTTCGTTATGGTGAAACCGAACATCTGGGATGCACTTGGACGTGTACGAAAATGTACACCCAAATTGCATATTTTCCCCCCCAAACAATTTTTTTGTTATCTGCGACGCATCCTGTAACATGCGCAGCGCAGTTGTAGGGCAAATTTTATCTTTAAAAATATTTCAAAAATTACACTTACTTACGGTCATGAGAATAACAAACACGTATTTTCTAAACTTTAGACTATATAATATCTGTAAATATTGTGTTTGTTGGAGTTAATAGAAGTATTAGTCTTAAAGATATTTTATTTCAATCTCCACATCTATGAACCATCGGTTGGATCTCAGAACATGGAGATCTCAAACAAGCGAACAAACTTACAATACAAGAGGGTTAGAAAATGAAAGCCTTCCGAAAGAAGACCAACTTCTTTCGCAAGGCGTTATAAAATTTTAATAATAAAATAAGCATTTTTTTATTTGGTCAAATTTATTTGAGTAAATATATAATCTGTCCTCTTTTGCATTTCAGCGTTGAGGTTTATTTAAATAATTTAATTTATAAAATATGTGCTATGCCTTTTAATAAAGAAATGACTAATCGCAACAACGAATTTTTGTGGCTAAATTTTAGTTTAGCCAATGAAATATATGAAAACTACCTACTTATTACGTTTATTTAAAAAACAATGCATATATAAATCTAAAATTATACAAATCATCTTATCGTTTCATTTTTCGGTCCGCCCTTCAAAAATCTCGTGATGTATTCCCATTTCTCCCGCTCCAAATATTTCTTTAAGTAAAACTCGAAATTGCCCTGCTTCTCCAAAATCCTGTACAGCCTCTCGGCGTAGCGGCGCGTCTCCAAATTTTTATCCTCCAGGAAAACCGCTAAATTCATAACCAGACGCTTCCGCGTCGCTTCATTCGCGGCACTGTTCAAAACAACATCCGGCCCGGCCATCACAACAGCGCAAATCAACAATCTGATTGAAGCGCACCTGACGAGGGGATTCCGGTGCGAGGGTCCTTTGGAGCAAACCGAGCGCACGCTGTGGAAGATTGGTACGTGGGTTACCATGCTGTCCAGCGCGACGTTTGCGTCGTGCCGGATGAATTTATTCGCGTCGGCTGTTTTTGAAAGTAGCACGAAGACTATGTCGTCGAATTCTGGGCGGCGGGTGTCTTTAACGGTTTCGAAGAGTTGTCCGGAGATCTGGCAGGCTGATCTGCAGACGTGCGAGCGGGGGCTTTTGAGAAGCTCGAGGAGCTTGTGGTTGACGCTCGACATTACCGGCATTAGAAGCTCGACGTCGCAAATTATAGCCAAATCGACGATTTCCGCTAAGCCCTTGAGCGACACGCTCCAGTCGCTTGATTTAACCCTGTTCATTATACCACACAAACCACCTTCTGTTGATAAGAAAAGCGTTGATAAGCTGCTGTTATTCTGCACCGGCATAGCGACTTCTGATTCATTCCGCTTTTCCCCGCGCGGGTAATCCACCACGTACTTCACGCTCGCCGTTTCCGTGGGGTAAATAAAAGAATTACTCCGCTTCGGGCTTTTAGTCCTCTGCTGGTTTTGAAAATCCCGCGCGGGGAACTCATTTTGTTGAACATGCGCGGTGGACGCAACGTGATGCGAATGATTACTATAATCTACATTAACATGTGCATTGGAAGCTGCGGGTAATCCCGCATACTGCTCCCCAAGGGATGGTTTGGTGAAGTGATGCAACCTCCTCCCCCCACCCCCACGCTTTTGGTACTGCGATCTCCTACAAGACGAGTAATTCGACGGCTCAATAAAGCTCTGACTCTTAAAATTCTGCGTAAGGAACTGATTCACTTGACCCCTCTTCTCGTGCTTCGTACTCACTATATTAACAACAATCGGCGCGTTTTGAATCAAATGCCTCTTCTCCTGATGCTTGAAATCAAACCCACCAAGCTCGTTCAACGCAGCTGGATACTTATTCCGATTTTGATTCAGCTTTTCGTGGTTCTTATAATTAAACGCGGCGATTTCCCCAGAAGTGCATTTGTTTCGATTTTGGTTTAGTTTCTCTTGTTGTTCATCCTGCTTCGCCAGCTCGATGATCGTCTTGCTGGTCTGCGTGTAAGTCTCGCGGTTCGCAACGATATCCGGCTTTTTTGTTGTTTTGGACCACTCCTCAGTGCCACCATCTCCGTATTGCAATTCCCTTTTCACGTAAATCGGCGATAACAGCAGTTTCTTTGTTAGGCTGTAGCAATTCGCCGTTGGTGTTTTATCCATCAAATGTCTTGACCCGTGTAAAATACTAAATGTAAATAAATTAATTTCGACTCGATCAGATTTTTTTATTATTTTGACGCGCCTTGTCAATTTTGATTACGTCAAACATCAAATAGGGAATGTTTAAAAAATATTGATTTAAACGATTAATCAATCGAAAAAATGTATTATATGATAAAATATTTAACCACATTTGAAAAACTTGGCTATTAAATTACAGTATACAATTTCTCAAAAAGGACAAAAGGACAATAAATGCATAGAAAGATGTTAAAAATTCAAGACAGTTTTAAATTTTTAAAATTTTTAAAACTGAATAATGAATCCCGATTATTCTGTGCTTGAAACTAGTGATTGTCATAAACAAGTTGTTCGAATATGTTTTTTTTTATATAAATTATTTGGAATATTATTGAAAAATCTTGGACAGCTCGGTAATTGTTAAGTCTGCAGAGTAAAATATGTTAGTCATTGTTTTACATATACAGGCTAAGCATGCAACATTTTTGTTGTAGTGTGCCACTTTCTACGTAGTTCAAAGACCTAATCGAGAAAGCGTAAAATAGAATTTCAGTATTTCGCAAAAAAATCATATATAAGCAGTAACCTATATTTTAATAAGGCTTGTACGAAGAAGTCAATCGTGTACCACAAATATTGATCTAATACTGCGTTTTTGGGCAATGAATACTTATCTCCAAGTATATATTATACATTCCCATTAAGGTTGCGGTTTAGCAGAAAGAGATATCTATACATAAAAGTAAAAATAATCATTAATAAAAAAAGAGTCGGAATCCAGAATT
Organism: Philonthus spinipes; assembly: GCA_963082785.1. Taxonomy (NCBI): domain Eukaryota; kingdom Metazoa; phylum Arthropoda; class Insecta; order Coleoptera; family Staphylinidae; genus Philonthus; species Philonthus spinipes. The sequence goes on from OY720315.1 coordinate 16,460,877, forward strand.
AATAACGTGAATATGTACTTGCATTTTTTACAAGTTAGGTAGAAATATATCGGCCTGATTAAAAAAATAAAAAAATAAAAAGAAAAACAGTCAATTATTACATATCACTCAAATTCACTAGTTCTTGTTAGAATAAAAAATTGAAAGACATAATGAAATTAATGGGTAATTAGTGTAAAGCTTTCCGACTAGTTTTTCGGAGTAAAAATAAAAAATCAGTGAAACAAACCAAGTATTTTAATCAAAGTTTATTAATTAAATATGTTTCACCACGGGTTAAGTGAGAAATTAATTCAAAATATCGTTTGGTTTGTTCAAAAATAAATTATATTGTACAAATTTAATTTTTTCTCCTTGACTTTTATATGCAGTGTTTCATATAAATGTATTTTCTCTTCAATTGTATTTAAATTGTAAAAGGTGTATGCCATAATAAATAAATAAATATTGTGCTGATTAAAAAAATACTAAATTTCTTCTTCTTCTTGCATGAAATGGCCCTTATAATTATTTAAGTTCTTATAAACAATTCTTTGACCTCAAGAATTGTGTCCCTGTTTCATCATAAATATTTGTTTTTAAATCTTTTTTCCTTTCTACCGTTAGGTGTAAGGAGTTCATAAAATCATAAATAAATACAGTCATAAAATGATTAAATCAAAATAAGCTAGCTGGTTTATCGAGTTTATATTGATTTTATTAAAAGAAATATTAGAGTGCATATGAGTTAGGCTAAAAAATGTGTTAATTGAATACAATCCATATAAACTCCATAAATCAGCGAGCTTATTTTGATTCCATCATTTTGCGAAATTTCGCGTATTTAAAATCGGCCGTCGAGTTGCGATTACGCGGGACCTTTGTTGGAATTCGGGCGCGCTTTCGATCCGGATACGGATGTGCGTGCTCGGTGTGAATACATTCGAAACTATTTCCGGTTGATTATCAAACGTTTTGTTTGCGGGTATCGGTGTGGATTTTCCACGATTTCTGCGTGTTAATATCCTCAACTAACACTGTCGGCATTAGCGGGATGAAAAAATACATACCGGCGCGGAGTGGAATTGTATAAAAAAAGTTTGTTTATAAAATGTTTTATAACTGAAAACTTTTCTCTTTTAATTCATTAACGGAGATTTTTTTTCGTTCTATTGAATTTACACTCGAATTTCAAAATTGTTCAATTGTTATGGAAATGAAAATTAATTTAATATACACAGTGCATTCATATTAAAAGGAACAAATTCATTTAATCTGCTGATGATTATTTAAAAAAAAACGCTCGTTCAGGTCGATTAGTATGTTTAAATGCGCATCTTTTTCACTAAAAATTATATATAGGATGTTTCATAAACACACACACACACACACACACACACATATATATCTGCAATTTTACATAATTAAATTTATTTATAATACATATACAGAGAGGTTTTTTTATCAGTATACATTAGGGGAAGTGTATGCCTGCAAAATACACGACTTAAACGCATTGAACCGATTAATGTGTGTATGTTTAGTTGACTATTTGGGATATGTGTGTTCATTTGCGTGTTATAGGCAACTAAACACACATACATTAATGCATTTGATTCGCGTATTTTGCTACCTGCAAACATAAGGGAAATGTATACTAATAAAAAAAGCTCTCTGTATGATAATGATGTTATGAAATGACTATCGATCATACCTCCGATTCAGCCCCATCTTTGTCTTGTTTTTGCTCTTATCATTGTCTACTTACTCGTCATTTAATTTATAATTGTAGCGATTTAACACGAACTAAAAAATATATATTATAAAAACATTTTTTTTAATTTAGTATAACAGAATTTTATATTTAATGACTAAAGTTTTAACGAAATAAAACACTGTTATACAAACTAAATAAAAAAAAGCGTTTAATTATGACCTTATATAATGTATAAAGAAGTAGAACCTTCAGTTATGGATAAATAAAGAAATGACAGCGAACATAATTAATAAAAGTATTCTACTAATTCACTAATTGCAGTAGTAAAAAATAAATAGTTAAATTGATTAACCTCCTTCGCCTCTACTTTACTGATTCTAACTAGAACAGGTAACGAATTCGCCCAATCACTAAGCAAGGAGATTGGAAATTCAGCCTTCCCATTGATGGAAGCTGATGTCGGCTTCAACTATCAGGGAATATACCTCCAAATAGACTTTTCGATCGCGAACAGTCATTATTAATTCAGTAATAAAACTAGTGTTGAAAAAAAAAAACTAAGACTTTCGTTAATCCACCGACACCCAAAGAATGATAATCTCTCGAATTACTTATCAAAATAAATTAATTGTAAATTTTATATATTTATGTTTACAGCAGTTATTAACAGGATGTACTATATTGGATGTATATCCATCAACAGACCTAACTATAAGAATCAATCAATGGTTTAATAAAGATAAAAAAACAGCATATTATTTGTATATGCAAAAAAAAGTTTGTTTGTAAAAGTATTTTTCGATCAAATAAATAGCAGATTTTTTGTAGAATCCTTCTACTACAATATTGATATTAAAAGAAATCATCGCTATACTTCAGATGATTTCTTTCTGTAGGAGGAAGATACTAAAAAAAGACAATTATTTAATTAATCGAAAAGTACTCTTACAAACAAACCTCCTTTTGCATACACTAATAATATATTGTTAATCTTCGCTGTGTTGGCTGTGGAGACTTTAATTATTTAAATAAAATAAGTATTCAGCAGGAGAAAGACTAAAATTGTAGTCTTTCTCCTGCTGAAATATATATATATATATATATATATATATATATATATATATATATGTTATAACGTAGATTTTCGCGGGCGTAACATGTTGACGCATTTATTCGGGTTTGTTCCCGCGTGTTTTCTTGGAACTGGTCCATTAAATTTTCTGATCGACGTTTCGATGACGTCGCAGTCATCTTCGTCAGGAGTAAACTATTAGATTATATTGCTCTAGCAACCACTTGTTAGATTTTTACGCATTGTAACTAGATGTTCGTGTTTCTTGTTTGGTTACAATGCGTAAAAATCTAACAAGTGGTTGCTAGAGCAATATAATCTAATAGTTTACTCCTGACGAAGATGACTGCGACGTCATCGAAACGTCGATCAGAAAATTTAATGGACCAGTTCCAAGAAAACACGCGGGAACAAACCCGAATAAATGCGTCAACATATATATATATATATATATATATTTATTAAAAAATATATTGTTAGATTAGAAAATCGAGAGATTCATTTCCTTATTCTATGGGTACGAGTGGAAGCGGTAATGATTTTTTTTTCATGAACTAAATGGAGCAATTAAATCAGCATAAAATGGAATCGTATCATTACCATATAGCCCCAGTACCACTAGAAGTAAGGCGTAGCATTTTTTTAAATTAATATATATCTGCGTTAAATTAGATTTTTTTAGTTAATTATATTTTAGTGTTTCCAACTAAATACATTAAATATTCAAAATCAATAGTTTTCAATTCCATACCGAATTAAAATTAACATAAACACAATGAGAACAATTTCGCATACCGCGCTCCAACAGAAATAAACCAAACAAACCGGCGGACGTGTCAACATTAAAATACAGCTGCAAATATAATAAATTTTGAAAACAAACGTCGAATTATGTCGGAATCAAATCGCGCGCATATATTCCCCGTTAAAATATAATAAATACCGCGCTAATGCCGCGAACGGAAAATCAACAAATACGAGGGGTTGGAAATTCGCAATTTACAATCGCTGATATTTATTTTGGCCCGTTTCGACTGCGGCGAATTAGTTTTTAATTGTTTTTGAAATTTATCACGGGGGACGGGATGGTTAATTACCAGAGAGCGATTTGTTTAAATTGTTTTGTATGTATTTCGAATCGCATGAGCGACGCGAAACAAATATTTCATAAATGTAGGAAAGATGGCGTGTGAAATAATTGTATTTTGTTTAAATAATATTCACGTCTAATATTTTATTAGAAATTCTTATTACAACAAGTAATTATTTTAGTATTTGAATATTGGTAGTTCATATTGTAATAATAAATATGAATAAATAATAAAAAAAATCTACCAATAATATAAATAAAAACAAAGCCAGAGAATTTGAAATTAAATTTTTAATTTTCCTGAAAATACCCTGATAACTCGAAATTAGTTCAATTCAATTCATTTATTTACGGTAAATCACCTTTATACAGAAGAATAACAATATTCAAAATGTTTAGATAAATATCTAACCAAAATATCGTATGACTGTAAATCAAATTGAGAAATTTCAGTTGAGAAATTTAAATTAATATGTGCTTTTTGTTATTTTATTGCTAGTTTTTTATTATTATATTTATTATTCTTATTATCTTTAAAGTATTTATACAAATAATTGTGTCCTCGTAATAATTAACAATTAATGGCCAATGTATTTCATCATTTTTTAAAGCCATTTATAATGAAATACAAAATACTGGGACCAAATTGTTTCTTCGTGGAACTTCCATTATATCTAAAGTATGTTTTACAAGAATACTGTCCTTACACTGAATATAATTAAATATGCAGATAATTAGGGAAAATGTTAAGTTTAACCTGTACGTTTTTAATTAATTTCACATACTACAAATGCTGTTAGACTGTGAAAATAGTAAAACCGTACACGTTAAACTTAACATTTTGCATACGGAATAGCCTCGAATGTCTGCTTATTTTATCACACACATAATTAGCGTAAGGTTATTTTTTAAACAGTATCAAGCTTCTTAATAACTTTACGAAAATTATGGCAACATATTTCACAATGTGCAGATGAGACACTCATTTTTGAGATCATAATTTGAGATTATAATTTTAAAAGGAAAAATTGCGTAAATGAGCAAATGAAAAGCGAATTAAATTATATTAAAAAAAAATCGAGAAGAATTAAGTTATTAAACATTATTCAGTTTCTTCTCGATGTTTCTCCATTATATAAAATGATACGGAATTATCATGAAATCCAATGTTTTGTCGACATTATTACACCCTGTATAAAACAATTTATGTTTGACATTAGCGAATGTGTATTCTGAATTCATTATATACCTGCACTCACACTGTACAACTATATTTAGTTTAGTTTATACATACATATTTCTCTGTAATTAGGCTCTGCTTGTTGAGAAATAAATTATTATTATTATTGTTATGTTTTTTTATTTAGACTTATAAATATGTATAACGTACGGATAATTTAAAAGTAACAAAGAGAGTTACTTACTTTCTCTTTAAATCAAATAATTGTTACTAGCTTAGGTCAAAATTTTAACTGAGGTAGAATATAAATGTTAATATATGTTATATGCATAGAAATACCCGGCTAGGTATTGCAGGCCCTTTATATATATATATATATATATATATATTGTATTGTAGTGGCTGTGCCGCTTCTTTTGTGGTACAGAGGAAATAATTTATTAATTATTTTCAATTTCTTTATTTTAATTTAATTCATAAATGAAAAGCATAAAAATGAATCATAATTGTGGCTTGTATGCTTAAACCACAATTGAAAAGTCGGGCCTTATAGTCTTCTAGAACTTAAAAGGTCTTTATTTTCCCTTCAGTGATTCATTACTTGAATAAAGAATGCAAACGTAAAATATTTCATCAAGTACCAAATGATAAAATAAATCCAAAATATCATTCATTATTATTTTCCCGCTTCGTTGAATATAAAGTTCGAAGATAACGCCCGCCTAATATATAAATTATATTATATATAACACTAAAGCGTTATTAAGCTTGAACTTAAATAATATTTCAGCGTGGCAGGGATGCATTAATTATATCGGGAAATGAATGGGCCAAAGGTCTAAGCCGCGAAGAAAAATTATGACTCGTCGGGGCGTTTGCGTTCCGCCAGTTAAATAACGCTCACTTTTATCGGGAGTTGTAAATTTCGCCGTTTTTTCTCAGTAATGGTGTTTATATTATTAATCATGTTTTATATCGCGGAACGTGAACGCGGAATCAAAACTGAAATGGTCATAATTTATTTTATTTTTAATAAAAATAAAATAAATGTAGATGTGTGAATTTTGTATTAAAAATTAAAAAAAAAATATATATTACTTCCTTTACTACTTAATCGTTTATATCGTATTGCATTTATTTGTCTATATTAAATTTTGTGTTACTTGAAACAAATATAAAGAATAGAAAAAAAGGAATATTACAGTAGCTAAAGAAGGAATAATTTGGGTAATAAATTTATTATTATTATTATTTCTTCCCCTAAAATTATATTACTCACAAAAATGCATTATTTTTTTAATTATTACAATTTATATATTTACATTTTGTAAGATATACAATAATTGAATCACTCGATCTAATCCCCTAATAAACATTTTATTCGGTCGTCCGTGCTCGAGCATAAATAAAGATTGGATATTTTCATCTGGGCACTTTCCTTATTTTTTTTTACGCCGGTCGTCGTGATATTGGGAGGGGGCGGACGAGGTTGATGATTCGGCCCCCGATTTTGACACATTCCCCGAGATTGGGTCACGGTTATCGCGACGGGCATCATCTTTTCCCCGCGAGCGCATAAAGGACACTTGAAATTTTATCGCGAAATTCATCCCGCGCTGAGTTTGTTCACCCTCGACGCTTCCGGTTTGTTTTTCGCGTTTTTGATACTCTCTCGTTATTTTTTTTTTTCGCTGTTTATGTAGAAAGGAGAGAGGAAAACGAGTTTTTTTGTGTGTGTGTAAAGAAAAAAGAAGCGGTGGTCGCGATCTTGATTAAAGAAAGATTTTTTCTTGTCGTTGTTGTTGTCGTCGAGAAATCTTTTTATCAGAAAGAATGGCATTTTATTATAAAGGAATGTATGATATTTTAGATTTAAATGTATTCAGCTAAAGGAAAAACTAGCAGATTTACCAGTATTTGATACTTGACGTGTGAGTTCACATTTTTTTTTTAATTTTCGTACCAGAAGATTATAGATACAATCAGAAAAAAATCAAAATAAAAAAAAAAACATAAAGAGTTTTCTATAAAAATTTATAATACTCTGAATAAAAATATTCAAGTGTTAAAATACACATGATCTAAACTTTTGGATAATTCTGCTTATAGTAATGAATACAGGAAGTACCTCGATACCAATAGCCCAAGATAAGAATCACCACCAATGTTTAAATATTAATTAATTACATGAGCAGAAATTGTTAAATAAAATTCTCGTCGTTTTATTTAATTTAATTAATTAAATAGTTTCCACGTCGAGTTGGCAGAAGATTATAGAACGCAGGGCAAATACGTGCTTTTAATGCTCAGATATTATTATCACACACAGAAAATATCCCAACATTGTTATTAAACAATAAAACCTATAATTTAAAATGCGTAACAATAAGAAGCGTTGCTCAACTACAAACTGAATCACTTTGCTGCATGTCGAATGTAATGAACGAATTAAGCGTACGCTATTTCGTTCCATCTATATTTAAGTTAAAATACATGATGTCACCTTGGAATTATTTATTATCTTCGTTATGGAGCTTCGCATAATGTTAATCCGCGAATTGTCATTGAAACAAGCGTTAATAAAATGGGTAATATTTAATTAATTGTGATGTATGTATATTATTAAATTTAGGCAACCCAATGTGCAGTGAATGACAACATACAATCTCGGGTTTCATAAGTATACAGTGTGATATTATTTTGCTAAAAAAAATAAATCCTATATTTTTCTCAGTCGAATTAAAAAAAAACGAGGATGAAAGTCAAGTATTCATATATTTTTCATTAATTTTTATTTTAAATGCATTTTAGTCAAACGGTAGGTAAAATAGTTGAATAAAAAAATGTATTTCAGTTCGTTTATTGCGGTTGAGTTTATAGCTGTACGACTTCGCCCATAACAATGAGGCCCAGCTGTAAACTCCACGAACTTGCTGAGGGTCATAAACGTATTGAGTGTACCCTAGTTCAACTATTTCCTCCGTTCTCTGGTTATAATATATGATACCACCATGGTTGTGTATAAAATTGATGAAGGAGCTTCGCATGAAATGAATCTATTTACTGCTGATTAACTAAAACAGAAGTAAAAGAGAGTAAATGAGCAATATTGAATTAATAATAATGTTAGCTTTAATATAATTAATGGTTTTAATATTTAGACATTGGTAGTGCATATTGTATGAAATAAATATGAATAAATTATTAAAAATCAACTAATAAAACACAGATTAGATTGAATAACTTTAAATTCTCGACTAGTTTCGGGTTATTAGCCAATTTTTTGAAAATGAATTCAATTTTTTTGAAAATGGGCTAATATTATATATATATTAGCCCATTTTCTTGAAAATGGGCTAATAACCCGAAACTAGTCGAGAATTTAAAGTTATTCAATGTAATCTGTGTTTTATTGGTTGATTTTTAATAATTTATTCATATTTATTTCATACAATAATGTTAGCATTTTTGATAAATATAATACAGTGAATGACAAAATGATATCTCGAAATTACATAAGTAAGTTAGTCACTAGAGAAGTATTTTCCAAATTATGGATCGCGACCCACCAGTAGATCATGAGCAAATATTGAGTAAACTCTCGCCACTGCATACATGAATTAAAAATAATGACACTTTTTTTAATTTCAATTAGAATATTGAGCAGAATAAAAAATAATAACTCTTATATATTTGATTTGGTTGGCGTTAACTTTGTGGTACATCTTGATAAAATAATATTAAAACACTTAACTTTGTTTTACTAATAAAAGTGGTAAAACAAAGTTAAGTATTTTAATATTATAATAACTCTTATATTTTTTTTATTTCAATTAGATCAAATAAGACCGTATTAAGTAGTTCCACGAATTGTCACTCGGTAATCTGAGAATTACCAATGTTTATTATATCTTTTCTCTAAGGCAGTTAAGACACCTCTTAACTCAAAAATTGTTTGTTAGATGGATCGTAGCCTAGTCAAGTTTGGGAACCCCTGCCCTGTGTTTGCCTACACAAAGCCTCTTTTATTTTTTGTTTTTTTTTTTAAAAGAAATTTGTATATAAATATTAAAGTTTTAATAGAATATTTATATTATATTAATATTAAAGTTTTAAATTTTATCACTTACCAATTGTTGTAATGAGCGTGAGTGAGTATAAGAAAGACGAGCTGAAGCTCCACCTGTGCATCTGCTGGTGGTAGAAAAATGTTCCCTCTCCTCCGCTTACATAACTCCCACCACCAGTCCTGAGAGCCTTAAATAGCGACTCCTGGAACTCCATCACTTCCTCGGCGGCTAAACGCGTCCAATTCTCCCTGTATAAAATATTCAAATTCTCCGTGATGCTCCACAACCGATCCACCGTCTGCGTCCTTAACTCCCCCACGATGCTGTTATCCCGCTGTTTCGGATTAGATTTCGACGCGGCCACAGCTGTATCGTGGTGAAACCCGCCCTCTAAAGCCATAAAAATAAACGCGCCCAAAATCGTGTACCCCAAAACCAAACAGCAAACCGCCGTCGTCGCCAAAACCGACGTCGACGACCTCCTCGGGCATGTGTAGCAACAACACAGGAAACTCTCCCGCTGCTGGTAACTGTCTTTATGATCGTAGCAGCACTTTTTCGGGGCCGGACTCCCCGGCGGGGACACCCGGCGCAGATAGGGGGAGTGCGGCGGGAACGTCGGGTACGGCGGCGTTGTCGGCGACATCCCCGGACGGCTGTCACGTAGCATCGTCGTCGTTCGAATGTCCCGGACGTGATCCTCTACTTCACCATCCTGACTCCTTCAAGTTTGCGACCGTATCTGAAACAAAGTGCACGGGGGAGTTCAGTTAATTGTCGAAAGTTCGGTGCGAGTTTACATTTAAATTCAAATACTGGCGAGGGCCGATGTGAGTTTAGTTTCACGAAACGGCGTAATGTACGCAATCTGCAACGCTTTAATAGTTCGCGTTATTGCAGATGAAATCATAACTTGAGAACTTAAATTTATAAAATTCGAAAAACAATTTACATTAATATTTACAGAGCATTTTTTATTGAAATATAGTTAGAAAAGAGTAAACAAAAGTTTTGCCCATAAAAGCAAATATTAGGCTTGGATGTATTTTGATCAACGACATTTATTGATTGAAACTTAATTTAGCTGTTTAATTCGATAGTTTCGACAGTTCGATATAAAATATAAAAAATTTCTGTTTAGTATCATTGAATTATTCACTGCATACTGACGCTAATCATGGAGCACACAAAATTGCATTTTTGACATTAATTGCTGTTTTTGCTTGATTTGAAGAAATCTTATGCCGAAACCCATAAAATACTTTCAGAAACGTATGCTGATGCTGCTCCGTCATATCCCAATTGTCGGATTTTATTTCAAAGATTTAAAAGTGATGAGTCAAAATCACCACTATTAAAACTTGTCATTGATAAAGAACAGCCTGGAGGACCAACACAGTTGGAAGACAGACTTAATGGATGAAAACCTAGCCCAAACTCTCAAAGAACTTTTAGACAGCTTAGAAGATTATGAATCAATTGTTTTTAGACGTTTATTTGCAAATAAAAGATGAACATGAAAGGCTACCACATGGATTGATTGAAAATGCTATTTCTAACCTATTCAACATCGCGGTTTAATTGCTGACTACCAGCAAAAAAGGACTAGTTTTCTGTACCGTATTGATACTGACTATAAAAATTGAATCTACTACGACAATTCCAAGTGCAAAAAGTCCAGGGTTTGTCCAGAAGGGGTGGATGAATAAACATATTCATGACTATAAAGCCTTGTTATGCATATGGTGGTATCAGCAAGGTGTAGTATATTACAAGCTGCTAAAACTTAATGAAACTGCTACTGCAGATATTTGCCGATGCCAATTGAACAAATTGCAATAAAGAGTAACAGACGGAAAGTCATCATATTGCATGACAAAGTTCGGCAACATGTTACAAGAGTTGTGAAGATTGTACTGCTGCAGCTCGAATGGGAAGTTCTGCCGAATTCAGCGTAATCAGATCAACGCAGCAGGGCTGCCGTATGCCATGGTCTCGAAATGCTGAAGAAGTGCGAAAATGGATAGATAATTGAATCGCTGCTAAACCAACATCGTTCTTTCGACACGGCATGGTCACGTTACAAGAAAGATCGGTAAAAGTTGTAGAAAATAACGGAAAAAATTAATGATGGGCAAGATCGATCAAAAAAGATCGTCTGGTCGATCCTTGCAAGTGATCGAGCCGCTCGATCTTCTAGATAGGATATATCAGATAAAGCGGTATGAAATGATCGAGCCGCATGATCTTTTTGATCGGCTCGACCACTTCCATCCACTTGCAAGGATCCACCAGTCACTAAGTCTACTAAGCTGTCTAAAAGTTCTTTGAGATCTTTTTTGATCGGCTCGACCATTTCAGACAGCTTGATCGGATCTATCCTTTTGATGGCTCGATTACTTCGGAGTGGATTGATCATGTTGTGTGGCTCGGCTCGAGCAATGATCCTTTCGAGCGGATCGATCGGCCTAGTTAACATATAACTGAATATCTTAAAGAAAGTTATTATGTTTCATACAACGTGAAACAGCTTTTATTAATGTAAAAAACGTACATGTTATTTGTAGTAATGGGCAAGATCGATCCTGACAAGTCGGATGCGGAAAAAATATGAAATATGAAAATCTCGAAGACAAAGTCAGACAGCCTTTATTATGATCAAAAACGTATATGTTATTTGTACTAATGGGCAAGATCGATCCTGACAAGTCTGATGCGGCAAAAATCTGAAAAAAAAATCTCGAAGACAAATCAGACAGCCTTTATTATGATCAAAAAGGTACATGTTATTTATACTAATGGGCAAGATCGATTCTGGTAAGTCTGATCCGGCAAAAATCTGAAAAAAATAATCTCGAAAACCCTTGTTTATTCTACTGAGAACATCGACTGTTTAATTTATAGAAAATAATTATTTTAAATTATTTCTAGCTGATATTCTATTTATTTTTAGTTATTAATTAATTGATTTGTATTTTTTTTCTTTCTGATATTTGTCCTTTTATGGTATATCTGTTGGACAATAAAGATTATTATTATTATTATTTCTTTCATAGTATAGCCTTACGATTTTTTAATATCGATGATTTTTGCTCTCTCAAAAAATATGACAAAAAAAATCCAAACATACCTGATGATAATAGAAATAAAGTGGGCAAGTAATTTTCAACCATTTCAGATGCGTTTGCGGTTGGATCAGGATTACACAATTCGCTGAAGATATAAACAATCGCGGATTTCAGCCTTGCATTCCCAAAGAATATACCTATATATTCATTATAACCCAATGTTTCTGAATCGTTTGTGGACGATAGAAAAAAATGAAAATTCACAATAATTTTTTGTACTTTTTTCAAAAGTAAACTTTGAGAGTCGATTGACGGTAAACTATTTCATTGATGAAGCTTAAATTCTCACAGTTTATTCCTTCATTCTTAATCGTATAATATCAAATTGTACACAGAGTTAAATGTAGAAATAATTTATAAATTATTTTCAAAACATTTTTATTTAATTAAAAGGTAAATAATTAAAATCACTTGGTTTACATTATTTACATTTCAATATTCAAAATGTTTTACCAAGTGACAAAGTTATTCAAGATTTTTTTTAATATCTTAGTCCAGTCAATACGTTGTTCGACACTATCAAATAATGAGCCTTTGAATCTATCTGGCCATTACATTTCGACTCTTTTCCTGATGCCTTCTCAAACTTCAACAAATTTGAGAAGGAAAACCGAAACTTTCCTAATTAGCAAACTCCCATCATCGCAGTCGATCAAACTCCTCCAATCTACAAAAAATAAAGACACCAAAGAAAAATAGGTGATACAGTCGACCAGGAAGTGCGATGATAATTTTCACACTCGGGGTCTCGGAGGAAAAATTGCAACACATTTATCCCGACCGTCGAGAGTGCAGCTTCACCGGCAGATTCACCCTTGACACAGTTGAGTTTGATTAAAGCCGGGAGGGGTAGGTAGGTGGCGGAGCAACGGGCGAGGAGGAACGGCGAGAGGGCGAATCCGCATTTAATTCAGACCGTCCATACTCGGGGGAAATTACCCATTCTAATTTCAACGGCCCAATTTGTTTAATATAAATATGCATGCTGGGGCATGAACTATCCCATCCTATCCCGGCTCGTTGCTTTTCATAATTATCACGTGTACGGCTGGAGAGGAGGAGGGAGGAGCAGAATGCGCGAAAGAAGGCAATTATTCGAACACACAAAGGAGTAATAATTAATAATTAATTATTGTGTATATATGAAGAGATCCTGGATTTCACATTATTATACCTCATTTCATAAGCAAGCGGAATAAATCAAATTTTAGCTGCGAAAATACATCGTTGTTGCCGATTTTAAACACGCCATATTTTCATAAATTAATGAATGATCCATCATGGTACTTTCCCTGGTGAATTCGGTCAAATGTGTTTTTTAAATGAAAATTTAATAGCAATTAAACAGTTATAAAATGCAAATATATACAAACAATTTTCACGCTGCGTCGTCTTTAATTTATTACAAACATTTTTATTCAGACAATATGACAACATAATTTTACAAAATTTATTATAACAATATGTACAATTGTGTTAGTAGTTTGTCATGGGCTATCGACCTTTCTTTCTACCCAAATGTAAATATTATTATATTTTTTTTATTATTTCTTAATTTAGAAAGCCTTTGCAAATTTTACCACACTATATAAAATTTTTAGAATATTTTTGTAGTCATAATTCACGAAATGATTTGAAAGTAATAAATTATTTCCACATTTAGCTCTGCGATATTTTGACTTACATTACTATTTTCTATTGTTACGCAGTTGAATAAAATGAGGGATATTTTTACATTCAACCTCCTATAGGTTGTAAAAGACAAACATTTAATTTATTTAGAAAATAAGAAAACGTCTACACATTTATGTTTTTAAATAAATACATTAACTAATTAATCACTCCAATTAGATTAAAACAGTCTGTTTATTTCTTCTACTTTATTTATTCCTATTTTTGTTTCGCTTACTTTTTTTGGCGCTCATTACAGAGAAATTTCCAGTTGAGGAATTAATCAGGTAAATGCATCTTTGTCCGATTCAGTTCCCGCGCGGAAGGCAGGAAGGGAGGAAGAAAAGGCGTATCCTTAGCGATGGTTTATCGATTCATTCCTGGAACGTCTGAACTAAATGCGGATTGTGTACAATTTTGCAAGGCTTATTTTTTTATTTTCATTTTTTTAGTTACCATTATGCACGGCAAAAGCCGGAGAGCGTTCTCTTCGGGAATCTTTTTATTCAATTATTGTAGCTTGTGCATTGTTTTAAATAATGAAATAATTACGTTTTTAAATAGGATACAAATTAAGCTGAATTAAATAGAAATTTGCATAGATACAGCCAAAGAAGCGCTAGAAAGTTCCTGTATCTATGCGTATTTCTATTTATTTCAGCTTAATTTGATATTACAACTTTCAAAATTGTATTTTTGTATTTAAATTGTCGAAATTCTATTTAAGAGGGGGGTTAGGCCATCAATATTCTGTATGTAATAATAATTTATAATTTTAAAACACAAGTATAAATAAAAATTCTGTCTGCACAATTTTCTATTATAATTCTCACCATTGACAAGAATGAATGAAAAATACAACAAATGGGAATGATAAATTTATTGGAATAATTTTCCATATACCAAATATCAATTTAAATATTGTTCAATACTGTATGTCATCTAGAAATGATAAAATAATTCAAACGATTTTGTGGCATCTTGAATATATATAGCCATATAATCATTCTTATTTCTATATTAGGACCTGTAGAACACAGAATTAACAATAAAATTAAGTCATCTTCTTTATGCTGACTGTTGGTTGTAGAAACTTAAAATATTTAAATAAAAATGTAATCTTCTTTATGCTGGTTGTTGGTTATGGAGACTTTAATTATTTAAATCAAAATAGTTGTCCTTTCTTCTACTTAAATATATTTCGGAAACTATGTCTACATCTTCAGTAGTGAAGTTTAAATTAATAATACGTTGTTATAGTATTCTCAATGCAATAGTGATAATATTAAAATATTTAAAAATAATGTCTATAAACTAATGTAAATACAATTATAAAAAAACGTACTAAAATTGATATATCTACCCATATATTTATACATATACAATATATAAAAAAACAATAACTATAATACAGAACATCGTTTGTTTTTTTTGTTTCGTTTGAGAAAATAAATTATACACAAGCTTTAAAAAAATACATATATATTAAAAAATAAAATTGCCTTTTCTTTTTGAATGAAAATACAACCGTTAAGGAAAACATTTCAATACGTTGCGTACACGGAAAGATATACATGTACATGATGAAGTAATAAGATCTAACAGGGGGTTATTTAAGCAATTGGTATCAAAATTTAAAAGGTTATCAATGTGTTTATCATTTCAATAGACTACAACATATTTAAGTATGATTCACGTGCAAATTTAAGAAGGTTAACATTTTCAATCGAAAATGTATGTCCTGTATTTATTGAATGAAAATCTACAGCAGATTTTTTAGAATTAAAGTTTCTAATATGGTAAGAATGTTTTTTAAATCTAGTTAAAACATTTCTAGTAGTTTGACATATGTATAATTTTGTACAATTGCTACATTTTATTGAATAAAATTTTCGAATGGATTATTTTTCAAAAAGGTGTTACCTAATAAAATTTTTAATTGCAGGAATTAATTGAATTTTTTAAAAATATTATTTAATTTCAAATTTAGACATGGTTTATATAAAAATTTTGCATAATTTTTATTAGAATTTTATTCATAAAGTGGTGTTAAAGTTGTCGTATTTTTGATTAAACATTTGTTTTTGAATTTATTAATTATTTTTGATTAAAAATATAATTTCCTTGCTATAATATAGCAAAATATTAATTTAATTTCTGATTTTCTATTTCCTTCGGTAATTGCATAAAAAATGGCTCGATGAATCATTATAAGCTAATTTATGCTTATAATGTGTGTTAGAATCTGAATTAATGTAATTAAAAGTGTGGGTTGGTTTTCTATATATATTAAATTATAATTTTGAATAATTTATAATAATTAAAAGATCTAAGAAGGGTAATTTTCCATGCATTTCAAGTTCGTACGAAAAATCGATATTCTTATTAATTTCGTGAATAAATTGTTTAATTTTAAAATTTTCGTTAATTATAGCGAATATTTCTTGCTGAAATAAGCATCCAATTAAATCGCTTAATTCTCAGTCACGTGTGCAAAAATAAGCAATCAACATAAACTTACACTGAAATCACCTTATGGGAGCTTATCGCTATGATGTTGCTAAGCAATAAAAACACGTGTAGTAATCGTTATATAGAAATGTCACTCACGTTCACAGTTTGGCAATAAAAATAGTAATTCCATCCATTGATAATAATAATTGTATTTTCAATAAGTAATGTTAAATAAATAATTTACTTGCATGAAATGTTCGTACCGAATATCCCTCAGACTCAATGTCTCTAAATACAGGCGGAGGGTTGTTACTTAAAAGCAACGTGCTTTCGATAACTTATTAAATTATTTCGCATTATCCATGTCCTTGGGATATTACAACTGAAAATATCGTCGATGTACCTCCTGTACCATATTCTTGGGAAATTAGCTATTTTTTATTTCGCTAAATTTCCTAATTGTTCATAAATAAATTTTCTAAAAAAGGAGACAAATGATTTCCCATTAAATTCGAAAGTGTTACATCCCATAACTACTAAATACTAAAGTTTCATCAATTGGTATACTTGGAAATAGTGATTAAACGTCAAAAGAAATATTTTTTTCTTCAAAATTGAAAGTGACTTTTGAAAGTTTATTAATTAAATCGAAAGAAATTTTAATTGAAAAATCATTTGTAATTTTGAAATTCTTTAACTAAGAATTTAGCAATTTTATATATATTTTATATTTGAAACTATTGACCTGGTTTATGAATTTTTGGCAAACCATATAATTTTGGAAGCCTCGAATTATTGACTTTGACTTTGTTAATTAATTTTTCATCAATAAAACATGTTTAAGTCTTCATAAAATCATTAATTTCTCCCACTTATTTTTTATTGAATTAGATATATAGTGAACGTCAAAAGAAATATTTTTTTCATCAGAATTTCAAGTGACTTTTGAAAGTTTATTTAATAAATCGAAAGAACTTTTAATTGAAAAATCATTTGTAATTTTAAAAATTTGTAATTCTTTAACTAAAAATTTAGCAATTTTGTATGTTGTTGAATTAATATTTGAAACTATTGACCTGAATGTATTACCTGGTTTATGAATTATTGGCAAACCATACAATTTTGGAGGCCTTGGATTATTGACTTTGATTTTGTTAATTAATTTTTCATCAATCAAACATGTTGAAGTCTTCAAAAAATCATTAATTTCTCCTACTTATTTTTTTCTTGTATTAAACTAGATATATTTCGGAAACTATATTTTCATCTTCAGTCAACGTCAAAAGAAATAACTTTTTCTTCAGAATTTCAAGTGACTTTTAAAAGTTTATTTAATAAATCGAAAGAACTTTTAATTGAAAAATCATTTGTAATTTTAAAAATTTGTAATTCTTTAACTAAAAATTTAGCAATTTTGTATGTTGTTGAATTAATATTTGAAACTATTGACCTGAATGTATTACCTGGTTTATGAATTATTGGCAAACCATACAATTTTGGAGGCCTTGGATTATTGACTTTGATTTTGTTAATTAATTTTTCATCAATCAAACATGTTGAAGTCTTCAAAAAATCATTAATTTCTCCTACTTATTTTTTTCTTGTATTAAACTAGATATATTTCGGAAACTATATTTTCATCTTCAGTCAACGTCAAAAGAAATAACTTTTTCTTCAGAATTTCAAGTGACTTTTGAAAGTTTATTTAATAAATCGAAAGAACTTTTAATTGAAAAATCATTTGTAATTTTAAAAATTTGAAATTCTTTAACTAAGAATTTATCAATTTTGTATGTTGGTGAATTAATATTTGAAACTGATTATATTGCCTGATTTATGAATTTTTGGTAGAAAAAAGAACAACTATTTTTATTTAAGTTATAAAATTAAGTGTCTCAGTAATGAACAAAAAAAAGAACAACTATTTTTATTTAAGTTATAAAATTAAGTGTCTCAGTAATGAACAAAAAACCTGATTTAAATTAATGTAGTAAAAAACATGAAAAAAATATTTAAGAGGGGGAGGATCTCTTAAGTTTCTAATTTAATTTAAATCAGGTTTATTTCCAAATACAAATTTTTTTGTTTGTTTTATGATCATGAATGATACACTTAATTTCTTTTAATTAAATATCTTGTATCTGAAGAAGCTACAGCATAGCCTCTGTGTCCGGCACTTGAAAAACAGCGTTGGACATCACTTAAATGAATCATTTTATTGGATTTTTCTTCAATACTAATCAAAAGACTATTTATCTTTTTGTTTCAGTTTCCACGTTTTAAATGATTGCAATTACCACCATTTCACAGAGGTTCTCGCGGTCTCGACATGTTAAGAGCAGTGTTGCACATCATTTGACATTCAGATTGATAATGATAAGTGTGGATTGTTGAAATTGTGGTCATTAAATATAAAAAATATTGTGCAAAAATAGTTAAAAGTGTGCACAATGTGTAACAGAATTTCAAGCCTCAGTTGCCATTAATTTGATGTTTAAAAACAGCGTTAGACATCATTTAAACGA
Organism: Philonthus spinipes; assembly: GCA_963082785.1. Lineage (NCBI taxonomy): Eukaryota > Metazoa > Arthropoda > Insecta > Coleoptera > Staphylinidae > Philonthus > Philonthus spinipes. The sequence continues at coordinate 16,479,763 of OY720315.1, forward strand.
GTCATTTTGTTGGATTTATCTTAAGCGCTAATCAAACCAGTATTTATCTTTTTGTTTCTGGAACCATGGCGGATGCTAAGGATAGTTAAGCCTCTGTGTCCGACATTTGAAAAACAGCGTTGGTCATCATTTAAATGAATCATTTTATAAATGGTTTGAAAATCGTTTTTTTTTTATTCCATCGTTGTTTTTAGAGTATGTTAAATTCAACTAGGACACATGTTTGCGTTGTCCGCAGGAATTGTAAGGGTGCGGATTTTGGCGCGTATGGGTGCGTGTAAATGGAAGTAATCCGGTCCACTAATCACGAACAGTGGACACGGACGTGGTAAATGGCCGCTGGAGATTAACACCGTGACTATTAGTCAGCCGCCCCCGACGCACGGAACGGGGGGGCCGTTCACGGGCCAAAGGGCTAACGCGATCAGTTCCAGCTTCCAGAGTTATTAGTCCATGTGTTTGCCTTATCAAAAGAACGGCCGTGTGAATGCGACAAGTTAATTATAGTCGAATGTTGACTGTGGGGTGGGAGAGGGGTAAGAGGATTAATTGCAGAAGGGGAAATAATTAGGTGTGATCATTAGTTTCGCAACGGAGAAGTAACTGGTGAATGTCGGCGACGATTAACGCTTTGCGGTCATGTTTTCTTTTCGAAATGAAATATAAATCCCTAAATATCGTTCATTGAGGCAAAATTATTTATGGAAATAAGTTTATTAATAAATTAAATAAAAAATGATTTGAAAATAATTAATGAATTATTTCCACATTTAGCTCTGTGACTTTTGACTTACGTTACGTAAGTACGTTAAACAAATGCACATTAAAACAACTACTTCCCGGGCAAATACCCACGCCGGACTTTGAATTACATAATGTACACCTGCTGCTACATATCAATAAAGTTCATTAATGTAATCTCAAAACACGTGTCTGCAGATAGAGTTATATTGTATAATGTTTTTTGTTCTCCACATTAAAAATTCTCTAATCAATAATTATTACATTGCTTAATCAGTTGCAATGTCCATTATATACTGTATAGTTAAATATGGCGCGAAATTAAATTATTTAAAATAAATAAAAAATTTCAACATTCTTTGTATTACCCCAAACAAAGTTGAAGCGTTCATTGAAATATAATTTCTATCACATCCCAAGTAGTTCCCCGTCCTCTATGAACCTGGTGACTTTCTTGGGGGTGAAGTTGCTCACCTCTTCGTGGGACAAACGGTTCCTGCAAGATAGTAGTCCTCATCAGATCAACCAGCTAAAGTCTTAATTCAGGATGATTTAATTGAAATTAAAACACTTGGTTTGTTTTACTTAATAGTTTTAATTTCAATTAAATCATCCTGAATTAATTCAAAAATGTTTCACCACAGGTTAAGTGAGAAATTAATTAAACATATAGCTAAAGTCTTCATACGCTCCCCATCGCTCACAAATCTAATATTAAGCTCAGACAGTCAAAAGTTTTTATAGGTTTGCTATCGCCCGCAAACTTGACACTATGCATTGAGCTTAATCAGGAGTCATTACAGACTCACTATCGCTCCCAAACTTGATACTACGCTTAGCAAGGCAAAAGTCTTCATCAAATTAACTAGTAAAAATATGCTCACCATTACTCACAAGTCTGACATTTTTCAGACACTTTACTGTTTTCATAGGGTCTCGCAATTTTGACACTAACTAAATCAATCAGAAATCTTTATGGGCTTGCTATCACTGGCAAATTTGACACTAAGCTCAATCAATCAGAAGTTTTTATAGGCTCGCTTTCGCTCGTAAACTCTAAGCTCAGCCCGTACGGAATTTTTATACTCTAAGCTCAGAAGTCTTCATTTTCTCATTAATATTTTTTTTATTGTCAGTTCAGAAAAAAAAAACCATAAAAATATTTATTTTTAGTTAAAAAAAACATACAATAAAAATAACAAAAAAAACATATTTCTTTTAATTTTATTCATTTAATTTATTTTCCACTATATATATTTATCTTGCAAACAGAATGAAAACTATTATTTCTCTCGTCTTCTTGCCTTTTTTTCCCGTTAGCTAACATTTATTCGCGGCGAACGCTAAAAACACGACGTGAAACTAAAAACGTATCGCGTGGCCGTATCTTGACAAACAACTGGGACTCAGAATAAAATAAGAGGACACAACTGAAATGCGCTCTTTGTATCTCGATACGTTTCTGGAATTAAACAGTCTATCTATGTTGAAACATGGAAAACAATGTGGAATTTTCGAGAAAATGGGATTATCCCACAAATTGCAATTTTATTTGTTTTACTTATAATCAATACAAGCATGTTTATTACATTGGAGGCTCGCCCGGATAGGCAAGTTAGGCGCCGCCTACCTTTACAAATTGTAACTTTTTACCAATAATCAATATATTATTAGTTGTAAAAATACTGATAATTATTATGCATCATAATATAATACATGTAAATTTAACTAGTACACTACATTTTTTTATGATGAATTGAAACGAATTAACATTGCGTGCTTGGCGAAATGATATGGAACGTCTCAGGCGAAGATTTCTGCCGCTTGCGTTCTAGATCTTTTTTCCGCAACGCTTGCATGTGGAGCGCACTACGAGCAGAGGAGGATCGTGTTAATCGCAATAAAGAATCGTACAATATAAACGCACACTTTGTGCAATGCACCTTCTGTGCATTGATTCACTAAAGTTGAATGCATTTAATGAGCTTTTTAGTGCTAAAATGTTATAGCCAATCGCCTATCCAATTATTGAAGCCACGAGTCGCCACTGGTTCATAAATGCTTGAAATAGATTCAGGGATAACCCTATTCTTTTTATTCAAGATTATGATTCTAGAGATAAAATTAGATAACATTTTATTAAAACTTTTTTTTATTAAATTTAATTTAAAAATCATGCGGAAGCTGCCGAATTCCGATTTCATCCCCGGTTTGGGTAAGATCATCAATTCGGGCGGGAGCCACAATAATCAGCAAGCCAGCAAGAATAGCACAGCGGTCGCGCCGGCGTCCGGTTCACACGATAGCAACAGCAGCAGCGCGAGGGCGCCCATTCAAGACCTGGACACTATCAACTTATAGTCCATGGAATCCGGGTTGAATTTTTAGATTATCTTAAGTTTCGCGTAAGGGCGGAAATAATATAATCTGGAAATTTGGTCGAGACTATTTACGAAAATCAATGGTTTACATTGCAGTTGGCTGGGGTTGCCGACACAAAATATGTTTTTTAAGGGTTAGTAATTTATGGAAGACGAAAACAATATCAAGAACATAAATATTAACTAATCTAAGTAACAAACTTAATTTGACCTAGTTGCATTAACACTTAAGTTGAGTTACCAGTAATATCACTTATAATAAACCAACTGTTATTTAAATCAAACAAATCAAGTGTTAATTAAAACAATTTAAGACCAATTTTCCAACACGTCTCAAGATTCATCTAGATCTCTAGCTGTATTTTAAGATCTAAGCTACTTTGTTGCACCATGGTGAAATATCATTTTACTCTAGTATAGCTTGAGTCGCAAATTTGAAGCTCTGAAATATATACAAAAAATAAGTGACGTTTGGTTTGTAGGTTATTTATTTCCAAATGAAATATTGGTTTGCCAATCAGAAAGCGGCTTAGCGAATAACTTAAAAACTTACTTTGTGAAGCCTTGGTGCAACGCAAATCCATTTCAAGCTGGTCTTGGACGTGAGTCACGCTTGACAAATTTCCGTCTTAAGTTGTGTTGAGAAAATTTCGCTTAAATGAATTTATTGATTACAATATAGTATTATTAAAAACCATTGAATGTTAAAAAAAATTAATTATTTTTAATTTCTATTTGCAAATTTAACATAATTTTGGATATCTGGCAAACTAAGTCAATACAATTATTTTACGTCTTCTAAGTTGCCTTCGCCCTACGCAACTGAGGGTGCAGCAGGGGGCGAATTTAGAACAGGATGTTTCCTTAGGCTGTGTTTATAGTCATGCGCCAAGAGCCGCGAGCTTTTGAGTGCGTGCGATGTTTAGTACTATTGACAGTTCATCAGTGATAAAGCGGTAAATCGCGTTAAAAATGAGCGCGCCGAAGTCACTCCGTGTTGAAGAGAGAGTGACGATATTTTATTGTTAAAGATAGCATTGAGCAGTGCATATCGCCATGACAGCACCAACAGAATACGGATTACACTTCCGAAGTGTAATGTAAACAAACTAGAACTGATAAAAAGACGGCACACACTTTTTTTAGAGGTCAATAATTTTTCGACAATTTTGAATTGATCGGACATCTTAAAAAATAAAATATAGTTGCTCTTTCTTCAATAGCGGAGTGACTTTTCGATGCGCTCATTTTTAAATAATAATAATTTTTATTAACAGATATATATAGAAAGTATACAAAATAAGTAATAAACATTAACAAACTCAAATATATAATTTATATTTGTTAATTGGCTATCGACCAGTGGTCTTTCAGCCTGCTCATTATTACTTAACGCGCTTTACCGCTTTATAATGATTGTTGAACTAACATCGCGTATGCGTGCGCACTCAAAAGCATTTAGGCTTGGGGCTCTTGGCGCTTATACAAGGTGTACAGAAAATGAGTGAAAAGCTTTAGGTAGCGTGACTCTTTGACTAATTTTTAGATAAAAATATTAACGAAAATAAGTCACACAGTCCTTCCTTAAGCCTCACGGGCCACTTAAAAGAACTATACATTTGGCAACGCTGGATCAAATAAGTGTGCATTTATCCTGTTTATAACTGCTACATCATCCGCTGGATGTGTTGCATACACATTTTCTTTTACAAACGAGCGTGCGGTGCGTCGTTGCCAGATCTATTTTCATTAAAAGAATGCTTCTGATGAAGTTATAAAATTGTAAAAATATCCGATTTATTAATCATTTACATCAATGGAATTATAAACGTGTCTAATTGATTGCTAATGCTATTGATTTTATACAAAATATTTAAAAAAAACAATACTAATTTATAGTCACATATTTAAAATTCCGAAGACCTCGTGAGCCTCAATGAAGAACCATACAAAATTTTTTTATTTGGATTTTCTATTAAAAATTAATTAATGAATTGAGCTACCTGAAGGTTTTCACTCATTTTATGTACATCTTGTATATAAACGCAATCATAGACGACATTAATTTTTGGTCTCGTAACATATTTTTCGTACGATATGTATTTTTCGAGTTATTTTGACTTGTATGGTTAAATGGTATTTCGTCTCCCTTTTTACTTCTGAAAATCATATTATACTGCAGTAAAATGGATTGCACGATATATAAATTACTCACAGCGAAAGAATGAATTAATTAATTATTTTTTAGTTTTTTTTCTTGGTATTCCATTAATTCCACAACGTTAAACTACGAACTTCTTCTTTCCCATTGTGGAATATTTCAATGGGAATAGGAAAAAATGCGCGCTTTGAGCCGCGGTGTTCCGGGCGGAGGGTTGAAAGTGGATTAAATTGAATCGGGCGCCGCGGCGCGCGGTTGGAAGTAAATTTATGTACACACAACAATTACCATAATAGAGAGGCTAGGTGTCGACGACAAAGGGACTCGCGTCTTCTCTTCGCTACACTTCACTCCTCGTCACCGGCCCTAACTCCCTTCGCGCTCACTTTCAAAGCCCCCCATTTTACTTTCGACGAATCCGAGACTCCACTTAAGGTGCCCCATTGTTGGACGCCAGTCGGTTAATTTGTGCGGGTTGTAAATTTCCAGTAGCGACGAGGAACAAGTGTTCTCGTTTAGTTTGTGACGTTCGTTGACGAAATAAATAAATTTGTCAATTAGGGATATTTCGTAGGTGCAATGTTAAATTTAACGTAGACGTAATTCTTGTCCTCACAATTTAAGCGAGGTTTTTAATTGTAATGTGTTATTAGATTGTGAGGTTAAAAATTACGTTTACGTTAAATTGAACATTTCTTCATACTAAATAGTTCCGATTATATTATTGAGAATTGGAATTAATTTGCTGCAACATCTCTTCTGCTTGTTTTTTTTTTTAATTTCAAATACTTTCTGACCTATCCATATTTATTAATTGTGAACGAGTTTCGTTGTCCCTAAAATATATTACATTTAAACTTAACACAAACATATTATGTTTATTATACAACTTCATAAAGTCTTCTTCCATATTTTCATTTAGAATTTGATCTATATTTTCTTGGTGAACGTTTATCAATTGAGTAGGTTAGGTTAGATTAGGTGAAGCTTTGATGGTAACAGCTTCGAGAATGTTCATTTAGGCCCATATTCCATAGAGATCTTTTCTCCTACACAACCCAATTTGAGTATCTAATGAACCTGATATTTACATGTAAGAGATCCGCCAGCTCATTTGCATAGTGCAGACCAAGGTACTTAATTCTTTTCCCCTCAAAAGCAGGACATTGTCCTAGATAGTGGAATACTGTTTCTTCCTCCTCCTCCTCATCCAGTCATTCTCTGCAAAGAATCATTGTATTTTGAGACTCACCTTATGTGGGTATATGTTGTGCAGTACTGAGATGATTTTAATGTTCTTTAGTTAACTCCAAAGAACATTTATTGCTTGCATCAATATATTCTTGTTCTCCATTGCCTCCTATTGTAGAATAATGACTACTTTGGTTATTATTTTTTTTTAATCCGTTGGGTTAACAAAATTTGTTTACCTTTAACCCAATAATGTTTTCATACCAAGATTTACTACTTATTCATTCAAGATTTCTTTCGCGATTGTAAATGCCTTCTTCATCTTGTACCCTTTCAACTATTTGTAAGGATAGGCCACTAATTGATAATTTGAATAACGAAGCATCGTAAGGACTTTGCTGAATTCCTCTGTGGAAAGATCTATTTTCCTTTAATTGAACGAATCGTAATCCTTCTAACGATTTTGATATTTAATTTTCTTGCATCCAGGTTATTAAGATATCACAGATATCTTGATTAGTCCTTCTCAATGCTATTGTCAAAGTCATAGGACTGCAAAGAAAGTTAGTAATACAACTTCCTTTGCAGTCATATAAGGTGATACAACTTCTTAGAATTAGCCTAGTGAGGCGGTGAGGCTTGCCGAACTTTAATTCTTTACTTTAAAAATGAAATTGATAATGTCAGAACTCCAACTGGATGACTCGAGTATAATACAATATTTTACATAGACCATTTAATTTAAATAATGAAAAATTACATTTAATTAATCAAATAAATAAGCTCTCATTTGTATTCCGAGTATTATTAAACTCGAATATTCGCAATGATATTATTCCTGACAATGAGAATAATTTATCTGCGGACTTAATGATCCTGACACAATGTCTAATTAGTGACAGACCGCAGTTGCATTGTTGGCCGCGGGTCGAAATTCGCACATGAATGGCCTCACCTACAATTGCCAAACGGCAGTCATAATTGCATTCTTGTCTGTTGAATTCAGCAAATATAGCGGCCGGAGCAACAGTATCGCACGGTAATTAAGCGAGACGGTATCGTTGATCGGGTTGTGACAGGAGGGAACGGAAGGGTCGGTCCTGTTGCGTTTTAGTTTGCGAAGAGAAGAATATGATGGAAAAGACGTGAACTAGACCCCTAGAGTCAGTTTTTTTACATTGCAAAAAAAATCGTTAACGACGTGATGGAATTGCTAACGACGCATAGTTATTGGAAAGTTTGAAAAGCTGGCGAAAAATAATGAATTAATAATTGGTTCATATATAAGCTCAACATCTTAGCTTATATATGAACCAATTATATTATATATATATATATATATATATCCACTTAATATAGATAAAATTATGAATATTTTTTTATTTTCAACTACTGAAAAAGTGAACATTAACGTTCATTCACTCGAAGAAGCAACAAATTTGTGAAACAATTGTTGTGAAAATAAATACACTCTTTTGAAAATCAAAAATTATTCATAATTTTATCTATACTAAATAAATTAATAAGATTTTGCAGATGTCATTACTGAAGTAGAAGAAGAGATTAAAGTACAAAAAATGAGAAAACACCAGGAATAGATAAAATGAAAAGGTAAAAATAAATGTGCATTAAAGGAGAACACAATCTTTCAAAATTGCTTAATAGAATCTGGAAGGAGAACAAAAAATTACAAAATAATGGAAAACAATAAGTAATTAAATACTTTAAAAATCGACACTATCATTCCTGATAGTGTCGATTTTAAAGCTTAAGACAAATTATAATGTAATAATTACAGATTAACGATCCTACATTAAGATGTTTGTCTAAAAGTAAATAATTTTTGTATCTTTCATAATAAATTAAAGACGACGCAAGCGCCACCTTTTGACTATTTTCAAGTGGTATCGTCAATGATTTTGGTCTACAAAGTAAACAACCGAGAATCATTGTTTCGTCTACTAAAGGAAGACGAACATTTCATTAAATGTGAATTTTTGTATCGTTGAAAAAGGGGAATGAACGAATCGTAGAGATGATTTTTAGTAATTTTTGTATTACTTTTCCCGAACCCCTGACAAGGGAAAGTATTATGAACGTAAAAAATGCACGTTTTAAGGTCCCCTGAGTCCATTCCATCGAGTTTTGAAAAATGTCTGCGTGTTTCCGCGATAGCGCATAAATGGCTAAACGGATTCAACCGAAACATTATATCTAAGCTTTTTATAGAAGTGAAATGATCTGAAAAGCTTTTAGTTAGAATAAAAATTCATTAAGTGCAAGTTTATTTTTTTTAATTAAGGTAGAAAATTATTTCAAATAAAAGTTGTAGATCTTAAAAAAGTAAATAATTTGTTTTGTAATAAAACTTTTTAATGTAGAAGCTTCCGTTTTCATTTTATTAGCGGAAGAGGTTTATCTACCTGATAAAAACTTATAGAAATAAACAATTATTTTTATATTCTTCTTTATTTTGTCGGTGAAGACTTTAATTATTTAAATAATTATATTTATGTCAAACTAAACATCAAAATGCCATCATATTTGATACATTTTTTGCAAACGCTTCCAGAATATTCAAGAAAATAAAAGTGGAGAAAATTTTCGAAGCCATTGTAAGGTAAGAAATAATAAACGAAGCTGTAATATTCTTCCAAATACTCCACTTTAATTTTAAAACATCAATCCATTTTTTCAATTAATAATTGTACCTTTACTATTAAATTCACAGCGTATGGATAACTAATGATGGCCATTTCGGTTTTTCGAACCTCATCAGACTAGTGTGTTCCATGTGTAATACCTTAATGAAGGCGGCTGAACGGAAATTGTGTTGGTGTTATATAGCCGATATTATTCATAATAAATTAAAGACGACGCAAAAGGTGGCGCTTGCGTCGTCTTTAATTTATTTACTATTAAATGTTCATTCAAAAACGCATTTGACTGAATTCATCGGGGAAAGTACCATGATTGACAAATCACCGTTGTTTTAATTTTGTTATCTTTAATACTAATAATCGAAACACAATGAATAGGAGATTGATGGAATTTTGGTGATAATTTTCTGTAATTTTTCTTAATTTAATTTTAATTACGTTAAACAAGTTTGTTTAATTTATTTTTATTTAAAATGATCGTCCCTTACCTCCCTTTAAAAATATTGTTTCCCCATTGTTTGCTCTGTCATGCGGTATTTACAGTGGGACCGAGGACGCTTCCTTCTGCTGTACACAAAACAATGTATTGACATTGAAGAAGGGAGATTCAATGTCAATACTTTTGATTAAAATTTCCTTTATTTAGGTATTCATATTACTTGTTTTTATTGTATTAAAAATGTAGAAATAGCAAGACATTGAATTACATAATCTACACCTGCTGTGGCATATCAATAAAATATTGCATCATGCACATGTTTTTTTAATTTATTGTAAAAATTTAATAATACAACATAAAAGGCGAACTTTTGCTTTATATTTATATAAAGTAAAATTTCACCTTTTCCTTTCTAAATATTTGGTAATACAACAGAAATGGAAAACTTTTACTTCACAAAAAACTCGCCATGGAAAGAATTTTACTTAATAAATTTGTAATATAAATATGAATAAAAATAATACTCATTTTTTTTAATAACTTCAAAATTGTATTTCCTACTTAATTAATTAATAATTGCAAACAAAATAATTCATCTTGCTAGGATGAAACTATTCGCAAGAAATAAATTATAACCGCATCGAAAACAACCAATTCAATCACCAATAATAAGAAGCATTATCAACACCCGGATAATCCGCACGTTGATTCTCCTAATTGTTGATAAATTCCGCCGTACATTAAACGGATTCCCGTTCGCGGCGCTTAAAGCTCGTAGATTATGTGCCGGAGCGAGCTTTTGTAACGGCGGAAACTTTGATCACAGTCGCCCGGTTGGACTTTGACTGTACGGCGTCATCCCATCCCAAACCATCCCCGTCCCCATCCATTTAGCATCCGTTCCCCATCTATCTGTCCGACCGATCGCATAATTATCATCCCCAATGCGATTCCGCATTTACGTAAATTACTTGAATTCCGCACAAAGTTTCAATGTATCGTGCAGTTCCGCTCAACACTCAACAATGGATATTCAATATGATATAATACTATGATTAAACTGCATAATACTATTAATTAAAAATAATATATTAATTTTATAATAGTAGGAAATTAAAATAAAAGCTTGTCGCGTCACGATTTATCAATTCATTTGTGCGAATTATCAGGATACTTCAGCTAGCATTAATTTATTCTTTGAGTTTATCATAAATTCTTGACAGGACAGATTAACAACTACATCTATGGTAAATACCATATAAATGAGAACTTTTCTCCTTATGAGTGCTTTCGTATGGTTACTTATTATTTTCAAAATTATTTTTTTCCCTCGGTCGTGGCGTTGGGATTGATAACAAGTTTATCACGATCTAGCGGTATTGAAAGCTTTCATAGGTGCTTTATCTCGTTGTAGTGCTACTTAATTAAGTCATTTATTAGTTGATATTTTTTATTAGTTTAAACAGTACATATTTTAGATGTTGGATTATAGTGTTATACAGTTTTATAATGTCCGTAGTTAAAGTTTGATTATATTTTGTTTTTGTTGCTTTATCTGGTCTAAGTTAAGATTTATTCCTTGTTTTTTAGTCGTGTATTTTGTAGTTTAGTGTTGGAATTGTATTGGTTTTCATTTTTTTTTTTATTTTATTAAAAATTAGTAAGTTAATAAAAAAAATCAAGGATAAAAGTTTTATATCATATAAAATTAAATTAAATAAAATGCAACAAATATGATTCACACATTTGCAGTTATTTAAATTACAATAAAATTAAACAAGAAACATTTCTGGCAATGATAAATCGAATCGATCGATTTACTGTTCCTTGTTTTTTTCATTATAATATAAAACTATTTAAAAGTGGCTGAAAGACCTAAGGTCGATAGCCATTTATAAGTTTAGATCAAATATATTGTATAATATATGTATATGTAAATACCACAATAAAGATGATTGTATATATATATATAAAATTAATGTTATATTGTTTTGTATTATTTGTATATTCTGAACCAATACGTGTGTATATATATATATATATAATTAAATAATATTTGAAAATTAAAATAAAACCCATGACAGACTACTAACCCATCTATATGTATTGTAAATATAAATTATTCTCATATTTAGCTCTGTGATTTTTGAAAAGTCACAGAGCTAAATGTGAGAATAATTTATTAATTATTTTCAAATCATTTTTATTTAATTTATTTAAATTACTGTGACCAAGTGAATGAATACTCTTTTCTATTTAATTGTAATTGTGTTGTCTGGATAAAGATGTTTATATAAATATATTAAATAAAAATGATATGAAAATAATTAATAAATCATTTTCACATTTACCTGTGTGACTTTTGACTTACGTTACGTAAGTACGTTAAACAAATGCACATTAAAACAACTACTTCCCGGGCAAATACCCACACATTTGTTTAACGTACTTACGTAACGTAAGTCAAAAGTCACACAGCTAAATGTGAAAATGATTTAATGATTATTTTCAAATCATTTTTATTTAATATATTTAAATAGCTGTGCCCAAGTGAATGAATAATACTCTTTTCTATTTATGTTTATATAAAATTAAACTATAGCTAAATCTAAACAATTAGGCATACAAGCACGTCCTAACGAAACAACTCCCTAACTAATCACTCTAAATTCTGCACACGCTATTTTTTATTATTATTATTTTTAAATGATAAATCACATTATCGGCTTCGGAAGTTTCGTACAATTCTGCGGCCGTTGCAGAATTTCCTTTATGCCGCGGAGAATTAGCCGGTGTGTTCACTAATTAAAACGAAAATTCCTCGTGTCGATTTAATTTCGGTAAAGTTTTAATGGCCGGCGGGAAAAGTTGGGGTTTGATAATCTCGCGCAGGCCGCAAAAAGTTTCACTCGAAAAAGCGAATAAAAAAAGTGTATGTCGCGGACTTTATCATCCGATTAGCAGCGGCCGCGCAAGGCGGGACGAAATCGTCAAACGGAAAAGTTTCTAATGGGAAATATTTGACTGAAATTAAATAAGGGTTTAACTTGATTATTAATTTCATGCGTTGTTAATGTAATTAGGGGAAATTTAATCAATTGAGGGGCAGAGATGTGCTAATAGTGATTAATTAATTCCTAAAGGGCCATAAGGTTCGATTAAACTACATACAATGAAAATTAAAGTGCTTTTAAAAAAGTTACATTTATTAATAAATGGAAGACGCCGCAAGCGTCATATTTTGCTTAATTTCACATGGCATGTTAATTTAAAGCTAATATTATGTCATTTCATATTAATTAGTTTGTCTATATTAGTTTTAGAGTATATACTTGTAAACTGCAAAATCATCAAAACAATCTTTTAGTATTTCTTTTAAAAATCTTCGTCAAATTTTATAATCACTGAATAAAACACAGTTATATTCCTTATTTCACTTGTTTTATTTAACCATTAGATGTACATTCGGAAGAGTACGTGTTAATCTTCGATTGTTAATTGTATAATTTTGCAATTTTACAACTGAATAAAACACTTACTATAATATCGTAAGTTTTATATCACAAACAAATTTTGTCTGTGGTTATATTCAGTGATAATATTACGAATTACCAAGTAGATACAGCCGCAACTGTCATCATAGTCAATTTTTGTGTTAAATCATATTATACTGTCACTAAGATAGACGTAAGCTATAATATTTTTAAATGGAAACCATATTTTTGTACTGATTTTGAAAAGAGCATAAAATTATAAGTCACAATACGGTAAAAAGTATGATGCTAAATATAGCAATATAGCAAATATAGCAATTACCTTAAATATTAAAAATATTGAATATTTAAGATAATTGCTTTTAAAGCTTGAAAACTAAAAACCTATTAACAATCAAGAGTAGCCATGCAAAAATTACCGTTAAAATATTTTCTTCATTAGCTTCATTATTTAGCCGTTTTTGTTGTGATTTTTCCGGAATAAAGTAAATAATAGTGCCATTTTTGACTGAAAAAATAGCGTATTGAAATCTTAATATTGAGGGGATGTGGCGACCGCACTAGAACTGGTTTAGGTGGAGGTGCCGTTTTATTGCTGGAGTTATTGCCAGCTTCACATACATAGCATAACAATAGGTTTGTGAGTGAGAAATTCAATAGCAGGAATCCTGATACAGAACCTATCACAAGAAGCACAGTCAAAATACAAAGAAAGTTTTTTGAACTGAGGCATGTAAGGAATCGTCGTAGGAGTGGTCTTCCAACAACCGAAGAAGGTACAGAATTATAAGAATCGCCTTAGGAGTGGTCTTCCAACAACCGAAGAAGGTACAGAATTAAATATTCTGTTGTTTCTACAAGAAAATCTCCATAAGACTAGCCATAAATAATCACATTTCTCAAAGTTCAGTTTAAAGAATTTAAAGCAACATAAATGGCATCCCAACAAAGTTCAATTAGTGCAAGGGCATAACGGAAATGATCCTAATCCCAGATAAGATTTCAGCGAGGTAATGATGGATCAATGACAACTTTTTTAAATCGAATAATTTTTATGAAGAAGCAACATTTACCATTCCATTTAGGTGAAAAAGGAACATTGAATCAACATAACTACCGATATTGAGCACCTGATGGGCACTGGATGGACGAAACGCACACGCAGTTTCCTCAAAAAACAACAACTTTTGGGCAGGATTGTAGGAGATAGAATTCTAGGCCCATTTTTTATCGTGAGTTCATGGACAAGCGAAAAATATTTGGATTTCTTAAGAAACGATTTAATTCTAGCTCTTACGATGTTTTATCCGAACAACCAAGATCCATATATGCCAAAAAAAAAAACGATACGTTATGGTTTCAGCAAGATTGTGCTCCGGCACATTTTGCTAATGGTCTTAAGAATTGTTTGAATGCGTTTTTTATTTCTGGTAGATGGATATACAGAAGTGAGGAGGATGGCCTCCTAGATTTTCTGTCTTTTTATGAGGCTATCTAAAGAGTAATGCTTACATAAACCGCCTACAGATAGTAGACGAGTTAAAGCAAGGAATTTGCACAGAAATAAGATTCATTTCAAATTAAAAATAAAATACTAATAACTTTCTTTCATTCTCATTAGTGCTGTATTCATCAAAGATTCATTCTACTCGAAACTTTGGTTACAGTTCGTGAAGAATTTCAGTACAGACTTGCATAAAATGGTAGTCAGTTTGAATCTTCTTTATGTTGGTTGTTGGTTGTGGAGACTTTAATTATTTAAATAAAAATACTTGTCCTTTCTCCTACTTATAAGTAGGAGAAAGGACAAGTGTTTTTATTTAAATAGTCAGTTTGAACATTTAATTTAATTGTTTTTTCTTTATTTATATGTTTGTATTAAATAATGATTGCAATGTACGCAATAAAAAAGTAAGTAAGCTATCAAATTATTGATTTTGACTTATTTTTTATTTTTATTTTTATTATTCCAAATAGGAAAATAAAGTATCATACTTTTTTAGCGCATTTTATCTTAGAATATCAAGCCTTTTCCAAATTCAGGATCAAAATAGAATTTTCATTAAGAAAAATAGATTACGTCATATATCAAAAATAAAAGACGATCATTAAGTGACAATTACGTTTCATTTAAGATAAAAAATGACCCGTTCGGGGATTTTTTTTTTTCAAAAACGTTTACTAACAGATTAATTATCATTATTAATTAGTTAGATAATGACAAGTGTAAATTGTTGAAACTATAGTTACTAAATAACAGATTAATTGCAATAGTTACAGACTGTACACTCGCACTGTATAATCAAATGGTCAAAGGGAAAAAAACTCCAATTATAAATATCTGACTGAAATTAAATAAGGGTTTGAGGCTATTATTAATTTCATACGTTGTTAATATAATTATCGGAAATTTAATACATTTAACGATAAAGCTATTGCAATTAGTGATTAATTAATTCCAATTCCATATTGAATTACATATAATGAACATTCATCAATTTTAAAGTTAGTAAAATAGTTAAATATAAAGTTCTATTTAATTTTTAATTAAAGTAGTATTTATGGTTAACATAATTTATTATATTGTAAGTAAATTAGGTTGTCTGAATTGCCTTTAGCATACAGGGTGTTCAATTTAAGTGATGATTGTTCTAACAATATTATATTGAACATTATTCAGAAAACGACCTCATCAATTCATTCTCCATAAATCACAATCATTTCATTTTCTTCTTCTGCGCTTGCACGATTGCACTTGTAATTGTTTTCTAGAAATGAAATTAAATGAATTAGGCAGAAAATAAATACTATCCAAATCTTTTTTGTTAGAGATACGCATGTGAGTCGACTCATTGTGTTTTATGATGATTTTTTTTTGCTCTTATTAGAAATCCATTATGTGTGAGAGGCATGAAGACTCACACCTTCGTGTACTCTTATTTCTTTGATTTCATATGTATTTCTCAGGAAATCCACATTTCTCAACGATTTTTGCCAATTTTGTATTTTGTCGATTATAGAGTCGTCTGTCTCGAATACAAAAAAAAATTTCAGATAAAACTTTTTTATTTTTTCGCCTACTTGAGCAGTGAAGGCGCTGTACTCTCAAGTGAAAGTTTTAAATTATTTTAATTTTGAGTTTTTACTATGATTAATTAATTATGCGTGAGATTTATCTCATTTTAAGCTATGAATTTTAAACATTTGCATTTTTTATTCAAAATTAAACATATTATAAATTGGGACAAATTTTCCATATTTTAATTTAATTCATGTAAATCACATGTAATGTCGATAAAACCAATCTTTAGCAAATATCTTTTAATCTATTAGAATTTGAGGTAGGTTTCATAGGAAGAAAAATGTTTTTTTTTTAATTCTGCATAAAATGATGTAGAAATATACATGACTTCCAATTTTTAATAAAAAAATAAGGTACATTCAAAATTGAAAAGTTTGGCATTAAATTATGACCACCCTGTATAATTCATATTAATAAAATTTTACTAATAGAACGGTTAGGACATTATTTAACAAACACTCTGTATAATTTTATTCATAGGATCCTATTTTATTATTTTTTATTAAACTTGTGGGGCAAAACCAATTTTTTACTTTCTAATTTTTTGTTGGTATTTCTGAACCGATTTCAATAAACCTAAATAATAAATAAAAAGAACATCAAGCACTTTATAAAAATATATCATCATGGCGTAACTGTTTTTTGGGATACCCTGTATAATCAAAAATATTTTTCTGAAGTACGTCCTAGGTCCCTATTAAAGTGTCAAAAATTTTAAGGTCCTAACTTAATTAGTAACTGAGCTATCAAAGACAGGAGCTGTGATGCATGACCCTATATATTATATTTCTTTTCCCTCTCTGTTTAACCCCAATCCGTTAATTATCTTGGCATCATCCCTCTCACCTGCCAACTTCCATAGATTAGATTATATCCACTTCATCTTATCGTTCTTGCCTCTCCTGCATTTCAACATCTGTTTACGAAATTTAATCGATTGTTTAAATTAATTAAGTAAACACGCTGTATCTTGACAAAATATATTTATTAAATAAACGTGCATCAAGATAAATGATAAAGTTTAACACAAAAAATATATAAAAGTTTAAATAATGATAAAATGAATAATAACATTGAGCAAAGCAAAATCAGAATTTAACTAAAAGGTTCACAAGTGAAAAATATCAAAATTTACAAGTTATCAAAGTTTACGATAGTGAGAGATTAGAACTTACTCGTGTTGAGGACGTGGAAGAAGTGGAAGAAGAAAATCAAAAATTAAACGAAAAGGGAATGATTTTTTAGCATGAGTTAAAAGGAGATAAGATGTAGAAGGTCAACAAGCACTTTTGGGCTAAATCTGAGATATTATGAACGTTTCTAGAATTTTGCCCATTCCCGGTTGCCTATTATTAGACACGTCCGTGCCAGCACCCTCGTTCGCGCACAAATTTTGACAAAGGGCTGATTCCCCGTTAACGGACGGTTCGTCCTTGCTCGTTGATCATAAAATCTCAGTTTGGTCCCAAACACAATAGCATTCTTACAAAGATACGAATTTTTAGAGAACGTAAAAATAACAAAAGATACGAGATAAAATGTAAACTCACACAAATATAAAGGAAGAAATAAATTGAAAATATTTACAAATCAAATTCGTTTATTTGGCGTTAACAACATCCCTCAGCTTCACTCTCACACAGGCACTACATTCATCCCTTTTTCCAACCATTTCTGAATGGTTGAAAAAAAGATGCCCCCTTTTTTCCCATTTCTGAATGGTTGAAAAAAGGGATGAATGTTCCTGCCTTATCATTCATTTTCTTTTGCATATTCCCCCACTCTTCCTGAAATCTTTTACATGTCTCCCATATATTTTTTACCATTTTTTAACTCACTAATTTACTCATATTCATTTTTTCCAAATCCTAACCATATCTGCGTTATATTTTTGAATCATTTTGGTCATAAAGTAACGAATAACGATTTAAGTTTCGTTCATAATACTCTTTACTTGGGTTCTAAGCAAGTAACGAATACTTAAGTAACTGCTAACTTATTTTACTAGTATATATCTAATTTCCAAAAAGAAAGTTTGTTAAAAAAATTAAAAGCAAAAAGCTATTTTTAGCGTGGGAATAAAGCGTGACCTTATCTCACATGTTGTAATTATATTTAAGCTTCATTATTGGTAGGTTAAGTGGAAGATTAGTAACAGTTTAGGCTGACTGAACTTCGCCTACACTCATGACATTTCATTTTGTATTTTTCTCTGTGATAAATAAAGGCATTATTATTTATTATATAAATTATTTTAAAATCAAAATTTGTATGAAAGTATAATATAAATAATGAAAATAATAGAAAGAAATTATATTTTTCTTTATATATGATTATACTTTTCTGGATTTAAATTAAAGGAATCTAAATAAAGCATTTAATAAAATCCCAAACAATATCCACAGAAAATGTAGAAGAAAACAAGTGACAGGAACAAAACCAACAAAAGCGCGAATCTTTATTTCCGGCTCTGAATAATGCAAAATCCCAAATGCACTCCGCCAGTCCGGCTGCCTCGGCGATAAATCTCAATTAATTAAAGAGCGCTGCAAAAATGAAGTTTTTATCAAGTGAATAGTCCCTCCCTTTACCTATCCCAATCCCTCGGGCACTGTTCAAATATTAACAGGACGCCTTCATTATTGAGCGATAGTGCCGGCGGGGGAATACAAAAGCGCAGAAATCCGCAATTGAAATACGTCTGTACGCTTTTATACGTATATATTATAACCGCGGCGCAATTTTATATGCAGCGCACCGGGACCAGGATGAAATTGGGTTAATTATTATGGCCGTGATTAAATTTATCTGCCCCTCGTTCCGACTGGGATTATTAAATATGAAGAAATACGCGGTGTTGTATTATAATACTTATTTTATAGACATATATGGATATTAAAGCAAAAAGAAAAAAAAAGGAAAAATTAGAAATAATATCAAAACCATTAAATAAATATTTGTTTAGTTTAACAATTTATCTACCAATGATATATTAAACATAAAATAATTGAAATAATACATCAGGTCGCTAAGGATTTGTAAAAAAACAAAGTTGGCTGATATTAAATACAAATAATTATTTTATTCATCAAAATATGCTCACAAACTGTCTATTTACGTTTGACATTTAAGCGGAAGATTGTTCAAGCCGATGGTATAAAATCCTGGTTAACGAGAATCAATGAATTCCTGGAATGTCAGTTTTTCAGCATTGTCGGAATTAAATTGTTTTCTCATTAAAAAGTTGCCTAATTTGCGAAAGAAGTGGTAGTTAGTGGGGGCTAGTTCTGGTGAGTATGGAGGATGATGAAGAAGCTCCAATTACTGTAGTTTTACTACAGTTATTTGTGTACTGTGTGGTCTAGCGTTATCATGCAGTAATATAGGAGTCGATCTGATGACCAATCTAGGCTGTTTTTCTTTAAATGTTTGCATCATTTCGTCCAATTGGTTGCAGTATACTTCTTCTGTGATCGATGAGCAAGGTTCCATGAAGTCATAATGGATCACACCTACACTATACTAGCAATCACTCACCATCAGCTTTTTTTATGAATAATATGGTATGCTATGTAGTTTTGGTGATTCATCATTGTTCAACCACAGTTTGCGATTAGATCCATTTTCAATTCAAAAAGGGATCAGATTTGTGACTGTGACGATAAAGCAACATCAATTCTGGACAACTGCGTGGCGCATTTGTGTGGTTAAAGTTACTTATATGAACTTTGGTCAATCAATTTGGTACTGCCTACTGCGTAGTAACACTAGAACCAATTACAGAATTATCCAAAGAATTTATCAAATATGTACATTACGAATAACTTGAAAATTCACGTAGGGAAAGATGGGTATACTTCTCGCCAAAAATTGTATCACACAACACAACAATAATATAAGAAAAACACTTTAGGTATTTATTATTAATACCTAATACGTATTTTGACTACGTAAAATACGTATTTAGTAATAATAAACGTTTGTGAAGAAACGTTTCTACAAGTGTTTTTCTTATATTAATTATTTAAATCTTCACACAACTCACAACCATTTATATCAACACAACATTAATTAGGGTGCGTTTTAAACATATTGTAACGAAAGTGAAAAAAACAATCTGGAAACGTCACTCTAGAATATTCGACAGAGCGCGCGACGGTAAACGCTGCGTCATCGAAAGTTCCGGAAAGTTCGAGAAACAAGCACGCGATAAAAGCGCGCGCACTAGCGGCGCTGCAGTCAGTCCAGGTCGGTCTATCACGAACGTCCGAGTGCTCAACATCGCGTGGAAAACAAATATTGACAGTGTGTTTTAAATAAATGTGTTAAGTGTACTCTAAATAAATAA
This sequence comes from Philonthus spinipes, assembly GCA_963082785.1. NCBI lineage: Eukaryota > Metazoa > Arthropoda > Insecta > Coleoptera > Staphylinidae > Philonthus > Philonthus spinipes. The sequence continues at coordinate 16,500,260 of OY720315.1, forward strand.
ATAAACATCGTTTTATTTATTTCCGAGTCTGATTAAACCCGATTTCGTAACAATATGTCATGTAGGATTTTAGTATTTTTGTGATGCATTGATTATTAAATTCAAGAATATTTTTTTGATATTATAAAATAATTCAGTGTTTTAATAATAAATGCACTCATTAATTCCCCGTGATGCTAAAATCCCATTCCACCTCCAAATCTGATTAAAGTATGTCATAAATATGACGCAAAGAATTTATGTAAAAAAGATAAATATTAACTTATGATTGATGATTGAAACTGTTAATTTGCAACACACGCTGGAAGTAAATTAATAAATTGAAAACGCACAGCATTTAATCTGAAACGATTACCAATTCGCGCTATTAAATTATCATCAACAACAATCATTCTAAATTACAACGCAATTAATCACGCCGTAATTACAAACCTATATTAAATAAATTAATAATGATAAAAAAACACGAGAGAGAGGGACTGAAACGCGTAAACAAACAAAAAACGGATTTATCAAAATTCCGCAGACATCTCGTTTAGATTTTCAATTAACGTGTCTAATTGAACTCGTCACGTTTTTTTTGCGCTCCTTTCCCCTCCCGATTTTCGCTAATTTACTCGAAATCCGACATGTCAGAAATTAATTGCCGGTCGTATCAAAGCTTTATTGACGTTTGCTCTTTTTTAGTCCGATTTGAATTAAGATAATTTAAAATCTGTTTGATTTTTTGTCGTGTATTAATTTATTAGAAACCAAATATTAATTTAATTACTTCTTTTAAGAGATTTTACAGGATTACAATTACTTAGAGAGAGAGAATTTTCATCACACAAAAAAAGTAAAGCTCTTGAAAGCAAAAATTGTTTTTATTTAATCCACGACATATTAAATATAGTTTTATGAAATAATAGCTTAAATAATTATAATAATTAATTAGTAAATAGAAAGTTAATGAGTTAATTAGTGAATTTAAATGAATAATTAATTGCGAGTATTATTAGACTGAAATTCACAACAATATTATGTGTGATAATTGATTTTGGATGTGTATTGTCCTTACAATGAGAATAATAAATATGGATTGTTATTACTGTTATTAAACATGGTATATATTAAATATAATTATATGTAAAGGATATTTACGTTATAATATATTAAGTATCAAGAACAGTATGGACAGTTTAACGACAGAATATATAAAGTAGGATTAGGAGTGGAGCGATAACCACATTTATTATATGAGGTCGGGAAACCATAACGTTCGTGTTTCTAGTTTTTGCAATTTACTTAATTTATTTATTCAATCACAGAATCGGCAATGCGATTGATTAGGTGCTCGATTGTCAATTTTGTGTTGCACCTGTTTCAATATTGAAATAAGAATGATTATATGGTCATATAAGTCTTCGAGATGCCACGTCATTGTTTTCACGTCTTAATCACTTCCAGACGCCATACAATATGGCAGAATATTTAAATTGACGTTGGTTATATGGAAAGCAACTTCAGGAAATGTATCGTTCGCATTTACAGTATTTTTCTCTTATACAACAGTAAACACTGTAGTAGGCAGACATTTTATTTGAACTTGTGTTTACAAAAAAATATTATTATTATCAAGTCACGAAATGAATGTTCAAACAATAATGTTCAAACTACGTTAAGGGTGCGTTTTAATAGAAAGAGATGGCTATATAATTATTGGCAGTTAGTAATTCCAGTTACATTTCTGTTGTAATCAATGAAAAATATTGTATTATAAATTAAAGTAATCTTAAAACATGCAGGATTTTCACCAGATAATTTAAAATGCATTGCTGTAATTAGATTTTATAGAAAACAATTATGAAAGAAACAATAAGAATCAGTCATATTTTTTTTAATATGTCAATTTTTAATTTATAGTTTTAGCAACACAAACGTACTTAATGAAAATTTTAATCCTTTCACTAAATTTTTCATTAAAATAGCTTTGTACTCATTACCTATTAATGTTATTATATCTTCAATTTTTTTTATTCTAAGAACTAGTGAATTTGGGTGATATGTAATAGACTGTTTTCTTTTTATCGGGCCGATATTTGTCTACCTAATATGTAAACAATGCAAGTACACATACACGTTATTAATTCTGGAGCCTGACTTTTTTATCACTGTAGTGTATATAAATACATATTTATTCGTGTAATTTTACATAATTATTATTTATTTATAATACATATATGTAACATATTGCGAAATGGCAATTTTTATTTTCTTGTTCTTGTCTTTGTCTACTTACTCGTCATGATCACTAACGTTATTGTAAAAGTCTGTATTATTTGATGAAATGAAATGAAAAATAGTAGAAGTTGGAAATTTGTATTTTGAAGGAATATTCAAGCTCAATATTCTTTGAAAATACAAATTTCCTACTTGCTTTCATGTATTAAATAAAAATATGTAAAAAAATGTTTGTGCCATTTTGTTAGGAAAGTATCAAGACATATCTCTGTAAAAGTAAATTTGAAACAATGTCACTTTATAAATGTGCTGAAATAAAAGTCATAACATACAAAATTAGGAGAAATAAGAATTATACTGGTATCTGTAATAGTATTGTTTTTATTAACCTTTCAAAAAAAAAAAACGTTTCTATGCCGTAACTTGTATTAGCAAAATTTGTAATTGTTTGTTTAACATATATTTATTCTCCAGCTCTCTCATTGTTGCATTTATGTATTCGGTGTTATATTCCTTTATGTTTATATTATTATTACTTATTTAGTTTATATTTGGTATATACTGTAAATATCAAATTACAGTATATACGAAATTAGCGCCGAACCACAACATAAATCTCCCATATACTGTATTATTGTTATTACTATGTTTGCAAACTTGTATATATATACATTGAAATTTAAAACAAATAATTTAACCTTTAGAACGAAACAACAAATAAAAACGAACCGGATTTAAATTCCTGAAAGGGAAAAAACGCACGCGCTTCTGGAATTTCGATAGAAATTAATAAGAGCGGCCCGCCCGCTCGAGCTTTTCCGAGGAGGGAGGAAATAAAAGGAGAAAAGGCCGGGATTTGCGTTGATTGATGTCGAAAATAAAATTCGAATTGAATAAGGTCGAATGAACTTGCCTTTTCGCCTTATCATGGGAAAGTGATTAAAATAAATTGTTTATAAATTCAAAATGAATGACGGTGGTTTCATGATATAAAAATTAAATTCAATAATCATAAAATTCATCTGCATACATAATAAAATGTAGATATTGGCAATAGCTACCTGATCAGGGAGACTCCTTAACAGAAATATTCTACGGTGTCGGTGCTAGTGTATCTGTGTTTGTAATAAAAGTCAGTGTGGAATCCGTTTTTAAACCCAAAAATGTTGCTTCATTTCCCGATCGATCTTCTTTAATGTAAACGCCATGATAACTGTCTTCGTTTCATTTAGTTGTAATTCGTTAACATTAAACCATGACTTGGCTTGGTAACAGTTCAAGACTAAAATTAACCGATATATATATTAAAAATTGACAATACTGCACAACAGCATTTCTGATGTTTGTTAAATGATTCCAGCTTAATTTTCAATAACGATTGTAAATCTGTGATAAAAATTAATGTATCAAATCTAGTTTTAATAATATAGCATATTTGCCTTTTGCAATAAAACTCAATATGTTTAAAGCTATTCCTATTTTATTAAGTTGTTAAGTTAAAAAATTCTTTTATAAGACTTCCATGCAGAAATTGAAGTAAGAGAGCTGTCCTGTATGCTCCAACAATAGTCAGCAATCAATCAGCAATCAACTGGTCTTTGGTATTCCTCCATTGTACGGAGGTCCTGGTGGAATCGCTCGTCCTGTTCTTTACTCGCCAAGATTAACGTGAAATAGTATAAGTCGTTGTGAAGGAAGTGTAATTTGATACTCATATTATATCCAATCATATGAAAGTGGCTCAATAGTTAGAACATTTCTTCTTTAATTTCCAGCGGGAACCTAGAGTAATTTTAGTAAGCCTCATTAACAAACAGCATTTAAATGGCATTCTTTGAATATATACTCTCCACAAATGAAACAAAAATAGTTTGGATCATTCGCACAAACTTTTCTTGAGGATGCCATATCAAATTATAATAAGATAACTGAAGAACTTTTCAGAAATCAGCAAATAAACAGTGTAAGAAAGAAAAAAAAGGTTGCATTATAAAATATGTTATTGTTATGCAACAGCAAATGTCCAACATTGGACATTTTTAAAGTATTTATGCAACATAAGTCAAAATGTCACAGTAGCTAAAGAGAAAATAATTTATTAATTATTTACAAATTATTTTTATTTAATTTATTTTAAAAAAATAGTATCGAAGTGAATAAATCCTTTTTCTATTATTAAATAAAGACACAGCTATAACTCGAAAAAAAAAGCTATTAGAAAATAAGTGAGGTTGTATTTAGAATCATTATTAAACAACATGACACGTAAGTCATACATCAGTCAAAAAGTTCAAAATTTTTGTGTTGTGTAATATAATATGTGAAACAAGTTGTAAACCCATTTTTACATCTAAATTTAAAAATAAGAAATAATAATATGGCGTCATTTCGTAAAGGTAACAGAATTATTTAGATTATATGATTTAGTTATTATATGTCATGTACAACACAATTATCTTCTTGTGGAAGTAATTTAATTATTAACAATATATTGCTTTACAAATTATGAAAAATAAAACACAAACTAGCAAATAAATAAAATAAAAGAGCATTATTTCTGAAGATTTTCTCCTTTTTTATTTACAGAATTCCGCTTTATTTATCCCTTCCGCTCCATAATTTCATTTACATTAATAAGGAAAAGGGAGCAGAAAAAAACACGTTATCGCCAAGGGAGGGGAGCGCAGAAAAAAAGAACAGAAAAAAACGTAAATCCCATTCTGCCCCATTAAAGATTTCAAGTGACGTTTCCACCTGCGCCTGTGACGATATTAAAAAAAATAACTCACCCGAGGCCTCGTGAATTCCACCTGAATTAGTTTCTACATCGTAAACTTTACAATAAAAAAAGAGAGGGAAAAGAAAAGCGAACGAAAAAGTACGAACAAAAAAAGGAGACTGGAAATAAAAAAATAAACATCAATTAAAGCTAAGTAAAAACGCATTTAAATGTTATTCAAGAATAGACGTATCGCATTATTTTACAATTACACGGAGACATTTTCAAATTATTGTTACATTTAGGATGAATGGAAGGAATAGGATTAACAACTGCAAGAGATGAAGAATTTATCTCAAAAATATGAAAATTAATTAAGGGAATTCTTTGAATTATTTCATCATTACAATATCAAGTGTTTTATTGCATGAATCAGTAAGTATTTGTCCTCCTATAATTCCAATTGACAGATATCACCCACCATTAAATGTTAATATTTTTACAAAGAAATTAAACAAAGAACATTTCTGGCAATGATCAATAAAATTCGATCAATCCCTTTTTCCAAGTGCAAAAATTACTTACATTACTATACACTGGGGTGTATTAAGGGCTTTGCTCTTTTGAAGCAACAACAAACAAATCTAATCGTTCCAATACTTGCATTTTATTGCCTCAGTATTGGTCCTTTACGATAACCCAAAACGCAAAAGGCAGTGGCTCTATCAAAAAAAAAAAAAAAATCGCGCTACGAGCTACAACAATACCAGGTTTATACCCAAAAAAGGTGCTTTTGTGTGTTTGGTGGAATTCTCGGAGGGTTGTTCATTTTGAACTGCTAAAACCTAGTCAAACTATTAATATCCAGCACTTGTTATCAGAAAAGGTGTAATTTTTAAACACCACAATGCAAGACCGCACTGCATAAGACAAACCCTATAAAAAATTAATGAACTAGGATGGGAAGTAAGTATTGCCGCACCCACCATACTCACTTCATATTGCAACATTCCATTTCCACTTGTTTCGATCGCTACAGCATTTTTTGTGGACTTTTTTTTAATTAAGAAAGTTGAAAATGTCAAACTCAGATATTTTTATGAGTAACAGGCTGAAAGACCACTGGTCGATAGCCAATTAACAGATATAAATTATACCTTTGAGTTTGTTAATGTTTATTACTTATTTTGTATACTTTCTGTATATATCTGTTAATAAAGATTATTATTATTATTTATGAGTAACTGAGGTGATTTTCATCGATACGAGATTGAGAACTTGCAATCTTTTTCCATCTAGTGAAAAAGATCGTAGAAAATGAGGGTGATTAAAAAAACCTTTATTGGCATCCTCTTAAATTAACAAAACAAATAAAAATTCACAAAAACCCACACATAAAATCACCCTAATCCTCCCTCCCTTCTTCTAGCCTCTCGCACTCGTTGATGCGAGAGCGGGATGCAAGAAGATTTTTACCCCGGCACCATCCTCCTTCATCTGTCTCTCCACTGTTCTCTGTCCTTCTATAAATTCCTTGCATACCCCCACACATTCCTCCCCCAAGTTCCTCCGTGTCCTCCCCATCGTCACATAATACACACCTAACATACGTCAACCCCATACATACCATCCTTCCCCGCTCTTCCGAACCACACCGTGCCCTAGCCAAAACCTTTTTTCCCCGGCAGTCAGTCTAGTCCCTCTGAGGAATTTCGGTTGATCCCCATATACCATCCACGTTACATGAGGGTGGCTATGTTACTGATTAAATTAAAATATCGATATTTTTAGTTTGAATTTAAAGTAAAATAAAACCACATTACTTTCCGGTCCCCCTAATATTTTATATTGTAAATATTATATTTATTAAACTTATTTATCTAGTTAATATCGACAGTAATAATAATATTGTAAAAGGGATGTTGCAAATAATGATATTTTTATTAATTCATTGTGTATAATGGAACAAATCCATTTTTAAATTTGGTTCATCATACGCAATGTATAACGATGATGGGTGATCAATAATTTAATGCATATCCATATCAATATTGATAATGAAAATGACTGTTCTGCATTTCCAACTAAAAATTAACTTGCTTTCATTATCAACTCCGAATGCCGCATATTATTCCATAACACATAAATAACACCGTCGTGTTTGAACGCAGGGCTTGTTTGCGGCGCGTGTGGAAATGTGTCGAGGCCCTCCAGGACAATGGCTGGGGTTGGATCCGAGTCAATATTTGGAAGCACGGTTTCCCACTTTGAAATCCCGCGGGGAAATCGTCGCCCCTCGTATTTTTTTTTTGCAGGCCCGGAACACGCGACCCCCGAACTGAAAATAGACGATTCCCATTTTCAGGTATCAGCGCGAATTACGTGAAAATCCACGTCGGTGCCGAATAATGGAACATCGCGCGGATTTCGACGCGCCGCACCGGGAATTCGCTCCAAATAAACACTACCGTTTTTGTTGTTATCCGATAGAAAGAGATAAAAACATATTGAAAACAAATATTACATATGGGTTTGGAGATATTGATGTTGTTTTATTCGGAAATGACATTTATTTATAATATTTTTGAATAAATTAATATTAAAGAAATTTTCAAAATCGTGTTTAGAATATATACAGAGTGGGAAATGGCTTAACCTCAACATCCTGGGACCAAAATATGATGAATTACGAAAATTATTTACATACAAAAGTTAACCGTTAAGCCAGAAACTATCTTCAAACATTTTTTTTTTATTAATAACACTTGAATTATTCATTCGATTTAGATAATGGGTGTTATGTTGGGATTAACGGACATTTTTAAGGGAAGGGTTTGTAATCGACCTGAAATGGGTGTAATATTACAGGATTCATACAGGAGGGTAATAAGATAACTGAAAAACTAACTAATATAAATAAGATAACTGGATCTAACTGGAGTTAGAATTTTATTTCTGAAAATTTGTGTATTATTATTATTTCACACTCATCCTTACTTTTACTTGTTTTGTATATATGTTAGAGTGTAGTCTTTGCATATGTGTCTTTGTTTTTAAAATTGATAACGGTCAACATTGATAAATTTTATAATTGCTTTTTATGTGGAAAATATATACTCGATTTCCACTCTTATACATATTTATTTAATTAAGTATGTTAAATACCTTCGAAATTGAACATTTTTCCATTCAATTATAGTTTTGAAATAAATTATTTAAAAATATTTTAATGAATTAATAAAAACGATTAAGGCAGTCGTCAATATTTGCAACCTAATCACAAACTTTTCATAAATTACCTTCATGATAATAGTTAATAGTTTTTTTTTATATATAGAAAAATATATTATTTTCTTTAGTATAATTATTTATTTTTTATAAATAAACGATGGAAATAGTATAAAATTCAAAATTAAAAGCAACTGATATTTAAAATTGATATTATTAATGCACTCAATTTTAAATTTTATTTTCGATGCCATTGAATGAGCATTGATTCGTTCTTTCTATTGTTACAATTAGCTTTTGTTGAAAAATAATGTGGCGAGCATAAATCACCCAAAAATTTCATACATATCCCATATTAAATCATTCTATTCACGTTTCAGAATGAACAATAGATTATTATTAATTTTATTAAATAAAAAAAACACGCATTACAATTTGCATTTTATTTACTTTATATAGCGTGTTGTGCTCACGTTAGATACAGAAAATACACTCTAATATTTTATAAAGTAAATAAAATTGGTTCCACACAACTTTTTTATGAATGAAAACAACACTACTTTAAAATACTCGTATTGTATTAATAAAGTAAGAAATATTTAACTTCTTACTTGGTGAATATTTTTTCATCCATAAAAAAATACTGTGGAACTAATTATATTTACTTGTATAAAATATTAGAGTGTATTTTGTAAATCCAAAGTGAGCACAACACTACTTTATATAAGTAAATAAAATTAGTACTTTTTATGAATTAAAATAATTTAATAAAATTAATAATAATCTATTATTTATTCTGAAACGTGAACACAATGATTTAATATGGGATATATTTGCTGATTTCTGCTAGCCACATTATTTTTCAACAAAAGCTAATTATAACAATGGAAAGGGAGAATGAAATAAGAAATATTTAATTACTTACGTCGTCAATTAACACAAGCACTTTAAAGTAGTGTTGTCCTCATTTTAACACACTCTAATTTTTATACAAGTCAATAAAATTAGTTCCACATTGTTGTGCTCTTACCATCATTTTGATAATTGATGTTGAGAAAATTTGTATATATATAAGATATCTTTATTCAGACAATTACATACATTTTTACAAACATTAACAAGTATAACTAATGGAATTTGTCTTTTTTGGGCTATCGACCAGAGTGGAGTCATTCTACCTTATCTTGAATTTATTGTGAAGTGCAATAAAAAATATCTGTAGCAACCAACTGAACCATCTTAAAGCTTATTAATAATTTCATGAAATGTAATGAAAATTTATTAATTTTTCTAATTTACTAATATTATTAAAGACATATACAAACATATACAAAGTAGTTATCAACTAAATATAATTCAATCCTAAAATGGAATTTTGTTCATTTTATCAAAATTATTCAAAAATTACAGAATAATATTAAAGGATAAATCAAAAACACTTGGTTTGTTTCACTATTTGTATAGTGTAATAGTGAAACAAACCAAGTGTTTTTGATTTATCCTTTAATATTATTGTCAAAATGTTTCACCAAGTGATAAATGAGAAAGTTATTCAAGAAATTACAGAATACTCATAAACCATTATTTTATTATATCCTGATTGTTTTGCATATATATAAAAAAACAAGCGAAAGAAATATACGAAACTCAGTAAAACTTTATCGAATGACAATTTTTATTTTATTTATTTGACCATTATGGGTTAAACGGGGTCGGCCATAAATATTCCAATCCGAACACTTTTCCCCTCTCCTTTTTTCCCCAGGGGATTTATTACGATAAGGAGGCCTCTTAGTGTAAAAACACATCCAGTCACACCGATTAATCAATTTTATTCCCCGCCCTACGCCCGGAATAGCAAAAAATAACTTGGGGGGAATATTGACTTTTCGAATAAGATATAACATCACACACAAAACTAAGTTTTTCATCAGAAAATCATATGGATATCCAAATAATATTCAAAATTATGTTACATGTAAATTCAACTATTAAAATAACGGTATATAATTTCTTCAACGCACTCTTGATGAAAACAAATTATATTATTAGGTAATTTCAAATTAAAACACTTGTTTAGTTTTATGTTGTTATATTTAATTTCCTTACACGTGATTCGGACCATTCTCAAAGGAATTAGTTGCTTTGTAATTCCTTTGAAAACGGACGTTATTGACCGACAGGTATTCAGGAAGCTGAATATACAAAATGAAACTATACAAGTATTTTAATTTGAAATTATCTAAAACTTAACACTCATTTAATCCATGGTAAAACACACAAATATGAATTAAATAGAAAAGAGTATTTATTCACTTGGTCACGGTTGTTTAAATATATTAAATAAAAATTATTTGAAAATAATTAACACCTCGAAAATATAGTTTTCGTTTATGTTTTCTTGTAAATTACTTAAAACTTCTAAAATTCAATTAATTCATATTTTAAATAAAAATGATTTGAAAATAATTAATAAATTATTTTCACATTTAGCTCTGTGACTTTTGACTTACGTTACGTAAGTCGTAAATGTGAAAATAATTTATTAATTATTTTCAAATCATTTTTATTTAAAATATGAATTAATTGAATTTTAGAAGTTTTAAGTAATTTACAAGAAAACATAAACGAAAACTATATTTTCGAGGTGTTAATCTCCTCTTACGAGTACAAAATCGAGATTCATTTACGCTTTGTAAAATCGCACGCGACATTAATTAACACCCCCTATTTTCTTTTCAAGTGCAAACTGCACTTTACAACAGCGTAAATACGAGCAATAAAATCCATACAGCTTTTACAACTAATTTCAAACTTCCCTCGTATAATTCACAACCGAAAACCCTATCCAAGTAAGTAAAACTTTCCGCGCGGGGCTAGAAAATATCTGGCGCGCAAAACTAACTCACCCCGATTTTCCGCCGTTTCCCATCGCAAAGATAACGCTCGAATTTATTTATATATTTATTTAGAACCACCGGTTGGTTTCCTTTATTTTTCCTTTCCGGATTGTTTGTTATTGTTGGTAATGAAGTGCTGTTCTTTTCCGGGTTTGTTTGTTTTGTTGTCGGTGAAGGAGGAGCTTTGTGTGGAAATAACGGCTTTTTGCATAACATTTAAAATTCAATTAAGGGTCGAAATGTATTCAGCGTGTGCTTTCATTCGGAATGGCGTTTTGCGTGTCGCCCGCTGCGAAATGAAAACAAGGGGGACGTTTGACGGAAAATACGCTCGACGGCAATTTGTTATTATTTTTTATTTTAAATTGTTTTGTGGATAAATATTTTACAATCTAAGCGGATCACTGGAAAAATAAACAAATAAACAAGAAGAAATAACTTACAATAATTGTTTTAATTCGAGTTTTTTTTTTAATCAAATAACTAGTTAAACAGGACAGGACAGCATTTAATCTTTCGGTCAATTAAATGCATGCGAGAGCTAGCAATATTCTGATTACAACTAAACAATTATTGACGACACATTTTTGACAATTGCTATTTATTGATTATTGGCTGTTTAAATATTTTATGAAAGAACACCAAAAATAATTAGTGCACTTTCAGAAATATTATTTTTTTTTTAATTTTCGTCATATTAAATCTATACAAGGGCTTACATGGACTAGCAATAAGTCTGATAACAACTAAACAATTGTTGACGACATATTTTTGACCGTTGATATTTATTTTTTATTGGCTGTTTAAATATTTTATGAATGAAAATCAAAAATAATTAGTGCACTTTCAGAGTGACTATTTTTTTTTAATTTTCGTCATATTGAATGTATACATGGACTTACACGGACTAGGAATAAGTCTGATAAGAACCAAACAATTGTTGACACCACATTTCTGACAGTTGATATTTATTTTTTATTGGCTGTTTAAATATTTTATGAATGAAAATCAAAAATAATTATTGCACTTTCAGAGTTATTATTTTTTAAAAATTTTCGTCATATTGAATGTATACATGGGCTTACATGGGCTAGCAATAATTCTAATAACCACTAAATAATTTTTGACGACACATTTTTGACCGTTGATATTTATTTTTAAGGTCTGTTTAAATATTTTATGAAAGAAAATCAAAAATAAATAGTGCACTTCCAGAGATATTTTTTGTTTTAATTTTCGTCACATTAAATGTATTCGTGGGCTATCAATAAATTTAATAACAATTTAATCATTGCTGCCCATACATTTTTGACAGTTAATATTTTTTGTTTAATGATTGTATAAATTTTTAATGAAAGAAAATCAGAAATAAAGGGTGGATTCACTGAATTATGATTTTTTTTTTAATTTTTCGCTGAAATGAACAAATAGGCAAGCTCGCAATAAGTCCAATAAGAAATTAACCATCATTGGCATCACATTTATGAAGGTTTATTTTTATTATTTATTGACTGTTTAAGAAAAATATTAAATGAAAACAAAAATAAATTGCGGATTTCGGAAAATATGGACATTTAAAAATTTGAATTTTAATATTTTTTTGTGTATATATCTGTAAATAAAAATTATTATTATTATTATTATTTTTGAAAATGTGGTTAAAGATGTTATAGAAGATATATATTGAAGCAACTTATCGCATTTCGAGAGCAATGTTGGTTGTAATAGTGGGTGTGCAAATATTTTGAATTCATTATGTGTTTGTTGCAAAATAATTACTTTAATAATATTTGGTTTTGGTGGATGCGCCGGTGTGTTACTGGCGTTATTGCCAGCTTCACATACATACAATTTTTAACTAATATTATTTTTGTTATGAATATGAAATTTAAACTAAATATGAAATACAATTCATTAATTGATTAAATAATAATTTCATAGTTTACAAATTAAATAAAACACAACAATATATCAGTTTCAGTTTTTTATTATACAAATAATTTCCGTAATACATCATCAGGCAAACTAAAAGCTCATTTTTAAATAAGTTTGCAGAACTGATTTTTTTTAGAAACTATAGTTTCATGTCATTAATGCGTCAAACTAAACTGTTGTTTTGATAATGACGGGCTAGTGTTTTTATTAATCAATAACGATGTATAACGATTTATATAACTTATTAATTGTTCAGGCTTTTAGCCATTAATAATTATAAAAATGGGGATTTAACCCAATTAATATTAGTAATTTTTACAACTGCAATTAATGTAATAAAAAGATAGATAATAATTTCAAATAAAATAATTTTTATAAATAGAAAAGAGTATTCATTCACTTTGTCACAGTTAATTTTGATTTAATATAATTTATTTAATTTCACTATAGTTGAATTAATTTAATTGACTTATTTTAACATCTTTAAATTATGTAAGGCAAAGCTCTACTGAAATTTACAAAGCGCGCGCTAATCCGAACATTCCGGTAATTAACGATCAGCTTGATCTAATATATTCTCCCATCTTTAAAGCAATTATGTAATGAATTTAAATACCTGTACTTGTAATTTTTAAAATACATTTGTTTTGATAATGACACGTTAAGGTTGTCAAAACTATAGTCAACAATAAAACAATCCGAGTTATACAAACAAAGTAAAAAAGTGTTTCATTTATTAAAATTGAATATAAATCCTGTTTTCTGTATACTCTCTCCAATATCTAAAGGTTTTTATCATTTATATTCAGCAGATGTTAAAGGGCAATAAATATTAACTGTTTTGTTTAAATGTAAAATTGTTATGTCCTTATTGAAACCCATTTAATTTACAAACATGTACTCTTCCTTTAGCTCCTGTCGAATATGAATTATTAAAAATCGATTTATGAAAGTGCGTCCGAAAATTATCCCGGAATTTATTCCCGTCCACTCGACGCCGCCGATAAAAATCAGGGGAATTTGTTAAAAAGGGTCGTCCCGACTGCGTCGACATAATCTCCCGTTCCCTATTTATCATCGAGAAAAAGGGTGGAGTGGCTGCCGGTTTGCTGGCTGGGATGGGGCGACTGAAAAGATTCAATGGACTAAATATTACGGCAGAGTGTGGCAGTCAGTTATCTTTCAAGCCCGCCCTAAAACAAACAGATAAGGGCCCGACTTTATTAATTACACCCCGCGTTTTCGTTACTCTTTCAATATTTACGTCAGTGGGATTAAACAAAAAAGAGTACGTCAACAGTAATTATAAATAAAATTATAATAAAAAATATATTTTTTTAACAATTATAAATAAAATATAAAGAAATAACCGATAATAATTTGATAAAATAATATCACATTAGATTAGCTCATAGCAATTAGATTTAATTGATATTTTGACTATAGGAACGTTTTAAAACAAAATTAGTTAATCTTAATCAATTTTAAAGTATTTATATTACCCGGCGCATTCACCAATGTTGAGGTGCAGGGCAAATCCGTGGGTAGCTTCATATCAGTCTAATACAGTATATGAATTGGAAATATTATTAACTAATATTCATGTTTCATCAGTGTGAGCGATATTCCGCTCTAGAATGTCATACTTTTTACAACATATGAGGCATGGCTCTTAATAAAGTTTCAACTGTAGCATGCTTTATTGCGAATATTATTTTACAATTGAGGGATTATTTGTGGTATATTCAAGTATACCGTTAGTTATAATTATTCTCAAAGAAAAAAAAACTTTCAGCTGTCAAATACGGCCAATTCAAATTTATCCAAATCATTATGTGTTCCCCTCAATCTCCCATTACAGTTCGACTTGATAAAATTACGCAAGAGGAAAACGAAATCACGACTTTAAGCACTGCTTATGTTTATCGATGCAAAAAACTTGATTAACCAGATTTAACTTCCGAAATGCCATATTTTTCACCCAGGGTCATCAGTTTAGACGATGGCGTTGTTTTTTTCTGCGTCAAGAAATATAAGCAGTGCTTAAGATCATGATTTCATCTTCGTCTTGGCTAATTTTGCCAATTATCACTACTGAATCCAACTAAAGCAGCTCAAAGTGAGAAATCTCCAAAAGAGGTCTGTGACTGGGTTGTCCGATCACCATCTTTTTGTACAACAGGACTTTTCTATCCATAAAAGGGGGAAATATTTCCATACAAAAATCATCATACAAAAAGCCTCATTTCAGAATAAGCAAAATGTTGAAAGAAAAAAACAAATTAAGAGAAATTTAATCAATCGAATTATAGATCGTTTAACTTTAAGAAATAAATGACAATAGACTAAGTTAGTTAGGAGATTTTTATGATGATATTTTATGGAAAATTTTCCACTTTTATAGATTAGTTACGGCAAGGTCTAATATCCAGTCGTGTGTAGTGTCACTGCGGATTTAAAATTGACCAATAAAGTTAATAGTCATTTGGCTGTCTAATGATACAGATCAACAAATACAGATCAATATAAGAAATCGCCGAAGTGCATCTTCTGCAGGGATATCAGATCTCTCTCTTTTTTGTACACTCTATCGCAGAGATGATTAGAAGGAAGAATGCGAAAACCGTCCAAATTGCATAAAACACATCTCCTCCTGGTTGAAAGGGTTCAGTATTGACTTTTGAAACAGGAAAGCCGATACATTGGCTGGAACTGCGACCAGTATGATCATTCACACACCCGGCACACTGATGCAACCGCATTTTTTTGTATGTCAGTCAAATGCATATTAAGAAATTCAGATGTAAATTTGATGACGCAACAAGCTGTTGAATTTTCAAGGAAATTCCCTAATGGAAGATCAGTTAATCAATACCAGCTGCAGCCCAGAGAGAATTTAAAACGTATTACCGCCATTCTATCTGGAGACTGAAAGCATAGAATACACCTCCACACATCGAAGATTGCAGAATCTTCAAATTGTAAAGGGTGCTGTTTAGAGGATGAATCTGTGGAGGGCTAAAGTCCAGTATAAAAACAATAATGGGCGAGAAATGATCAGAAATGGCGATCTTCCGGGATCTACCTGTCTGATAGCATATCTTGACGAGGTAGACTGGCTATGCGGATATATGGTCTCAGATACCCTTCCTACAAAATCTGTAGAATTGTGACTTTATACAGGTTTTCATTTTTTATATCAAAAAGGAAAACTGAAGATACTCATATTTCTAAGGAACACTTTGCAAGAATATCCGAGGACTTGGAGTCAAATAACAATAAATAATAAAAATAATAAAGCATCTCGTTATTTCATTAAAAAGGAGGAGTATCTGAGAAAAGTATGAAAACTTATAAAATATCAAAAAACACTGCAAAAATGAAAGATAAAAGTCTTATAAAACTGGAAGAATTTAAACATGATGGCATTGCAAAATTATCTGCAGAACTAGAGAAATCATTCAATAAAAAAATAATAAAACATTTCATTGTATCATACAGTGGGAAAACTGGAAAAATCATGATGAATGATAACCTGCCATAAAACTAGCAAAACAAGAAGACGGCGGATATTCTTGATTGAAAGAACACCAGAATGGGGACATTGCAAGAGTGACTAAATAGTGCTCCAATTAAAATAATAAAGCACCTAAAAGAAAGCAAAACTAAAAATTAAATATATCTATGTGATCCTGTATAATCACATGATTTCGAAGCATTTTTTTTTATTATTTATAGGTTTAGAGAGTAACCTCTATTTTCATTAGATTTTCGAGTTTTGAGGAGGGCGATTGGCAAAATTTGAACATGGAATCATACAATTGCCCTCTTTTAGGAGTTGTAAAACTCACTCACGAGGGTGTTGGTCTTTATACTGTTCAATTTTTCATTGTTAAATTTCAAAATTTGAGTGTCATGTCTCACCTGATTTAAATTGAATTACCTTAAATTTTAGACTAGTTTCGGGATATTAGCCTATTTTTTTGTGTTTTTATTTATTTCAATCGTTGATTTTGAATAAATTATTAATATTATTTTTATTAATTAGTATTATAATCTGTGTTGGTGCCGGTAGCTATTATTGTGTTAGGTGGTTTATTTGAAGAGAGTTTACTTAGATTAATTTATTATTTGAAAATTAGTGAAGACTTTGTTCAGTGGATTATTTATGGTATCAATGGACTTTTGATACCATTTCATTTATATAGATATTTATTTCAGGAAATACAATTTGTAGATTTATGGAAACAATTAATCAAGATTACATATAATCGTGTAAACATCTGTTAAAATTATTTCAATAAATATGCCCGCGCCGTAATCGAATTAACCCTCCTCGACGAACGCGGCGCCCGCATTTCAGCGCAATTTGCGTAACTTTCTAATTGCGATAAACCCTCCTTAATCAAGTTACATTAGCGTCTGTTGAAAACGCGTAATGGCGGTAAATTCGGCCGGCGACCTTCTTCCCGCCGCAACACTCACAGCGTTATTTAATCGCCAGATAACCGGATCACGTCCGGAATTCTGGATTTATGCGTAAACAAGGCAATTTCCTAATGCCGGTGATTTATGCGCCGTTGTCCGTGGCGGTCTTTCTCAATTTCGTGAGAATTTTTATTTAACGACATTGATGTATTGGATGGATGGATGCGTGGAAGGGGGAGGGTGGATTACCGGGGATCCCCGCGGGGTTTCGTTATTACTCGCGAATTTCACAAACAGCCGATACATCTTCCGAAAAGTCAATATTTATATATCTCGGTGCGTATCGGGGAGATATAAACAAGATGCATAACTGAAGAGCTGACTTACGTAGACATGAACACACATATATAACGATTTCGTGTTTTGAACAAATTGTAATTGTATATAAAAAAAATATTTCTGCATATAAAAAAATATTTCTGTATATAAAAAAAATATTTCTGCATAATACACACTAATTCTAATTCCCGAATTTTTAATAAAATTGTGTGAAATTGTTAATGCAGTTGATTTGAAGAATCGTTGAGAGTAATTAAAAAAAGACTTCCGTTTATTTATAAATGCTTGCAAAACAAAAGTACCCAATTTGGTTAAAATTTAACCGTTTTTTTTATTATTTCTATATTCTGCCTGAAAACCGCCACTGAAAGAAAGAAATTAAAATAATTATTATTTTTTACACCTGTCTTATATATTTATATTTATTTCTGCGCCGAGAAAATCGAGTAAATTTATTTTTACATGCTTACAATTTTCATTCGTTGTAAGTTAGGTTAGGTTTCATTGGCAACAGGATGAGATTGTTCTCTTAGCCCCATAGAACCCGTTGTGATACCACAGAGATAGAGACTCATTCGTTGTAATAGTCCAGAGAAAATCCTGTGACCGCGTCCGGATCAATTGTCACAGATAAATCAGTCCGGAGCAGACGGAACAGGTTAAAACAGGTGGAACTGCCGGATCAGGTTGGACTACACGGATCTACTTCATTTTATATAGATTTGGTTATATAAATAATGCTTGTGGCGCTACATTCTTGATGGAACCGTAATTTAATATTAGGTAAATTAACACACTTGATATGTTCCATATTTTTATTTTCAGTTTCCTGACACGTGTTTCTTTAATTTTGAAAATGATCTGCGAAGATCGAAACACGTTTCAGGAAACTGAAAATAAAAATATGGAACATAACAAGTGTCTTAATTTACCTAATATTAGATTTGGTTATATTTTAATAATAACATTTATTTCACTAACAAGTTTCGAAATGTGTATATACAAAGCATTTTCTTTAATGTATAAATATATTTTATGCAGTGAAGTAATATTTGTGCTTTTCGTGATTTATAAAATCATTCAATTTTTGTTTAATAACGAGTGTTTCCTATTGAATCTCAAGCATGAAGTGAAATTTCAAGTATAATAGGGTTTTTCTTCTTTCTGAACTTCATCTCCTAGTAATTAATACGCGTGGTAATAGAAATAGCAGTTTGCAATACAACCAGTTGGTCCTATTCCGATTGGTTTGGAACAGGTCGAAGCAATCGAGTCCGACTATGATTAGTCCTCCCGAAGCAGGAAGAACAGTTCGGCTGTGACAACTAGTCCGGAATTGGTGGAAGCACCGACTGTGACTAGTCGGGAACAGCTATAGAAATTAAATAAAATGAAACAAAGATGATTAATACATTTTCAGTTATTTAAATTACAATGAAATTAAACAAGGACAATTTCTGGCAATGATCAATAAAATTCGATCAATCCCTTTTTCCAACTGCAAAAATTACCTACACTGTAAGTTTTTCACAAACATCTGTGAATTATCTAACAGTGCATTCAAAATTACATTACACACAAATTAATTACATTTTTTAAGTACATATTTCTCAACGACTGCGAAGAGCTAATTAACTTGCACATTAATCATTAACGAATTATCCTCATAAACATTTCATTTAGTCGAGTAGTTTCCTCCCCATACAGAAAATCCTCACCGTCTGCGGTTTTAGCGAACACGCTCGATCCTATTCATCCCGACTGACAATGCGAAACATAAAATTATACAATAGAGAAACTAATTATCTCCTTCTGTAACAAGTTGGGGTCGGTACGGCTGTTATTTCAATTAATACGTCTAACAGCCGAATCCCCGGCTCTTTACAATATCATTTCCCTCCGACACATCCACGGATTACAACAACCGAGGCCGGAAGTGCGCCGGAAAGGCGGATGTTTTAATTGCGGCGGGATTATCGAAATGTTTTGTAATTAGTGCTTGGTTTTGCTATGAGTTATTGTATATAGTTAGACTCATTCGAGACAGTGGAAATAATAATAATTTTATCATAATTAATATATATACAAATATTTTTATTCAGACAATATGACCATAAAATTTTACAAAATTTATTATAACAATATGTACAATTGTGTTAGTAGTCTGTCATGGGCTATCGACCATAGGTCTTTCTGCCCTCGTAAGTAATATTTCATTACATTAATTAAATTGATATTCCTTTTAAATTATATTTATATCTATGAATTGAAGAAATTTTGAATGTACAGCATTGAAATATAATTTAAATTAATTAAATATAAGCGAAAAAGAAACATCTTTGATGGGATTTGAACGCACTCAATCTTTCATTAAATAATGGTATAATTTTGGTAAATTGATATTATTACTTATATAATTATATTACAGTTTATTTATATAACTAGATATAATTGTATGTTTCCAATTCAAATACTTATTGTAATATAGCCTAACATAATAATGAAACGTGTTTCTATTTAGATGTTTTATTTATTAATGAAAAAAAAAAAAACTTCATCGTCATACACTCAAATATCTCTTTTATTTCGAATAATTTCCATCAATAAGTCGTCTGATCCTTTAGATTTTTTTATTGCAATTTTGTTTATTGATTTCATGGAGAAGTTTTACTTCAATTATTTGGATAAATGCCATTTGCACTGCACACAGTTTTCATTCGCACAATATAATTATTTAATAATAAAACGTTTGAGATTTTTTCCAGTTTAAAAATAGTCAGTGATAGTCCTTTTGCAGTATCAAACCTCCTCCCCTCCTCGCTCCACAAAAAAAAAACAATTAAATCAGAGGGAAACTTTTCGAAATCGAAGTTACTACGGATTTTTTGGAAAGAATTATATCGATATCTTTCTTTCACATTTTCCATTTTGCGAAGAGCAACAGAAAATCCATGATTAATTATTTTCGCAGAAATATGATTTAAAACAGCTTGGAAGTCAATTAAGATGAACGTGCACATTCCAGTAAATCTTCAATAATCCGAAACATTACACGTTGTAGTTGTTCTTGTGATAAGAGATAATAATAATAATTATTGCTCACCAGCAAATACAATTCGAATTTCAAGACAACATTACATGTATACAATAAATTAAATTAACATGGAAATAAAATAAATACAGACTACATTTTTGAGGTAAAAGATGGCGGTGTTCAATCGATACTTCTACAACTTTAAGCCATATATCTGACAGTTGAGGAATTTTAATTTTTTTTTGTCAGGGAAAAGATTTCAGTAAATAACCATGGCGTGCGTGTTAACCTGTTAACTTATGATTTCTTCGAAGTGTTATGTCTTTGGACCAATTCGTCAAGCTATTTTCATATAATATCCACTGATTGGTACTGAATATCAGACAAACCGTATTGTATTCATACTTATTCCAATGAATGCATTACGGTTTGTTTGATATTCACTACTAATCAGTGGATAATCGATAAGAGTAATATATGGTGGATACGCCGGGTATTGCAAGACATCTGAGTCAAGACTCGTTATGATGTCTTTTGTGTGGGAAGCAATGAATGGACGATTGGCGTTCTTGTAACAATAATACTAGATGTTATCCTTTGCGGAAATACAGGCGTTTTTTATTCCAATTTTAAACTCAAGTAGATTAAGTAGCTTAAATAAAAAGAATTTGAAAATAATTAATAAATTATTCCCTCTTTAGCTACTGTGATCAAGTGAATAAATCCCCTTTTTCTATTAGATTAACTAGAATTGCTAGCAGTTCGCAATAACTCGTTCACTTTGCTCCATAAATTCAAAATAAAACACACCTTTGAAACCTGACCAAATGCAGAGAAGAACCTTATCTGAAGCTATTATGTTTTACGGCCGATTCTTATGATTCGCCGGGATTTAAGCATACATTTCTGTTGTTTTTAATTGCCATAAAGTATCCATTTCTCATCCTCAGTAATGATTTTCTGAAGAGGAAAAAATTTCACTTTCTATTCTTTTTATCCAGAGAGACAACATACTGCTCGTTATTGTTTTTTGTTGTTGTTGCTGGTTTTTATGAATGCATGTGGGACCAATTTTTCTTCTTTTTGGATCTTTCCCATACTATTTGTAAATCGTTTACTGCATTATTTCCATCTCTTCCTCAATAAATTTTCGCATTCTCAAATTCTCAGTTGTTCCAAATTGTTATTAAAATAATCAAGGTTATTCATGTTTACACCTATTGATAGGTGAAATAAAATTTGAATGAATAAACTAGGAGTTCTGTATTTCTTTTAAGATCTTTATATTTGCTCTAGAATATTTCTCTAACTTCTGAGAAAATTCCAAAAATTCTTGCCTTTTCCAGAATTTTCAGAATGCTCACTTTAATAGTCATTATTAATAATAATGAAAATTATCAATAAGTGATTAATTTAGGAATATGCCTTTAGAAGAATATTTGTTTATTATGAGAATCAATGAGCTAATTTCTTATTTAATACGCTATAAGCTTTTTTTAAGAATTCAAGTATTTGAATCGAGCGCTTTATTAGAGGCCAGCTCATTAATAATTCTGAAGACTTATTTTTCGTTTAAAGTAGGTTCCCTGACTTCTAAGAAAATGCTCGACTTTTCCCCGGCCAACAAAATTCCTTGAATTTTTCGGGGTTTCCTACATGTTAAGAAAGTACTCACTTTGAATAATTTCAGCAATAAAATTAACAATAATCAATAAGTGAAAAAGGTTTTTTTTTTTAATTTTTATTGACACAATTTTATTATACTTAAATTATTTACTGTGAAATATATTCAAAAAATCCCCTTTCTTTAACTTCCACAAACGTTGCGAAATCATGTTATCTTTAACACGAGACATATTCGGATATTCAGCACGTCGCGACGCCCGCCATCCATAACCGCGGCAGTCCTCTTAATATTTGATAGAGGCGGAAAGGGCTCAAAAAGGGCGGTAGGGCGGCGGGATTATGCATGTATGCGCGTATGGCGGTTGTGATTTACGGCGGGCGGAATGCGGAATATCCCGATTTATTATGAGGAGATGCATAAATCAAACGGGGAAGAGAGGGCGCGATGGCCGGCCGGTTTAACACTGACGGACGATTATCGATGTACAATTTTCGCGCCGGCGGAAAATTCCCGCCAGCCACCCTTTCGCGCGCGATTTATTGCGGTCATTATTTCCGATGGCCGCTTATCTCGCTCACGCTATTCGAGAGACAACAACGAAAAAGGAATGAAATATGAAAAATTATGCTGTAATACATACAAATGAAAATTTGTATAATATATTTAAAATCTTTAGAATAATATTTCCAAAGCAGTTCATCCATATCTCTAAATAAATAAATTATTTCCTCTTTAGCTACTGTTTAAATAAATTAAATGAATTTTGTGAGGTTGTTTATATTTTTTTGGAGATATTTGTTAGTAAAAATTATAAATATATAGCAGACGTTTCTTTTGACTTTAAAAATTTAAAACATATTTCATTTAAAAGCAAGTCCGGCATTTCCATTAGATAAATCCGAGCTTATTACTAATTCAATTCATTCAAATAAAAAATGTCGAAACGGGAAAACTTTAATAACCCGCATTACGCGAAATATTCCCCCGTTCGGAAAACGAACGAACGAATTTCGCTATTTATCCCGTAAGTAAGTAAAGATCCGGGATGGAAAGGGCAGCGCGGCGTTTTCCCCGTGTATAAAATAAATGGCGAACGCGCCAACTGGAATTAGGTCGTTTACGGGCGAATAAAACTCGCTACTCGTAATGTAATTCACTGTGTTACATTTTATTCGTTTACTGCCGGGAATAATATAGCCGTGTTCATATTTGAACGGCCCGGCGAAAATAACGCGAAATATCCTATGCACGGTTTGTGCAACGTGTAATGTATATTTTGCTTAGCGCGTCGGTAAAGAGGGGGATGGAATATTATATTACAAAAGCAAATCGTTATTTCGGATATTGTAATTGCGCTTTTAGTACATCGGGATGGACTTTGCGTTCGGGAAACCTTTTTCAATGGAAACACCGGGGGATTACAACGAGTAATTCGAATTTTAATCCTTGATTTTGCTACAAAAAGGGTTTTATTCGGGGAACAGGTAGATAAACTAGATTTATATACAATTGAGAGTTTTATATACGGAGCTTCAATTTGAATCAAATAAAGTCATTTTTAAAAGAAATCGAGATTAAAAGGTTTACAATATGCAATAATTTAAGATTTTTTAAATTGGAATAAAATCTGTCAACCGAGTCAAAAATATCTCAAATTGATGATGCTGTAGAAGCGTTGTGGAGTACAAAAATTGATATTACCTTGCTGTCCGAAGTCTAATTAAGCAATAAATGTAATTAAATCAGTCATGTAGTAGTTTATGATACAATCATCTTTATTCATATAGCAGAATTACAATTCTTTACAAATATTTATATTTACAATACATATTAATGGGTTAGTAGTCTGTCATGGGCTATATGGGCTATCGACCGGAGGTCTTTCTGTGAGTATTCTTAACCAGCACTAATTATACCAAAAAGAACAACCACTGTGCCACTGTGTTGCAGCAGTGTTTCTACAATAAATTTTGTCATACATAAAAAAACGATGTTTTATATACAAATAGAATTTAAGGATCTTTAACATATGCACTTATAATCGTATTTCTACCTTGATTTTCTTTTCTTTTCTTTTTAAATTATGTTGAGATGGAATGATTTATCTCAACATAACATAGGATTATGCAAATCATTCGTGTTAATACTTAATAAATTATCAATTTTGAAGTTTTATCAAAATCCAGGCTATATTTTATCGAACATTAAGAGATCAAAAACAACGACCTATGAATAGGCTTCATTGTTTCAAGTACTTCATTGAACTTATCAGAGCTTTTGTAAATTCCAAAGCTATGAAAAAGACGGTAGATGATTTCTTAAAGCTCGGTTTAGTTCCATAAATTGAATCAATAAAGCCTATTCATATATCTATATCCCTATCCTAAATCCCACAATGATTTTTAAATGAGAAATAAGGGTGCTTTTTAGTAGTAAAGCCACGCCCTGTTTTTTTGTTTAGCGTCACAAGCCAAACACACTGTTTAAACGCCCACTGTTTAAGATTAAAACCATGTTTGGCGATACAATCACGCCTACTGTTGTGTTTATGAATGAAACCACGCCCACTGTTACGTTATATGATAATATTTCTTTTAGAATGAGTCTTTATTTAAATCATTGCAGTAAAAAGAATTATATTATTAATTATTTTCAAAACTGCATTAATTAATAATAGTATACAGTAATTATGAATGCAACCACGCTCACTGTTAGGTTATATGATAAAAATGACATCCACTAATATATTTAGCGATATAAACTTTCGCCTAGTCTTGCGTTTAGCAATCCACTATTACTTTTTGCAATAAAAGCCACGCCCAATGTTATGTTTACTTATAAAAAACACGCCCACTATTGCATTGAGCGATTAGTCATGCCCACTATTACGTTGCGCGATAAAATCACACATACTGGTGTGTTTAGCTATAAAAACTACGGCTACTACTATTATTAGAAATCATAAAGAAGTTCACTGTTATGCTTTGGAATAAAACCATGCGGACTGTTACGATTAGTGCTTAAAAACCGTTATGTGTAGCAATCAGCGTTTAAGCGTTTAAAATCCAAGCTTAAAGTTATATTAATTCATAAAAGAACACTCCCACTGTTGCGTTAAGCAATTGAAATCACGCCCACTGTTGTGTTTACCATTAAAAACTACGCCCAGTGTTATTATTGGAAATTATAACTAAGATGTTGTGCTTAAGAATGAAACCACTGTTATGCTAAGTGCTGAAATGTAAAACTGAAAGCCATGTTAATTTTTTTTTTGGTTTAAGAATAAATCTACGCCCACTGTTGTTTATAGGAATAAAAATACACACACTGCTATATTTAACTGTTATGTTTAAGAATAAAGTCACGCCCATTGTTATTTTTAGCGATATATTAGAGTCACCATTGATTTAGGAATAAAACCACATTACGTTATACAACGAATGCCATAAAATATAATATATTATGGCTGAAAGACCTAAGGTCGATAGCCATTTATAAGTTTAGATCAAATATTTTGTATAATATATGTATATGTAAATACCACAATAAAGATGATTGTATATAATATATTATGGCAATTAGTCTATAATCAGTATATTTTGCACTTAAAATAGTTTCGACTGTCTAGACCTTAAACAATAGTTTGAATATTTAATAATGACTACTAAAGTTTGATTTCTTAATATTAATTAAAGTAAAATACACTGGTTAAGTAAAGTAAAAATTATTTTATTAGAAAATGTATTTTAGATGTACGGTAAAACTAATACCAACAACAGAAAACATTTAAATATTGTAGGTTTTTTATCATAGGTGTAGAAAAATCTGTTTTTTCGCATTAGGATCATGATGGTTAAAAAAATTAAGAGTTAAAAGAAAAAATAATTTATTCACTGTGAGTTTTTTAATAAAAAGAACTCGAAAATAATTAATAAATTATCTCCTCTTTAGCTACTGTGACATTATCGCTTATGTTACATAAATACTTTAAACAAATGTTCAATAATGGACATTTGCTGTTTTAAATTACTTAAGAAATTAAAGCAAACATAAAAAAACAATAGCTTTGCCCCTGGCAAATCAAACAAACACTAAAATTCAACAGTCGATTAATTACGCTGCAACGAATGAATGCAAATTTCGCCCCTCCATTCGCGAGGAAGAGAGAAAAAAATGAATTAATCGCTTCGAAGACGCTGGATTCGAATTTCAGGAGCAATTTAATCTTTTCAGACAAACCGAACCCGCTTTAAAACTAACTTTCCCGCTAACTATTCGGGCATTATTGCGGCGAGTAATTGGGTTAAACACTGAATTGGGCAAAAAAAGATAAAAAAATGCCGCCCGCAATTATCCAGCAAAATGCGCCTCTTGGAACTTCTCCGGACTAACTTAACGTTATTATTCATAAACGGTTTTCGCTTGAAAGAAATTGCTCCTTTTTAATTTTTTTATTGTAAATTAAAGAAAAAATATTTTATTACTTAGAAATATTAAATTTGTATCATTCCTGTTGTCTAAATGCAAAATTAATGTAAATTGAAAAGAGTAAATGTGGAAATCATTTTCAAATCATTTTTAATTTATTTAAGCAAAATTATTGTATAGAAAAACTAACATTTTTAGTTACCTTGATTCATCCGTTTCATGTTGCTCCCTCCCAGTTTAATATAAAAAGAATTTTAACACCTTCATCCTCTCTTAAGCAATCACTTATTATATTCCGGTTTCTCAAATACATATTACTCACCCCTTCTTATTTCTGCCGCAAATGCTTCTATGTATCTGTTCCATTTATACAGAAGACATATCTACAATTTATTTCGCCCATTTATATTTAGAAAAGCAGAGAGAGAAAGAGAAGGGTAGAAACCCTTCTCTTTCTCTCTCTTCCGAACCATACCAATTTATTAATATGGTGCATATTAGAAGTTATGCTTAGTGGAAAACTTCACGATTAACAGGTTGGCTTATATTAATTCTTTTTAGTTATTAAAGATAGTAATCTCTGGTAATTACACGTTGGATCTTCAATCCTCAAATTCTAGGAGGTTAAGACGTTTTCCTTTTTATGCACTTCTTAAGAGTCTACGTTTCTTCAATGTAGTTATTAGTGTTAATGCAGTGTTCGGATAATCCTGTAATTTTTTAGTCTTAGACTGATTTATGTTATTAATTTTGCCTTTATTAAACGTTTCCACCGGTTTGATTTAAATTAATCAAGTGAGCAAAAAAATATATCTAAAAGAATTTATAATTTGTTATTATTACTTTTTTCAGTTTTTATGCTAAAAATGTAGTTTGCTTTGAAACAGACTTGAAAATACTTGATATGTGTATCTGTAAAATTACTATTAATTTAATTTATCAAGTAACAATTTTTGTAATTAAAAAGGCAATTTATGAAACTTGGAAAATTAATTGAAATAGAACGTTAAATAATATTTTTTTGGCAGAAAGACCGAAGGTCGATAGCCGTTTTCTAAGGACAATGTATAGCATAGTATAAGAATTATAATGTTAATTTAATGTATATAAAATTGTCTTCAGAAATAAAAATGTTATATATATATATATAATATTTTTTTATAACAGAAATGAAATTAATTATAACATTTTTTGTTTATGCAACCTGTGGTAAAATAATGCAAGATTATTCAAAATAAAACCGCATTTCATTATTTTCATTAATAAACTCTGTAGAGTGCCGGGCATTTGTAAACAATGTTCATATAAGAGTTTCAATGTCAATTCATGGACGAACACTCATGAATTATATTTTTAATTCGAACAGTAAAATTGTTTATGATTACCATAACTTCATTTTTCTACGCTGTCAAAGTAAAACAAAAAACGCAATAAACATCACATCAACACGCGCATCGTAAACCATACGAAAAATTATCGCACCGTAGTATGAAATAACAAACACACACAGGGAAAAATACCCGGCGCGAATTTATTATGTTAGTCAAACGGAGCGTTACGGTCGCCTACAAAAGCCCGGCGCGTTATTTACAACCGCGCGTTATTATCAAAAATGAACAGCTTTCGGTCCGGTGATTTATAAAAGGGTGAAAAGCCGCCGCCCCCTACTGACGCTCCCCCCCCTCACCCCT
The DNA here is from genome assembly GCA_963082785.1 of Philonthus spinipes. Classification (NCBI taxonomy): domain Eukaryota; kingdom Metazoa; phylum Arthropoda; class Insecta; order Coleoptera; family Staphylinidae; genus Philonthus; species Philonthus spinipes. Next base: position 16,528,812 of record OY720315.1, read on the forward strand.
TATTCCTTCTCCTGCTCTACCGCCGAACGAAACAATCCAAACGGACCGGTACACGCAAAACGCCGATAATTAATTGTTGTTGCGAATTAAAACCACCGGTCCACGCCTCGAATTATTACGGGATAATAAAGCGGGATCCAGAAAGGCACGCAACAATGAGTTAATTATTGATTGTGAATGGTGCGGTGGAATTTTTGAATGCTTGTAATTTACCTGTTTGTCGGGGAATTTTGTTCATTTATGTAAACATTAAAATAAATTGAATAACAAAATGTTCCATAAAAGATTAAATCATCCATAAACCATTTTTTATAATCCTGTTTAATTTTGTCATGTAATATATGATTGCTTATAATACGCAGTGAATTAAAGAGTTCTTAAATGAATTATTCAACCACCATTTATCTATGAATTGTAGAAATTTCAATGTGCAACATACAGATATAATTTAAATTAATTAAATATAAGTGGAAAATAAACACTTCTGATGGGATTTGAACCCAGGTCCCCTGATTTATAGTAGAATGCGTTACCAACTACACCACAGGGACCTGTGATATCAAATCACCATTCAGTTTTTCAAGTCCACATATTTTAATTTTATCAAGGTAAAAAATGGAAATAATCAAGTTGTTAACTTCCTCAAAAAAAGGGTAATTACTAAGTTGACATTTAGGCGATCAAGATAGGAATCCTTAATGAAAGCAGCGACCCTTAAAAGCAGCCAGTGCTACAAGATTTGGGAATTATCTGGATACCAAGTTACAGCAATACAGAAAATAACTAAAGGGACAATTGGGACGAACAGGAAAAAAATTCACCGAGTAGTTATAAATGACTTTATCTGGGTTGTGACGAAGTCGTTTGTAACCGCTTTGAGAGCTTTAACTTCAAATAGAGATGAAAGGGTGAAGATATGTGTCAAATAACGTGACAAATATGTCCGAAGCTTGACCACACATATTGTGAAAGATTAATTAAACTAAACAGAATTAATAGATGGATTCCAGCAGGAATTCTTACAGGCAACTGGCTGAAATCTACAGAATTATATAAAGATCGTGTAAATGACACACCATCACTAATGCAAGAGATACATGAATTTCTTCCTCATTCATGTATGGTTTTCTCCCATTTCTTAGGGCAGTGCCTGTCTGTAAAGGACAACAGAACAAAACTCACGTTAGCGAGCTGGCAAAACTTGTAGCACTTAAGTTGTGACGGCTTAGTTAAATTATGCTCAAAATATTTTTAAGGAATGATAGAAGGCCAATTGCTCTTGAAACAACATCAGCAGTAGCAGCCACCTTATTTTAAACTAACATATGAATAAAATGAACACTATTTCTAGAAAAATGGAAATATAACAAAATCTGATTGTTGTGACTAATCTACAAGTATTCTAAGTCATTACTTTCGCGGATAAAGAATATTGGGATGGGTTAGTTCAAAACGATTAACTTCCATTTTGATCTAACTCATCACATTATACTTTATTTTTTCTGCAAATTTAATATTATTTACCTCCTCTACCAATAATTGACTGTCGAGGTGTGTTTTGAACCAGTTGAACCATTCTATTCGTACGTGTTCAAATTTCCAATTCAGTGATTCTTCCTGAATCTATTACGGTTTTCTGCTTATTGCACCAGTACGCACTAGTGCGCCCTCAACCTGGTTTTCACGTTTTCTGGTTGTGCACTTTTCACTGCACCCTGTCAACATCGTTTTTGCTTACATAAAAATGTGTACTCGCCTCGACCAAGTGCAAAAAATCGATACCGACTCGAGAAGTGTATTGATTTTACAATCAATGAAAAGAAGCAGCGAGATTATCAGCCATTTCTTTATTCCATCCCTTTCTACGCCTCCTCCTTCTATGTATACCGGCTTCTCTGGCTTTCCATGCTATTTAGGTTAGTCTTGAGCTTTTCTTCCGTACGAAATGTCTGAATCAACCAAGTTTACGCTTTGCTATTTCAGTTTTTATAGGTTTAATCTGTTGTTCATCAATGATTTTAGTATTTACACGTGTATTGATTCTTCGTACGTTGGCTACTATTCTAAGGTCTGTGTTGCTTTTCTTCTGTCTTTCCTTTAATGTCTAGTTTTCACTTCCATACATTAGCATTGGTATATAGATGGTCCCATATACTTTAATTTTGGTCTTTCTGTTTACGCTTTTATTAAGCAAGAATTGTCTGTTGCATAATGCAAATTACAACCTGTTACATGCGTCAATTCTGTTGTTCATGTTTTCGGTTTATTATAATGCTTAGATATTTATATATATATATATATATATATATATATATATATGTTTGACAAACGATTATTTGGCCACCATTTTTCGCGGAGAGAAGACAAATTTTCCTTCAGTCTATTTTCAAAATGTAGACTAGATTTGCCAATATACACATTACAAATCTGCTTGAAAATTCCAGATTTTTTGTGTTAATGTGTTGGGTTAGGATTAAAGATTAAATGCTTTGTTTTTGTGTAAGGTTTAAAAGCGAAACTAACCTTATGTTTTGCTAACAATTCTATAATTTTTAACAAGACATTACCAAGGAAGGTAAGGGCTGAATCACAGTGTTTTTGTGGTTTAGCGATGTTTATTTATTAATCTATCCATTGGTCACTGTAATGTTTTTAATGGTATATACTTCTTTGTTGAAATTTTATGGGAAAAGGTGGATGTTTAAGGCTCTAAATCTCAATTCTATGATATTAAAGAGGTAAATTTATGTTTTAAGGTAAGCTTTGAGGAAGCAGGAACAACTCGGTAAGTATAGGTGGGTTTTTATATAAATGTCGAATGTTAGTGCATTATTACTATTCATTATAGAAAAGGGGGGATGTCGTACTCGATTTTTTCGATACTTTTGGAAAAATATAATTTAATAAACTAGCTAGCATAGATTTTTCTTCAACTTCATCATAAATTCACGACAGGGCAGAAATATCTCTGGTCGATGGCTCAGACAGACTAACACCGACATGTGTTGTAATTATTTATATTGTTTTATTGTTAAAATTATCTATATATTCTGAATAAAGATATATATATATATAATTTAATAAAATAATATATATATTTAATAAACATACTTATTATGAAAAATCGACATTGATAACAATTATTTACTGTAATTCTTATCTTATGTTGATATTAACTTATTTTTTATTTGGCTACTAAGTGTCATATTTTGTTTTCAATTGCATTTATGGAGGTATAATAAAAGAGATGACATAAAATAACGAATATTCCACCCGTAATTTATTTGAATAGTGCGCGACATTAGCGCAGCAGGAAAATTTCGTGCGGAGGCAGATTCCGCGAGATTTACGTATTCAGGACATTAAGCGGCGATATTTCAGGAAAATTATTGCGCTTACGTCGAACGGCTTTTATGCGGAAAACGGGAGGCGAGGGCGCGCTTTTTCCAGTGCGGTCCGACCCCCCTAGCATATACGCGCCCCGAATGGAATCAATTTGTGGCGTTTTCCGGTCGCGGAAAATTTCGCCGTCAGTAATGACGGAATTCCTACACCAAAAGCCAATAATCTCATATTGCCGATTTATTCATGAAGGTATTAGGGAAATGTGTACGCCGGGAAAATTCCGCGGGAAATTACCGACCACGGACCCCACCACTCTCCACGTTCCCCTTTTAACTTTAACTTGATTACATCGAAAGTTAGGTTTAAATCATGTGAATTCAAAACCGTGATTAGCCCGCAAGATTTGCAACAAAGTGATATTTATATAAAAAAAAAACTCAGAATGAAACAGAGACGATTCACACTGTTACTGTTATTTAAATAACAATAAAATTAAACGTCAGGGTATATACTCGGGAAATAGTTGTTTCAATTAATTGCTCATTTAACTCGTGGTGAAACATTTTGAAATATTTTATGTTTGAAATGAAAATACTTGGTATCGTTTCACATACTTAGGAACAATTAAAATTAAATTTAAATTTATGAAAACATGCCAAGTATTTTGATTTCAAACATAAAGTTGTTTCAATAGTTACTAAAAGTACTGGCTGGTCTGGCTAGTAAAACTAGCCTAACTAGTAAAAGTTATTCCCTTTGTTTACTCATTTCGAAATCAGAAACTTTCACGCTAAAAAAGACAAAATCCAACTAAAGTCGAATTCATCGAATTAATGAAAATGAAGAAGAAACCAAGAAGCAATATGGAAAACATTGGAAGCGAAATGATAGAGATAAATTTCACTTCTAAATTTATTTGTACTGCTGTTTTCTTAACTCTTCAATTAATTTCTCACTTAACACTTGGTAAGAGCTGTTGCGCTTCGTTTACTTCTTGAAGGAGAAATCAGTGACAGCAGATAAGATCAAGGACATATTGCAGATCATCAGAATCTACCAAAGTCACTCTGGGCTTAGGCGATCAATACAGCTGTATTTGTGCTAAATCGAACTGAACCCAGTACCATTGAAAATAAGACACCTTACGAATTATTTATCGGTGCTTGAAAGAGTTGCACGTCTTTGGCACCGAGTGTTTTGTCCACGTTCCCAAATAGCAACGGGAGAAATGGGACTCCAAAGGTCAGAAATATACATTCGTCGGATACTAGGCAGACGTCGACAGGTTTTGAATTTGGGTGCAGCCAGGAAACTGGGTTATTCGAAGCAAAAATGTTGAACACTACTGGGAAAACTCAGGCATTGTTTCTATACGATGTTGAAAACAAATCGATTGTGGGTTCCCGACATGACGATGCAGCATTCAATCCACCAAGTGAATATCACGTATTATCTCGCCAATCTGCCGTAGATGGCGGCGAATCATCTAGAGGGCAACTTCGGAACCGGGTATTGCTCAAACCACTCGATCGCTTGATTGAAAATAAAAAAAAGTTTCAAATAGGCGATTATGTCAGCAGAACGATAACATGGGAAGATTGTCATGGAGAAGAATATGAAATATATTGAGGAGAATTCGACCTGGTCTCTTGTGAAACTACCAGTGGGCTGAAACGCTATCTTCAGGGCTTGGCTATAACGCATGAAGAGAGACGCCAGTGGAGAAATCACATTTTAAACAATCTTATATATGTCGAAGACTGCTCATTAGTACCGAAATAGGGAAATTCTAAATCAGACTTAATTAATTGGGTGAGACTTCCAAGAAAATAAGCATGAAAATTAATCATAGAAAAATGTAAGTAATTACGAACTTCATCGACATTAAAAGCGTAAATATTAACATTTTTGATCTGAATAAGGTTGAAGAAATTGTTTTATTATTGGTAGGTACTCATTCCTTCAGAAAGATATTTGGATTTTTACTAAATATGTTCTTTTTTTGAAAAGTTGAGTTATAGATTGAAAAATATCATTATTATTAAAAATAAGAAACATTTATAGATTTTCGTTTAAGCACTCCGAGAAAAAAGTCACGACAAGCACAAAAATACCGCTCGCAAATCTAACTGAATATAGATATTTCCCCTTTATCATCCGCCCCCCAGGAAACCCTCGACACAAAAAAAACGACAAACGAAAAAAATCAGCCCCATTCCCGATCAAAGACGTCCGATTGTTATCGTCCGTCGCGACTTTACTTAATGCCCTCCCGGGCCGACCCACTCACGTCCTGGATCAGCGCTTTTGCCTCCCGAGTTTATCTCCAGACGTGGTCCTCACAATGGACACGAGGACCGTCCCTGGCCGCTATTTATTTACCGGGATCCGCCCTTTATCTGTATCCCGTCCGTAATCCATTAATTCCCGTTTATAATTTCATTAGCCCGCCTGATACTCAGGAAACGCAAGAAATTTTAATCCGGCGCGGATTAAGTTGTAATTACTTCTACCGGCGGTGTGTCCGGTTGTTTTTCTTTTGTTATTAGTCGTTAGTTAGAGTCAGGGGTGAAAAACGATCGTGCGGCTTGTCGCATAGGTCCGCTGCATTTTGTCCTCGAGAGAATGGAAATTGCGCGCGGCGTAAATGTAATTTCCGCGTGGCCATGTTTTGTTTTTCACAGAGCGTGCAATATCGTTTTCAACGTATGAAATAATTTATTTCAAGAGGACTCTTCATATGTGTAATTAGTATCTTACAAATGAATTTTCATGGAAACCCATTATATTTCACTATTAATGACATTTTACTCTATTATTCAATATGTGCTTGCAATTGCAATTTTTATTGTCCTGAATTTTAGAGAGAAACAATCTTTATTTACAGAAAGTATAAACAAATGTTTACAAATTACAAATATTTTGTTTTAAAAGGGAAATATTGGAGACTAACTACCTTCATGAATAAAACGGTAATATGAAATTATTGGCATTTGGTGTAGGAATTTTCGTCAATAGAATACACAGGATGAGGAAGAGCAACTTGCTTATTTTGAAATTCATTAAAAATAGTAATGTAGATATACATTTAATTCTTTAAACAATCTCAAGTACTACATGTAAAGTTTATGTTAACGTAGTTTTAAATACGATATCAGAAAGATGGCGTCCGTTATTGTCAATACACTGCGTTAACCTTTTTTAGAAATTTCGTTCAACTCTCTCCAGCATATTGACTGGTATGTTGGCTATAGCTTGACAAAGGTTGTTATTAAGGTGATCCATGTTCCTAGGACGATCGTTGTAAACAATTCATTTTAGATAACCCTATAGAAAAAAATCACAGGGAGTTAAATATGGTGACCGTGGTGGCCAGTGCAGATCCCCTCGCAAGGAGATGAGGCGTCCTGGGAAATGTTGCCGCAAAACAGTAATTGACATACGAGATGTGTGTGCAGTGGCACCGTCCTGCTGGAACCACACATATCCCATATCCTTCTCGTTTAGTGTAGGCAGGAAGAACTCCTCAATCATGTGAACATAACGGTCAGAAGTTACTGAAACAGCCAGTTGGTTTTCTTTTTAAAAAAAAAACTATGAACCAATTAGTCCAACTCGCGATACTGCACATCTAACAGTAACATGTTCCGAATGTAGGAGACGCTGAAGAGGTTATTTGGGGTTTTGAGGGCTCCAATAGCGTATGTTCTGCTTGTTTACAGATCCAGAAAGATGGTAGAGAGCCTCGGCAATGAACTGTACTGAAGTGAGTCAGCTGAAAAGTTAGTTGAGCATGTATGTACAAAAAATAAAAAAATAAAATGTGAAGTAGTCTTTAGAATATTATGATTTAATCTATAAGTTAGTTATCAGCCGGTTTCTTGTCTCCTCACGACTAGCTTTGGTCGTGACAATATATTGTTATAAAATCGGGTTTAATCAGGCTCGGAAATAAGTATCACAATCAGAAACGTAATTACCTTCCATATAATGATGTCACCCCCCCTCAAAATAATTATTATTATGCAATATGCAATACTAGGAAAAACAAACATTTGAGTTTTGTCTAAATACTTTTAAAACATGAGTTTTAAGGCCCACCGCTAAGCCTTAGTCATTCATAAATAATTTATGGCGACTTCACTTTTTTGCCGCTCTAAATGGGCACTTTGGCTTTCTAATCCCCCCCCCCCCGCATTGCACAATGTATATTTATTTATATACAGTACACTTAACACATTTATTAACATCACACTGTCACTATTTATTTATAACTAGATATGATAGACCGCTCGTCTCTCCGCTAGCGCGCGCTTATATGCGCGTTTGTTTCTCGAATTTTCCAGAACTTTCCATAACGCGACGTATACCGTCGCGCGCTCGGTAGAAGATTCCAGAGTGTTCTTTCCAGTTGCTTCTTTCACTTTCGTTACAATATATTTATTATATATCATTATTGACAATATATATATATAATAATACATATATATATATATATATATATATATGTATTTTATTAATATATATATATATATATATATATATATATATATATACTATTATTATATAGAAAATCATGTACTTTTCAAATGGCTATCAACCATTGTCCTTTTGTCTATCCTTCTTTATTTTCCAATTAAATTATTTCTAACATCGTACCACCTTCTTATCAATCGTATCATTTCGTTAGAAACACGAAAGTCTCTTCATAATAAACATCCCATCCTCCATACATTTTAAAATAAACCAACATTAAATACACTTTATCTCTACATCCCTTTCACCTGTCGTTTCAACACACCCGCCCGTATGATCAAATTAGCCGAGCCATAAACCCCGACATGACACACAAAAACTTTCTTTATTCCGCGCTTTTTACGCGCGGAGCAATAAAATACAAACAGTGTCCATCCATGGAGATAATACGGTCCCTTTTAATGCTTGCCAATTCCAGGCCCTCCGGTTCGGATTATCAACGTTCCTGGTATTGATGTCCAGACAGACCGGCCGGGAGCGGGTTTAATTCATCGGAGGCGGGGATTTATATCGGACCGCGGCGTTTTGCATAACAATCCATTTCGCTGATTAGACCGAAGTGTTTGTTTAATCGAATAAAAAAAAAAGGTGAGTGGGAGAATAGTGTTTAAACAATATCATTTCACTATTTTTTTCGCTGTCTCGCTTAAACAAATACTTCGGTCATTAAAGAAAATTTGTAACGAATTCAGTTATTAAAGTAACTATTAAACGAGGAAACAGCAAAGAGGATTTTAATAATGTCGAACAGGCTTCTGAGTAAGGAAATATTCAGGAAGTCTTCTCCATTAATTATATTATTTTATATCTTTTATATCTTATCTTTTATTATTACCACTTCATACTTTGAAGCAGTAACCTTTTGAAAAATCCATTACTAAAATGTAGTATTTAACTCAATTCGATCTTAAGTATTCGGCAAATAATTAATTTTCTCCACCTGAACCATTTCTAAGTAAAGGTTTTTTACGTTGATGAAAACAAAAAAAAAGTGGAAGCAATTATCAATTAATCTCTATTTAATTATTAACACTAAATACCTACAACGATAACGTTTTAAATCCTCCATTATTAACTAACTAGTTTCTAACGTAACAGTTAACTCGATTCCATTCCAAGTCGTCCGTGGATAATCCCTCTTCTCCACTTAACGAGTATTGAATAATTAGGGCATTTCTCATTCGGCGAAAAGTAGTTCGGGACGTATTCAGCCGTCGGCGTTTTCCAACAGTTAAACGAGTCTCGTTAAAGCGAATTCATCAGTCCAGACTACAGACAAAACACCCCGAGGCGTAATCCTTCCCCCGCTTCAGCTCCATCCGCCACCCACTTTCGTGGAAATGCAACGGCCAATTACGCCCGGGCGTCTTAGAAATCTCCAAGTCTGTTCGTTTGAAGTGTAATGAATAAATATACGATGAAAAAATGAGGAAACAATTAGATTCAAATAAATTTAATTACTGCCTTTTTTTGTACTATCATAGTAATAGTTTATGTAATACATTTTACGTTTATTTTAGTGACTGTAGTTCAACAATGCTTACTTCTCATTAAACTCGAAGTAATTTTAAGTTTGAATTAAATTAAATAAAAAGAAATTTGAAAAAAAAATCACACAATTGAAGATTTAATTATTTTTTATTATTTTAATTAATTTATTTTCATTGTGTAGTTCAATATCCGGACTTATGTTCGGGAAGCAATTATTTCAGTGAATATTTGATCATTTTTAAAGATAATCACTCAATTATCTCAAAAAAAAATCCAACAGTCAGAAGCTCCTATATCTGAAACACAACCCCAATATCCAAATTTCACAATCCCCTAATAATCAATTCATTTCATTCCTTTTTAATGTACTTACGTTGTGTAAGTCAAAAAATTTCAGTAGCTTAAAGTAAATAATTAATTTATTATTAAGTTGTGTATATTAATAATTATACATATAACAATCTTTACTAATAATAACGTTTACAAGAACATGACTATAATTGATTAAGTAGGTTTTTCTGCCATTAATAATTATTTTAAAATTTCTTTCTATGTAATTTATTGTAATAAACTGTGATCAAGTTAATATTATTTTTCCATTAAATTTAAGTTTTTTAGTGATTTAATCAAAGTTTATGTGTTTGCACTTATATAGGATATTCTAAATTAAGTGCGCACTGCTACTAACTAAGTTATTAATTGAGTTATATTGACAAAGTACTTACAAATTTTCCTAGGATTACAATGGCATAATCAGAAAATAAAAAAAAATATAATTTTAGAGATATAAAACAAATATATATATATATATATATATATATATATATATATATTATCACCATTTGAAAGAGACGAGCATTTCAACAAAAATGTTCTAAAGATGATTACTATTTTGTTTTTCTAACCACATAATTGTAATCCGCAGAAAATTTACTGCTGCTATGTTTTACTTCAACCGACTCTAGCTGAACTAATAAAAAGTTAGCTGTAATGTGCATTTATTTTAGTAAAACCTGTATAGTTTTTCGTTTGAATAAATTGAAGAAATAAAACTAAAATAAAGTACAAAAGGCTTTGAAATGTATAATTTTATTAAGGGTACTAAATCAAATAGTTGGACAAAAAGAACAAAAAACATACAAATTTGGCTATTGGTTTTGTTTTGTTTGATAGCATATATTATTGAAGAAGTTCAGTGGTTACATTTTAAATTATAATTGGTTTTTCAATTTAATATTAGTTAACTTCTATGTAATTTCATCACGCTATAAAGAATGGCTGGATACTCTACTGAAACGAATTAGTATATAGTGATAATGGAATTTTTCAGAGCCTACTAAATATACAGGCCGGAACATCGGAGTGGGGATGACTCCGAGATGCATACGTATACCTGGCCTTAGAGCGCCTGCTCGTCTCGCGCACTGTTCTAATGCAAGCGGGTTAAATCATAAAAATTACTCTTGCATATTGTTATAATGATAAATATTTGTCTAATTTGGAATTATATTTTTCATCTAAACACAATAGTGGAAATATATATTTTATTAAAAAAGAATTACTTACAGTCATTAATTAAAATTATTGTGTTTAGATGAAAAATTCCGAATTAGGTAAGGAATTGATTGTAAACGGGAAATGTTTCCGTCACGAAGGTTTGTAGAGGAATGAAGTCTCCAGTGTGTACTCCGAGAAGACTCCGAGATTTCGAACTTCTCACTCCAATATTCCGGCTTATACATTTAGTAGGCTCTGGATTCTTGCTTTAGATGTGAAGTACATAGTTTACTTATAATTTTGTATTCTCGTTACTTGCCATTACTAATCCCCACTCCAATATTCAATATTCTGTATATTTAGTAAGCTATGGATTTTTACACTCGGTTTGAAGTATCTAATATACATATCATTCTATATTTTCGTAACTTGCCATTACTATCCCCACTCTAATATTTCGGTCTGTATATTTACTAAGCTCTGAATTTTTATATTCGATTTTAAGTACGTAGTATACTTAACATTTTGTATTTTCGTAACTTGCTATTATTAATCCATAAACAAATCATCTACTATTACATTTTTTCACACTGTTTCTTTTTATATAATTTATTGTAATAAACTGTGATCAAGTGAACAAATATGCTTTTTCCATTGTATATTTAGTAGGCTCTTAAATTTTACATTACATGATAAGTACATAGTTTACTTATAATTTTGCATTCTCGTTACTTGCCATCACTAATACCCACTCCAATATTCCGGTCTGTATATTTAGTAAGCTATGGATTTTTACATTCGATTTGAAGTATCTAATATACTCATCATTTTATATTCTCGTAACTTGCCATTACTATCCCCACTCTAATATTCCAGCCTGTATATTTAGTAAGCTCTGAATTTTTATATTCGATTTGAGGTACGTAGTATACTTATCATTTTGTATTCTCGTAACTTGCCATTACTAATCCACACACAAATCATCCACTATTACATTTTTTTACACAGTTCTCACTCAGCATACATTCTGGTAAATCAAAAATATCCCCACCGGTGATTCAGACAAGCAATCGACGGGTTTCAGCCGGGCGATAAAAGCTTTTAGGTGCTCCACAATAATCCCTTTACACGCGCGCACGCCGAACGGCGCGCTGAAAAAATAAATAAATAAAATAGTGGAGCGACATAAAATCAGACCGCGGGAATCGCTCCGAAGGAAGATAAAACCGATATTTATTGGCGCGCCGCGAGAGCCCAGTTTTACAACTTGTCGTCAATTTTTATTCAAGGGTTCCACTTTTATCCGCGCTTCGAATACGAATGCAATCGGAAATTTGATTTTTTTTAGTTTTAGAATTCAAGTGTGATAATTCGAGTTTTTTGAATTGTGTGGCAGTTTTTGTACATTTAACAATTTATTGTAAAAATATGTAATTTTGTAATGTTCATTGCAAAAATATATGTGTATAATAATGTAGCGTAAGTCAAAAGTCACAGAGCTAAATGTGGAAATAATTCATTAATTATTTTTAAATCATTTTTATTTAATATGTGTAATATATCATTGTTTACAAGTTTTCATCAATTTTTATTTAATTTATTTAAGTGCTCCACTTTTATTCGTATTTCGAATGTGAAATGCAATCGGAAATTTAATTCTATTAGTTTTGTAATTCAAGTTCTAAAAGCAATTTAATTTATCGAGTATATAAAAATTATTTGATTTCAAAATATTTAAAAGCTACTGCATCGTTATTTTTTTATGTCAACCAATATTTCATTTAAAAAAAATATATTATATAAATAAATAATATATCATCTTTGCATATATTATACAGCGTCCTGCAACAGTACGTCGGGCTTTCCTAGCACCTTTCCCGTGAAAAAAAAAATGTTTCTTACAAAAAATTATTGATTTAAAAATCTTTATGGCGTAAAATTATTTTCAAACATACATCTTGCCTTGCACCGCAGCTTTGGGCTCATTGAAATCCAAAAAAGGAAATATGATAAAATTTATCTTACTCGGGATTATTATCACAACATCCAGCAAGAAGTTTCATGTAGTTCAAACATATATATAAAACAAAGATGATTCACACATTTGCAATTATTTAAATTACAATGAAATTAAACAAGGAACATTTCTGGCAATGATCAATAAAATTCGATCAATCCCTTTTTCAAACTGTATAAATTACTTACACTTTAAGTTTTTAACAGTTCTGTCTAGTAAGCTTTTATTAAACAATTTTTAATTGTTAAAACAATTAAAAATTGTTTACGTACCGTCTTCGCCGGAATCTTAGATGAAAGTGATTGCACTCGGTGAAGGACTCGTGCCTTGTGCGGATTTATCTACCCCTCGTCAGTACAGCTGTGGCTTACACAATTTAAAGATGTTAAATTAAATCAATCTTCGCTACATATACGAAAATGTGTTTCATTTATTAAAATTGATTTATATAAAAAGCTGTTTTAATGATAATTTAGTCAGAGTGAGAAAAAAGGAGAAAGAAAAAATATAGTTAATTAAAATCTTAATAAAAGAATAATATTTTAAAGTAGTCCACTAAAAATTCAACGCGCGCACACACACATAAACCCTCTGCGTAAACGACAATTAACACGTCCGAGAAAGTGCCTTCCGTGTTTAGCACTCCATTAATTTTTTTGCGTTTCGGCCGACCGCCGCGTGAAATTTAATTAAAAATGAGCTTTTTTTCCTCGTCGACGATTTACATGCATAAATTTCCCGAACGCCGTGTTGCCCTGTTTTCGTACATGTAGCGAAGAGGAAAAATCGCGAGCATACGAACGGAATTCCTTCGGATTGTGAAAATAAATTAATCCACACGTCTAATTTTCTTGTTTTTTTTTATATACGCTTGAATATGTGCGGGAGTTTATAACGAATGCACGAGCATAAATTTGCTTAATTGCGGGGAATTCGTGAGGGAAATGAATTTATTTTCACGTGTTTTTCTTTCGCTTTTGCTCTTCATTTTCATTTAGGAATTACAAAAAAATACAATTTGTATATTAAATAAAGAAAAGAAAAAAAAAAAACGAAATAAAATTAATTTATTTAAGGGGTGATTCCTACCTGCAAATCCGAAAAATTACATATGTATTATGTGTTAAGTATGCCAAATAAACTGGATTTGGCACACATAATAAACTCTTTTAAAAAAAATAGATCAACGAATATAATATATAACAAAATTAAAAATAATATAACATAATTAAAAAAAAAACATATATGCAAAAATTCTAATTGTTAATCAAAACGTATGCATTCAGTTTAATTAAATAGAATAATTAAACTGATCTTCCATTTGTCGTCATAAAATAAGTTTGATAAAATGATAGCCACATGAGTAAAAAGTGCTTTTCTGGACTAAAAATCTGTCATTGAACGCCCATTAAAATTAGAAAATAAATAATAGGCGAAATTCGAAGGAGCAACTATTAGAAAACATAGTTTAGAATACGAGACAAAACGCCGCTGTTATATTGAATACACGTTGAATTATCGCTGTCACCGACTTTAAAAAATGTAGTTTCGAGATAATCGCGTTTAAAGATTTACTTTTGTTTTTGAATTATCGTTGTCACCGAGTTTAAAAATGTATTTTCGAGATAATCGCGTTTAAAGATTTAAGATGTGTTCATTATGGTCTCCAAAACTATACATAAACTCGCATAACTTTGGCAATTTGTATCCAATCAATATATAACTCTTTTAGGAAATATTCTCAAATGTAAACACTTTTTTGAACCTATGCAGGTAGGCATCACCCTTTAATAAAATTAGTGAATTAGCGTGACACATATGTTAATTCACTAATTTTTATCAAAAAATATAATCCTAAAACATTTATCTCAATTAATCAATAAAAAAAACCATTCATTTTCAATTTTAATTGAGCATGAAACTTTATTATTCACAACCGGAATAAATTAACAACCCCACAAATACGCGGGCAAGTATGTTTTCAAAAAGAAGAGAGAGAAAAAAAAAACGGAAGTACAATCCACAGTTTAACCAGCATAAAGCACGAACAAACATAAACACGGCGATAGATGTGTGTATGTGTCTGAATGTAAGTTCGCAATGTAGTTTTCCGAAGTTGATGTTTGCTGAAGCCTCGGAAAGCGCGCGCGTTCACTCGCTGAAAACGTTGGAACTGGAGGAATGTTATGAATAATGAATGGAGATCGCTGTACCTCGCGCTGATCGATAAGTGAGGAGGGCTGGGATATGAATATTAAAATCATCCGTTGAGAAATATTAAGCTGGAGAGTTTTGTGTTTTTGTTAAATATTTTTTGATTATATAGATCTTTGTTGAAATAATGTGAGTTTTAAATAGAAAAAAATATTCATTCACTTGGTCACAGTTATTTAAATATATTAAATAAAAAAGATTTAAAAATAATTAATAAATTATTTTCAAATCATTTTTATTTAATATTTAATGTGAGTTTTATAACTATGATATGACATCTGTGATATTAGGTTTAAGACTAGACGGATCTTTTCATTTATTTATTTATGAAATATAGATATACAGATATAGCAGACGATTCGCTATAATTAAAAAAAAAACAAGTTTATGATATGTAATAAAATGTTCAGTCACCATTCAACTAGCATGTGTATAACAAGTCATGGCCATTGAATCGTTGACGATGCCACATGAAATTAGGCGAAAGATAGCGCTTGCGTCGTCTTTCATTTATTATAAGTCTATGATATTTTGCTAAAACGTTCACTGGCTCTCGCTGTAGATGAGATAATTTTACAATAAAATATCTTCTACTAAAATTTATAATAGGTCATTAATATTTCAACAAAAAGGAATAATTGGATAAATTGAATAAAAGGCTGAAAGACCTCCGGTCGATGGCCGATTCATCATCTACAGAATATAATTCTAATTTTTGTATATTATTGTACATACATATACACATTTGAATAAAGATGGTTAGTTAGTTGAATAAAATTCCTTACTTCACTTATATTCTTTTTATGATGTAGATTTCGAGTATCAAGTGATAATTCTGAATGGCGAATGAAATAAGAACTAACAGCGCTTATGTATGCGGAAAAAATAAAAACGTATTAGTGTGAACGCAATTTTTAAACAACGGATTAGGTGTAAATACCGAAAGATAATTGATGAAATATCAAAAAAAACAGAAACACATAAAAATATCTCTAGTTATCCCTTCCTAAAAAGCCCATCCATTTAACTACCTATCCAATAATCCTATCGATATTAACCTTTTGGTTAAAATCAAAACTGAAAAACACTTTGACTTCAATCAATGGTCCCACATTCAAATTCCTTTCTCTACTCCCAATAAAAACAAACGTGGTGGCTCGATTGTCTCTGAAAGACTATAACTATAAACTTGGGAAAGCAAATCGGCTAAAATGTAATAACGTCATGAACGAATGTCTGCATTGTACTCTCGAGCTGCCAGCACTGTTCACTCTCCATATCTTCCTAATCTATATTCATCACACATTCTCAATAAAAGATACAATCCTAACCAAAGACTCCTTACACAATCACTTAATTATAATTTCCGACTTTAACCTAAACATCACAAAAAGAAAACAATTTTCATTATACAATCACTTAATTATAATTTCCGACTTTAACCTAAACATCACAAAAAGAAAATAAGTTTCATCTTTTGTATTTTTTTTTGTAAATTTGAATGTGATAAAATTTTGTCTGCATAAACACTGCCCCTGCATTTATCATGTCCCAAAATAAATCGACAACCTCATATGCCATACTATGCACAAGCAATATCCATGTTCTATAACATCTCGTTAATACCAGACTTAGGCTTAGATCATTTAAGTATACAATTTACCTCAATTAAAACACTTTTTATTCCTTACTTCACTTTTATTCAATAATATTAGTTATTGATAATGAGCGCTTGGCACTCGAAATGTACATCTAACCTAAATAAAAAATAAAAGTGAAGTAAGGAATAAAATTGTGATTAATTAACTTCACATAGCTCAAATTTAAACAATTAATACAATTTACCTTCTCAGCAGCACCTCTTATTCCTACCTCCCCCAAAACGATTTATAACTTTAGGCGCTGTGTTACCCAGAAAGTCTCAGATGAAAGGATGCATCTTATTAACAACAAACCAAACATTAATTCAAAAACTATTTCCCAGTTTCTAAACAATCTCACCACCTTCATACTGCATCACACTCCTTTTTACACAAAAGCCCTATAAATACCCCTTTCCAAATTTTATTTTCAGACTTATAAAACATAAAAGACAAATGTACAGAGATATAAGAAAGACAAAAGACACAATTTTGAAACAAAAATACAATAGACTTAACAGAGACATACACAGACTAATTGACGAATGCAAACTAGACAAATGGATCAAAGCCTGTAAAGAAGAAAATGATGTGAGAGGAAGAAACTAACACAAAAGACAAATGTACGGAGATATAAGACAGACAGAAGACACAATTATGAAACAAAAATACAATAGACTTAACAAAGATATACACAGACTAATTGACGAATACAAACTAGACAAATGGATCAAAGCTTGTAAAGAAATAAATGATGTGTGAGATAGAAACCACTGGTAGGATATAAAAAAATATCTACATACAAGGTGCGACAGTGCAGACTTGAACGGTTATAAAAAAACAGCGAAATTTAAAGAAATGGGGTTTATTTTATCTTAATCGGTACATCGTGCCGCTTTATGCACTAAGTCCTAAAGATCATCATCATCATCTTCCCAGTAGCGATCCATTGATGAAGGTGATTTCTGAAATTTTCGGCCTCAGTTTGGCACATCTCGATGACGGCGATTTCCTTCCGAATTCGATCCCTGAGTTCATCCAAGGTGCGAGATCGATGCCTAAAAACCTTTTCCTTCAGGTAGCTCCACAGGAAGAAGACGCAAATGCTCAGATCAGGGGAACGTGTGAGGCACTCCACATCACCTCTCAGAGAAACAAGGCGTCCAGGGAACACCTGTGGCAGTTTCGTCATTGAAACTTGAACAGTATGGGCCGTAGCCCCGTCCTGCTAAAACTAGAAGTCTCTCAGATCTGTTTCCTCCAACAGTTCTTCCAATTGAGATTGAAAAAAATGTTTCCCCTGGATTTCAACATGAAAATTGAAACCTGACAACAACGGATCAAACATATCTAGCCAAAGACCTATTACCCTGCTTCCAGGCTTGGAAAAACTATACGAAACTATCCTAAAAAATAAAATCCTCATGTCTCCAACCACTTCCCTCCATATTAATTTGGATTTATGAAAAACTTTTCTACTATTCTCCCCTCGCTATCGTTAACTCAAATCTACACAAAACTCACCTACATGGTCATAAATCCGCGATCCTGTTCTTTGACAAAAAAGAAACATTCGACACAGAATGATATCAGGGTCTATTATATAAACGCACCTGCCTTAACATCCCACCCCACCTAATAAAAATCCTACATAATTTCCTACAGTAACCGTTCCCTTAAAATTAAAATAAGAAACTCCCTTTCATACTCTTTCTCCCCACTCCAAGGTTTCCCCCAAGGCTCGCCTTTATCTCCCTTGTTCTACAATAAATTCGTCCACGACATATATATATATACATATTTCTGACCCAACTCACCACAATCCTTTCTTCTATATTTTACAATATGCAAATGACACCGTCCTAATATCTCATTTTTCCATAATAACCAAAGCTGTTTATACACTTTATAAGTCTTGGTCAATCAAATATCAGGTTGATTTAACAAATGGAGAGTTTCAATAAACTTCTAAAAAACTAAATTGCTCACCCCTTTCACAAATTACACAACTCTCCTTTTACTATTTCCATAGACCAAATCCCAAAATCGCCCTCACCCGCATGCAAATACCTTGGAATCCTGTACGATACCAAAATAACTTTTAAACCCCACACTTTAAATATCAAAACCGCGCGCAAGACGAGGGCTCGGCATTTCAGATGCTTTACATGTAAAAAGGAAGGAATCACATTACAATTTGCTGTGGGAAATCCTGCCTTCTTAGATATATAATGCATGGTAAGACAAAGGATGGTTTACACAACGTTTGCTGACCATTCAGGGTGGCTGGTGGTTGCCCTCAGGGAGGAGTTCTCTCACACCTTTTATAAAACCTGGTCATGGATGGATTACTAGTGGATCTCAGCAATGATACGCTATGTGTGTGAAGCTGACAATAAATCTAGCAATAAACCGGCGCCTCCACCAAAACCAGTTATTATTAAAATAATTATTTTAACAATAATTACATATTGAATTAAAAGATTATAGACTTTTGTCCCCAAGAAAGTCATCAGGTTCATAGAAGAAGTGGGACTGCTTGGGAAGTGATTAGGAAAGGGCAGAACAATAGATCTTACAGGTCGCAGTTCACATGAGGCTAACTTACGTCTCACTAGCCCCGTATAACCTATAGACTTTTGTAGACTCTTCTCCATTGTGTTTGATTCCTTCTTTACGCATAACGCTGAATCTTTATCAATTGCGATGATATCCTGCATTTTAATAATTAATATAAGACCATGTGTAAAATAGTTTTAAAAAGAATTAAAAGAGTTTGCACACTCACTGTTTAAAACTAGTTTTGCCCATAAAATGCTTCCTGAGGATACGCAGATGTCCTAATCATCCTCATCAAGGGAAAGTTTAATAGCACAATTAGAGAGCGTATACAATGAGCTCTGAAGGTAGTAAGTCAAGGGTGTGATAGAGAAAGACTGAAAGTCTCACCCTCTAAGACCACCACTGTACCATTTACACGCAAGAGGAAACTCCAGGGCCTAGGACCTCTCTTTCTAAATGGTGGCAACTTTGAAATGTCGGGTGAGGTGAAATACTTAGGAGTAACCTTTGACTCCAAGCTCACCTGGACATGTCATATCTCAAAAATCAGTCGTAAATTGGAAATTACCCTTGCGGTAATTAGACGAATGTACGACAGACAATAACGATACTGGCTGTATACCAGAGTGGCCAGGCCTGCAATCATGTATGCTTCTCTGGTATGGTGGCCTAAAGTCACGAAAAACACAACCATAGAAATCCTCAGCAAGGTTCAAAGACTTGGTAGTATCAGCATAACGAGGGCTATAAGAACAATGCCCTCTGCAGCCATGGAGACAATACTAGACCTCACTCTACTTTATATAGAGATTTTGATTGCAAAAACAATTCTTACGTTATTAGAAAAAAATATAGTAATTTAGAGATACTATATTTATCGTCTATCTAACAAAGTAATATCTCACAGGTAGAGGGCAATATATGCATTAAATTGGCGTTTCAGATATAAAAAATTAATTACGAAATGTTTGAAATTTGTATTGATGTTCTACAGGAAAAGTACTTTTCAAATCGATATTAACGACATACCAAAAATAATATTCATAACAGCAACATTTTAAATAATTCTGATGATATGGCAGCAATTATAATAGGACTTTCATATCAATAAATGATTACGTCAGGGAATGAAATCATGTTAGAACCAGAAAATTGGTTAACAAATAATAATTGATTTTACATTTAAGAAAATATCAAATATTTTTTTATTAAATATTGAATTAATGCTCCGAAATCACATAAATACAATAATCAGATAATAAAGCATGCGATGATGGTGAATTAATAGGTACACTTTTGGGTAGAAGGCTACTCACCTATTATACCAGTATGTGATTATTTTGTCATATACTGGTGTGATATGAGGTTATAAGGCCTTATATAGTTTAAGGATTCTGATTCAAAAGAAATATAGTTTACAAGAATTCTCCTTATTATCAACGACAATCATACTGATATTACTTAAAGACATGGACTCGTAGCTGAAAAACAGACGATCGGTAGCCATTTATGAAGAATATTAAATAAAATGTATTGTATTACACCTAATGTAAATTTTGCAATAAAGAGAGAAGATTGTTTACACATATATTATTTTTATTATTATATTTGAAATTATATTAAAATTAAAATATTAGTCAGTTTAGAATTTAATATCAAGCATACAATATATTAAATTACATTGTAAATAAAGATTACAATTTAATGAAATATTATATTTACGCGCAAACAAAACCGGGGGGTTGATCAACAAGGACAACAAGTCATGATTACGCGACGTGTAACGTAATTCGCAATTTCGCTCCGAGGCGTGAGCTGGCGGAGGAGAGAGAGAATAAGGAGGGCAATTCTCGCGCCGTTTTAAGGATTAAAGCGAATTAAGCGGACGAGAAGGGCGCGAATGTAAATAACCGTTTGTTCCGCCATCCGAGAGAGAGAAGAGGAGATCCCAAGGTGGGCTCCTTCCTCTTCAACATGCATTCAACTATGAAACTAGACCGAGGGAGAAAATGAAATTTCCTCGGGTATTAGGGGTTTCGCCGCGCGCCGAACAAAGGGCACTAATAATTTTTCAACGGGGCAGGAGGTGTGCGTTATTAAAGTTTACTCTAAGTGCTTTCTGAGCTGGTGGAGAAGGACCCGAGTTTTATTTCTTTGGTCGTAAAGTGTTTAAGTTCACGAAAAAAATATTCTATTAGAACTCAAATATTTCATTTAATAAGCAAACAAAATTAAATATTTTAGATTCAAAAATTGTTGCATTATACAATTGTTATTGTTATGCAACAGCAAATGTCTATTATTAAACATTTGTTAAAGTACTTATGCAACATAAGTCATAATTTCACAGTAGCAAAAAAGAAAATAATTTATTAATTAATTATTTTCAAATTCTTTTATTTAATTTAAAAAAATACTCCATTGTAAAGTAACAAATTAATGTTTTTTATTCGTTTGACGAGAAACATTTTTACTTCACAAAACTTTTTTTAGGTCAAGAAATATTATAATTTATTTATTGGTTAGGGTAATTAAGCTATTAATCAGAGGTATTTTTGGTATCTTCTTTCAAATTATATTGTACAGATCTTTTTTTTTTGGATCACTAAAAGTGATTTTGGATTAAGGTAATTTCAAGGAATACAAAAAGTGTATTGGCAAGAAGGCCTTATTTATGGGTGCAAACATCTGTATCTTGTGAAAAAAAGTAAAAATCGGAAAAAACCTGCAGCGCGTTAAATCTTTCTGACCTGGGCGGATTATCGCACGGTTAAGCACGACGCAGTTACTTGTATATTATACTTTTGTAATCATTATATCTATTGTTTGGATAAGAGACTACAAGGAAAATTGTTTAAAGTGACGAGATAATGACAACTTATGTAATTTTGAATAATGCTGCATGATATCCATCAATAAAATAATTGGAATATGAAAATTATTAGTCCCTTTATTCATTTATTCTTCGTTTCATAAGCTCTATTTAATCATTGTGTGTACGTATATTTTACCGAGTACTAGATGAGTTCAGCATTAAACAAGCTTTTTTATTACGATATGTTTATTACTGGCATTTCTTGAATCCATTAGTTGAGAGCTGCCATCATTTCAGCTCATGATTAAAAGTATTTATGAGGTCTCCCATAAGTATTATATTTAAGAGAAACCCGAAGGGAGAAGACATATATGGCAAAAATATAAAAAATAAAAATTGTATTTTTTAGGCAACTAATATAGTAGATATGTTAATAACTAGCAATAGTAAATATACTAAATTATTAGAATTATATGCACAAAAATACAGATACTATTTCAAATTTTCAAAGTGCCAAAAGGACAGGCTTGAGGTCCCACAATCTTCAAAATCCTTTATAAAATTCATAAAATTCATTATTAAATGATCTAAATAACTAAATTCGCCTCATATCCCATCCACTTTGAAAACCATAATTCATTGTGTTATATCTTTAGAAATAAAAAAATCAAAACGTAAATTTCCCAACATAAGCACTCATGAATTTATGATTTATGTTCACTATGATTAAATTATGATGTCTAATGACAATATCTGCTAGTAATGAAAACTTCTAATATAGCAGATTCGAGCATATAACAAAAATCGACGACGAAGTTGGCGTTGGAAGTCTCGAGTCATGTCTGTACTAAGATCACATGCGTGACTTTCAACATGACAACCAGTACATTACGTGTGCGTGTGTGATTTTAGTTCAGACGTGACTTTAGATTTCCAATGCCAACTTCGTCGTCGATTTTTCTTATACGCTCGATATAACAGTAATATGAAAAATTAAATAAAAACAGACAGAAGTCCCAAAGCCAACTTTCACATATATGCACAAAAAACACGAACTAAATTACATAACAATATCCATTCTAATAGGTAAAGTCAAACCATTATCCTCCTCAGGCCGGTGGTGAATATCTTTGATTAAATATTTTGTGAGGTAATTAAGTGCAGACGGAGGTAGTTAGGGCGTGTAGGGGGATTAAGGATTACGGATAACGGATTAAGGAATGCACTCGGGATAATCCGCTTTCACCCCGAATCCACCTCGCTTCCCTCCCGACGACCCCAGAGTTTCTTGTTTGGCTCCCTCCTTTATTTCTCTGTGCGGCGCTTTTGTTTTCGATGCGGGCTCGAAACTTTTCGAAGGTAGAAAGGGCGAGATAAGTTTTAAGTAAACCGCACCGCTTCGACTCTTCGCGGAATCATCAAGCGGGCGTGCGATATGAATGCTTAATCGAAAAAATATTGATTAATTAGAATTGCATGCGAATATTGATGCAAATTTTACGAAGCAAGTTTATTTAGTATTAATAACTAGATTTTTTTAAACCCTGTCATATTTATCTCGCTTCTGTGAAACCGAATTGCGATTCCACAATATATTTTTATTTTTATTAATTAACTGACCCTGTTAGGATAATGACGTGTCAATGAAGTTGGAACTGTAGTCACTAAAAAAGAATGGTTATACAAAGTTGTTTGTTCTATATTTATTTAATTATATTGATTGTTAAATTAACGAAGTATAAGCTTCCACAATCCAGACAATATTTTTTCAAATATTTTAATTGTATTTGTCAATAAAATATCATCCGAAAATTTCATCGCAAATATTATCAGTCGAATGGATTTTTGATTAGGATTCATTCGTAAATTATCGAACGGTCAAATAATTCCCATTTAATTCCCCTCGTAGTTCATAACGGATTGCAAATATTCCCAGTATGAAATTTCAGGACGCTACACAGTTGCACAATGAGCAACGCTTATTGATTTTACTTTATTCAATTACACACATTATATACACTGCAGTGTTTAATTGTTAATAATTTGTCGATTCCCATTATTAAAATATAAACATCGAAAGACAATCAAAATATAATATTTTTACTCCTACTGTTTATTTTAATTGCACAATGAAGTTTTCAATAATAATAATAAGAAGTAATAATTTGTCGATTCCCGTTATTAAAACATTAATTTTGAATGATAATCAAAATATAATATTTTTATTCGAATTATTGCACGATGAAGTTATCAAACAAAATTAAACATAATAATTCATAAATATGAACAGAGTTAAGACTTTCTGTCCATACTTACAAATATTATTATGTTTCTGTTTAATTAATTTCTCACTGAACCCGTGGTGAAACATTTTTGAATTAATTCAGGATGATTTAATTGAAATTAAAACACTTGGTTTGTTTCACTTATTTATATTTTCTCCAACTAATTTCGATCATTGGTCATCCTTCCTGAAGATAACCAATCATCATGAATTATTATGTTTAATTTTGTTACTTATTCTCTATCGCTTTTCTATGTTGGGTAAAGAAATTACTTATTTAATAGCTGTTGTTGTTACTTGATGAAATTAGATAAAAAGCGAAATCATAACAAAATTTGTTATTTATTCTCTATCGGTTTTCTTTGTTAGTAAAATAAATTACTTATTCAACTCTAGGTATTTATTTATTTATTGATGTTACGGACAAGTCTTACATAAGTCATACAAGAATAGTAGGAGATAAAATTATACAGTAAATATTAATTTTTATTGTACAAATTATTTGTGTAGTCTGAATTCAGATGTATAAATATATATAATTCATAAGTTATTAAATATACTTACTTAATCTTATAAAGAAATCAACACCTAATTGTAAATCTTGATAAAAATATTTTTAAAACTCCCGCTCGAGTAATCGTTAATAGTTCCATAACTTGCGACAAACTTTGGAGTAAATCCTGAGTAATTAAACCGCCGGGAAGGCGATTTAGTTAATGGCGTAAAGTTTTACGGATCGGCGCTAAAAATTCTGCCCTGGATGGAAAATCGGTTACCGACAATAGGGGCTGTTTTTTTGTTGTTTTTCCGTTGTGTCGCGCGCGCGAATGAATCCCCAATGGAAAAGTCGCAGAAAGTGGCAAAGTGTTAATTGAATCCGAAACGGCGCAGATCCAATTGAGGGAATATTCGAGAATAAAACGAGCGACGATTTATTTGTTATTTAATCAAGAAATCAGGAATTAATTTATTGAGTATAAAGCTGAAAAAAGTGCACATTATTAAATAGTTTTAATAAAACACTGATTCACTTTTTGTTTGTTTAACTTTAATTTTTATTTTAGTGACTATAGTTTCAACAATTTTAACCTGAAATTATCATAATATAGGTGTAAATAAAAATTCCTTACTTCACTGTAAATTTAAAGTGATGTAAGGAAATTTTATTTTCATCTATATTATTATATAACACTTCACGTTACTCAAACTAAGTTATTCAGTATTGTCATTATTAAACTAAGATTAATAATATTAATTAGTTGACGATGCCACTTGAAATTAGGCAAAAGATGGCGCTTGCGTCGTCTTTAATTTATTATGATTAATTAGTTAATCAAATGGCCATCTGTATGACTTTCACGATGAAGTTTACGTAATACGAAACACGTCTTTAATACAATTTTTGCTATTTCCTTCCTGCGTGTCTAGAATGTCGTCCGTTATTCAAATCCGGACTTAAAATAAGCTTATTAACAAAATTCTGTTCGCTCAAACTCGAACTCATCTGCAACAGCCGTTTATCCCCATCGATTTTCATCCCTACCCAGCTCTTTTTTTTTAAAGAAATAAAATCCTCAACATTTCCTCATGTTAATAGATATTTTCTTTCGTCGAGTCGAGCTTTCATTGTAATTGGATTTGAAAAATGTCGCGTCGAGGGTAATTCGTCTCCGGGGCAAGAGAAATAGAAAAAGACTGACAAAACGCAGACATAGAGAGAAAGATATGGAGAGAGAGAATGAGAAAGAGAGAGAGGGAAGGGAAATGGATGCTACGGGAAAATCGCATTATGCGACCGGATTTTCCCCCGTTCTAAATTTTTGATTCCGTCGAATCGGGATTGAATCCAACTATTTTTCATATCGCATCTAATCCCCTCCTATCCGTGCTCGTTGATCCTGGGCTCTCGAAGTAAATAAAACCCTCCCTTGCCCGACTCCCGGCCCCGAATTTTCCAACTTGTTGCGCGTCGAATGAAACGTGCATATGTACATTTGTGTGTGTGTGTGTATGTACAAAAGTTCGGGGAGGATTATCCTCGGAATTGATTTTTGTTTGGGTAATAAAAGACACGCCGAAATAATCTGTACTTTTATTAGTATTGCTGTTTTATGTATGTATGTATCTGTTTGTGATATTTTTCACACAAGCAGACTAAAACTATTCAACATATATTTAATTACATAATTGAAAACATTTTATTCACACAAGCAGATTAAAATTATTCAACATTTATGAAATAAGTACATTGAAAACATTTTTATTCATCGGGTTACATTTATTTGAAATAATTAAATAGAAAATGAAAATAATGAATAAAACAATAAAATTCTAATTTCGTAATGTTTATTCATCAAGCATACACTTTTTTATGTGTTCAATAATTATTTATTTTTAAGAACATACAGGGTTGACCCATTTACCGATTAAGTACTCACATATTTTAAAGCGGGATTTACATGGCGCCTTCACTATGGCGAATAAAATTAAACGAAACGAATTGAATTAAATTAATTAAAAAGAGCGATCCTTACCTACCGCACGCTCTGATAGTAATGACGGGCGAAACAAGGACGCGCATTCATGCACTGTTATCGTAAATTCACAAAAAAACTTTTCTCAGCTCAGATTTGAATAAACAAATTCGAAAATTGCAAGAAGGATTCGCAGTCAGAGATATAGATAAAGGAAAATAATGTTTAAAAATTGAAGGTAACCAAATAAAACTAAATCAACAAGGAAAATCTGAATCACCCTGTATACAAAAAAGGAACACATTTCTCTCTTCCCCAAACAATACGTTTGGGGACGCACGGCGCGCAGTTTTAAGATACGCTATCACCATTCCTTTTTCCGCTCGGGCGTAGGCGGGGGGTGAGTCGGTGGTCGGAGGATGATAATTAATAGACGGGCCGTTTTCAGGTCGTTTTTCACTTTTTTCTTCCCGGGGGGCGATAAGGAGATGCGGGGGATAAGGGTGGATCATTAATTTTCGCGATACCGCGACGAACAGCTTCATCATTCGCATAATGCGCCGTCCGGATCGGAAATATAAATACAGATTTAAAAGAAAAGCCTTGACTTTTGTATTTTCTTCTTAGTCTGTATTATTATAGATAAATACTAAGAAGTAAATACAAAAATCAAGGATTTTCTTTTAATGGAAACTCTTCGATCCTACACTTACTTTTAAAGGCCATTCCGGTATCCTAAAAGGTAAGGTAAAGAAACGGGAGGCACATTTCAGAAGCCTTACTTTTAAACAAAATGGAATAAGCACAGAAACAGCAGTGCATGTTTAATGGTGTAAAAAAATATTGAATAACACATGAAAATATGACACTTTTTTTGATCGCCTCGTAAAAGTAAAATAACTAAGCTAACGAACATGTTATTTTCCATATAATATTTACAAAAGTTGGCGGAAAGACCATAGGTCGACAGCCTGTTCAAGCAAGCAAGAAAGAAACAAATATACCATAATATGTTGTAAATATATGTAAAACAAATAACTTTGAATAAAGATATTGTAGTATTTACAAAATACTTCTTAATATATTTTGTATAGATTGAGTTAGTATGAAATTATTTGTCGTTTATTGGTCATTCAGCCCCCAATCAGTAATATACAAATAAATTTATACAGATAATAATATACATTTTTACATATATTAGGTATATAAAATAAATTTTCTTTATTCTAGGAAATTTTTATAAATTATTTCTACATGTCACTTTTTTCAGTACTTACGTAACGTAAGTCAAGTAAAGTCGCAATATCCAAGGAGAAAATATTTAACTGGTAATTAATTATTTTAAATTCTTTTTTTTTAATAACTGTGACCAAGTGCATATCTAATTTATCTAGTATTGAATTATTAGCAAATTACTTGTCGACAAGATGCGTTTCTGCCTCAAATATTAATTTACTCTTCTGATACACTATTTATTCACATATAAATCCCACGGGGATGTAGGGAGCAAAACATCCCTGGCTTCTCCATATCTTTGTAAAAACATATATATTCATATATATTCCAAAATCACAATATAGTAAGACCGCCTGTCCTGAAAATACTATCAATCTAGAGAGAATCTAGTACAAGCCATTATTAGTAATAAACGGGAAAGATTGAAAAGTCTTATTTAATTTATTTAGTTTGAGTTAGTAAGAAATTATTTGTCGACAAGATGCGTTTCTGCCTCAAATATACATTTACCCTTCGGATACACTATTTATTTACATATAAAATAATCAAAGAATTAGCACAGTAAAACACATCATAATTTATTTCGAGCTAGTTTTAGTTTTATTAATCGTGCAAATTATTTTACCAGCATTACCATCCGTAACGCGTAGCTGCATTTTAAATTAGGGTGAAACAAGAACTGAAGGGAAGCGAACAAAAAATCACTCTTGTGCTTTATCGAGCGTTGAAAGCAGAGGGCTTTGATATCATTCACTCGGCGCATCGCGTATTTTCTTTTCATTCGCGAAAGCGCGGAATCCTCATCAACATTGAGGAAATGGGAAAATCGCGACGTATATTAAGTCCGCATAAGTTTGTTCCAGGAATTTTCCCCAAGTACAGTTACACAACTTATGAATAAAAAAAGTGGGACGTGTTATATAAATAGCAGTAGTTTTTTTTAATTATTTTCTTTTTTAATTTATTTCCTTAAAAAAGTTATTTTGCTCAATATTTTCTAAAGGTGAGCAACATCTTAATTAACAGATTTCTAAAGAGTATTAAAATCATCTGAACCATCATCAACTTTTTATTTCTTATGGTTGCCAAATTATTTTTTTATTATTTTCAATTCCTCAATTTTGTCTTATATTTTAATTGTGACAAAATTTGTTAACACTATGCCGGCTATGAAATTCAAAATAATCGATGCTAACTCTAATTAAACTTGTAGCTTTGTGCACATAGTGTTTGTGAAAGAAAAGGTTTTTGATGAAAATAAAAAAGATATGTTTTCTATTTTTATCTTCTAAACAAAAACAAAAAATACGTAATTACTCTTTGAGAAATTTTACACTTAATTTGAAAAAAAAAAAAAAAATAGATATGCGTATTATCAACGAAAAATGTTAAAAAATAAAATAAATTTATACTTAGTGTTGAAATAAACAGTCATTGCATAAATACATATTCATGTGGGACTTACTTTTAAAATAAAAATAATTTAATTAATCTTTCTTTGTTTCTTAATCTTATCCTCTTTTACCAGCATTGGGTGTCGAGATTTAATTAATAAAATATCTGAATCACTTGTGCTCTGACTACATATCTGGCCAAATATTTATTTGAATTAAATATTAGGGTTTTATGATTAAATATTTGTTTTTCATTTACATCAAATATTTTATAAAATGTGAAAACACTCCTGAAAATAAATGTTGATGATTTAAATATTTATTTAAGTAGCAATGTTTAATATTATACATTGACAACCAATGACAGATTGACTTTTGTAAAAGTGATAAAAAAAGTAATTCTTCAGTGGTAATAAAGAATACAAAGAAAAAACGTATTTTATTTTAATAAGAAAAAATAGAGGATTTTAATCGGATAAAAAAAAATCATAAAATGCTTTTTTCGTTTGTCCAATGTATGTCTTAGGTCAATCATCACAATTTAACTGAAAAACTCCGATTGTAGTGAAAGTAAATACAAAATAGTTGATTGCCAAACCTTATTTTATTTATTCATTTATTAAAGTAAGCAAGAATTGAAAAAATAAGTGCCTCGGTAATCATACATTTAATTAATTACTTTTTAATTATATATTGATTTTAAAATTAAATAAAGCATCGTTTTAGACATAATTTTCAATTCTGAACACATCTTAATTCTTTCAGTATTTCTCTAAAATGAACAGCGAAGCAGGAAATTGTAAAAATTGTTTTTACATGTAAAATCCCTATGTATACCTGGTCGCGTCAAAATCCAGTATAGAATATTACAAATCTTGTAAACATTTATCTGTAATGGGCTATCTTATTGCATTGAATGGTTCTCTTGTAATATTATAAATTAAAATAAATTATGTTTATTATTAATTTAGAGAACTTAGACAGTGACGCAATCATAACGATTGAATAAAAATAAAACAAGAACTGGACAAAGACAGGCGGAAAGACCGATGTTCGATAGCCATTTTCTGAGGCTTAACTAGATGCTTATGATTGTAATGTTGTAATTATTGTAATGTAATTTAATGTAACCTCTCAGAAATAAAGACTTTTCATATATATATATATATTTATAATTGCATTTTTTGTGAAGAAATATTCTCTACTGCTATTTCATTCATTAAAAATAAAATATAACCTTAAAGAAATTTCGATGTACAACATTGAGACTTAATTTAAATTAATTAAATATAAGTGTCAAAGAAATATCTCTAAAGGGATTTTAACCAATGTCCCTCGATTTCTAGCAGAATGCGTTACCAACTACAGCACAGAGACAAATTTACTTATATTCAATTCATACACACATTTAAATTTTGAATTATGTCTCATTGTTGTACATTGAAATTTCATTAATTCATAGATATAAATATAATTTCAGGATCATTTAATTATTTATTAAATAAGTGAAACAAACTAAATGTTTTAATTTTAATTAAATCATTCTGAATTAATTCAAAAATGTTTCACCAGGGGTTAATTGAGAAATTATTTAAACAGATATAAATATAATTTAAAAAGAATATCAATTTAATTAATTAAAATATAACCTCATTTAAACCTTAATTAATTAAAAATTTTATTTAATCCCGATGTATTTATTAAAATAACTGATTCATTGATATAAACTGTAATTCAATTTGTGCTAAACCTGTCGGGCGGTTTATTATTTATGTTCGGGTTTTGATGTCCGATATCGACGCGCACTAAATTCACCCGCGTCATAACAATCGAATGCGCAATCACTTATATCTTAAATCGTCCGTTAATAATTGCTGTTGTCATTTGTTTATTCATCGCTTAATTACGCGCGCTGGTTAATTCGGAATTTTGATTGTGTTTCCAATTACTGATTAAACATTTAAATTCAATTAAATGATTGTTCGTGTGTTTGTTTTATACATTATCTTTTGTCCACTTTATTGAAAAGTAGTAATAGTAGTCGAGGGCATTTCACCTACCCCTACCAACTATGACCAACTCACTAATGGCTTCTCCAAAGATATTAAACATCTGTTCCAAAAGGACCAATTACAATACAGTAAGAACGCATTTTTTCGAAGAAACTATTCAATCTGGAGAAAATCTAGTACAAGTCATTATTAGTAATAATAAACGGGAAAAATTTAAAAACGCACTAGAAAGCAATGACTTAAAACACGGCAGTAGAAAGGTCTGGAGTCTCCTGAAAAAAACTATATGGGAACATAGTCAGCAATATAATATATTATATACAGTTACTTTAGAAACACCATAATGTATAGTTTACACAGGATTATAAAATTGAAAAATACGCTAAATTTTGATGTTGCACTTTAATATTTTACGCCTACAGAAAGACATCATAATACTAAATCCTTTTTTACTGGTCGTTTCTTCATTAGGCCCATCTTGTTCGACGTTGACGTTATTGTCATAATTTAATACAAAATTAGTTTACCAAAAATTGCATAATTTTCGATAATAAATAAATACTTAATAAAAAATAATATATTTTTATACCAAGCCACACAGGTACAGCGTATCCGTTGAAAATTTAATATTACAAAACTGCAAACTTAATATTTTAATTTTTTTTGCAGAAATACCTAACAAACCAACAATTTTAAAATATACTGGAACTGCGCCAGATAAATTAAAACATATTTTAGTAATTATTTTTTCTGTAAAACAAATATGAAAATTCGTCGTTTTTTTTCATATGTATATACATTTTTGATTGATTTTTGATATCGACTACATTTTGTCGATTTTTTAGTTGCTATGAAAATTCCATGGATTTAACTGAATTTTACATTAAAATGACTTGATGTAATTTGCCTATTTGTCTCATAATATTTTACAATATTATTTTCGATCAAGAACTAGTGAATTGACGTACTATACAATAATAGACCATTAATAGCCGATAGCCGTTATTTGGGAATAAATTATGAAAATATTTATTTATTATATTATGTTAGATTGTATGTATTGTATTATTATTCTTAGATAATAATGATTTGGTAGTAGTAAAATGTTTTATATAATTGGTGGATGCGCCGGGTTAACGATAACCCGGCGCATTCACCAATTATATAATTTAATAATCAATAATTTAATGTCAGCTTTATATTCATTCATGCAATTTTAAACACTTAATTTTTATTTACAATGCATTCACGTAGGGATATTGCGAAATGGCGATACACTAGAGGTCTTTCAGCCTTTGGCTTTTTATTTTTTTATTCTTCATACAAAGGTTTCAAATAAAATACCTTTGAAATAAAATAAAGCAGATGTTATTCACACCTTTGCATTTATTTAAATTACAATAAAATTAAAGAAGGAAAATCACGGCAGTGATTTATAAAATTTAATCATAACCTTTTTCCATCTGCAAATAATACGTACACTGTAAGATTTAGGCAAACATCCTTACGGTAATATTGGTATGCATCAAGAAAATATCTTTTATGTAAGGATGTTTATCTAAAACTAACAATGTAAGTAATTTTTTGCAGTTGGAAAAAAGTAATGGTGAAATTATATTCATCATTGCCGCGATATTTCTTGTTTAATTTTATTTTAAAATACCTTTGGTTAATAGAAACGCATATCGTATATTACAATGAAATTATATAAGGAAATTTTCTGGCAATGATCAATATAATTCAATCAATTCCTTATTCCAACTGCAAAAATTACTTACACTGTAAGTTTTTGTCAAACAGCTATTGAAACTACTGGTAAAACAATGGGCCTAAGTGGGCCTAAGTCCTGAGGCTGCTGCCACTCAAACCTAACCTAACCTATTGAAACTACTATACCCCGCCGAACATTGCATTTCACAATATATATTTCTTTGTATATCGTATATGATCAAAACTTGTCCTCCTTTAGATTTGGTCATTTTATTAGATTATTTTCTCACTTATCCCGTGGTGAAATATGATTTAATTATGAATTCGAGAAAATATCTAAATAAAACGCTGCGTTTGTTTCACTTAATTTTTTTTCTTCCTACTGTTACCGGCACTTATTATAAGCCCCGTCAACACATACACATTTTCAAATGAGTGACCTTCGCGCCAATACAAGATCATGTTTGTATGGTTGCAGATGAAATCTCACACCCCTCACGTCATGGCGCAGCATCTTGTGGTGAAAAGCGGTACTTTCTCTCAGCTCTGCGAAGTGATTTTTACCTGGCCTGTCTGGGCAAAGAAAAGTATTATCCGTACCACCCGATTTCGGCTACCTGCAAGGGACCGCTCAACGAACGAAGGTCAGCACGAGGGCTGCACGTTTAATCCCGGGTTTTCCGTGACGTCACGTTTAGGACCGAAAACCACGCGGATTAAACAATAGAAAGCGCCCAGACAGGAAAAACCCCCGAGTTTTTCGCGGTTTAATGAAAAACCGCGAATCCAACGAACAAGAGGAACACACCATCATTTAGCTGAGAGAAAGACCTACACACCGATATACAGCACACCACAAAGATGCTCAAGATGCCTAAGAAAACGAGCAGTCATGACGTGAAAAGCTATTTTCTCGCTTTTCCAACGAGATTTTCATCTGCAACATACACATAACCAATTAAAATATTACGCATTGTGTCTGGATGAATTTTCATCAAACTACGATTCATAAAACGCAAGTTTCTTCATCCAGACACAATGACTTAGGACATCCCCTCATTATAGTTGGTTTTTTTTAACAAATAATAAAACAAACAAATACAACCACATCAAAGCACATATCAATAGAAGCAAAATTCAATTATCGATCTATTGATATGTGACATATCAATGTCGGACTTACTCATTCCGAAACAATTCTATTTTTATTAATTACTCCACCGTTTCGCAAGTGATCAACGTGTGTGATACATGTACATACGCGCATTTCCAATCCACACACGTTGATCTACTTCAAGATTTAATTAGAATAAAAATAATTTGCCTTTTTTTTTGCTTATATTTTTAATCAACGCGAAACGGTGGGTACCTGAGATGGTCGGCGGGGACGAGGGTTAATCCTCGGGTATAAAAGACGTACCCCTCCGACCACACGGGAGAACGAAAAACGACACCAACCTCGCCGCTACACTAAATGAGTAAGTCCGATATTTCTGCTTTCTTAATTATTTTTTTATATATTATTTATTATTGTTATTATTTCTTTTTT
Source organism: Philonthus spinipes (assembly GCA_963082785.1). Taxonomy (NCBI): domain Eukaryota; kingdom Metazoa; phylum Arthropoda; class Insecta; order Coleoptera; family Staphylinidae; genus Philonthus; species Philonthus spinipes. The sequence continues at coordinate 16,563,588 of OY720315.1, forward strand.
TTTGTACTTTTTTTTTTTCTTGTATATTTTTTTTTTTTTGCATTTTCTTTGTCATTTTTTTTGTATATTTATAATTTTTGTTATTGCTATTTTTTTTGTGTAAATAAATTTATTCATTTTTTTTTGAGCTAGTTTTCTGGGTAAATTAACGAACGGTTAACCAACACCCCGTTAATACTACTAGTTTCCACTCATAGCCATTTTCAAGGAATGATGATTATTTTATTTTGAAAAATGTTGGCAGTAAATAAAATTATTAATTGAAGCTATTAATGATGACATTATTTAATGTTGAGCACGTAAGAAATAACGAATGAATGTGGATTATATTTCCGCTCGTCGTCATTATTTCGTTTTAATTCCCTCCCACGGCCGTGCATGTGGAAATAATGTCAAAGGTGTGGAATTTTAATGAAAATTTATTCGCCTCATAATAATTGGATTTTGTTATAAAATCCAATGGCAATTTATATGTTAAACAGAATCTGGATACATTCGCATTTTTCACGTACATCAAACATTTTCACAAAACAAAAAATTGCTCCAACGGATTTACTTGACAAAGCGCCCTAAATTAAAAGCCAATTTAGGGAATTATTTGAACTTCGTTTATTAATAGAATCGATTACTAGCTAACTTGATTCATAAATATTCAATTGTAATCAATTTTATATTCAGGGCTCAACGGTAAATACATTTCGTGGATTTATTCATTATTAAGGCAACAAGAAAATCGGACACAATATAAAAAATTAGGTAGAAACAATCAATGAATATCGGTGTAAGAAGATTATTTACGTGATTTACATGGGGAGTCCGACGTGGTCCAGGAAATCTTCCGTACAATGGTGAAAATCGTGAAATACGGCAGAGAATGATGATTTTGTTTTCAAAATTACTTAGATATGATAAATTATTTAAAAAAAATCAACACTGCTGAATAAAAATGTGTAATTAAAATAATAAAACGAATAGAAAGGATATATTTGCTTGGTTGCAGTTATAAGTGTGTGTTATTTTCAAAATTATCCAGCGAGGTTTTATTAAAATCGGCGTCGAAAAGTTGTTTTGCAGAAAATAATTTATATAGATCGCACATGAAAATGGCGTGACTCGCCTGTCAAAAAACACGATTATCTCGAAACCACATTTTCAAAGTCGATGACGGGATATTTCATTTAATATGACAGAGGCTTTTTGTTTCATATTCTAAATAATTTATTTATTTATTTGCAAATAAACATACATTATTAGATATAATTTAAAATAAAAGTAAATTAGGTTAAATAAATAGTATCTTCAAAAAACTAATTTCATTCTTTCCAAAACTTGTTAGGCCAAATTTTTATCTACATATGCGAGACGACTAAATTCTAAGATAATCCCTAAGAGCGCCAGTCCGACCGGAACCGCCCCCGATGCAAATAGTCCCGAACTTTGGCAATATCGCCTCCTCGCACGTCGCACTTTGCGCTTTTATGTGTTTATCCCGATGTAATGCGACAGCTAATATTCATGTAAAGTGCGCCATGTAAATACGTAAATATGCGCATGCATTAGCAGTGTCCGACGCGGCGCTCTCCAAATGGAATGCTCCTCTCGAAACATCAGGATGTTTTGGCCGAGTTAAGATAGGGATCGCATAAATGCGGAGCTACATGTGGCGTCAGGGTGTTTCCACCATGAATTATTCAGCATCCGTAGGTGCATGTACACATCTTGTTTAGTTATTTATTCTCGCGGGCGGTTGTTTTCATAATGCGGTTTTAGGAAGAATAATTCAATTTCGTGTTTATTTTTGTTTTTTCTTGATGTGATATTTACAAATAACAATTTTTATGTAATGATTCAAAATTATGTATTTTTATGAGGGAAGCACTTTGTTTGTATCACTCAAGTGCATACTACTTGTTTGAATACGAGAAGATTTTAAAAATACACTCATCAAGAGTGCCTGTTTCTTTTAAACCAGGTCCTTAATAATTTGGGTTTCATAAATCTTGACGCTACGTTCTTAATGATTTAAGCCGTCACTATAAATATGACCTAAAGCATCAAGAACCTGAAAAACAGATTCTGATTCTTAAGGGTGTGGCTTAATACAAAGAAATAGCTGGAGAATAATTGATAAACACAAATTCATGTTACGTTAATGTTCAGGTCAATGGACAATATTATATTATACATTAAAGTAATCTTGAAACATTTCGTCAGATTAATTAAAAATCATTTTAATAATTGTTTTTTTTTTATTCGATCACTGCGACAATTGTTTCGCCACACATTAGCTTCATCAGGCAGACGAATGATAAATACAGTAGCAATGGTTGAAATGTATCGCTACTGCGTGGCGAAACAATTGTCGCAGTTATCGATTAATAAAAAGTGAAATCTTAAAAAAAAAACGAAGTGTTTTTTTATATACTAAAGTGTTGAATCCTAAAGATTGGCTATTTATTAAAGATATGTTTCTATTTTAGTGTAGAACTATCTATTTACACTAAACCGCTTCCTTAAATACTTATTTATGCAATTACGAATTCAAAACTACATTTATGAACTCCGGATTTTATTTCTTCCTAAATGCGAACTGCAACTGATTACAGTGTAACAATAATGATGTATGTAAATTGATACAGAATTTTTATGCGCTGTTATCAAGTAGAAACTTCAAATATAATCTGAATTGATTGCTAGCATGTCCTCTTTTGAAAATAAGCTCAACGTTGGCGATGACGAAAACCCAAGCTTTAAAATCGTGACTGTAAATTTATTTTAGCAGAACTACTAAGTATTATTATTAATCAGTCAAATTTCCTTACTTTGTGGAAGCGCGCTACGCTCTATGCAGTACACAAAAAGGGAAATAAATCACGATTTAACAATTATGGTCAAATTTCCATTTTGTTCAATTATGCTAAGTTATATGAGATTGTATTACACAGGAATATATTTAATAGCGTGCGCAGCTTTATCTCACCGTTCCAACATGGCTTTATATATATGCGCTGTTATCAAGTAGAAACTTCAAATGCAGTTTACTTAACCATTAATTAATACAAATAAAGAGAATAGAAAGAAGAATAAAAAAAGTGATTCTATTTGTAAACATCCCGTTTGTAAATTCCGAACATACGTCTGGCGTCGTCATTATTTGATACCATAAAGCAATTACTCTCGGGGTGCCCTCGGGACTCGCCTGCGACTCGGAGAGGGCAGGACGTGGAGTAAGAGTAATGTATCGATTCAACGGGAGCAGGAGCCTGAGAGAACTCGACTCCGGCACGGCACAGCAGAGCGACTTCCTGCGGAGGCGATAAGACACATCCTAATTAAAGTTGTTGCGGATCAATAGTTGCCAAACTCGCCGGAATATGCACGCTCTAATTCCCCGCACTGAGCGCCGAATTATTAATCATTAACACCGCCCGCCATTCACTATTGTAATTTGCGTTATTAAACTGTGCGCGCACGCCGAGTTTAAATAATTTAAGGCGATAAACCGAATATTTTGTTGAATATTTAACGACGCGTGTTAAAACTAAAATTACATAATTTTAAAGTAATGAAATATTAATAAACCTAAATAAAACAGTTTCATTAAATATTTGAACTTATTTGTGGAAGATAAAAAAAAACAATCATGAATTAGGTAAAAGGTGGCGCTTGCGTCGTCTTTAATTTATTATAATCATGAAGAAATATATAAATAAAATAACTTTGTGCAGAACGACCACAGGTCGATAACTCAGGACAGACAAACCTTTATTTTAATGTATATACTCAATGTTTATAAAAATGTAATTTTCTGAATAAAGATATTTGTATATAAAATAACTTGATTGTTGAAGCTGTCAATTTTTAAATACTTTTAAATATAAATTTTTTTAAATTAAATACATTTTCAAAATATAAATTTATCCTTTATTCGCGACTAATGTTTCATACGCTTTTTTGGCTTCTTCATTGTAAGTATCGCTAATGGTCTGGCAAAGAGAGGTTCATGTAGACCCTACATTGGGCCAGAACCGATGATATCAATATCTAAGAAAATACTAAGTCTATGCATAAGAAAGTGGACCCTAGATAAACAAGTCGAGCGCTTGAATGACCTGACAAAGCACAGGCACAGCAAACTAATGTTGGAAAATCCTGCCAACTAGCAACTTAGGCTCTCAGACTCAGCAGAATTAACCGTGGAATAGTCGCAGGTATGATAACTGGATACTGTACCCTAAAGGAAAACCTATATAACATCAAACTCTTTACAGAGGAACCTACATACAATTTGTACCAGAAAGAGGTTGAAGAAGCCTGCTATGTACTATTCAAGACGGAGACATTTACCATCTTGAGGGAAGATCACCTAGTTCAACTGAATTCAGCGCAATTTCCCATAAGGAAAAATGATTGGAATGTTGCTGGGATTGGCAGACGAGACCGAACTCTTCGACTAACAGCAGTTATGGAAGAAGTACAATAAACCACATGGATGCAGTGCTAGGGCAACAATAACGCATATTTCCATTGCTTGTACAGCAACAAAAAATTGCGAGCCCAGCTTTGAACTACAATTGTTGTGTCATTGATATACATTAAAATAGGAGCAGTGATCATAATAAAATATAATACAAATTGCTTTCTGTTGGTCAAGTAACTAAGAACTAGCTGGCCATTGATTTTGTAAAAATTACAAGCACGTCGATTTTCAAGAAATAACTTACGAGCTTTATTTATATAAAAATATCTTTCTGCAATATATATATATATATATATATATATATATATATATATAGAGAGAGAGAGAGAGAGGCAAGTTCGGAGAGAATCCTAACAGGACATTCGACAAAAAAAAAACGGCAGACGATTGGAGTTATCTACTTTATTGTAATATCGAGCTTTCGAGACGGATTTGTCCCTTCCTTCAGGGTTAACAATCTGAGATTATTGAACAGACTGTTCTCAACCTAACATTTACAAGGTTGGGAATCCGCATTTTACAGGTGTGAGGCACATTTTTTTTTGAAATTAGGTTATGTTGTTTAATGTAATGTTGTATTGTTGTGAATTGTTAAAAAATATTGTATACGACGATGCTCAACGATGCTCAACGATGCAGAAATCTATACAGCTAGAAAAAGTTAAATTTAAGTGATGTTAGCCGAATAGTCAGTAGTTTTTAAAACAATAAAGTGCAATAGTTATTGAAGTGTAAAAGTGTGAATTCACAACAATACAAGATTACAGTAAACAACATAACCTAATTTCGGAAAAAAAAAAACCCTGAAGAAGGGATAAATCCTTCCCGAAAGCTCGGTATTACAATAATGTAGATAACTCCAATCCTCTGAGGTTTTTTTTTGTCAAATGCCCTGTTAAGATTCTCTCCGAACTTACCTCTGGTTGTACGACCGCATAATACAATTATTTAATTTAATACGAACTAAATGGCTATCGACCATTGGTTCTGCAGCCGAAAGTCCTTGTCTTTATGTTATGTCAGTCGGTCAGTCGTTGATGAGTGATGAGATGTATGAATATATTGTTGATTTGAGATATTGAAATTTAGGAGGAATGTTTGGGTTTCATTTGCTACAAAGTAGGTTTAATAATTCTTGAGATGTTGGGTTCATGGCAAATTTTTGGGATAGTTGTGAGAATCTTTGGGTCTGCTACTTATTTTTTATTAAACCAGATATATTATGTATGTTACCATCTCCAGTAGTTAAGGTTTTGATAGATATTTTTTTATTAATCTAGATATATATATAAATAATTAAAATCTCCACAACCAACATAAAGAAGATTACAAGGTGTAGTTAGATTGATAAAATTGTAAAGTATGATCAATATCTGGTGGGGTATTTGTCCAAGAAGTAGTTGTTTCAATGAACGATTGTTTTAAAGTACTTACTTAATGTAAGATAAAAAAATGGCAGTTGCTAAAGAGACAATTTAATTATTGAGTTGGTATGATTTAAGCATCCGTATATTACATTAGCATTTTTAGGAGCCAAAAAATACTAAAACGGGTTTATAATAGTTGGAAACAAGAAGATGTGGATGAAACGCTAAAAGTTGCGAAATAACGAAATTTGGTTTAATGAGGAACGCAGGAAGCATGAAATACCTAAACTAACAATTCGGCGTTATTTATATGAACTAAATATGGAAGAAAAAAAGGCAAGAATAAAGATCTCTAAAAAAAGACATAACTAGATAATAATGCTATCACTCCAGAAAAATATTTATTTGGAAAAAATCCAACTTGAATAAGAAAATTAGTATTTCAATTGGCCGAAATATTTAAATTAAAAAACAACGCATTTACTATAATGTAACGAAAGTGAAAGAAGGAACTGGAAAGATCACTTCTGAATGTTCTACAGAGCGCGCGATAGTATACGCGGCGTCATCGAAAGTTCCGGAAAGTTCGAGAAACAAGCACGCTATATAAACGCGCGCTAGTGGCGCTGCAGTCAGACAGTCTATCACGAACGTCCGAGTGCTCAACATCTCGTTATAAATAAACAGTGACAGTGTGTTTTTAATAAATATGTTGTGTACTCAAAATAAATAAAAAGACATTGTTTTACTTATTTCCGAGTCTTATTAAACCCGATTAGATTAATAAAAGATGTGTGTTAAGCTGGCAATGAATCCAGCAATGAACCCGGCGCCTCCACACTGAGACTTTTTTCAAAATTATTTATTTAAAGGAAAACAACACTTGTTTAATTGTTTATTCATAATTATAACTAATATCAAAGTCAAGTGAATGCAACATAATCAAATTTATTACTATAAATTCTAAAATATTCATAATACATATACTTTAAAAATCGGAAAATAGCGATTTTTTTATAAACAATATTTTGACACTTTGAAAATCGCCGTCAGGTGTTGGAAATACGATTCAGCAATGGATTTATTTATAGACAAACTATTAACAGGCACGCATTTCTAATTGTTTATATTACTTTTAGAAACATTGTTTAAACTATTTCTGAAAGAAAATTGCGAAAAAAGTGAGCCATAGGGGAAATATTGTTTATAAAAAATCGCTATTTTCCGATTTTTAAAGTATATGTATTATGAATATTTTAGACTTTATAGACTTTATTGATTCTGTTGCATTAACTTGACCTTGCTATTAGTTAAAATAATGAATAAACAATTAAACAAGTGTTGTTTTCCTTTAAATAAATATTTTTGAAAAAACAAAGTCTCAGTATGGAGGCGCCGGGTTCATTGCTGGATTCATTGCCAGCTTCACACACATTAATAAAAGACCACCCTTCCTTATCTCAGCGCACTGTAGAAGCAACATCGATGGCACGAGCGAAGCGGTTTAACAGAGAAAGTATTAGTAATTTCTTCAATAAATATGAAGAAATTTCAGACGGGTTAAAATTTACCGCCTATCAAATATATAATGTGGATGAAACAGGTTTATCAACACAAAATACTTAAAGTAAATCCTAAGTTGGCACAATTACAAATGGAAAAAGAGGAACAACAATAACATATATTTGCAGAATGAATGCTGCAAGTGAGTTTGTACCATCAATGTTAATATTTAAATGTGCATGTATGCCAGATTATTTGAAAACATGTTAAAGATGTACATTTGCGTGCTTCTGAATAAATTCTGAACTATTTCTTCAGTGGTTATAATATTTTATAGTCTACACTCGGTTGGCGAAGAGTGAGCAAATACAACTTCTGCTGGAAGGTTACACTTCACATACCAAAAATATTAACCCGATTTTAATAGCACACGAAAATGGTATAATATGCATTTTTTTGTATGTAACGTCGAAACAGCGTTTACTGCTATTTTCATTTTTGAAATCACGAATAGTGTTTGTTGAAGTCGTCAAATAATGGGAGCAAGTACTGTCCCTTGGCTTGTGTGATTCCTCGAATCTGAAAACCGTTACGCTTTCTCTTCCGAACCGAGTATGAAACGCACCCTCGAAGAACAGGGCTGGAATGCAGTGAGTTCCGGCCCAAACGACATTTGTTTTAATAAGTAAAATTATTTAAACAAATGTATTCAATATTTATCTTTAGAAGGGACGTAAGACGTGAATTACGGTGTAAAAACCTAATAACCTGAAACAAATAAAGGTACTGATAGAAACCTGATCTAAATGTCATACAGCACAAAAATTTACACAAGCTGCTCTTATTGTATGACGAACTATGTTTGGCTTCAGTTGTTAATTTAATTTTAATGTTAGTTTTTATTTTAGCTGTAATTCAGCTTTAGTTTTAATTTTATTTAGTCAGTAATGATTTTACTTAAACCGATGGGAAGCATTACAAGGTTATTAGCCCATTTTCAAGAAAATTTTAAATTTAGTTTAATCTGTCTTTAAATGCTTTATTTATTTATTTATACAAACCCAACATATATAGTCCATTAACTATTGTTGATTTGTTGATTTTTAATAATCTATTTTATACAATGTTTAAATATTAAAACCAATTTATTTTATATAATACAAGGCTAGACACGTGTTTCGAGATCTATCTATTTAATTTATTTATAGTGACCGAGTGAATAAATACTTCTTTCTATTGTTGAAAATAATGTTTGTGCCAATAGTGTAATTTGCAGTTTTATTCATATAATCTATAATAATTTTGAACAAAAAATATAATCGACTCTAGACTTTCCGTAATTCATTTTTTTTTATTTCCAACTAAACAAATCCCTACTTCAACTTAAATCACATTAAAACCCATTAAAGCAAGCACTGTTTGCAGCAAACTTATTTCAAGCCAACAGTGATATTACTCACTCTTCGAGTTAGTCGGTGTAGTTTGTGCGTTCATAATAAATTAATTTGAACGAGTCACGGCGGTAAGAGCGAGTGTGTTAATTCATCGCAGTGGATCCAGGGTCCTTAATTACCACTTCCGCTTCCTGTGAAAGGGGGGAGAGGTGGGGGCGCAGGATTACGGTTTAGCCTGACCGCATTAAAAGCTTTTCCCGTTTCCACAACGGTTTTATTTTTGTTATTTTTTTTGTTTCATTCGGTTTCGTAAACAACAAAGCGGTTTTTTGTTTCTTTCGGCCGTTTTTAATTTACTGCGCCGTGGGTAATTTCTGTGCACGTTGAAATAATGAAGCAGTTTAGAATTGGTTTACTGCAAGAATAAAAATTAAATTCGGACTTACGTCTTTTGAACGATAAAATTGAAGCACGAGTATATTTGTTGAATATAAGATTGATAGAATTAAACCCTAATGCATGCAACGCGGGCCTCTTTTTTATGTGCACGTTGAAATTAAGAAAGGATTTAGAATTGGTGTGCAAAAATGAAAATTAAATCAGGACTTACGTCTTCTGAACGATCAAATTGAAGCAGGAATATATTGTTGAATATAAGGTTGATAAAATTAATCCCTAATGTAAAAAAACGGGTGCCGCGTTTTGTAAATCACAGTAATCCTTGTAAAGAAAATTGATAATGGTTGTCTCATTGAAACTAGTCGTGGAAATACAATTTTGAATTTGTGAAACAAAAACCAAGTGTTAAATTATATCAAAATCCTATATTTAGCGGATAAAGATGTTTCGCCAATTGTTAGATTTGTCATGTTAAAAAATATGGAATAAAAAGTATATAAAGTATAATGTTTTAATGTTGTTAAGAAAACACTTGGTAATGTTTCACATTTTTTTTTACACTTTATTTTTGAGAGTGTTGGTTATCAAAGAAATCTAAAGAAACAGGAACAAGTTAATATTAAAAAAATGAAAGAGTAAAAAAGCATCAAAACTGAATAATTTAAGGCCATCTGCAGACCCGTGTTTCGTCAGTACCGTAATTGTTTTAAAGAGAATTTGATCTGAAATACTTACGTAACGTAAGTGAAAAATTTCACAGATGGAAAAGAGGAAATAATTTAATAATTAAAAAAAAGATAACGGTAACAAAGTGAATGAATATTTTTTTCTATTAATACCAAGTGTTTTCTTAATAAAATTACGCTATTAATGAAGGTTTAAGTTAAATCTTACTTTGTTTCATTTTTATATATTTACTAAAATAGTTTCGTTTTTTAAGCATTATTAATACAAATTAAACATATACACTTATATATAATGAGATTATAAGAGATCTGCAAACTTTCTCGCTGATGAGATGTTTCTTAGCTTTGTTTGCCTTGTTTATTTCTATGCATCTCCTGAGATTTTAATATGTATAAAAAAGTAGTATGAAATATTAATAAATAACAAATTAATATATTGTTCGTTAGCAAAGACACTAATATAACACGAATTTCTGATTGTCCATAATAATATCTTTATCTATTTTTACAAAACCGCACCTTTAATCGAAAATAAGTGACTTTATTTGGTGCAAAAAAATCTTTTTTGACTCGGATTTTAATAAAGCCTCGCTGGTAAGTCACTTTAACTTCACTTTTCTTCACCATTATAGGTGAATCTAATTATCATAAAAATTATGTAAAATTTAATTGTACGAAACAAATAATTTAGCACATTTCACATTTCTTCTGTACTTTATTATATTTTATTTTATTATTATATTTTAATTTATTGTTATTTCTTTCAAAGATTATATTTTTATCTGTTTCTACAAAATCGCACCTTTAATCAAAAATAAAATACTTTGAAGTTCACTTTTATTCACTGTTTTCACTGTTATAAGTGAATCTGATTGCCGTAAAGATTTTATAAAATTTAATTATACGAAACAAATGATTTAGCACATTTTACATTTCTTTCTGTACTCTATTATATTTTATTATTATTTCTTTCCAAGAATTCCCCAACATCCTCTCTTTCACTTTCTTAAAGTCTGTTTTCTTGTGTGGATAGTCTCCGCCGGTGGACCGGTGGGTCTATTGTGTCGAGTTGCCGGGTGCGAAGAGTCTGGATGCCATAAAGTGCAGATAAACAGGGGAGCACAAAAGGCGGCGTTTGGGGGTGGAATTTTTTGAAGGTTCGCTTTTAGGAATGCTTTCGCTCCGATGCGCCGCAATTGCAGTTTATCGTCGGGATTACGGCCCTTCTTCGAACTTTTCGAGTGTTTTGTGTTTCCTTTTTTTAGCGCTACACGCGAACGAGTAATAGTCAGACAAATTGAAATAGTGATGGAGATAGTACGGTGATCGGAATTTCTCCAGTGAGTGAATTTATGTGACGGGAATGCAATCACTCATAGAAAATGATTCAAATATCAATTCGTTTAGAATTTTGTATGACGTTGAATATCGTAATAATACAAAGCTAAGTTTAATAATATTAAATCTTTATTTAATACCATTAAATATAGTTCTGTATTCAATTAAAAAAATTAAACATTTTTTTAAACAGTTCTGTTTCAATAACAATATTTTATTTATTTATTAACGGAATCTCCTTTTTTATATACAAAAAATGACTTAACAATATAAATAAAAACGCATAAGATAACCCGTAAAATCATTTAAATAACCTCTATCAATAATAACAGAGTATCATAAATACCAATCACTTAATTTTAATGCCATCACAATAAGTATACAATGAATTAAAATAAAACAAGATAGATATAATAGTCTATGCCATTTAAGCTAACACGTTTTCAATTTATTAAATTTAATAAATATCGAAAGTGAAATTAACCTTTCAAATAAGTTAGTGTCTCCAAAAGAAGAAGAAATGTTTGCAACCACTGCATAATTGCTGTATAAATACACCTGAGGACAAAATATCCGGACACCGAATGTCTGTTAGCGCAAAAAAAATTTTCTCTTTCCATATTAAAAAAAAGTGAAATATTATCTATAAAGTAAGAATTTGAAGTAAGAAAAGATAGTAATCTTTAATAAGAAAACGTCACGAAACAGTAAGATATACTAAATTTCCAAATCTTGATGTGCTGTTTATTCAGCTTTTATCAGTTGGCCTGCTTGTGTTGAAAGAGTATTTAAAATGTGAGTGCTGGTGCTTATCTTTTAACAAAATTCAATCAATAAATGTAGCATCTTTGAATGAAGATGGACGCAGCATATGACACATGGATGCTATATTGAATCTAATGAAATGTTCAGCCACCATTCATCTAGCGTATGGATAACTGGTAATTCCATACGCTAGATGAATGGTAGCTGAACATTTCATTAAATGTGAGTTTCGTTTTCCTTGTTTTTATAAATAGGACAAGTTCGTCTTCGTTTAGTGGATGAAACAATGATTCTCGGTCGTATACTTTGCAGACCCAAATCGTTGACGATGCCACTTGAAATTAGGCAAAAGGAGGCGCTTGCGTCGTCTTTAATTTATTATGAATATTATTTTATTGATACCATAACGAACATCTGGTATCAATAAAATATTATTAATAATAATAATACTCTCTGTATATTCATACTAATGATAATTATGTAATTACAACATAATCTAACTAAGACTAGCTCTACTGAAGGAGACCTGCTAATTAATTAACAGTAACCCATATGATTTTATGAAAATAAGAATATAAAATTATCGTTGATTAATAGTTTGCATTTTATTTAATTTTTTGTCATATTTGCTATAAATATTTTTTTATATTTAATTTCTGTGTTCTCTAAATAAATAATTAAAATTTTTTAAAATTACTCACCCACTTGTTTGTGATCGTGAATGTGAATCGGGCAAACTGTAAAAAAATATATATATATTATTTTTAAGTCGATTGCAGAAACAGCAAAAAAATAGTATTTTATTCATGTTAAGAAAAAAAAATGATACAATGACATAAGGTGTTACGTGATGAATTTTTAGCTAAAATAAGTATTTCGTGATAAATTTGTTTCCTCGGTCATGGTTATTTAAATAGTTTAAGTTAACATATTTCTCATTATATGATTAATATCAGGTTAATTAATTACAACACATCACCAAAGCATTACACTTGGAAGACACTGGTCTGAAGAGCTCGAAAGACCGAAATTTCCATATACAAATATCTTTATTCATACAATTACATTTTTACAAACATTGATAAACCTTTATTTTAATATAATTAATGGTTTTAATATTTAGACATTGGTAGTTCATATTGTTTGAAGTAAATATGAATAATTAAATTCTCATTAATTTAAAATTTTAAATTCTCTTGAAAATGGGCTAATAATCCGAAATTAGTCGAGAATTTAAAGTTATTCAATCTAATCTGTGTTTTATTGATTGATTTTTAATAATTCATTCATATTTATTTCATACTTTATTTTAATGTATATATAAAATATAGGTTTGTCTTTCTGGGCTATCGAACAGTTTAATAGATATTTAAATTAAATAAATATTAAATAAATAATAATAAATAATTAATTTATTACAATTTAATAAGCAAATAATTGATTTTCTCTGAGCTAATGTAACATTCGTCTTACATAACTTAAATACTTACGTCAAATGCTGTGCATAAATGTAAATAATAAATATCGAGCGTATAACAAAAATTCGTCGTCGATTTTTGTTAGTTGGCGTTGGAAGTCTCGTTGGAAGTCTCGAGTTATGTCTGTACTAAGATCACACGCGTGACTTGTCAACATAACAATCAGTACTTTACGCGTGCGCTTGTGATTTTAGTTCATACATAACTTTAGATGCCAACTTCGATGTCGATTTTTGTTATACACTCGATATAAATTATTATAATGGAGGTAATTTATGAAACATTTGTGATCAAGTTGCAAATATTGATGAATGCCTTAATCGTTTTTAATAATTCATTATAATATTTGTAAATAATTTATTTCAAAACTATATAATTGAAATGAACAATGTTAAAATTCGAAGGTATTTAACATACCAAATTAAATACATATGTATAACTTTAAGATTGGAGATTGAATATATATTTTCCATAAAATATATCATATACATATTGCAACAGTGATTTTTCAATAAATTTTATATTCATCGTGTATATATGTTTATTATTTTATTAAGAATATTATTATTTAAATATACAGCAAAACCAAACGAAACATAAAATCCAATTAATTCAAAATTTGTACAAATGACCCTTCAAAACAACAAACATTTTGCATGTTGTTTTTAACGAGTAATTGCACACAAACGCACCGCTGCAGAAAATTGGGGGCTTCATTTTCTGCAGCATACGTACGTGCGTGTGGTGGAAATTTTTGTTTTTTATTATTTTTAATGAACGCCGAAAAAAAGAATTATTTAAACCGTACGCGCGTGTTAATTTTGTATCGAATGCCAACGCCGCATTAATAAAGCGGCATCCATCATATATTTCACGTATCAAGTGAAATATTCAACAACGCTTGAAAAGCGCGTGTTGGTTTAATTTGCTGAATCGTGAATAATGATCATCGTATTTTTTAGTTTTAATTATTTTATATACAGATTTTAATTTAGTTATTTACGGTGTTTGTTTTCTTTCGATTGCATTTAAAAAGCATTTTCGATAATAAATAATAGTTTAGAATAATTAAAGGAAGTTTAATCGACTAAAAATAGTCAAGACTATACATTTCGTCAAAATTCTTCCACTAACTTTTCAGAAATATAGTTAGCAACACTCAACTTTCCCCGAATCCAAATGAGGTGGAAATATTCTGGAGGAATTTGCATGAGCATCCAGTTATCATAGTTTCAGAAATACTTGATACTTGGCCAAAATCAAGCTTAATATTACGCAGATTCAATAGATAAAATAGTATACAATTTCTCAAGAGTAAATCATAGAACCCAGAACCTAGAGTCGGTAAATGCAGTTCAAAATCGGACGAATTTACTATGATTATGGACCATATCAATATAACTTAACAAGCACATGCTTACGTGCACAAACTGACATTATAGAACATAATTCTGAGTTAGATAAATATTGTCTTCTTACTATGAACATGGCCTAAGACAACATGACGAACTTACATGTAACCTAGACTTATAGAACACACCATAATTTATAGTCTGCTTCATTGATCTCTACGTTGTATTAATTTTCACATCTTACTATGTATGTTGACCATATCAAAATAGCTTGCTTAAACTACTAAAAAGTCGGCATAGGCCCACCATGCATCTTTGACTTATAAAACAAACCATATGTATTAGTCTCGTTTATAGATTTAGGGATTGATGATTATTTAACATATTACTGCGAATGTGCCCCAAGTTAACATGACACTAAGCTTACGTAATAAGTCAATATAGAGAATAAAGTCTACACTTATTAAACACACCATATTTTATGGTTTTGATTATAAATTCTGAACTCGATGAATTTTATCAACAAAGCTCAAGTGGGCATGACTTGCTCACGTGCACTATATTTACTAATTTGCTGACGGAAGCGGATAATGTAGTCTAGACTTAAATGAGGCTCATAATTGTGGAAAGTTCATATTAAACTTTATTGTATTAAAACACGTCGTAATTTTGGAAATAATTTCATTGTCACAGTGTGGCGAAATAATTATAGTGATTACAATAAATATTTTAAAATTTCAACGTCTTTTAATTCATTAAAATATAACTTATATTGTCAATTTAGAGATTCTGAATTCGACGAATATTCCAATCAATATGCCCCAAGTTAATCAACATGATACGGCAACCTTATGTTTACGTACTCTCTAGATACTGATAAGTCGACGTAAGCCGACACAGTAACCTAGACCAATAAAACGCCATTAAATTGCTTCAATGTTCTCCCCTTATTCCCTTTCTGGGTTACACATTTTTTCTGCGTGTATTTGGAAGATGATCGCATAAATTTTATGAGGAAGGAGTGTCCCGAGGGATGGGGATGGAGATAAATCCTCCCTTCAGGATGAATTTATTAGCTGCGGACGTTCCCGGCCGGCCGAAATGCGCCTTTTGAACCGTTGCCAGTGGAACGCCTCTCCTCCTCTGCGGATTTTCGGAAGGAAGCGGACGGTTGTAATTTTAAAATTGATCGGCCGGTATTTAGTTGCCTTGTAAAGTAAAAGGGCGCGAAGCGTGTAGCCTGTTGAATTTATCGATGTACACCATCAACGATTATTCAATCATGATTTATTGTTTTAATAAAAAGACTGACGTCTTGATAGTAATTTATAATAATGTTATTAGCGCCTCATATATAAATTTCATCAAATATTTCATTTTTATTTATTTAATATAACATACTATAATATTCTTTTAGTAAGTTATTTAATTATATTAAACATTAGGACAGAACGTATAGTGCACGTAAGTAATTGACTTGGGCCATGTTTATAGCAAGAAGACAATATTTATCTATCTCAGAATTCGCTTCTATAATGTCAGTTTGTGCACGTATGCATGTGCTTGTTAAGTCATACTGACGTGGTCCATATTCATAGTAAATTCGTCGGATTTCGAACTTCCTTTACTGACTCTAGGTTCTATGATTTACGCTTGGAAATTTTGTAAACACTTCTATTAAATCAGTATTGTACATTGAAATTTCTACAATTCATAGATATAAATATAATTTAAGAGGAATATTTATTTAATTTAATATTTTAATTATCAGTTCATGAAGAATTCTGAAAGAAAATAAGTATATATTATTTATACTTATGTTCTTACAGAATTTCTGATCAGAGTATCTGATAATTAAGATACTTATATTTTGAAAAAATCTAATTGTATTTATTTACATCACAATGACATTCTAGCAATTTATTGTCAACAGTCTAAACGCAATAATTGAGTGTGTGGATGTTTCATGACAGTTTTTTTTTGTGTTAGTACATTAATTTTACACTCTATGGTAAAATTACTGTACTAGCTTCACATTCTAGATGAATAATTATTGAATAAATTAAGCCTTAAATCCTGGAATACAATTGTCAACATCTTGAAAGTTCAGAAATTATAATCCCCAAGTATTAAAACAGTGCTGCAACTTTTTACATTCTATTTTTTTATTGTTAAAAAGCAACAACTGCAATATTGTTCTTTTTTAAAGAAAACTTATATTAGAAAACTTTATTAAACTGTTTATTACAGTTAACAATAAAAAAATATCACAATCTCGCAATCAGAGAGAGAGAGAGAGAGAGAGAGAAAATTAAATAGAAGAATGAATAAAAAATATAATTAAACGTAATTGCAGAGTATGACGAGCAGGCCTTTTCCTCCCCGATGGAAATAATGGAGCTCGAATATCCCCCAACCCCGGAGCGCGCCCCACGCTTTTAATTAGTAGTCGCACACCGGCGCTGCTCGGGCATTATTAATAATAATTATTTTTCGAGGTAATGAGATATTTTTACAAGAGACCATCAAAATATGCAAAAAAGGAAAAAAAAAAAACGCGATGAGAGAGCACAATTAATTGTTAAATGGCTATCGACCAGAGGTATTTCTGCCAAATTAAAATATTTTGTTAGGCTATTTTTTTTACTGTTATTTATACACATGATACAATATTGTAATATAATTTAATATGTAATGTTTAGTGTAATATTTATAACTATATTTAGTTAAATGAATTTCCCCCATGTCTCAGCGTATATTAGTCTTAAGTAATAAAAATGCTAATTATTCTTATTACAAAATTTTGTATTCCCCGTAACCCTAATATCCTTCCTAAATACAAAATATCTACAATCATCATTTATCAATTCAATTGCGCAAATCACCAGGACAGTTCAGCTAGCTAGCATAGATTTTTCTTTAACTTCATAATAATAATAATAATAATAATAATAATAATAATAATAATAATAATAATAATAATAATAATAATAATAATAATTTTTATTTTCCAACGGAAGAGTCCAACAAGGGAAAATATACAATCAACATCATAATATAAGAAGAGTACAAGCAAAGTTAGTTAAATTTAAACAGAAAAAAAAAGAGAACAAAGTATAAATTAATATTAACAAACAAAATTAATAATTATGCAAAAAAATATGTCTTCATATAAATAATATAAGAAAAATACAAGCTATCAGATATTAAATTTAAATTCATGAGAAGACAGAAAGACTTTTGGTCGACAGCCCAGACAGACTAACACGTACAAAAATTGTAATTATTTATATTCTTATATTGTTTAAATTATCTGTATTGTATGAATAAAAATGACTCGAGACTTCCAACGACAAATTCGCCTTCGATTTTTGTTATACGCTCGATATATTGTATAAAGCAAAATTTGTTTGAATCGAAAATATTTATTGCAAACAAATTGCGGTCGGGTCGGTACGTTTTTAATTAATTTAATTAACAACTTTGTAATTGAATAATGTAGTTTGATTTAATTTAATATAATTGATTTAATTTGGCTAAGTATAGTTGATTTAATTAATTTATTTTAACATCTTTAAATTATGTACCGCAAAGCTGTACTGACGAGGGATTCAATCCCGAAACAAGTGTCTACAAATGATTTTATATAACGTAATTTTTGGAGTACTTATGTAACATAATCATAGGTAGTAATGGCTAAAGAGGGAATAATTAATTAATTATTTTCAAATTCTTTTTACAACATCTTTATTGTGACATTAATTCAATATATGGTGAAATGTAACATATCTATGATTAATTTATGGTTAAATGGCCATCGACCGTAGTTGTTTCAGCCAAAATAATTTTTATTTATTTTTTGTTTTAATAACTGTGTTCAAGTAAATAAATCCTTTTTTCTAAAATTTAATTTATAATGTTTATATATATAAGATATATATATATATATATATATATATATATATATATGTTTATATATATATCTTATATATATATATAAACAAGAAATGAATATTTAATGTCCTTCTTCTTTCATGGTCTTGTGTTAACCAATACATTGAAAAATATATAATTCTGATGATTATAAAAATTAAATTTCTTTTCCTTTTCTTCAATTTTAAATTCTGTCAACCACAATTAAAACTTATATCTGCGATAACATTTTCTTTTCAGATTGTTTTCTTTTCTTTTAATTTTTACTTGGTGTCAGTGTACTTTATGAAATGTACCTCCCTGTATTTCCATTATTTTTTCTTGTTTGTGTAAGTCGAGTCGTACTTCTGATAGGAGATAGCCTTGGAAAATGCAATTTCCCCATTTAACAAGACGCTCCCGGCTCTGGCTGCTGTTCTAATGGGAAATTCTAGTACACGGAAAATCCCCGCTTTTCCGCCGGCACGGAGCGCGCGTGCATGCATATTTTCCGGAGCCCGCGGCCCCATCGATTTTGCAGCCGTGTTTCAGCTTATTCACGAATAGAACGCTAACGACACACCGAGAATATTTCATCGTCACAAAAAATATATATGCATAAAAAGGAATAAAAAATATATAAATGCCAATAATAAGGATTTTAAAATGCGAATCGTGAAATTGCCGTTTTTGTTTCGTTAAATATTACACAATATTTACGTTTATTATTGGTAGATTTTACTGTTTATTTATTTAAACAATTTTTATCAAAAATGATTACAATGATTTATTCATGTAAAAATGCAAACGTGTAATTTGAATCACAATTTATTTATGGTGAATGCGCCGGCAAGTGATGTACACTAGTAAACTTATACAAAATTCAAACTTCCTCAATCCACCATTCATGAATTCATATTGTCACATACAAATGACTAATTCATATTCGAAATAAAGGACAAGGACTGCCGGCTGAAATTTTTTGTAAACTGAATATAATTGTAAATATCACAATAAAGATGATTATGTTTGTGTATACGTATACGAGAGGAAAAAATACTGACCGATAGCCAATTAACACATTTTTTTAATCTTTTTTCCTTTGGAACGTTATGTATAAATTAACACAAACGAATTATAAATTTGTTTTCATAATTTTGATTTTTTTGTTGTATATTTCTGTTAATTTTAAATTTATATTTGTAGTAAAAGTTTCTGGTAAATAATTTTAATCTGTAAAAATAAGGCAAATTCAAAATATCAACAGTATTAATGCCAATAATACGAATTTAGAAACATAAATCATAAATTTGTCCGTGTTTATTGTAGAATATTACTCAATGGTGACTTCCGGATTTGTGTGAATCTTAATAGAAACAAATTTTCTATTACTATTAATCGCCAGCGAAGTTTTATTCAAATCCTATTAGAAAAGATTTTTTACAGAAAATTGCTATTCGCAATTCGTATCCGTCCGTCCACTTCTTTTACGATCTTTTCCGGAGATGGTGAGCGAGATACTGCATTTGATTGAATTAATTTAACAACTTTGTAATTATATAAAGCACAGCTGTAGTGATGAGGGAAGAAATTAAGAAACACGTGTCTGCAGATAGTCTTATATTACATAATAATTTTTGTTTTGTTTTTTGCATTAAATATTTTCGATTCAATTTTTTTGTATTATGTTATGCAACAGTAAATGTCCATTATTGGATATTTGTTAAAGTACTTATGTAACTTAAGTCAAAATGTCACAATAGCTAAAGAGGAAAAAAATTATTAATTATTTTCAAATTCTTTCTATTTAATTTATTGTGGGAATTTTCATAAAGTGTGTCTCAAAATGATCTGCCATTTTAAATTGCTCGCCATATTATTTGTGGCGAACATAAAGTACTAATCTTTGACGATAAGCATTAGGAAATATTGAGGTTTAGTCATGAATAATTACACGATCGATCAACGCATGGAAATTGTGAAAATTCATCACATAAATGTGTTTACCGTCAATGGTGTTCGCTGCCATGCACGAAAACCAACTTTTTATGGAATGCATTGAACGGTATGGACTTGAAAGACATTTTCTTTCAACAAGATGCTACAACCCGCCACACCGCGAAAGAAACAATGCAGTTATTACAGACAAAGTTCCATGGTCGTATTATTTCGCGCCGTGGCGATTTGAATTGGTCACTAAGATTGTGCGATTTGACGCCATTAGAATTCTTTCTCTCGAGTTTTCTGAAAGGAAAAGTGTATGCGAATTATCCACAGATCATTCTGGAGGTCAAGAAAGAAATTAGACGAACCATTAATAAAATTAGTCCGCAATTATGCCAAAATGCTATTGAAAATTTTGTCAAAAGAATGACCGTTTACAAACCAAATCCAGGCGCCCATTTACCAGATATTGTGTTCCACACATAAATTGCATGTTTGTACCTTACTTTTCCAGTATTAATATATTTCCAGTATATAATATATTTTATTAAAAAAATAAAAAGTCATATCATTGTGAGACACCCTTAAGAATGGATTGAGAGTGGATGTAATGAAAATTTTTTGAAAAGTAAAAACATCAACTCTAATTTTGTATCTATTTATTGTTATAATGTATCTATTACATGTACACAAAATTATATTTATCTCTGATCACGACGATTTCCTGTTAATAAAGATATTATTATCGCATTGAATTCATCAACAATATTAATTAATGTTGCAAATCAATAAAATATTGCATAATGCAACAATTTTTTTTTGATCCGAGAAAAATTTAATGTAAAAACAAACAAAAGGAACGTTACTTAATATAAGGCCATCTGCAGACAGGTGTTTCGGGATCTATTCCTCGTCAGTACAACTATGCCTTACATTTAAAGATGTTAAAATAAATCAATTAAGTTATGCAATATTTTATTGATATGCAACAGCAGGTGTATATTATGTAATTCAATATCCGGCGTGGATATTTGCCCGGGAAGTTTTAATATGCATTTGTTTAACGTACTTCGTAACGTAAATCTAAAGTCACAGAGATAAATGTGGAAATAATGTTAATTATTTTTAAATAATTTTTGTTTAATGATAATTTATACTTTCGGATTTCTAGGGTTACAGGACTAAAAATTATTAAAATTAATAACAATGAAATTAAACAAGGGAAATTTCTGGCAGTTATCAATAAAATTCGATCAATCATTGTAATTTAAATAACTGCAAATGTGTGAATCATCTTTGTTTCATTTTATTTAATTTAATAAAATTAATAAATTCAATTTGTTTACTTTACACACAATTTTCTTCATATCCATCCGCAATCCATCCCATTTACTTTACAATTCAGCTTTGTAGCTTTCAAAGCAACATCGAAAGAGGCGGATGGAGAGGGTTAACCCGTAATATCGTCGAGTTATCGGTCGCAAAACAAAAATTCCGATGCCCGAAAAACACGCCGGGAAATAATTTCTGCGGAAACGGCCGCACGGGACGTCGGCGTTATATGCACACACATACACACACACACAGGAATCGCAAAGTGGTTTCCCGGGAAAATAACGGCGTCTTTATCTACGCCGCCTCCCTCCGGGGGTCGAATATTCCGTTCTGAACCGTCATCATGACCGGGCGGGGATATTTAATAAGGTTTCGCCAGAAAACGGGAACGGGATGTTTCGATAAAAATTTATCGGCGAATAATAAAATGCATTGTAAAATGCTGCTCGGTGGAAATAAGGATAAAATTGAATTTTGAAATTACAAATTATTTTTATTTATTTTATTAATAGAAACGTGAATGATTCACACTTTTGTAGTTATTTAAATTACAGTTAAATAAAGGACTATCCTGAAATTTAAAACCCTCGTATAGAACCATAGAGATAAAGAATAAGAGGGCCAGATCCATGTATTTACTGGGAAATGCGCGCAACGCCATCCAGTGCTCAAGTGGACAACTATTTCCCAAGTTTCAAACCTTTATAAGGTTTTTGAGGTTAGGTTCATATACACACTATAATATAACTAATGGTGGGACTTTTGAACATTTTTCTATTTATAATTTTTTGTTCACTATTTTACTTCAAATTACTGATATAAAAGTTTTTTTATAAATGTGCTATTTCCAGAAAAAGATATTAGTAGATCATGCAAATAAGAAATTGAAATTAATAAAATTATCTGAAAAAATACATATAAAAACAACAATATTTTTAAGTAAAATATATTCAACTTATAAAACTATCATGATTTTAACCTGTTATTACATTCATATATTAATTAAAACATATTAATAAATGTTATAATTTGAATTAATTGATATCTCTCAGCTGAATAATTTTATAAACTCCTTTCCTTAAAGAATCTAGAAAAATATGGGTGTAAATATTACTTCAAAAACGTCGACATTAAATACATTTTTTCTGATGGAAAATATTGTAAAAAGCATAAACTATATAATAAAAAATGAATATTTATAAACCGAAAGCATATTTTGAGAATGTGGGAAATAAATCATTTTTATTAATAATTAATTATTGCTCGATTGGTTCATAATTTTAAGTTATGTATATTCTTTCAAAAATATACAATTCATAGAAATTAAAAAGCAAACGTATTTTAAACTACAAAAAATAACTTACCAGTTGTAGTTTTATAAGAAAAAGTGAAAAAACTTATGACGAATAAAAAATAACTGCCAAAAACAATTCATATGATATACATCAATCAAATTGAAATATGGCAAACTGATCCTTATTTAGAACACCTTAAATGTTTAATTAAAAGTATAAATGTTTAAGAAATATACATTATAGGGCGACAAAAGTCACCAATAAAAAATAAATCATTGTAAAAAAACCCTACAATAAAGTATTTTAAATTTTCCACTTAAGACTTCAGCGCCTTCAGTGCTCAAGTGAACAACTATAGCCGTGTTTCCCAATTTCAAATAGAACCCAAATTCAAATTCCCTACATCTACAATCCATTAATTCATTTCTTCTAATTTCTTCTATGCATCCAGACTATGACAAGAATGTTAAGTATTACGACCTTTAAATAAAAGAACTAGATAAAGTCTGGCTGAAAGACTTTGGTTGATAATCAATTTATGAATTGTTCATTATGTCATATATGTCATGTATGGTTCGAATGTTTTGAGAAAAAAATTCATTGATTCATTGAATGCATGTAATAAAGTAGGCCATGGAAATATAAAGTCACCCGTTATGTAATCTAAATAAATAGTGGAAAAGTTTTAGATTTATGCTTCGCAAAATGTCTTACAGAATTGATTTTCGTCGAGGTGTTTATAATCTGATTGAGCGAATGTCGAAACGAGACATTATCAATATTTATCAAATTCAAAATATTAGCAAAACTATAAATTATCGCACGTTCCATGTATACCATATATACTTGCCTAAAAGCGGTCGGCCGGGAGTTTTGAATCGATTAAGAACGCCACAGTGCTACTGGCCAGAAGATTTAATGTTGGAAAAGCACGGTGGTTAGGTAAGAATATTGTCTTCCAGAAAAGGTGGTAAGCTCCAAAATACAGTGCATTTCGTCAACAAGTTGATTGTGATGAACGACGAAAAATATTTCATATAATCCCAAAACACCATTCGTTGCAAATAAAAATTTTAAGGCAGATCCCGAGTGGTTTATACTAAAAAATAATGAGAAAGGCGTTGAAAATTAAAATAGTTTATTGTTAATATGACGGTCTCAGTTAAAAGATGATTCTTTTAAAGGTGGCATAAATAATGTACGCAGTCTAAACTAATTTTTACATAAATTTATTGTAAACAACTTTACGAAAACAAATTAATATTACGTAAAATGAACTGCTTTAACGCGTTGGTAGCTTCGAGTAGAATTTCTCTTTTGCCAGGAGATAAAAATTATGATCTCAACTTCAAAACGTGAAAGCTAAGGATTCAATTTTCATTGTTGGGTATATTTTTTTCTAAACAAATGATAAGTTAATCATAATAAATTAAAGACGACGCAAGCGCCATCTTTTGCCAAATTTCAAGTGGCATCGTGAACGATGGTCTAAAAGGCAGACGACCGATTATCATTGATTCGTCCACTAAAGGAAGGAAAAAAATCAGCCTCTATCCAAATCTCCTAAATGAGGAGAAAAAAATAAAACAACGTAATATTTTCTTCACTGGATATACTCATATTTTATTTATATTTAGAAGCTCGAACTTTAAGAGACGATATGAAGAATGATGTAACTGATTGGCTTTTTGATCTATTTTCTTGTGAAATTTCGGGAACACCTCTAAATTTTGAAAAATAATTAATCGAATTCAAAACTAATCAAGAGCTGAAATTCAAGCTCAAATTTGAATAAGAATAATTTTAGCTTCAGAAACAAATAACTTTATCCTGGCTAATGGAATATTGTACAAACATTTATCTTTGCATTTTCTCTACTTGTTTTTTACAAGCCGTATGGTGTAACTCTATTGTTAAAACACCGTTCAATTATTTTCGTTTACCTCTTGATATGCTTTTATTAATTCTAATGATATTTGTGTTTTATCTGTAATATTTATTTATTATTAACGAAATACATTTATTGTGCATTCATATCTATTAATTAATTATGAATTAATAAAATTTCATTACAATTAATTAATTAATATTTAATAAAACCTTCAACCACCATTCATGTATCGTACGGAAAACTTGTGATGGCCATTTCGGTTTTTCGAACTTCATCAAACTGGTGTCTTCCATGTACAATGACTTGATGAATACTGCTGAACAGCCAGATGAAAGAAGGCGGAAGATGCCGCTTACGTCGTCTTTCATTTATTATGATTAATTAAAATTTGTTACTGCTTAACAATAACCAAATTCCCTCTGAAAGCTTAATGTGTGGCCCTTAACCCAAAACCGGTAACAATAGAAAACAGTAACGGAAAAAAAGCAAATTACTTGGTGAAGATATTTGCAAAGAAAGAAGAAATAGGATTGAAAGGTGAATTATATAAGATGAAGGGTAAGGCGAAAGAAAACATGTGGTGTCAATGTAGCTCAATATATCAACAATTATTTCACAATTAATTCTACTTAGTTTACTGATTGAAATAATAAAACTCTTAAAAGCTATCGACTCTTTCATCGCAAAACCCGAAAGTCGAAGTAGAAATAGGAATCGCCATGGAGAAAGCGAGAGAGAGAGAGCCGGTTTAATTATTCCCGGCGGGCCTTCCCGGTTTATACTTTGGCGAGTCGAGTGGAAGGAATTACTTTCTCAAGTTATTAGGGATTATACCCACCGCATAATGACACAAGTCGACGCGGTGGCAAGGAGAGACCGTCGGAGCAATTATCACTTTGTTTACTTATCGGGGAGTTAGCAGTTGAGCTTAAGCCCGCCTTGACGGCGATTACCATCCGCGGAGGAGTCAAACATCGAATAGAGAGGAGAATGAGATTAGGATAGAGAATGAGGAGGAGAAAAAAGTATAAGAGAGAGGTTTAAAGGATAGGTTACTAATTAATTCGATTTGTCAATTCAAATAATTCAATGCACTTCGAATTAATTCTATGTGCCGATTCAATACACATCAAATTAATTTATAACCATAGACACATTATGGAACGCGCCAAGGCCAAGGAAATCGCCCAAAAACAAGGCTAAACTCGACCCCGACTTTACATATAATATAGGATTACACGTCGTTACTATTGTTTGTATAGGCAGGGTTTCAATAGAAGAAAAAGGATTTCTTAAAAATTATAAATGAATGATGGCATCAAAATTTAGTGCATTACAAATTGAATTATTAACCTACTTGAAATAATATTGCGATCGGAGAAAATAAGATTGAAGAGAATAAAGAAGTAATAAAATAATATGGATGAAAGTCGATGAAAATTAATTGATATAGAAAATAATGCGAATAATAATTCTCTAATTATGTTCATTTAAGAGGGATCAATACAATCATTTGAGTTAATCAGGGGCATCGGGGACGAGGTAGAGCGAAGGCAGAACCGTACGGCGAATTCACAGCTAATAAAAATGCATTTAGGATCGTGTCGAAGTTGTTCTTTGGGAGGATAGCCGAAAACCTTATTGCACACGCACGCAGTTCGCATTGCACAATGCACTGCTGCCCGTATATTTTGACCTTGACTATATATTATATTTTATAAAAATCGAAGATTTTTTCTATGAAAAATATTTTAAAAGTATATTTGTAAATAAATATGAAATTAATATTTTGTGAGATATACAAATATAATAAAACAAGATTTTAATCATTATATTGTTTACATAAAATATATATATATGAACAAAACAATACGAATTTTCAATACTAATTTCATTACATTGGAAAATTATCTGATTTTGTTATTTTTAATTACATATTTAAAATTCGTTTTTTGTATTCATTAATATGCAAAAAAAGATCCCATTTTAATCTTTTTTGTTTGTTTATTTTTAAGGAAAATATCTTAACAATTATTAAATATTCGCATTTAATGCGCAATTATTGAATGATTTATAAAGAACTAAATACCTTTCTAAAAATATAATTCCTGATAAATTGAACAGAAAATATATTCAAAAATAAAAGTATTTTAAATACTTAATTAAATAAATCATTTTAAAAATAACACACACATTTTAAATTTAGTATGATTAAAAATATAAGTCAAATAATACAGATTATAATTTACGTAAAACAATTGCTTAGATATATTAAAAATATACAAAAAAGAGCACGGGCATTTATCCAATCCAATTGTACGTACCGGGTTTCCAAATAATAAAGGACACCGGCTATATAAGTATGGTTAAATAGAAGTATTATGGAAATATATGTATATAAAATACAAGTATTTGAAGTCACAGCCTACTGTGATTTGCATTTGAACAAAAATACAACTCTATAATTTATCACAGAATCTCAAGACAAAATCTAAGAATATCTATTCAAATAAAAAAGTACATCAATAATGTTTTTATACCAAGTAGATATCTTATCAAATAAGGACGTTATTTTAATGTTTCTAAATTGGCAAAATTTTACTCGAAAACAATTTAAGGTAGACAAATTTTGATAAGGTACATAATATTAGTATTAAAATTGACCCCTATTTTACTATAAGAAACCATCGAAAATAGGACACCCTGTACATACACATATCGATAAGGAATAATTAGTTCTAAGTTAATATATAATGTAAAAAAGTCTTATTATCATAATTTTAATATCTATTCGAATCGTCATGATCCAAATACGTATTCAATATAAAAACGTCTATGATTTTTATAATAAAAAATGGTAATATATATATATATGTATATATTCAAATGACCCCTTTCTATATATATATTCATTTGAATGTTACATTACTACATGTAATGATATTTTTCCAAACTTGTTTCCATTCACTGGATTACTTTAATTTCTCAATTTTAACTGTCAGTTTAGCCATATACTTTTTTAAATAAAATTTCAATTTCATGCAATGATAAACAGTTTCTTCAAATTGAGTTCATTCTTTCTGTCCTCGTATATTTTAATTAGAGTTGGACCAAGTCGATCTTTTCTATCTTTTATTTGCTATTGAAAAATTAAGCATATGATAATTTTTGTAATGTAACATATTCTATTAATATCAGTAACTATTCCCTAGTAATTTAAAAACAAATTTATTGTTACTTATTGACTTTATTTATTTAAAATTGGTCATTTAGATATACTCGATTACTGATCGATCAAGTTAAATTTGGTATTTGTTGTTTAACAATTAGTATAATAAAACAATAATAATAGAATTCTTATTATATTGTTTATTTCTCTCGGTGCGTTTTTTTTTTTGGGGGGTTTTGAGGTAGTATTCGTTTTATGGTAATAGTTGTATTTGAAGTGGTTTTAAAATTTTTTTTTTCCGGGTGTGTTTTTCTTGCGGGTTTGGAGGTGGTATTTATGAGGTTGTTTTTTTTTGTGAATTATTATTTAGAGGGTGTTGATTTTTAAGGAATATTTTGTGGGTAATATAAAATATTTGTCCACTTTTTTTAGTATTCCAAAATGTGCATCCATTTCCAGGAATGAAAATATATAAATAACATCTAAATCAAATGAATGAAATATTCTCAAGGCCCTACTTGAATGAGATAAACTGTTGCTGTCCTTGTGGGTGGAGTTTATAAGCAGCGACCACCGCGTTCTCCGCCGTGGCACCACATTATGGAACGAAATTTTGGTTTCGTGCAGACAAGATTTCGCAAATATTATCCAATAAATACTCGATCTAATTTCAGAAATGTATTTAGAATAATATTTAGAAAATAATATTGAGAGCAGATTTTATTTTATTTTTAAATTAAATTTTAAAAATTAAATGGTAAAGTTATGCAACCAGCAAAAAAATCCTTGCAATATTAATTTCTAAATATCATCTATAATCTATTTTTTCGAACAGAAATGATTTATCATTAACCGTATTGGAGATATCTTGTCTGTACGTTCCCATGTAATTCCTTATGGCGTATTTCGTGTACGAATCCCTCTTAAAATCGCAGCTTAATTTAATTAGATTTTTTTAATTTAATTAATTTAATATGTTTAAATTAATTAAGACAAAGCTGTAGTGAATATTATTAATAATATTACCTGTCAATTTTCATTTTTATTTATTTAGTAAAATGTATTACCAGAAATTAACAATCAAATCATAAATGGTGACATTATTTTAATGCAAGTTTTAATTAGTTTCAAACAAGCGGTCACGAGTGTTGAAACAGTCTAACACATTAATTCTCTTATATGATTGGTTTAAGTTCGCAACTGAAATTGATTATCTATATGTCATCACGATATGATTGGTATAAACCCGTAATACAACCAACGATATTAATCCCGCACGACAACATACCGGACACGATATTTACTCCATGCGCCAATAAGCAACTCCAAACGTCGAAACTCAAATAATCTAATACACACCGTGTCTCTGTCAAATGTGGATATTTATTAGGAGTTGGTAGTTTAAATCAATATTGGACTCGCCAGGCGAAACCCCGACCTATTTATACGGAATTAATTAGGTTCGAGTGCGAGAAGTGCGCCTCCGTTCGGTTTTCGTATGTTGGGCCCTCGAGATTTATTTCAATATGGGAAACGGCGAGGGCCGATAAATTAGGAAAACGCTGGCTGGCGGGGAGGGGCGGCCCGCAATGCTTCATTATCAGATAAAGCCACCCACCGGCTTTCTAATTTATTGGAATTAATAGTCGAACCGTAATTACCGCACCGATTCGAAATTTAATTTTCACGGATGTGTTTCGCTGTAAATTACAAGTTATGTACTTAGAAAAATGTGTGCACGTCTGGAAGAGCAATTGGAATTGTGCACATTGTCAAAATTTAAGATTTATATAAATAATTATAAAAGCGGTAGAAAAAATTATGGATTTATATTATTTGTATTAAATTAAATAAAAATAAATTATTATTTAAAGAATTTACAGCGTCTCTGTGATTTTAGGTTCTAAGTTAAATAGGGTAATGCTTGACACCATAACACTTCATCATACAATAAAGAATGTCAGAGTATATATTTTGAGACCGGCCAATGACCGAAGTAGTCGACGCTGGTAAGATGGAAGTGGTTTTCAGTCGATAGTCTACTAGTGAAAACCTAGGAAGAGACTGACACTCCGTTCATGAATGGATTTTCTGCTTCCACTGCAAAAAATATATTTACAAAAGAGTTATATTTGACTTAAGACATGTGAGGAAGTAATCAGTGAGGCTTTACAGAAAAGAAGTATAACAAGAAGAGAGGCAACTAGAATGGCACGAGACAGGAAAATATGGAAACAATTCATTGAATATATATATATATATATATATATATATTGACTTTTGTATATATTTTATATAGTTTTTGGTATTTTTTTATGGTTCATTATTAATATGCCGATTCCAATTAATCCACACGCATTATTGCTTGCTTCTATTTCCATTACGTCTTTCAAATTAATTCAATGTAAGACGTCATAGCAATAGATCTTTGAATCATATCTTAGTTTAAAATTTAAATTTACTTACATCATTGATCGAAGTAATAATATTGACTATTTCGTTGTAAAATAATAGCAAGTAGTAATAGCAAGTTCACACAAATTGAAGCAGGCTACGAAAATTGCGAAGAATGCCTCATGTCTATTACTAAAAAAGTTGTAACTGTCAAAATTTATTTCTATTCAATTTACTAATTGAAATGTATGTAGAAAAGGCTGATTTTATTGTTGTAAAATAAAAGTGGTATAAAAAATTTGAATGTTTTCTTTATATCAAAATTGAAAATATACCACGAAGTGAACGTCTCCAAAATCCAAGAATTAAAATTATTATTTATTTTTAATAATAATAATTGTTTTTTTTAATCTTTTTCCTTTCTACCGTTAGGTGTAAGGAGGAATTAAAATTATACGATTTGAATATTTATATTTTAAATTTTTTAATATTATTATTATTTTTTTTGATGATTCGCTATCAATCTGCCGATTCAAATTAATCCACACGCATCGTAAATAGCGAGAACAAGAAGACGTCTCTCCCCGAGAGGATTTTTCCCCATTCTTTCCTTTTATTTTTTCTAGAAAAGATAACGCAATCAGGGATTCCGGCTGGAGTCTCGCCCTTTTCTTCGAATAACGACAGACGGCCGACGATGGGCCTGGCAGAGAGGCAGGAGGGAAGGAGAGGAAGAAAAAATAGCCGCTCTCTGTAATCCAGTCGCGTCTCTTTTGATATGAGAGGGGCCATTGTTGACCGGCATCCATAATAGATGATTTGTTGACTTGTTTGATTCCCCCCGAGCGCGAACGTTGAAATACGTTATGTATTTCCATGTTGGGAATGGATTATCTGTGCTATGTATGCAGAAAGGTGGATATGAATATATGCACACACAATTTTAACTAGGATTAATAAAAATGCATCAGAATAAATCGGACTTTAGTTTTACCGTATGTTCTGATTTAAGACGCATCTTCCATGTGATTTTTTTCACATGTAATTCCTTAAATTTTTAAATCTATGTGTTTCAATTTTAATTCTGGTCATCTAAGTCAACCACTTAGATGACCAGAATGAAATTAAAACACATGCGCATACTTTCTTTTATCAAATATTTTAAAGTATTTTTCTTTTTTTTTTTAATATTATGTGAAATATCTGCAAGATTTAGTCTGCAGTGACCCTTAAGAATACCAGTGTCTGAGATTCCTCGTAATCATGTGCAGGTACCGTTTCGTAGATCTCTCATTAGGATACATAAGTTTCCTTAGAGTTTGCAGCCCTCAAAATCATCCCAACGCATCCTAAATTTCTCTAAGGCAAACTAGAGGAAGCATAATATAGATTTAAAAGGCGTGGGAGCATACAAGACCATATAAAATGCACCAAGAGAGAGAAAAAAAAACTGGTTTTCGGGCTATTGGGCCCTGTTTTGATTAAACGCCAATAGCAATTCTAATCACACAGGTCATGCATTAAAGCCGAAGAAAACACTATTAGCGTTTATAGACATAGAGAAAACATTCGACACGGTAAAGAGAAACGATGTGTGGAAGTAAGAAATAAGGAGAAATAGAGAGCAAGCTAAGAGGAGTTATGTAAAAGAAAAATATTGTAACGAAAGTGAAAAAAGAAACTGGAAATATCACTCTAGAACGTTCCACAGAGCGCGCGACGGTAAACGCGGCGTCTTCGAAAGTTCCGGAAAGTTTGAGAAACAAGCACGCTATATGAGCGAGTGCTAGCGGCGCTGCAGTCGGTCAGTCCGAGTCAGTCTATCCCGAACGTGCAAGTGCTCATCATCGCGTGGTAAATAAATAGTAACAGTGACAATGTAAATAAATGTGTTAAGTGTACTGTAAATAAATAAATCGATATTGTTTTACTTATTTCCGAGTCTGCTTAAACCCAATTTCGTAACAATATCGAGGAGGAATGGAAGTGCATAAAAGAAGTAATAGTTAAAGCTGCCGAAAATGCAATTGGTAAATTAACCAGAAGAAGAAATCAAGAATGCTGTGACAATGATTGTAGAAGTGCTACAGAGAATCATAATGAGAGCAGAAAGAAACTGCTACCCAGTTACACGCATAAACATAGCAAGATACAAAACCATGAGAACAATAGCAAACAGAATAATAATACCAAAAAATATAAGATATAATTAATAATAAATTTAATGAACTAAGTTTAATTAAATTATGACACTAATAAAAGTTATTTTTCTTCGCAATTTTCGTAGACTACTACAATTAGTATTAGAAGAAAAAAATAGTGAATAGCTAAATAAACGAATAGAAGAATACAGAACTGATAAAGAAAGCAAAAAGTTCAATCAAGAATTAAAGAGACAACGCAACGAGTTCAAGCTCAGAACAAATGCTTGTAAGAATAAGAATGGTGAAAAGCTGTTTGAAGAAGCGGATATTTTGGTGATATCGAAGCATACTTCGAGGAAATGTTAAATAACGAAGAGCATACGGAAATTGAAGAAGGCGAACATTTAGATGAAGTAGAAGAAATAATCAGAACACTAAAGAACAACAAAGCCGCAGGAATAGATGATGCAATAAACGCAGAATTCATAAAGATAACAGACGAATATCCATGGAGAAGAATATAAAACCTAATATTGAGCATTTGGAAAAATTTAACAATGATGAAAACTTGAAATTAGGAATCATCCAGCCTATACACAAGAAAGGGGATAAAGGGACTGCGGAAATGATTGTGGAATCATAAAGCTATACATTGCATACAAAGTGATGGTCAGTATAATATGTAATAAATGAAACATTTTTGGTTTGATAATGACACGTTAAGGTTGTCGAAAGTATATTGAACAATAAAACAATCCGAGTTATACAAAAGAAGTAAAAAATGATTGAATAAGACGATGATTATTCCTTCTTCAGTTTCAAATGATTCTGATGTTTTCTTTCTTGTATATATAACAAAGGCTGGGGATTTTTCATTATTATTATTATTACTATTTTGGAAAGATTTTATGGTCATCTAATTTCTTCCATACCTCTTTTTCTCATTCCATTGGCTCTACAACCTTGGGTATTGGCCGGCTCATTTTTTAGTTTAAAACATAACTTGTGTATACGTATATTTAATTATAGGTTGAATGACCCCTGTCGATAGCTATTTCGCAATATCGTTACATATATATATTGTAAATAAAAATTAAGTATGTAAAATTACAGAAATAAAGATGTATATATATATATATATATATATATATATATATATATATATATACAGAGAGATTTTTTTATCAGTATACATTTCTCCTATGTATACCTGCAAAATACGCAAGACAACGCATTTATGTATGTGTGTTTAGCTGCCTATAACACGCAACTGAACACAAATGCCAAATAATCAATTAAACATACACACATTAATCGGTTCAATGCGTTTGACTCGCGTTTTTTGCAGATATACACTTCCCCTAATGTATACCGATAAAAATACCTCTCTGTATATATATATATATATATATATATATATATATATATATATATATATACATCTTTATATATATATATAAATAATCTTCTTGGAATATTTCTCTTTCGTATAATTATTATAATAAAAAAATTAATAATATTCATATAAAATTTAATTTAATTATCTCGTTATTACATTTCATTTTCAAGTAAATTCGAAATAAAAGCTACAAATAAAAAATAAATTAAAAATATATCCTCTTTAATCATTCCCTCTCATCACGTATTAAATACTTACAGAATTCCTCGCGAATGGGGAATCTGCTCTCATTTAAATTGTATTTCTTTTTCGTAAGCGTATAAAAAGGTTCATTTCAATTTAAACGTACTTTCTTATTTCTTTTCTGTTTAAACATTCACCCACGGAATATTTTTCGTTTGGATTTCAGTTTTCGCTTCTTTGAATTGTTATTTGTTAATTCAATTAAATATAATTTAATACGAAAAATCTTCACCTTTTTGCACAATTCCACTTACATACAAAGTAGTTGTTGTTAATTTAAATAAAAAGAAATGGAAAATAATTAATTAATATTCAATAATTATTTTCTTCAGCTCCTCTCACTTTTTACGCAAAGCAAGTCAAAAGTTACAAATGCTATAGATAAAATAATTTATCAATAGAAAAGAGTATTTATTCACTTAGTCGGTTATTAATAAGTGAAATAAATACTCTTTTTTTATTAATTTCTGCAAAATTCTGTTGATTCACCAGACTTCCTAAATATAATTGGTCTGCATATTCCATCTTTTCACTGTAGGCAGTCTTCTACATTTAATTTAGCAGTGTTGTATCCAGATATTGAATAAAATTTTCTCTTCCTGATATATATTGCTTCACAGTCTGAAAACTGCACTTGTAGCTTAAGATCAAATATAATTACTAAATATATTTTACATAGCGTAATTAATTTGTGTAGATTTTAAGCAATTTGTAATCCACGCATGCTCGTCAATTTGATAAATTATTATTATTTTTGTATATCTTTAAAATAACTTACGTTATGTTTATCTATATTGTCTTGTTATTATGATGTGCTTTTTGGTGGATTATAAAGATTTATTATTATTATTCAAATTTAAAATATCTCAGCTCAAACTTGTATTACATTGCCTGGGGGAAAATTCATTTCAAAATTTTAAATTTGAATAATAATAATAATTCTTTATAATCCACCACAAAGCACATCCTAATAACAAGACAATATAGCTAAACATAACAGTTTAAAAATTTTCTGACTATGTGGCAGGTTTGTAGATCTTAGATTTCCAGCTATTTCCAGCTACCCTTTTATTATTTATTATTATTTTTATTGTTAATTACGTTTAATTTAATAAGAAAAATCTCCACCTATATGTGCTATTAACTTCCACTTACATACAAAGTTAAGTAAAGCGTTTCACATAAGCACACATTCATTAAAATAACCGTACCAATAAATATTTTATCTCTCCTCAACTACAGTCTCTCGTAAAAACAGCCCAGATCTTCCCCGCGCAATAAATCCTATGTGTTAATACGCGAACCCTTTGTCCTATCCCCCATAAAAATCGGCGACATTGTGATTATTTACTGTTGAGGAGTAATAAAGGCCGGCTTTTTATTTGGTGAATTTTATTCCGTCAGCGAAGCCACCGAATTAAAACGCACTTATTCGGACAGTAAAACCGATAATAAAGTTTACAGCGCTGTTGTATTTTTCTCCGTGCGGTTGAAATTATTTTCAATCAAGAATTAAAAAAAATATATTTAAGCTCCAAATTAAGCTTTACAATTATTTAATTTAACAATTCAATGAAATTTATTCCTCACTATATGTATTTATACATTTTGATGCTTAATTTTAAACAACATTTAATTATTAGCTTCTACTAATGCTGAAAACATTAATCATATCCAAATTTAAATGTGTATTTAATTTGATCAAAATCGATAGAAAAACTGTTAACACGAGGTATGAAGCATAGTTAAAAAATGTTTTGTATAAAATATATACATGAAATATTTGTGATAATAAAAATTAGTGTTGGGCAAAATCGAATATTATTAGTAATCGAGTATTACTAAATGTGTCATTTTAAGTATTTAAAACGAAAAAGTAACTTCAAATTTATGTTTATTAATAAATGGGAAATTATTTTTGATATTTTTATAATAAGAAACATTCATAAAATTATAATATATTTAATTTAGAAATAATAAAAGATCGACTTTGCCCATCACTAATAAAAATAGTAGGCGGAAAGACCAACGGTCGATAGCCAATTGGCAGAAGAATTTATTTGTATGTTAGTTATTTATTGTATTTATTTATTATTATTACTTTGTTAAAAATAATCTGCCAATAAAGATTTATATATATATAAAAATAGTAAAAATAATAATGGAAGGCCCATGACAGACTGCTAACGCAATTATACATATTGTTATATTAAATTTTGTAATTTTTTGTTGTCATATTGTCTGAATAAAGATGTTTGTATATATAATAATAATGTAAATTATTATTATAAAATGTACTGGGGTACATGTCAAACACTGTTGCAGTGGCTTAATGGAGAATATAAATTGTTTATTAATTAATTTCAAAATTAAAATAAATATTTTTGATTTGTTTGACAATCAAAATGAAACATTTGAAACCGTTAGAATTCTCTTTCTAAAATAAATAACATAAATAAATAAACGACAGTATTATTTTTTTTGAAGGGGGGATTGGAACAATAAAAAAATATCGCTGCGGAAATATTGAAATTCGGGGAGAAATTGCCGAAGGCCGGCGCTCCGGAGGCAATTGTATCGAACGCCCGCTTTTTCCTTCAATAAATTGTCCTAATTTTCAGCCTCGTTCGCGCATACACACACAGAGAAAAAAAAAAAAAACGATAGAGAGATGAAATCAGCGAAAAAGGGGGGCTGGTTTATTTCGATTCGTTCAATTCGTCGTCACTGTTTATTTAATTTTCACATAAAAAAAATGTATCAGATATTAATATAAAAGAAAGAAAATATGATAAAATTGAGTTGGGAGTTGATATAAAGAAAAAAATTGTATTAATATGAAGGGTGTGATAAAAAATTATCAAGTGTCAATACAAAGACTTCTTTGTATTAACAAATCATTTTTTTTATCACACCTTCACTTATTTTTGTTGCTTAATATGAAGTATAAATATGAATTTATAATTTGGATAATAAAATTAGTCTAATGAAAGAAAACGAATGTTCTTTATTTAATCTTACACAAAATTGTGAATACGGTGGTGCATTTTTGTTGTAACTCATTTGGAAACCTTTTTTTTATTTTAAGAGATATAGACATCGTTTTCCCGACCCTGATAATGGCAATGGTAAAAAAATGATCTATCATTAAATAAAGCACTTTAATCTTTATAATAAAAACAAAACACTGTGAACTTTAGTCCAGAATATATTTCGGGTTGTAATCGGAATTGTCTTAAAGTAGCGAAAACGTTTTTTCGATTTTTTTTAAATAAAATCCAAATGTGGCACCACCAAAATGCACCACCCTGTACACTTTTATTTAGAGAGAAAGAAAAAAATCATATAAAGTATAAAAATATGCTATTTTAATATTTTTTAATTCATTAATACGAATCAAGACAGTTCACTTGCATATTTTTGATTGAAATAAAATGAAGATGACATTTGGAGTATTTTTTTTAAATTTTCTTAGAAAGCATTCTAAATACTTGCTGCAATAAAACGAACTTTATATTACTGAGATTTTAATAAAAAAAATATTTGCTTAGGGCCGTTTTACATATATAAGAATTCTCACATAAATTCATAATATAATTATATGTAGAATAATATTATAAGTTTGCGCATGTACAATACAGCGATTTTTATAATATATTCTTGTGAAAATTCTCGCGAGAAATATATTGAACTTGGTCAAAATAATCTAGAAAATAATTATATAAAACAGTCTCCCAATAATGTTAAGCATAGCCTACTACACAATGGCGCGTCTGTTTTTATTTGACGATTGTCTGCTTTGCTTATTTTCACAATAATTATTTGCTGTATAAAACAAGAAATATATATATAAATATATATATATATATATATATATATATATATGTAATTATAGCGAAATTTTTATATATAATTGTAGCACAACTTTCTGTAAGAATTCTTGTGTGTGTAAAACGGCTTTTATACAACAAAAGTAAATATTTCATTTTATTATATTTTTTCTTTTTATCTACCAATTTAAATAGTATTCTATTAAATATATTGTGTAACAAAAGTGTTATACCCACAAAATACAAAGTATATACTTGTGTGAGTTACGTGAAAATTAATGAATATAATAAATCGACTGCAAACTTTTCTTCACAAAAAATAATGTTAGTCCAGATGATGTTTCGACCACATTGTGTTTATTATCAACGCAGAAACGTTTATCATTATGTTCGAAATGTAATGTGGACTAAAATATATTTTGTGAAGTAAAGTTTACAGTGTTTTTTTTTTTTACTACAAAGTTTAAAGTGCGTTATATAATATTTTGAATTAATTTCTCACTTAACCCGTGGTGTAACATATTTAATTAATAGACTGATTAAAACACTTGGTTTGTTTCACTGATTTAAAATCAGTGAAACAAACCAAGTCATTTAAAATCAGTGAAACAAACCAAGTGTTTTAATCAAAGCGTTATTTAATTTATAAACAATATAAAACGAAGACGAATCCTCTAGTTATTAAGAATTTAATTGAGATTTATTTCTAAAAATATTGTAGGAACTTATTAATTATAGACAGAAAGCACTGTTAATTTATTTCTTACGAAACATAAAGGTTGACATATATGCTAAATACTTTATTTATTAAGAGGAGGCGATACACAAGCAATTAGTGAGACGTAAACATTCAGTCCCCTTACGTCTGTATCTAACCCGCGAAAGCCTTGGAAGAGTACATATGAGGAGTTAACGTTGTCAGACGAAGATAGTCGCGCAATGGGCGCGTTCAGTCTCCCTTCCAAGATTTTTTTGTTTTCTATACAAATAAACACGCATTCGTCCTATTTATTTCGTATTTTCGTTATAGATTGTATTTTTCAGTCGATCTGCATTTGTGGCTTGTATATTGAAACGGTTTCAAATGATCTTTTATAAAATATGTTAGAACGTAATTATTGATTATACATTTAATATTAGTAATTAGCTATCAAAAATTAAATACATCAGCATTTTGATCAATTGTTGCTAAAATTATTTTAGCTAAATTTTCTTTGTTTCACTAATAGCACATATGTAGATTAGAAAAATTCTTCTTCTTACCGTTTATATTTTCTACATTTTTTTTTTTTGATGATTTACATACATTTTGAGTCATTTTGTTGATACAAAAATATATATTATGTTTTTTATAATGTAAAGGAAGATATATATACTTTTGTCCAGAATTCTTCGTATATTTAATATAATTTAAATAATTGAATAGAATTGAATATAATATCTTCAATTTGATGCTGATGCAATATTCGTTTAATTCTTTTCGTAGATTAATGGATAACTAAATCAATAAAAATTAAATTTTGTACAAATTAAAAAAAATATATATTTGATTTGCAATCATAATTAACTGATATTGTTTACATATGTGCGTAAAAATATGTTTAAATTAAAATTATAACAACAATTATGAATACAATAAACATTTTCCAATATTCAGGATATAAATTATTTATTAATACAGATATATACAGGATGTTCAAAAAGTTTTTGTTTGTACTATCAATAAGATTATTTGCTTCAAAACAGTGCACTACAAGTGCTTTATATCATGAATTTATTTCAAATGAATCGTTATAAAGCTAAATACCGATCAGATTCTAATCTATAACAAATGGAGAAAATTAGAATAAAATATCCATAAACAAATAATGCTACGCTAGATTAGAATATCGTCAGTCGAATTTCTTTTTAAAATAAGCTAAGCGTAGATTTATTTCTGAGAATGATTCAAGCAATAATTTGACCGATATTAATTGAATAAAATATGAACATTTATATTTATATGGAACGATTGATTTTTTTTAATATCAGCAATTTCAAATTCATTTTTTTGTATAATTAATATAAATCCTTTTTAAGTTAAGCCAATAGACAATAATATATCAATATTTAATGCAATAGAGAAACATTTAAATATTTATAAAGAGGCTTTTGCCACATACATTTTTGATATTAGCCTTATATTTATAACTGCAACACAGGTTATTTACAATTTTAAATTGAAATTAAGGATTATAATCCTTATGAAATGACTCAATGTATTATTATAAATTCGGATACACTGTTCAAACTTTTTAAAAATAACAAAAATAATTCAAAAATACTTTTTAAATTATTTCATCTTTATAATTATGTTTATTGACATTTTATTTTCACATATAATAAAGGAATCAGAAATTAAACATTTTTAATATTAAGATATTCTTTAATTTTATATATGTGCCTGAGACAATCTATGTAGTGCTGGTCTAAATAGTACAGTACAGCAATTACTCACTTGTGAAAATATTTTGATAGAAAAGAAAATTCGAAATAACTCGCAAACTACTTGCTCTAGATATAGAAATATGTAATACTTTTATGTTGAAAATTGTCTTGCCAATCGATTTATGATATAAATTCCATTTGAACAAATATAAATTATGAAGTTTTTAAGTGGGGACGGAAATATTGACATTTTTGTTATCCCTATTATCAAAATAGACAAATGTTATTATTTTTTTTAATTCTACACAGATATATTTACTAAATACTATTCAAGATGTCTGTTTTGTTCTTATTAGAAGTTGTAATTTTTCAAAACATCTATTTTAGGTTAAAATTTGACAAATACATTAAAATTCAGAGCTGGACATAAATCGATATGAGTGGGTGGTCAATTGAACGAGGAATCAAAAAAGAGAAATTAAAATGCAGGGTGTTCCATTTAAAATAACAAAGTTGATAGCCATTTCCGGTACAACCGGAAGTGCAAGAAAGTGAAAATATTTTTTATGAGAAGATTATATTGAACCATGCAATGCAATGCAAACTTTTTAATTTTTTCCTCGGTCGGGAACCGCGTAAACTTTAATTCGTGACCCACCCATATATTATTAGCAAATGATTCTTTCCAATCAGCTGAAATATGTATTGTTTTTAATAGAAATAATACAATTCAATTAATAGAATTGAATTTTATTATTCCTAAGTTAAATAATTATGCATGGTTCCATGACAGATGTACCAAATTCTTCGATTATACGGGTTGTTGTTATTTTGAACTACAGAGT
This sequence comes from Philonthus spinipes, assembly GCA_963082785.1. Lineage (NCBI taxonomy): Eukaryota > Metazoa > Arthropoda > Insecta > Coleoptera > Staphylinidae > Philonthus > Philonthus spinipes. The sequence goes on from OY720315.1 coordinate 16,605,178, forward strand.
CGATTAATTTAGCAAAGTGGTGGTAAATTATCGAGGAGTAACAACGGCGTATGCAGAAAAAGAAAAGAGCATCGGGTTTTAAAGATATTAATGAAATAAACATTTGTTTAGATGAAACAACCTATATATTATCATAATTTTATAGATAAGATGATTTTTGACAAAAAAAGGTTGTAATACATTATCACAAAAAAAAATCACAAATATAGAAGTTATTTGTATATTATTATTGTTTTTTTCAGTAAAATCCAGTTATTATTAATAATAAAATGGCAAATCAAAATCATAAAAAGAAAATTTGTTTTCTGAATTTGACAGTTAATGTACTATCGACTTAATCGATATAAATTTTGTTTTTTTATGCATTACAACAACAAAAATGAGTATTTTAATTTAAAAGATGTAATATGTTAATAATTTATTTAATATAGGATAAATGATATTTAAATAGATTAAATACGTGACAATTTAACTTATTACATACTTTCTTGACATTATTTGTAAGTGTTTTGTTTTTTATAGTAACTTAATTCAATTGAAAACAATATACGAAAATACCAATAACTTTATTATTTGCGAGTAATTTTTGTGTAATGGTCTATAATTTGTTTGTTAAAACTACCTTCTGGTGATGTGATCATAAAAGAGATACTGATTTCCATTAAAAAATGTTTGTTTTATTAATATTTTGAAAATGCGATGTTCTTTTGCTTTTCTGATTTTTCCATTGTAATCCTTGGAAAATTTACTACTACTTTGCTAATTTAACCGAGTCTCTAGCTCAACTAATAACAAAGTTAACAATGCGCACTTCATTGAGAAAAAGTTGTATATATAATAAAAAAAATCAATAAGTAATAATATTTTAATCGTGTTTGTACAAATGTAATAAAGGTGTTATAATAACGAATGGATAAACAGTCCGCTCTGCTTAAAACAACAATCTCATTACGAGACCGTCGTCGCCCGCTAAGTTGCAACGCGCCTGGCCGCGCGACATCCTGAGTCCGCGTTCGCTCGAAAAATTGTTCTAGTAACGGGTCGTATTTAATTAATTTCAGAAATATACACTTACTCAAATAACACTGTTTCAAAGAAGTGGGATCGAATACTTACCACAACTCCGCCCATAAAGTGTGATTCAGATTAATCCCGCTTCATGGCAGCATTTTACGGGTCTATTTTTTTACTAGCTAAAAAAGTTGTTTTTGCATTTAAAAATATTTTTTATAAAATTTTTTTATTAAAATTAAATTTCATAAAAAATATTTATGATGGTAACATGGTGTCCGATTTTTTAATTTTTATTTTTTTTAATTCTATTTTTTATATTAAAAAAAATATTTAAAAAAACGCGTCATAGTGCACCCCGCAACTAAAAAATAGAAATATTAGCGAAAACAGATTTTCAATATCTGTAATAATAATTAAAAATTCAACTTTATTTCAAAAGAAGGTGGTATCGCGCGCTCTTAATATGTAAAACATCTGTGTTTCTGAGAGATTTACATATAAAGTTGTATAACGTCCCCTTAGGGGGTGTTACCGGCTTGAAGTGAGCAATTAACTGATTAGTGTGGGGTGTTGTTTTGAACGCCGTATTTCCACGCCGACACGAGCCTAATTGGGGGGCGATACTCGGTTTGGATTACTTTAAATGACTTCCCGTGCAAACAGGCAAACACCCACGGATTCCATCACAAATACAAAAGCGCCGACACGTGTAAATATTTGTTATTCTGTATATTTAATGGAAATATAGAAAACAAATTTGATAAAATGAATTATTTATTTTTATTTCTAAAGCAAATAAATTTATTATTAATATATACATGCGGCTCTTATATTTTATCTAACTAGTAAAGAAATGTAAACTATTGCAAAGTACCAAATACCCAATATTAAAAGTCGCGATTAACATTAGTAAAAATATAAATATTAATACATTTTTTTAATTAATTTAATTAACAACTTTGCAATTATGTAAGGCACAGCTGTACTGACGAGGGATCAAATCCCGAAACACGTGTCTGCAGATAGCCTTGTATTATGTAACCTTTATTTTATTGTTTTATTTTTGTTTCTTTGCATTAAATATTTTCGATTCAAAAATTGTGGCATTATACAATTGTTATTGTTATGCAACAGCAAATGTCTATTATTAGTTAAAGGACTTATGTAACATAAACAATAACAATTGTATAATGCAACATTTTTTAATTGAAAATATTTAATGCAAAAAATAAAAAAAAAGTTACGTAATATAAGGCTATCTACAGACACGTGTTTCGGGATTTGACGTCTCGTCAGTACAGCTGTGCCTTACGTAATTGAAAAGTTGTTAATTAAATTAATTAAAACTTAAAAAAATAATGTTTTTAATTTTAATATTGGGTTTTTGGTGTTTTGCAATAGTTTACATTTCTTTACTAGTTAGATAAAATATAAGAACCGCATGTATATATTAATAATAAATCTATTTGCTTTGGCAATAAAAATAAATAATTCATTTTATCAAATTTGTTTTCTCTATTTCTATTAAATATACAGAATAACAAATATTTACACATGTCGGCGCTTTTGTATTTGTGATAATGTCACAGAGGCAAAAGAGAAAATAATTTATTAATTAATTATTTTCAAATTATTTTATTTAATTTATTAATTCTTTCTTAAAATTAAGTGCTTTCTTTAAGCTAAGATCAAATGGATATTCTTCTAAACAAAAAACAAATATATTTACCTCATAGAGCTGGTCCACTAAATCAACGCCAATTTTAGTTTTATTATAGCTGGTTACAATTTCTTGCTTTTTCTTACCTCCCGATTCTGGATCAATTGCATCGTCAATGCGCATATAGGAAACCAAAATCACCACTTCATTTTTTTTATAGAATAGAAATACTTTAACAAGATTAACAAATTATGTACATGTAAAACATCGAACACAAATTATTCTTATTTATTAACTATTAACAACATTAACTGAAATTAATATAATCTACAATGGAGTATGGTTCCATTTCAAAATAGTCGAATGCACTTATTTTCATTTTTATAATCCAAGATTTCTTTGATACACTTTCGAAGATGGTTATACATTTTTAGGCAGACATAAAAACTTTGGATCATAGACAGTCTATGCGCTGGTAGGTTACACTGAGGTCCTCGCCTTGTGTTATATAATGAGAAACTGTACACATTCTCGAAGTAAATATTATTCCTCCATACTAAATTTATATGGAGGAATAATAATTACTTAATGCTTTCATAAATATATAGCCCATATATTGTAAATATCTTTTCAATTTTACTTTATTAACGGAATCTTCATTTCCAAATTACATATTAAAATTTTTACAAGAAAAGCGTGACGCACTAAAAACATTACAAAACATATGTATAAAAAAGGTAAATTACCAATCACAAATTACGATAAAATACATAATAAAAATAATACGCATCAAAATAATTTTTTATCAATCCCAAACAGTCAATTTGAAATTTTGCGTTTGACGTTTACTTGTCTGTTATAGGCAACTAAATATACACATATTAATCAGTTCAATGCGTTTGACTTGATTTTTTTGCAGGTATACAGTTCGCCTAATGTATACTGATAAAAACCTCTCTGAATATATTATGACTAGGAATTTTACTTTACTTGTAAAATTGTAATCTTCGTTATTTAGCTTAATGATTTAGGTGTTGTTAATCCTTGGTTAGTTTTTTTGAGCAAACAAGCTGTTTTTGATTTATTTAAAATTAGCTTGTCTTCTTTAAATAATTTCATTCCAACTCTGCTGCAAATCTCCGGAAAATTTAGATTTTATCTATTGCTTTACGTCATCCAGTCTAACTGAAATTCCGCCTAAAGCAGTTATTATAAATTTTATTACAATATATGTGAAATGGATTTTATCCTAAAAACGGAATGTATTTGGATTAATGGACTTTCTTTTTCGTTTCGTTATTCCGCTGTAGAAAACGGTCGGGAAATATCAATTGCAGACGTTCTTATTAAATTGCAAAGTTAAAATGCATGGAAAACCTCAGGGCGATCGCTGACCCGGACGTTGAGATACTCCACCCTTTTCCTTTTTCCCTGTTTCCTGTTTTTCCCACACAGACAATATTCCGCAAAATGAAATAAAAAAAAATGATGAAAAGGAATAAACGCTTTATTTTTGCCTCACATTTATTTTATGGAACTTTATCGAAATTATCATGATATCTGTAAAATATTTTTTTTTATATACATAATCATCGTGATGAGATATATAGAATTATGTAAAGTTTACAATATATTAAATCAATCATGTTTATTATTGTCGAAACTATAGTCACTAAAAAAATAGTAATACAAAGTCAAATTATTTTATTATTATGAATGTATAACAAATTAGAAGCCTCAACAATCAATAAATTAAATTAAGTATTCATATATTCAGAAATAGCAGTTCCTTATATATTTTATGGCTGCCAGACCTTGTTTTTTGTCTCGTATCTAAATTAATGTGAGTAATCGTAGCAATTCTTGAATGATTTCTTGTGAACGTTGTATTTTAGAAGATTGTCGAAATATTTCTTAATGCAGAGAAGATTTAAAAGTTCTGGGGTGAGGAGTTTTGTAGAAAATTTTTGAAACAGTTGGGTAATTTGTTAAGGTAAAGGAATAACGCATTTTTTTTTTAAATTATTGATGAAGGTTTAAATTAAATTTGTTTCACATTTGTTCTCTATTTACTCCACTAGTTTCACTTTTTAAAGCATTATCAAGAGTCAGTGCAAAAGACACTGACTCTTGATATAAGGCATTATCAAGAGTCAGTGTATCTTATAAATAACTCTTGATAATGCCTTAAAAAGTGAAAGTCGAGTAAATAAGGAACATTTTTGAAACAAAGCAAATTTAATTTAATTTAATATAAACTTTCTTCAGTAAGAGTTCAAACTAAAGAATAATCATTAGTTTGCTATAGTTGTGTTGCAAAATAAATATATCGAACACAATATGCATCAATTGCTTCTTCTTAAAATATTTTTAGTAAGTAGTTTAGCTTGGGAAATAAAAAAGCAACCCGACACTCTAAAGTGCATAAAGATTTTTTTTTTGATAAAATATACAATGTGTTCACAGATTGAGTGCACGTAAGGTTTAAATTACTTTTTTTAGTATTAAATAAAAATGATTTGAAAATAATTAATAAATTATTATTAATGGTTTTAATATTTAGACATTGGTAGTTCATATTGTATGAAATAAATATGAATAAATTATTAAAAATCAACCAATAAAACACAGATTAGATTGAATAACTTTAAATCATAATAAATCATAATAAAAAATGAGCGAAATCAATTATTACACAGGACGTTTTAGAGTGGTAATATTCTATTACTAAAATTACTGAATTTTACGCAAAGCTAATGAATAGTGGTTCATCATTAATTCAGTTAAGCAATCACATTCATAAAACCCACAACAAACACAAAATATATTACGCCAAAAATGGCGCTTGCGTTGGATTTCATTTATTATGATTAAACATAAAATAATTGATTGATTTTCGATAAAATGATAAGTGAGAAAACCATCCAAGAAATGCATTTTTTTCACGAAGGAGTGTATTGTAAGGATGTTTTGAATATCCAATGTTTGTAAAGATTCTTACAGCTGACGATGTATGTCGCTGTTTATGTTAAAATACCTTAATTAGCGTATATTCCGGATCTAAAATATATTCTAGACATTGATTTTGATTAGTTGGTTGTGGGGGTTTGAAGGCAAACAATTGACCCTTTTTGTCTTCAAACCCCGCAACCAACTAATCAAAACCAAGGATCACTTGACATCGTAATTAATTAAAGACGACGCAAGCGCCATCTTTTGCCTAATTTCAAGTGGCATCGTCAACGATTTGGGTCGCCTTCATCAAGGCATTGCACATGGAACACACTAGTCTGATGAGGTTCGAAAAACCGAAATGGCCATCACTAGTTATCCATACGCTAGATGAATGGTGACTGAACGTTTCATTAAATGTGAATCACTTGACATATTGATAATTGATTTATCGATATGTCAAGTGATTTAATACCTATTGTTCGATCTTTCAAATGATCGATTATATATTAATCAATATTTAAAGCTATCAATCACTAGTTGATCGATATTTCAAGTGATGCATAACACATTGATCGATTTTTTAAATGTTTGATCACTGATGAACCATTTGTCGAACTTAAAAAAAATGAATATCTATTTTTTTAGTTTTAATGCATATGATACGTAGCTGAATAGTATATCAATATATATATTTTTTTAATTATTAAAAAATACCCCTACACCACCATTATGGTAGATGGGGATTTTAGATTATATATATATATAATTATTAAAAAATATTTTCTTATTTAATCACCCTATTAATTTTGTTTTTCCTATATGAACACTCTCTTTTTCATATCATATTTTAATTCGATGGCTTCAGGTTACCCTGTCAAACTTTAGCAGTTCCTCAACTAAATTTAATGCTTCCCGTTCCTAGATTATATACATGTTATTCCCTGTACATAATGATATAGTTATCCTGCGCCGTCACTTAAAACTTAGTTTAACCCGTCTAGTTTTGCTTCCGCTATCACTAATTACTCAGACTAATTGCAACTTAGAGTGGATGTTTGTGCATCTCGTGTGCATTTAATTTTACAAGGCGCGATTAAATTTCATAAAACAATGGGGGAGGCCGGATGGAGCCATCTCTTGCTTGCCAGCCCCCCTTTGGATTAATCATAAAGTCGGATTTCGTGTGTCGTGTTTGTGTTGCAGTTGCATGTTAATGTGAACCTATGGGGGATTTAATCAGAGTTCGTTGTTTTTGGTTATTATGGAACCGTTATGTTTTTAAATGACGATGATGCAAAATTGCAGGGATTACCATTCGTCAATTTATTTATTTATTTAACGGATTTAACTTTCTACAAATGTACAATATAATTAATAATTTTTATGTATAGAGGATTGTCGAACAAAAATAAAGAAATAATAAATTCAATGGTAAACTTATCAAATTTATTTAAGGTCAGCGATAACATGCCTATTTTTTGTCTGCAACTCATTTGGGTTATAATGTGATTAATTGCATATATTTGCATATATTACAACACCATATTCCAATTAAATTACAAAAACAGTTTCAAACCATTTTCTAGATTGGTTTGTGTCAATGAGAATAATTCTATATTCGAATTATTCTCATTGACACAAACCAATCCAATGTTAAAACGTGTCTATTAGTTATATTAGAAAAATTGTGAAATTTTTGAGAAGTGAAAGTTACTTTTTCATATGCAGATCGTGAAATTCTATTGCCCTATTTGTCATATTCCACAAATTAAATTAATTACGCTATCTATTCAAAAGCGCTTGAACCGATTGGCATTTTAAATGGCCAGATTTTTAAAAAATTCTGTAAAAATTAATTTGAGCATACTACTACAAAATCTTTATTCAAAGTTATTTGTTTTACATATTTTTACAATAAATAATCGCATCTTTGTTTCTTTCTTCCTTGCTTGAACAGGCTATCGACCTATGGTCTTTCCGCCTTTGTGTATATTAAGGCAGATTTAATGAAAAACAAGGTATTCCAACAAAAATCAGCCATTTATAGAGAGTGAGGCATTTTCCACATAGTTCAAATTATGTTTTGTAAAATCTGTTCAAAAACGCATAATTAATCTAAATAATATGTTTTATATATGTTTATACTTTAATTTAAATTATATCTTAATGTTGTACATTGCATTTTCTTCTATTCATAGATATAAATAAAATTTATAAGGAATATCAATTTAATTAATTATAATTTTTTGTTATTGCTAATAAAAAAATATATTTTAGATTTATCGAGTGTACACATATCGTAAGATAACAAAAAATAACATTTATTAGGCTGCGCTATTCTTTTTTTTTTTTATTGAAGAGTAAAGCTACAGACAAACATATTTTGTCTGTCGTTAAACTGACCATAATCAAAGGAAGTTTGAGCAGTCCTGCCCTTAAAGTATTTTTTTATAAATCTCATGTAAAAGATTACTTGAAACCTTCTATAATTTCGTTGTGGACACTTTTAATTATTTTAATAAATATTATTATCCTTTCTCCTATTTATTTTATTGAAAAAAAAAATAGTCTCCGAAATAAATATTATGATAATAATAAATCTTTTTTAACGGATAAATACTTAAAATACAATTTTTAAACTATTTGTAATATACAAATAGTCTAGAAATACAAATACTTAATATAACTAACAAATATTAACAGGAATTCAATTAAAAATAAAACTATACTAATAGTAAATTGTGGACAGAAAGACCGTTGATCGATAGCCCAGACAGACTAACAAAAATAATTATATAGCAATTAAATATAAATGTATAATATAATAATAATAATAATTAATAATTCTTTATTTACGGAATACTCCATTTTATAATTTATACATTACAAGAATATTAGATACATACATAAGTGAGAGAGTTAAATAAATATAAAAGTAATTGTAATTGTCTGAAGAAAGATGTTCTATATATATAGTAAATTGTATAACTAATAGAATATAGAATTAAAAAAAACCTATGCTTTAATGACTTAACTTATCCATCGATGTCATAGAGGCAAGTGCAGCGATGACTATATTTAAACAATGACATGGAAGAAGTAAATAATTTGAAATGGCTATTATTTTGCAAAATAGTTACTTAGCGTAATCAATAGGGCACCGTAATTTGTAAGGTGAAAAGATCAATGGAGTACTGGCCTGTGTTCAATAAAAAGAGAAAGGACATTCATTTTTAATTAAATAAAATATTACTTATTAGTTCGTTTCAATTGAATCAAATTGATTGTAAAAATTCAATCTTTTTGTTTTGTTTACGTGAAAACACAGGGACAAGTATACAATTTCCAGACAAAAGAATCCATTAAAAGCAACCTAAAAACGATGGTTTTATTAAATAGCCCCGTTGTTACAATCCCTTTTCCCTTCCCTTTTTCGCTTTCTTTCTCATTCTGTATAATTAAATTACAACAGTCACTTTCTGGACAACAATAGCGCTGAAATGTCCAACCCTAACGAATTCGGGTGGCAATTATGACGCGCCTCCCTTCACTCTCCTCCTTTTATTTCATTTCATGAAAATAACGGAATTGTTCGCGATTTCAATCGGCGGTTATTTTAATTTCAATCGACGCACGGATTTAATTAAGGTTTCATTCTTTAATATCTTGTTTTGAGTGAAATTTGTACAATAATTAATAATACGTCACCTCACACTGAGACTCTACTTCTAAGTGTGAGGTGACGTATTATTAATAATTGTAAAATAATTCACTCAAAACAAGATATTAAAGATTGAAACCTTAAAGCACATATAATGATGTTATATAAGACTAGATAAATAAAATATTAATACGTTCGTGGCGTTAATGGCCTTCGAAATCCACTAGTGGGATTACGAAGGCCATAAATAAATATTAAATTATGTTTTTTAGTAGATTAAATTTAGTTTAAAGCTATTGTAATGGATAAATATATCGGCAGAACAAAATTGCTGCTTTATTTTATTTATACAGTGAGTAGTGATGGGCAAGGTCGATCTTTTCGATCTTTTTGTTATTGGAAAATAATAGTATATGATAATTTTATTAATGCAGCATACTCTATTAATATCAGAAACTGTTCGCTATTTATTGAAAATATAAATTTATTGTTACTTATAGACTGTATTTATAAAAAAAAAATGGCTATTTAGAAATACTCGATTACTAATATTACTCGATTTTGCCCATCACTAACAGTGAGTTTTATTTAAGTGCGGCGACACACATGGTAAAATTTATACTCCATGTTAAATTTATTGGAATGATGTCTTATTATTAATTTTATTAAATTTCAACTTTTAATTCGAAAATATAGATATTCAATATTTGTATGTCCTTTGAAGCAATGTACTTTTCGTAGAAAAGTGTTTATATATTAATAAAACAAAATAAATGTTTTAAATTTCGACTACCACATGGTGTACAATTTTTATCAGCCAATGGCCACATTTAAATAAAGCTAACTGTATAAATAAAAAAAATCGGCAACTTTTTTTTCCACTATATTTATCCATTACAACAGGCCAGCTAATTAAGTTAAAACTAAATTTCATCAAATATTCGATTTAAACATTGAATTTCAATTCAATTAATTTCAACACCTAAACCTGTTTTAAGCCCTCAAACGAAATCCCCAAAACGCACACATTTTAACAGCCCATTACTGCGTTCCGCTTTTCAAAAGTTTATTTATTCACTTTATTTTTAGTGAATAATTAAAATCATCCGCTGTGCGCCGATAATTCCCCTTTATTTTCATTAAAACGAAACACTAAACACCGGACCAAGTGTTAATGTTTAATTAAAATTGGCATTAACAATTAACGGGCTCTCATTATTCGCTGTGGGAATCGGGGAGGAGCTTTTTTCGCCGCCGTCCATCAAAAACTATAAGCGTGTAATTGATTGGAATTGTTTATGCGTTTCATAAAATTCGCGCGGATTTATTGTGTTTGCCGAAACGGACGAATTAGAGTGTTTAACCGGGCCACGGTTTTAATAATTGTTAATGTGCGGGTTTTGTAAATTCAACGAGCTCTGGAAAAACATTTAAGCCGTGAGACAATATGTGAGTGGGGAAAAACAAATACATTTTTATTATAAATATATACCGGGTGTTGATGCAACCGGGTATACAATGGGATTTTATACCTAAAAACAGTTTTATGCAAATTCTTGCAAAATTTATTTTAGATAAAAAAACTGCAAGGGTTAAAAAGTATTCAAAATTTTTAAAATTTTTGAAAAACAAAAATTCATTTACTTTCAAATTGGATGTATAATTAATAAATCTTTATTAAAATTTGACTATATACTAGAGCTCAAAAGTAATGCAACATCCCTTATATGTGGTTTAATCCAGCAATAAATACCCACGTATTATTCTCCTTAGACATTTCTTCAATTTCAATTTTAAGAGTATTCGCAATGCTTCTTTGTGGCTTAAAAAAACCTTGCTTGTGTTTACTTACTTGTTTGAATGTCTTCGGCTTGGTAACATTTTCTAAAATTAAATTTATTTTTATTGTCTTTTATTTTTATAATCGGAAATTTTTTATAAAAATTATAATGAAATATTTTTAAAAATGTGTCATATTTGACATCAGACGAATTTAATTTATAAACCTGTGAACAATTTTCTTGTGATAATTTTTCAATAAATGTTGTCAAGTTAGAGTGGTTGTAAAGTCAGACCTTTAACATTATTTATTACCATGTAATTATAATGAAATATAAACATTGGCCAGTATGATCAGAAATTCCTGTTATTTCCTTCATTAAAATGCAATTGCATATTTAAATATATAACATTGTTACATTAATGTCTTGTTTTTGTCGGAATTGGATGATGAATCAATTTATCCAGGTCCTCCTAATCTCCTTCCATCAGTACTTAATTTTCCCTTATACTGTAATCACACCATTGTTACTTCAATAAATTGTAAATACTTAGTAAACAAATGTAAGTCCTAATAACTAACTAACGATCTTTATTCAAATGTGTATCTGTATGTACAAAGAAATATAAAATTAGAATTATATTCTGTAAATTAATCGGCTATCGACTGGAAGTCTTTCAGCCAAATCCTAATATTTTTTACTAATTCCCCGCATTCTAAAATGATGAAAGATAGTATTAAGAAAAGGACTAAATATTTCAGAGTGATAACACTTTTATTCGAAATATAATAAAATATTTTAAAAACATGTTGATAATTAATGAATAAAATTTAAAGGCAATGTACTTTGGTAAATTTCCCAAATATATTGTTTTTGAGATTTTTTATAAACGTTTAATTCCCATAATTAATCCATACCACACAAAAATAAAACAACGCTTTAATACACATACACATAAAACAGCCCTATACTTTATAAAGCGTTTGAAATTATCCCGCAGCAACCCTTTCGCGGAACGTCGGTTCCCGGAAAGTCGGCCCTTTGATTGGAAAAGTCGGGGGCGCCATTGATAGACGCCGTCAACGCCGCGCCCGGGGTTTATCTTATCAGCCACCCTCGAGTGAGCCCTTAATGTTGTCGCCGAAACAGAGGCGAGGGCTGTTCCTTGTAAAAAGGGCCCGTTGAATGGCGTTTAAAGTGAGCGCGCGTTAATTGCGCGAAATTTCGGGAGCGCGCGCTTTTCAATGCCCTGATAGGTTTTAATTGATGGGATCGTTTTCTGGATTTTCGGAAAATTGTTTATTAAGCTCATTGAGTTTTTAATCTTGATGAAATAAAATTGATTTTTTTTATATATTGAAAAAATATGATTTATTATTTCATTACACAGTTATTTTTTTTTTTTACTATTGACAGTGACACTGCTCCAAACTCACATAAAAGTAAATCGTTATTAAAACTCTGAAGAGGATAAGCAGGTTGAAGGAGAATTTTAGAAATGGAGGGATGTTTAGATCAAAACGAATATTATATATTCGAGTTCGAGGGCGGATATGTAGTGGGATGAAGGGGTATGAAACATAAAAGTAAATCGTTATTAAAACTCTGAAGAGGATAAGCACCAAATTTTACAAACCATAGAAAATTGTTGATTATTCTCAATAGATAAAAGTAATTTATTGACTTGTTTTTTTTTTTTTTTAAAAAATGAATATATTTTAAATTAATAATGATTTATAAATTATTTCGTTTATTTCAATAAAGTAATGAAAGAATATACTATAAAAAATAAACGATTCTTACTTCGTTTGCTTAAAAAAAGAAAATAACCTGCTTATAATTAATTATTTACAGAAAAATTATGATATAAAAATGTAACAGTAAATATTTTCAAGTAAATTTTATAAAGCGTACTTATATAATGTAAGCTAAAAAAAAACTCGCAGTAGCTGAACAGAAAACAAATTAATTATTCAACTGAGTAAATTACTTATTGTTTCAAATTCTTTTTATTTGAATTAATTAATAGAAGAATTTTTGTTTTATATTTTTGTGTAATTATTCAAGAAATATTATTAATAAATATTATTCATGCGTAAAATAAGAAAATAATTTTCATTCGAGTCTTGTGGTTAATATCCACAAGTTAAAAAAAACCGAATTATCATAAAAATTATACATAATTTATTTAAGCCTCCGAGTATTTTCCATCCACTCCATTTCATCCTTATTTCCAATTACCCAATATTGCTAAAAAAAACCTTTTAGCATTCAAAGTATAAATAATAACACAAAACCGCGATTACCTTACGAAAACTATAAAGCCCAACTTTTCGATTGGAAACTTTCCTTTTTAAAAACAATAATTAATCACCCGTGCATTATTAGAAATTCCGAGCTCCTTTTTTACCCCTTCATGTTTTGTTTTAAAAGAAAACACCCCCCCCCCCCCCCGCGGTCTGGTTCGGTTTTAGACCGGACCGGATTCCGGAGGTCGGGCGAAAAGGTTGTGTTATCCGTGTTGTGCTGTTGTTGTTTCCGAGTTGTTTTGCGTTTTAAGGGCGCGGGTTGTTTCCGTTTGGGGCGCGGGAAGGGGGTTTAAATAATTGAAACTTCACGTTCCGCCGAACTGGTAGGGTTGCTTTCCGTCTTCGTATTCCGCCGGATGACCACTTAGGCTTAATTGAATTACGCGTTTCTCTAATGATATTACCAAGTTTACTGATATTGGTGTTCGAATGTTGTTCGTGTTAAATATATAGATATCCAGTAGGATTAAATTAGTTTCTGATTTAAAGTTTGCTCTATTTTCTTAATAGAATTATTTTTAAATCGTTACGAAATCGGGTTTAATTAGACTCGGAAATAAGTACCACAATGTCAATTTATTTATTTACAATACATTTATTTACCGCAACACTGTCACTATTTATTTATTTCGAGATGTTGATCACTTGGACTGACTGCCTGCAGCGCCACTAGTGCTCGCTTATATAGCGTGCTTGTTTCTCGAACTTTCCGAAACTCTCTGTAGAACGTTCTAGAGTGATGTTTCGAGTTTCTTCTTTCATTTTTGTTACAATATGTAAAGATGATTTTTTAGTGTGTCAGAAATTCCCGTAGAGATCGCTGTCAAATTATCTCTTCTTCTTGTGTCAAACTTTTTCAGTATATTCTGGAAAATAATCATAGAATGTTTAACATGAGAAAAACGCTTGCAAGTTGTCGAAATTTATTATTAAAATCAGTATTCAGTGCGTCGAACTTATAGACACTTCTCCAATTTTATGGAGCACATAATCGTCCAACCCAGGGATATATATTATAATTATTAAATTAATATAATAATATATTAATATAAGGGCAGAAAGACCTCTGGTCGATAGCCCAGACAGACTAACACCTATATGTATTGTTATTATTTATTTTGTTATATTGTTAAAATTATCTATATAGTCTGAATAAAGATATATATATATTAATATAATAATATATTAATTAAACTTATACCAATTCTTACTGGAAAAAACTCCTCGCCTTTTTTTTATTCCTTCCCGTTCATTTCTCTTCTTTCCTTTTTGTTGAGTTCCCCGGGACAAATATCCGAAGTTGGATGGGAAGATGGATGCGATGGGTTTTATTTATGGCCCCATTTAAGTTTAAAATATCGCGCAGATTGATTCCTGCAGTTGGAAAAATTGCATTTTTACTGGGAGACGCGTCGCACACTCCACGGGAACGCGCGCGTATTGGATTTATCGCCTGCATACAATTTCGAATTATTCAGAACCCTCGTTCGCTTCCCTACAGTATATGTCTATATCACGTACCGGTTAAAAGGACGGATAAAAATTCGAAAACACTTAAAAAGATGAGAATAGTCCATTGTAATCTTTTTAAATATATTTCGTTTTGTTTATATTGAATTTATTTTCAATCATAAACGTAAAAATATACAATATTATAGAGGTGTACATTTCGAGACGTAATGTGTACATTTTCGTGTTTTAGTTTGATAGTAAGTTTTGCTTAGTATCTTTGCATGCTATTTGCAATCTAAATTTAAGTTCTAAATACAATATATACAATGCCTTGATGAAGGCGGTTAAACGGATCTTGTTTTATTTTATACTTTTTTTATAAATATACATAAACAACATACATCACAATTAACAAAACGATGACAATGACGCGTTGTAGTTGTCAAACCTATAGAAACTTTAGTTTATACAAAGTAAAACTATTTTATTATTAAATAAAAACAATTTGAAAATAATTATTTAAGAAATTATTCCTTCTTTAGCTGCTGTGACATTTTGACTTATGTTACATATGTACTTTAAACAAGTGTTCAGTAATAGACATTTGTTGTTGCATAACAATAAAATATTGTATATTGTAACAATTTTTGAAAAGAAAATATTTAATGTAAAATAAACTAAAAATAGCCTGTTCAATAACGTCCTTTACGAACACTTCCATTGAAGATCTTAGACGTGACGGTGCGTTTTTAATTAATTTAATTAACAACTTTGCAATTATATAAAGCACAGCTGTACGGATGAGGCATGAAATCCCGAACCACGTGTTTGAAGCTTAGCCTTATATTACGTAACTTTTATTCATTTATTTGTTGTTTTTTTTTTGTATTAAATATTTTCCATTCAAAAATTGTTGCAATATGTTATAGTTATACAACAGTAAATGTCCACTATTGAACATTTGTTTAAATTATTTATATTAACATAAGTCAAAATGTAACAGTAGATAAAGAATAAATAATTTTTAAATTAATTATTATCAAATTCTTTATATTTAATTTATTTAAATAACTGTGACCAAGTGAATAAATCCCTTTTTTCTATTATATATGTTTTATTATTGTGAATTACGATGTATAATAAAGTAGAAGCTTAAAAAAAAAACAAGCAGTCAACGATGAAAATGTTTATTAAATTTGAATAAAATACGACATTAATCCCAAAAGAACACTTTCCATATCCACTCTAACAATTTCATTATTTTTTTGCGATGGGAAATATACACCTTTGCGAAAGGAGGGTGAATATCCGTCATACAAAAATACGAACAGAGGAAAAACTAAGTGCCATAGAGGGACTCGATGCTGTTAAATTACCACATGAATTTTGGAATATTACCCTGATGGAAACACTTGAACAAGTTGCGGAGAATTGAATGAAATAACCGAAATTTCTCCCATGAAACGAATATTATGTAAGAGTAATTATTATTTAAACGTAAACATATTGTTGAAGTAGAACTGCTTGAATCAAGGCTGGAATAATACGGTGGACTCATCGAACATTTATAATGTATTGAAAACACTTTGAAACTTCCTATTTTCATCGTTACAAAGATTGTTAATATATGATTATACTTTAATAAATACGAAATTTATTAAAAAAAATTGGTTTATTATTTATAAAAACACTGTATATATTTAAATAAAAATGGGTGTACTTCCTCCAACTTATTTTTTTTTTTTATTAAACTAGATATATTTCGGAAACCATGTTTCCATCTTCAGTAGTTGAAGCGTGGGTGTTTGCCCAGGAAGTAGTTGTTTTAATGTGCATTTGTTTAACGTACTTACGTAACGTAAGTCACAAGTCACAGAGCTAAATGTGAAAATAATTTATTAATTATTTTCAAATCATTTTTATTTAAAATATAATTTTTATATGTAATAAAAAATAAGTAAGAGAACGGACAACTATTTTTATTTAAATAATTAAAGTCTCTACAAACAACAACCAACATATAAAAGAACTCTGTGTATACAATGTATCAGTATTATATTATGTTTTTTTTTTTTAATTATGAGTGATTTTGATAATAGTAAGTTAATTTTAATCGTTTATTAATGATAAAATGAATTATTTAAGGCGTATAAAAATCAACCCCTCCAAATCCAAACTCTTTATCCCCTTCCATAAAATAACAATTTGGTAATAATAATAATAAAAACTTCCACACATTTACAAATCAATTTTTCGACACCTTTTAGATTACGGATCCATCCTCTTTAATCACATAAAACCCTCATCCTTATATCATCTCCAGGTAGCTGAAAGATCCTTAGAAGCTTTACAAAACTTCGGTATCCTAATAATCCACTCCATAATCCCTCTAACCAATTCCTGTATGAATCCACCCAAATCACTCCTATATCCCAGCGTATATTATCTCTTACCACAAAATTTGCCAATAACCCACACAATCATTCCCTTCTTTCTAAATTCTGCATCCCTCGCAACCTTAATATTCCTCACAAGCATAATCATGCTTCTGTTATAATTCATCAATTCATGAATCATTTACATGACAGTTCAGCTAGCTAGCAATGTTCTTATTTGCAAATCACAATAAACAATAAATTCATGACAGGCCAGAAAGACCTCTGGTCGATAGCCTATGACAGACTAACCCATCAATGTGTATTGTAAATATGGATATTTGTATTTCATTTATTCAATCTATACATTCTTTTACCATTCGGTGTCGAACTAATACACATTATTAAAAAATTAACATAATTTTAATTATAATGTTGTCTTCTCCATTCTTGATCTTTCTTTTCCAATTTTGTGCTAGCATTCTGGCATTTCTCCAAATAATCCCTCTTTTCTCTGCTGCTTGTCTAGTCTGTCGGTTCGTTAGCCGTGGTCTGCCTACTCTGTTTTCCCCGGTACTCTGACTTCGTATATTTCCTTTGCTTTTCTATCATTTTCCATACGGTACATGTGCCCTAACCATCCAAGCTGTCATTCTTCTATCAATTTATCTATTGGTTTTATGTTTAGCTATTCTATCGCAATATTATTTCTGATTCTACCTGTTCTTGTAAATCCCTCTATTTTCCTTAGAAATCTTATTTTTAAAGCTATTATTTTGCTGTTTATCTTATTTTTTATTGTCCAAGATTCGCTTCCATATATTAGTGCTGACCTTACTACTTTTTTGTATATTTCTATTTTTATTTACTTTGATATTTCCTTTCTTCCTAGGAAAGTGTTCTTTAGTGTGTTGTATACGGAGCGCATTCAGCAGATTTTAAAGTGCTCGAATGGAAAGATAACTGGCGAGTGTTTATATTATATTCTTCCAACTTTTCCTATTCTTTCTGTTATTTCTTTGTCTATTTTCCCATTTTCTTCTATCAGTGTTCCTTGGTAGTTGTAACTTTTTACTTGTTCTAGATTTTTGCCATCTAATTCTATTTTATTTTCTTTATTTGATATAATCATAGTTTTCGTTTTGTCTGTGTTTATAACCATATTAATTAGTAAAGAATTGTAATTCTGCTGTCTGAATAAAGATGTTTGTTTTTTTAAATTATTTAATGCTAGAACATTTTTTTTATGGATAATCATTCCATGAGATAATTAGGCAGTTGATCAGAGTGCGGTTTTTAGGCAATTTTATGAGCAAGGTAATCTCTATAGCCAAATAAAGTATATTGCAGTCTTGAGTTCATTTGCCGATTTCATCAGCCTGGAGATTTCGAGATTTTATGATTGAATGCCAGTTCCTTCCGGTATATTTGAGTTGCCGATAATGATATCATATTTATCGGCAATATTCCTGTATAGAAGTTCTTGAACAATGCAAATAGGCCTGAGAAATTATCAACAGGCAAAATTAAGGCGTAAAACCCATGCAATACAATGAAGCCGGAATTTGACTCCTTGCAAAAAATAGGGACTTTGACATTGACAGAGTTCCAAAAAGGCATGATAGTTCGTTAATAAGTAGATGAGTTTTACTTGTCGCTTGACTATTTCGTCACATTCAGTACAATATCCTGCCACGCATCCTAAGTCACGCACGTTTACAAAATAAATTTTGTTGTTTAGTGTTTACAGGAATATTTAAGTATTGTTTTAAGAATATAGTCACTACACTTCATCTTTTTTGCTTGATTTAATGTCTCTAGGTGTATATTCTTTTTGAACAAAATATTTTTCTAGCTTAGATATTTTCACGCCCACCTCAAGTCCGTGATATTCCTTGCATTATTTTTCTTACATCTATAATTTCAAACATACAAACTTTTTCAATTTGATTTACTCCAACCTATCAACAGGTTCCATGAAATGCTTAACAGCCTCCTTACTAGTCATTTTGGGAAGCTGTGTGTACGTGAATCGAACTATCCAGGAACGCAATATCTCGGTTATTTCCAATACTTGGTGTTATATTCTTTTTATGTAACAACTTTTATTTTAGGTGGCAACATAATATAACATAACTGGATAATCACTCGCCACACCCTAATGGAATGCGATGGCTGGGCAGAGTAGAGGGAAATCCTGAGGAACAAGATATGAGAGGTGGAAGAATGCACCATTGTCGAAAAGATGTTGGCAAGTGAGGAAGGGTGGGATGCAGTGAGCGTCTACGCACAAACAGTGCTGAACAGAAAGATTGCTGAGGGATTGGAGAACGAGAGAGTAGGCCCCTGAAGCAATGCCGCAATGGCGATACCAGGAAAGAGAGGAGGAAGGGTTTTAGTCGGTACCAGAACCCGACACAATCAGTCGTATAAGATCCAGAGGCCCTTGTCTGCTCGCAGATTTCCCAATCCCCTCTATAAATAATTTTATTTTTATTTATTTATTTCAACGGAGTGCCATTTACATGAATAATACAATATACAATATAATATTAAAAAAAACTGGACAATCATCGATTGTAAAATAGCTTCAATATTAAATATCTAATTATAACTCCATACTATGATGACAACCCTCACAAAAACCTAAGAACCCTTTTTGAACACTTCATTGAATATTTTTTTAACTATTTCAATGAATTGATCTTAAAAATACAAATTATAGTGTTTTATTTCTTCAGCAAATCTCAAGCATCGTCTCAAAATACATTCTCAACTTATACTATTGCACAAAGGCAAATTGTCAGTATATCAAGCAGAACATGAAATACATCTGAATGTTGAGAATGGCCCAGGGTCTAAATGAGTAATTAGAGATACTTGTGCTTTCTGAAATAGAGCTCAAAATACCCTGAACCCTGTCTTTAAATACTGAACATTATATTCATAGAAGACACCTGAGTAAACAGGGAGTAAAAAAAGGGACGAAGGTCGTAGCGCAGGGACTTGCAATAAAACCACCTCATGTTACAAAAATGAAGCTTGTATAAATGTTTAGTCCAACAAAAACGACGGGGGTTTAATTTCAAAGCGATAATTACTTTTGAAGTACCGATTTCAAAGCCTCAAAATATAATAAATTATTTTATTTTAGTCTGATGAGGTTCGAAAAACCGAAATGGCCATTACTAGTTATCCATACGCTGGATGAATAGTGGCAGAAGATTTCATTAAACCTCAAAAAATAACTTACATCAAAAAGTGAGAAAACTTTTTCGAGAATTTTGGAAAAGTCAAAAATCGTATTAATTAGAAATCCGTTTTGTGCATGTGGGAGATATATAGTAAATCTATTAATTATATAAATTGTTTTAAGGATAAAATTTATATACACACGAATGCTAAAAAGAAAAAAAAATCTTTGAAGTACTCAGCCTCGCGTAAAATACGAAACTTTTCCCATCCCCCCGTTAGCCTCGATTCCAATTTCTCAAAAATTCCGAGCGAAAATTTATGAATACTCTCGAGCGGAACGCGCCGGTGATTATTTCAATTAAATCCGAGCGGCGCGCGACATTTCTTCCCGGTTATTATTTTTTCCACCCCCCTCACCCTGCTTTCAACTTTATAATTCGCAACAGGGCCAATTTATTGAGCGAAACTCCGCGTGTTTACTTTCTCCGCTCCGGCCCTGCCCTCTCGGAATTAATATCAGATTTCAGTTTCGGCTCCGGAGGAGAGTAAAACAAGAACGGTGACGTCCTCTCCCCGACGCTCAGACATAATTAAAACGAGCCCGATTAAATCCCCACGAACCCCCAGTTTTCTAACCGCCCGCCCGCTCTCCAACGCAGCCAGCTCGATTTTAATCCAACTTTAACGAGGGAAAAAGTCTAATTTCGAGTTGACTAGATTTTCTGTTGGCCATATATTTTTTTTTAATTACTTTTATTAGCCAACTTTTGTTTTATTGGAAATACGGTTTAATCAAATTATATAAATTCTACCATATATTCGTCAAGACGACGAATGACAAACGAGAAAACGCACAGTACTTTGAACAGACTTACAAACAATCAAGAGACAATTCATTTGATAAACATTTTTTTGAGAAAGTAAATGACAATTACAAAGACTTTGTTGAATAAAACACTTCAAACATTATTTGTATGACACGAAATAGATTTAAGTGTTTTATTCAATTGATAAACAATGTATAACAAAGTTGAAGCTTGATTTATTAACAAAGACATTATTATAAACAAAATACCTAACATCACTGACAAACTATCTGTTGATATTTATTTTGATACACTCAACGGGAATAAGAACACAGCTCCATAACATGAGGATATAAGAGGTTGCATCCTGAAATCCTCACGGCACGAAATCCACCAACACATTCTTAAGATCCTACATTTCTGTTACCAAATCCAATCCCAATAACAATAATATAATGCAGCAACAATGTTTTATGATAAAATATTTAAAATGGGCTGAAAGACCTCCGGTCGATAGCCGATTCATCATCTACAGAATATAATTCTAATTTTTGTATATTATTGTACATACATATACACATTTGAATAAAGATGGTTAGTTAGTTAGTTATTTAAAATGTTAGGGTAGCTAAAGAGTGAATAATTTATTAATCCTTATCCTTATATATATATATATATATATATATATAATCGTAACTCACGTAGACTGGAAAATTCTGCATTAATGTGCACTGGAGTATAGTCCTTTTTGAGTACTAGGAACGCGTTGCATTTTGGTCGCGATTTGACAATGATAAGTATTTAAAAAAATCGAAATTTCGTTTGGAAAACGGTTACCGGCTGCTAGTTATATATATACACACATCTTTATTCAGACCATACAAATAATTTTAACAATATAACATAAACAATTACAATACATATAGGTTTTAGTCTGTCCAAGCTATTGACCCTGTCATGAATTTATGATGAAGTCTGATGAGGTTCGAAAAACCGAAATGGCTATCACTAGTTATCCATACGCTAGATGAATGGTGGCTGAAAATTTTATTAAATGAATTTCGTTTCCTGTTCTCATAAACATGACAAGTTCTCGCCTTCCTTTAGTGGACGAAACAATGATTCTCGGTCGTCTACCTTGTAGACACAAATCGTTGACGATGCCACAAGAAAGATGGCGCTTGCGTTGTCTTTCATTTATTATGATTAAATAATAATATTATAGTATTTATGCTAAAAAAATTGCACATAAACTGATTTAGCTATGCAAATATTAAAACATTAAAAAATTGGCATATTGACAAATGTGTTGCATATATTTCTGCTTTTCTTTCAAACAATTCCCTTATTTACAAAACTCCCTTTTCCAGTTATTTCACAGCGCATTTCTTTCTATTTTTCGTGAAGATTTAAACGGAAATAATTGGTCCCGGCGGCATTCGGAGATGAAGCAATCGCAGATGTGGGTGGTAGGAGGAGGGGGCGGAGAAGAGGAAGTATTAGTCCTGCACTTGAGCAATTAGTTTAGTGGCGCAAAAGGGGCATTACACGCTCCGGAACATAAAGCAAATTCCCAGCGCCAAAGTGTGCAAGTATGCCAAGTGCAGCGTGGCGCCTCCCTCCTCAACCCCCTCATTCCTCCAGCACTCTCCTTTGCACCGCAAAACTCGGTCGCCTCGGCGAACGGCGTTTTGCTTGTTACTGTGTTTGTTAAATAACTTTCAGGATCGGAAATTATCCGGGGCGGTATTTATTGTTAACGTGTTGCCCGGATTACCGATTGTTTTGCTTTCGCGTCTAGTTAAATTGTTGGGAAATAGTGGAAATTAACAGTTACTCTATTTTAGACAAACAGATTTACGTTCGATGGCCATTTTCTAAAAAAAAAAACAATAATTCGTAAATTATATTGTGAATATTATTCGAATATGAATTTGACTTAATTGAAAATAACCTTATGATTTGTTTTGGAAAAACCATACCAATATATTTCAATAATTTGTTCAAGTATGATAATTTTAAATTAATTGTGTTATTTTCTTACTTTTACTGCTTATGATTAAATATCTAGTGACGAAGGCGGGTGCTGTGATACTTTTTATTTATTTTATAATAATTAATTTACTTAATAAAAGGGCAGTCTACTTCTCAAAATTTGGTGGATGGTGCGAATCAAACAAGTTGTCATTAAATCTATAAAATGTAAAGTTATTACATTTTCTAGAATCCAGTGAGCATTTTTTCAAGTAATCTAAAATAATTATAAAAATGAATTAATTAAAATAAACAAGAATTTTAAAATAATTAATTGATAAATTATTTTCCCTTTAGCTATTATGACACAATGTCTTATGTTAAAGTACTTATGTAACATAAGTCATGTTCACACTTGGAATATGATTCATCAATATGGAGTCCTTTCTACAAAAACTCAATTAATAAAATAGAAATGGTCCAGAGCAAATTTTTAAGATTAATTTCTTTTAAACTTGGTCATTCTCGCACTACTTTTAGACATTTCAGCATGCTTCTGTTTTTAAATTTAAGCTCGCTTGAATATCGGCGAATTATGTGTTTCGCATTTAAACTAATTAACGGTTTAATTGACTGTAGTTATTTACTCTCAGTCCTTGACTTTAATTTTTGCATTACTAAAACCACTAGGGCTAAAGTATTATTTCGAATGCCATTTCATTCATCTAACTATGGAAATCACAATCCCATCGTCAGGATAATACAATATTGCAATATTTTAAACTCTAATTCCAATTTCCTTATTTTTTGTTCATCTTTTCTTTTATATAAGCGTGGTCTAAGGGTTATTGACTTATCAAGTTGTATTATTTAGTTGTATACTTTTCAAAGCAATCATTTGAATTAATTTGTTATTTTCCTGTATTGTGTGTATAATACTTATTTGTAGTTTCATTTAGATAGTTTTTGTTATTATTTTGTAATAGAACATTTTGTTAAATAGGCGATGTCCGTAAATAAATAAATAAATAAATGTCATTACGTTATAATTTATCAATCAATTGCTTTCAAATTCTTTTTATTTAATTTATTTAAATAACTGTGACAAAGTCAATAAATCCTTTTTCTGTTATTAATAAATAATTTCCTAATTTAGCTCTATTTTAAGACGAAAATCCAAAAATTATTGGATGATGCAATATGTTATTGATAAGCAATGGCAACTGTCCATTATATAATTCAATGTCAGGTGGGTATTTGCCCGAGTAGTAGTTCTTTTAATGTACGCTTGTTAAGGGTGCGATTTAGAAGAAAGAGATAGCTATACAAATATGGGCAATCACTAATTTGAGTTAGATTGTTCTTGTGATCAATGAACAATATTGTATTATACATTAAAATAATCTTAAAATACGCAGGAATTTCATCAGATAAATTAAAAATTATTTTAATGTTTAGTTTCTGTGAAAAATAATTATGAAAAGCAATGAAAATTGATCAAATTTATAGCAAATTTTAAATTAAATTTTTGCTAATAAAAACTTGTGCAATGAAAATTTAAAGGATTTCACTAAATTCTGCATTCAAATAACTTAGCAGACATGGCCTATTAATTTCAATATATCTTACAATTTTCTTTTCTAACTTAAACTAGTAAATTGACGTAATACACGAAAATTAACGATTTATTTTTTTATTTAGACTGATACTTTATACATTCATATTATGAAATTTAAAAGAATAGCTCTATTTTCAAACGATTATTTCCATTTTATTATATAGTAACAACATGTAACAACATTTCACAGAGCTAAAAGAGAAAAGAATTTCTGTTCACACGGCGGGGAATGTAAAAAGGGAGTCTTCAAACAACTTCTGAACAATCAATATTGTGTCTCATTTGTGATTTATTAGTACCACGTGATCTTACTCAGAAGGATCCTTGGATCGCATTCAGATTCAGCTCTGTGGAATAGAAAACTATTTGTCTGATTTGTCACCCCGCTGTCACAAGGTATATGCTCTAGTATCCTATTATCTTCCACATACAGGTAGGGTTATCCCGTATTTTTGTGAGATGTTTGTCCACTTTCATTATAATATAGATAGTGTAAATTTGAAATTAATATTTCAGGAATTTCAACGTAATTAATCTAATTATCATCTTACGTGTTTTGAAATGAATGTGAAATTTTATAAAATGGTGTAGTAAATATCAGAACTGTATGAAAAATCCAGCACAATCGTGACAATGTATTTTAGTTACCTTCAGATTAATTCTAATAAATGAAAAAAAGAAAATTAGTTTTAATTATTAAAATAATCCGATTAAAATAAGTTCGAGAGGAAATACACAAATTCTGATCGAATCAACCTGACTGATCCGAATTCGACGTCGCGGGATTTGCCTGATTCGATCACGTTTCCAAATTATATCAAAGTCCCTATGCAAATCGAAAAAAAAGGTAATCTAATCACACTTTATTACATTTTCAGTCCATCAGGGTTTCGTTTCCGCGGCGCTCTCGAAAATATACATTTAAAGGAACGAAGCACAAGGAGAAAAAAATGATTCCGTCGGATATTACCTTCGAGACATTAAAATCCCGCGATATTGGAGGGAGGGCAAATACAATTTCACATCAGAGGAATGTGAGAGAGAAAAGAACAAGAAAAATTACAAAAAATGTTATTACCGCGATTAGAATCATGCAGTATATAATAATGTTTAAATATTTTAACTGTAATAATAATTATTATTAAGGCTGAAAGACCTCCGGTCGATAGCCGTTTCCCTGAAGTACATAGTATACAGGGTGAGTTTTTTTCGATGTTCTCTATGGGGATCTCGGAAACTATAAGAGATAGAAAAACGGTTAAATGGGGAAAGAAGTGTAGTTTTATAAGACGAATAAAATGACACTTTCAAAATATTTGAAAAAGTCAAGGGTAACTAGATATTTTGAAAAAAGTAAAATGTATCAATTTTTTGAAATCAATATATCTCTATTATTATCATGGATAGAAAAAAACTGTAAAGGACAAAGTTGTAGAAAATTTTACACAGATTAATAACAAAAAATCAAAAAAATTTTTTCGCCCTTATTTTGGGAGATATGACACAAACTTACCTTTTTTAAATGGAAACTGTAGTTGGCTATGACTTTATTAAAAGGGTTATTTTTTTCCCTTTAATCCGATGTCACATATGCCATAGTTATTTTTAAAATAAAATAAGTTACAGTCATTTTTAATTTTACTATACACCAAAAATTAGTTAGCCATGAAAAAGACAAAAGTAAAACAATTGCAGTTGTTTATTCTAAACACACATTAATTCATTTCCATATTTGGTTTGTTTCGATAAGTTTGTTTTGTATATTTTTCGTGTTGTAAGTTTTTTAAAGTGATAATGAATTTTTCCAACGAAGAAAAGCGTGATATGCTTGTTTGTTACATTCAGTGTAATAAAAACGCTGCGGATGCTGCAGAACAATATTATAATCAATATATCGATCGTCGGTAGCCATCTTTACCAACATTCAGAAGTATCATCGTTTTAGACTTTTTTCTGTGGGATTATGTGAAGAACAAAGTGTATGAACAATCATATCAATCTGTGAAGGATCTTAGACTAGCTGTACTTGAAACATTTTATTCTATTGACAGAAGAAAAGTAAAAAAAAACACAAATTCGATTTTAAAAAGATGTACTTTATGCCATAATAATAATGGTGGACTTTTTGAGCATCTTATGTAATATTTAAAATTTTCTTCTATTATTATTTTGATAATTTCGGAATTATTTTACTTTATATTGCTTTTGACAAATCTAAAGAAAGATAATACATTAAATATTGATTTCGTTGCTATAAACAACCGCAATTGTTTTACTTTTGTCTTTTTCATGGCTAACTAATTTTTGGTGTATGGTAAAATTAAAAACGACTGTAACTTATTTTATTTTAAAAATAACTATGACACATGTTATATCGGATTAAAGGGAAAAAAAATAGCCCTTTTAATAAAGTCATAGCCAACTATTGTTTCCATTTAAAAAAAAGTAAGTTTGTGTCATATCTCCCAAAATATAGGCGAACAAATTTTTTTGATTTTTTGTTATTAATCTGTGTAAAATTTTCTACAACTTTGTCCTTTACAGTTTTTTTCTATCTATAATAATAATAGAGATATATTGATTTCAAAAAATTGACACATTTTACTTTTTTCAAAATATCTAGTTACCCTTGACTTTTTCAAATATTTTGAAAGTGTCATTTTATTCGTCTTATAAAACTACACTTCTTTCCCCATTTAACCGTTTTTCTATCTCTTATAGTTTCCGAGATCCCCATAGAGAACATCGAAAAAAACTCACCCTGTATATATATAAATTGTTAGTTTAATAAAAATATAAATTTGTTGGTTACTTTTGGGAATAAAGATGTTTATCTATGTATATCCTAGACACCCAATACGGGTAAAAGAGAATACGATTAAAAAAGAAAGATCTATATACAAAGAGTTTTTTTTATCAGTATACATTAGGGGAAGTGTACCTGCAAAAAAACGGGAGTCAAACGTATTAAACATAATTTGGAGTCTAGCGCGATCGACTTATTTGGCATATGTATGTTTAGTTGCGTTTTATAGGCAACTAAACACACATACATCAATGCGTTGACTCGCGTATTTTGCAAGTATACATAGAGGAAATGTATACTGATAAAAAAGCTCTCTCTATATATAATTATTATTAATGTGGCCATAGAAGTGATACGTGGTGGCATTACAGAGAGTAGAGTGAATGAATGGATGTAAGGAAGCAAGACAGTAGATGAGTGGATGAGCGAGGATGGTGCTGGCGTGAAGATATTGAAGACGTTTAGTTGGGAAGGGGAAACAGAAAGAAAATATTAGGTTAAGGCTAAATAAATAATTATATTCTAGAATTTATATTATTTTTATAATTAATGCCATTAAAGGTATTTCTTTATATTAATTTCTCGAAAGAATTCCGATCACAAAAAAAATTTGCAAAGGATGTATAAATAAAAAAAAACTAAAGTATTTATTTATTTATTGACGGAATCTCCTTTTACACAGATCTACAACAAAACTATTCAAAATACATAAAATGCATACAAACAATAGATTAGAATAGAAATCTACGAAAAGTCGGCTAGAATTGAAAATAAAAATTTAAAATGAACAGTATGAACTAATGTATATATAGCATATGATATTATTAATTGTGTATTTGTGAGTTATGTGATGTCGAGAAACTTGAATAATTAAACCCAGTTATATTCCTTGTTTCATTGTTTTATAATGTATTGGTAAATAATATTTAATTAATTAATATTGGATATAAAGAAAACACGATAACTTTTTTTATCCCATATGGATTTCAATAGTTTTTGAGAATGATTACCATGTAATAGAAACTAGTCACGATTAATAAAAAAATCAATGCCTTACGGGGTATTTGCACGAGAAGTAGTTGTTTTAATCTACACTTGTTTAATGTACTTACGTAACGTAAGTCAAAATATCAATTAATTAATTATTTTCATATTTTTATTTAATTTATTAATTCATAGCCCAGGTTTGGGATTTCAGAACACAATCCAACCTACCCTAACATTAGTAACATAATTAGATAGACTAGTTGCTATCTATTTTGTGAAATAATAGTTACACGAACACTAATTTATTTGAAATAATAAATTGGTGTAAAACTTTTTGAAAAACTAGAATTATTTTCAACAACTTTTAAAAATCAGATTATTAATTCGTATGATTTAAATCATCGCTCCCGTTTTTTTTTCCATTTACCAATTTCATCCGGCTTGACTGTATTGTGCGAGTGTGTTGCGTGTGTACGCAAACAATTTCCGATTTTTATTTTTTCTGCGTGTACATATGCGATTTAGCTCTCGGTCCAGACACATTTCATTTTCAATTCGGAAATTGTTTACTGCACAAAAATATACACACATACAGAGAGAAATTAAAAAAAGACTCAAATGTTTATAGTTGTGCACGGTACGAAAAAAGTGAAACTTTTTTTTGATATTTTAGTTTATTTGAATTTACTGGTTACTAAATTGTATTTAGTGCACTTTTTGTCGTTATGCTATTTTAATTATGGTAAATAATTAAAGTAATATAATTTATTTATTATTTGAAATTATTATACTACTAACAAATCTTTATTACTTAAGAATTTATATGTAATTATATTATATACAACTTATGATATGTATGTATAAACTTTACTTAAGTAAGGGCTATCGACCAAAAGTCTTTCTGCTCGAAATTGTTATATTATATTGAAATCCCTTTTTGTTGTTATGCCTTTATTAAACCAAGTATTTATTTGTGCATTTACTTTGAATTGTAAAGGTAATTAATATTTTTTTAATCAAATCTCAAATTTTCGACATAAATAAAATATGCAACTGAAAATTAATATGTGTGTCATTAAACGAGGAAAAAATCTTTCAATTTATTTTATTGAGACATAGGGTTGAAATGGGATGCTGCAATCTGCGAAAAAAACGTTTCTCCATGTTAATTGCCAATGTTCGGCATGAAAGAATTCACCGGGTATATTAAACGCATTGTAATATTTTTTCGATTGTTTATACTCATTAGTGCGCTTTATAGATTAACTATTCAAAATACATAAAATGCATACTATCAATAGATTAGAATAGAAAATCTCTTATCGCAGACATATCAAATAAAAACAATGAAAAATTACTTAATAAGTCCTTAAGTCCCTATTTAAGGTAAGTTGATGAAAATAATGGTTACATTGAATAATTTTTATTTTGAATTGCTTCCCCGCTCATTGTACTTCTGTTCTTCATGTATTACTCTACACGCAGGGCTTTTATCAGGTTACTGTCTGTTTTTGTATCATCCTTGCATAGTCACTGCCTTAGATGTAAATCTCATGATCGTAGTTTGTAATGACTGAGTTTAGAAGATGAACTCAGTTTCTCACGTTGAAAGTGAAAAAAGGCCTTTTTTCTGATTATTTGGTGCAAGCTTCTGGCTCCTTGCTTTCACGTGATTGACGAAGTTCATCTGCTTGTCGATTTTGATTCCCAGATGGTTTACGGTTTTATTTAAACTGATGTGCTCGTTCTTGTTGATCTGGATCAATCTTAACTTTAGTCGTTTTCTGTCCAAGAGGATGGCTTCCGTTTTGCTAGTATGTATATGAATCTACAATTGGACTGCATGGTTGAATAGAACTTGAACTTTTCCAGTTGTCCACTTGTCTGGCCATTCAGAATGTCTTGTATTAGAAGTTTTTACAGCAGCACTTCCCTCAAAATTCTATCATAGTCCTTCTCTACGTCCAACAAGGTAATGATGACTTTTGATGATGATTGATTCCTGGCTGTTAGCTTCAGCCAGGAATAAATGGCGGAATTTATCAAGCTTGCTGGAAGACAGCTAGTATTAAGCAGAATCCAAACTGCTGTTTTGTAATGAGATTTTTTCCTCTACCACCTTCTAGATATCCTGCAGAATTATTCGCTTCGTTATTTTTCCAGCTAAGGAGGAGACTTACGGTCCTTCAGCTTTCCAAGATGACTGGATCCTTTTGGCTATTAGATATGGAAACTAGGGTGACTTTTTTGCATCAGGTGGGGTAAACAGCATGTGGTCTAATGGCGTTTTTAGCCGGGTGAGTCTGTTAATTAGATTATTGTTCAGCAATTTCAGCACCATCATTGGGCCAAACATGGTGCTTCACCAATGTAGGACTGCGTGAATATCTTCCGCTGGAATACGTGAGGGTATCTTAAATCTGCTTGCCCTAGGGTTTTCTGCACGGCTATATTGAGCTGCGATTCGTCTTTATTTGAGATTTAGCTCTTGAAGTGGTCCGCAGTGAAACTTGCCTTGTCCTAGTCTGCGAAAAAAATATTTGTCTTCTTTCTTGATATAGGGAGACTTATTGAGTAATGTGTTACTTAAAAATGGAAAAATAGCACAAAGCGCCATCTTACGTTTATTTTATTAGTAGCATTGTCAACAATTTGGGTCAATAGATAGAGAACCGAGAATTGTTGCTTCATCAACTAAAGGAATGCTAACATAGCTCATTAAAAAACAATAAAAAAACATTAACTGTATATTAGTATATTTCTCTGGATAAAAAGATATTATTTAAGAAATTAACATTAAAATTTAAATCCTGTAAATTCTTTTATTTCCTAATTTCACTACACTCCAACGGGAAACTTATTAAAATTAACAAATATATATCAACTCTCGGTTTATTGTATGTTTTCAAGTGACTTTAGTTCGTTATTAACAATAAACTGCTATTTATTATAAATAGAAAAGAGTATATTCATTCACTTGGTCACAGTTTATTTATTTATTAGTATTGAAAACGAGTACATATAATTTATAAATCGAAAACCTAATTAATCCGGCACATAAATTAACAACAATTGAAAGCTCGATTAAGTTAACTATCGCTACATCTAATATTTTTCAATAAGTTTCCGAAATAAATAGAGGATATTCAGAAATTAAAAACAATAAGAGAAAATAATTCAATTTGTACCTGTTATTATTTTGCATATGATTTTCCCTATCAGCCAATAACAAAAACTTTGAACGACGCCAAATTAAAATGATTAAACATAAACATCTCTGGGCGACAACCTGAACAGATTAACACCTACATTTATTATGAATATTGATGATAACATCAATATAAAATATTTTATTTTGTTTTTCACCGTCCTTTTGGCACAATTTCATTCAGGGATAACATAATTATTTTTAATGCTCTTACATATTTTCTTATAAGTTTTCCACGTGTTGGCTGTGGAGAATCTTCGTGATTATTAATAAAAATACGTTTCCCGAATATATTTAGTGAAAATTCAAATTAGGAGATGGTTAAACATCTCCTATATTTTCACTTAATATATTTGGGAAACGTAGTTTCCATAATAAAAAAATAAAGGGCTTGCATAAGCCGCTCTTATTTTTATACAGTATAAAATTTAATAATAAAACAATATATTAAATAATTATTTACTCCGCTTTATTAGTATTAAAGCGGAGTAAATAATTATTTAAAATATTGTTTTATTATTAAATTTTATACTGTATAATAATAACAGCGGATTATGCAAGCCCTTTATTTTTTTAATAGAATTAACGCATGATATAAATATGAATAAATTATTAAAAATCAACCAATAAAACACAGATTAGATTGAATAACTTTAAATTCTCGATTAGTTTCGGGTTATTAGCCCATTTTCAAGAGAATTTAAAATTGTAAAATTATATTGGTTGATTTATAATAATTTATTCATATTTATTAAGAAATAAAGGATGTTAAGACATTTGATTGAGTTTAAAGTGGCGATATAGAAACTATTAATACACAGTGAATTATTCTCTCTTATGATTTTTTTGCATATGATTTTCCCCATCAGCCACTAAAAAAAACATTAAACAACGCTAAATTAAAATAATTGGACAAAAAGTTCTTTGGGCGATAATATGGACAGAGTAACACCTACGTGTATTGTAAAAATTAATATTTTATTGTTTTGTATTATTTTTATAGTTTGAATAAAACTAGTCGGAGCAAAAATAAAAAACAGTGAAACAAACCAAATGTTTTAATTAAAATATACCTTAATTAGTTCAAAAATGTTTCACCACAGATTAAGTGGGAAGTTAATTATGAATAAAGATGTTTATTCATAATTAACTTCTCTAAGTGGGAAGTTAATTATGAATAAAGATGTTTATTCATAATTAACTTCCCACTTCACCCGTAGTGAAACATTTTTGAACTGTATTAAATGATTTTTTTATTAAAACACAAAATTATATTCACAAAAGCTATTACAACAATTTTCGTAGCAATTAATTAAATTAACATTATTTGATAAATCAAACAAATTTCATCGCGGGTTAAGCGGGAACGTAATTAATTTAATATTTATGCGTGCCTAATTACAATGTCGGAATATTTATTCGGTGGAATGGACGTTTTCGATTTATTATCGTCAAAATGGCGCGTCGTCCATTACGTAATAGGGTTTTGTTTACAATTTCGGTCGGGGCGTAAACAAGGAATTACCGAATATTAAACTAGCTTCGAGTGTTAATAATCTTGGCGGAATTATTTATTAATTCACGTCCATTTAAAATTAGTTCGAATTAATATCATAATATTTGCGCGCGTTAATTAAAGAGCCTCATTTCGTTAATTAGCGAATTATTGAATAATAAAATTAGGATGAAAGGTTCGATGGCCATTTGACAGATAATTTTCATATATTTATACTTTCTTTTAAAATAATAGAAAAGAGTATTTATTCACTTGGTCACAGTTTAAATAAATAATTTATTAATTATTTTCAAATCATTTTTATTTAATATACTTTTTTTTTCCTTTTTTAAAGGATAGGAGATGAAAAGGATAAGAAAGTTAAGGCTATGAATTAAGGATAATGGCCTTGGCTACTGGGCCCGTTCAACCAGTCACTGCTAGTTTTTTTTAATATTAATTTAAGACGTCACAATTATTTTTGTAATAAAACAAATAAAAAGTAGATTAAGTTATTTTAATAATAATAATAAACTTTATCAAATATTACAATAAATTAAACAAATTTTTAATATTAATTTAAGACGTCACAATACACTCATAGACTACGAATGAAATTTGTCTTTTAAAGAAATTCGGAACGGGACACGAACCCATAATCTTCTGCCTCATGAGAAAGGCCTTTACTCACTCGGCCATCCCAACTCCATATAAATTATTATACTTCTTGTAAAATGTTAATTTGTATATAATTAATTCGGTATATCTGTCAAAATGTTTATAAACAAAAGATAATTATAGAAAAAAAGAAAAAAAAAACTGTAAATTTAAGCAATTTATTGCTTTATGGAAACACTTCCGTATCGAAACAATCGCGGTTGACTCTCCAATATAGATTTAAGAGACAAACCCGGCGCATGCACCATTTATTAGAAATGGTAAATTTATTAATTTAAATAAATAGAAAAGAGTAAGTAGACTTACGTAGCGTAAGTCAAAAGTCACAGAGCTAAATGTGGAAATAATTTATTAATTATTTTCAAATCATTTTTATTTAATATATTGATTAAATTTTTACTTTGTTGATTATCGTTATTACAAAATGAAAACACTTTTAAACTTTAAAAAATTAAATAATTGTGACATAGTATAATATGTTTCA
This sequence comes from Philonthus spinipes, assembly GCA_963082785.1. NCBI lineage: Eukaryota > Metazoa > Arthropoda > Insecta > Coleoptera > Staphylinidae > Philonthus > Philonthus spinipes. The sequence continues at coordinate 16,639,636 of OY720315.1, forward strand.
TTAAGTGTCAAACGAGAAATTATTAAATTGAATTTCAGAATTATTAATAAAGCAATTAAACTGAATTCTGATTTTGCATTGCTTTATTCAACTAACCGTAGTTAAGTAAGGAATTAAGCTTAATTTTGGGTTATTAGAATGAAATAATTTAAATTCAAATTGAACTTCAGTTGTAACAACTATTACGAACAGAAATATGTAAAGCGATCCTATCGCTGGGAATTACGCGAAGCAATAATAATCAACACGAAAGCCCTTCCATTTTAGCTCGATCGTTCCGAGTTTAACGCTCCTAATCCCCGCACTAAAAAACAAACCAACTTATGTATAACACTCCTAGATTACAACCGAAAACGGCGATTACATATTTCTCGCCGGGGCTTAACGTTTCCCCTCACCACCCTCCTGACCCACCCACCATTTGGACCAATTTCAAGATTTACTCGTTATTAACCACAATCTCCCGGCGTAATAGCCGAGCAATAAATTCTTAAATAACAACTTTAATAACTTTCATAATGAGCGCATCTAGATGGAAATAAGATAGTCGAGGGAAAAACGGAATGGGAGGGAGGGGAAAGAGGACCGGCCGGGGAAAACAAGAAAGGAGTAGTTGCGGAAGTAATAGGGAGGGTGGATTGTGATTCATTGGTGCTCCACTCTTGTGTCTTGTTATTTCTGGATTATTTGTTGTTGTTTCGTGATTCATTCTTATAATTTGTGCCATTTTTTTGCAACTTAAGTGAAGTTACGACCGTTGCATATTATTATTTTTGTAATAAAACAAATAAAAAGTAGATTAAGTTATTTTAATAATAATAATAAACTTTATCAAATATTACAATAAATTAAACAAATTTAGTCAATACTTCACTTTTTATTTTTATACACTATATGTATATTCTTACAAAAAAACAATCATATTCAATATTCATAATTGTTCATAATAAATTAAAGACGACGCAAGCGCCACCTTTTGCCTAATTTCAAGTGGCATCGTCAACGATTTGGGTCTACAAGGTAGACGACCGAGAATCATTGTTTCGTCCACTAAAGGAAAGCGAGCTTGTCCTGTTTATAAAAACAAGGAAAACGAAATTCACATTCTGTTCCATTTCATTAAATTCATAATTATGATGAATGCACTAAATGCTATTTTTCTTCTGTAAAAAGTAATAAATTATTTATAAGTGGATTTGTATTTGAAGAAATCTGGTCGATTAACATGGAAATACAGACAAAGTAATAAATGCTAACAATTTCATATTATTGAAGTTCAACTAAATTCAATTAAATATGAATGTGAAAAATATCTTACTGTTATTATTAATTCCCATGTGTATACTCTTTTGTACATAAAACGAAATTGCACTTAATTAAAATAAATTGTTATAATCATTTCGGCTATTACTCACCGTTTAAACTCCTTAATGTTTCATCCCGCGTCGATGTAAATTACGGCCGAGATCGGCGGGGTGAAACAATAAGGGAGGGTGGTTTTCGGGTAATTTCATTTACGGCGCGTCGGCGCCTCCCCAGAAATGGGATAAATAAAGTACGGAAGGCCTTTCATGCTCATTGTTCTTTTTGCTCGAAAGGGTAAAAGTATGATTTATACGCGGTAATAAAGTGAGCGTAAACCTTCTTAGGTGATTAATCGATTCAAAAACAAACAAAAATATACTGTAGAGAAAGAAATGCAAAAACAAAGGATATCTGAATGCAATACAAATAAGAAAAGATAGGCTGGAAAACCTCTGGTCGATAGCCGATTCATCTGCAGTTAGTTAGGAAAAAATAATAATTATTATAATATAACAGTTTTTTAACTTTGTATTTATATTTAGTGATTATAGTTTCGACAATTTATACTTGTCATTATCAAATTAAAAGAAATTTCAAAACCGTACATTTTTTTATACAAGGCGGATTACATCAAAGTGGACGGATTGAAGAAAGCCCCCCCCCTCATTTAATAAGGGTGTGATAGTTGTGACGGTAGTTGTTTTTGTAGTGCACGGAAATACGGCTTTAAAGAGCTGGTGTGTATATTAGCTCAACCTGGTCGTTAATTTCCGGTTTAGCGCGTGCTTTATAGATTTCTAATGATTCCAAGAGATTCATCTTGCACCCCTTTTTCGCGAAATGGTTCATTGAAAGTACATCCTCGCCAAATAAATGATTGTTTTCAATCAAGTGATAGGCGAAGGATAACTTGTCAACCAAATTATGACGAAAAGAGGCGAGTTGTTCTTTTAAAAAAAGAGTTGTTCATTTAAAAAAAGAACATCTCGTAATCCGCCTTATATAAAGGACAAAAAATATACTGCTTGAAATTACTTTTAGTTTATTCTTTAATTTTGTTGGCGTTCAAACAATAGTGTATTGTTTGAAAATGATTACCGTATAATCAAAACTAGTTACGATTAATAAAAAATCAAAATGGTATAAAAAAGTAATTTTGTTTTCTTTATATACTATACTTTGAGTTTGACAATGACAATTGTAAATTGTTGAGTAAGTGAATATAAAATTCTGTTATACAAACAAAGTTATAAAAGTGATCAGTAATTTAATAATTATTAAATATATAAACTTGGAGGCAATTAAAATAAATGTACAAAAGACTAAATTTAATTATATTTTGTTGATTGTTGAAGCTAATGCATTATTATTATTATTATTCATCGTAATTCACAAGAATAAAACACGTTTACTTCATTTGTACAAAGTAAAAATGTTTTATTGAGAATGAATGAGGTGAAAGTATTTTATTGAGAGAATGAGATGTACTACATAAATATATTTTAACCTTTAGAAAAAACTCAAGAGAATTAAAAAAAAGTGTGTAAAGTGAATAAAATTCAATGATTTATTATTAAAATTAAATACCTAATCAAGATTACTACATTTTAATAATTACAGTAAAAAATCATTTTAATTACATAACTTAAGCGTAATCTAATGTAATCCCCTGATCGTTTGTTTTAAAACGAAAGTGATTCTAAAAATCCGACCCCGACGGGAGGGATAAAACCGACCCGCAGGATTTGGACCGCCGTTTCTGAAATCTGCCCTCATTGCCCACATCCCCGGTCGCCCGCCGTCCTCCCACTCCCAACTTGCAATGTAAATAAACCCTCGCCTTTAATCTGGGTCATCCCGACGGAAATCCACCTTCGTCCCTTCAAGAGAATATGGACCGGTGCCAACAGTCAATATTCTCACTCCGTGAGTGCGGCGAGAAACTATTATTTTTCACAAACAAATTTAAAAAAAAGAAAGTAAGTAATAAGAAAATCACTTTTATTTTGTAATATAATAAATAAACTTTTATTTTTGTTTATTTATTAAATAAATTCTTTCTAATTATTATTATATGTTATTATTAAAAGATATTCCATTTCAACAAAACACAAATGCACATTAAATAAAAACAAAAAAATACTTTAAAAATAATTAATTTACTCAATTGAATAAATAACAAATCATTTTCTCTTTAGTTACTGTGTTTTTTATTTACGTTACGTAACTACTTTAAAAACAAACATCTATTAAAATAACATCTTCTTATTGTCCACCAATCCACTCTCCCTAACGCCCTAAGTACTCTTCAAGAGCTAATCGACTCGCTTTCTCTTTGGTTTGCTAAATGGAGGATATTCATAAACCCTAACAAATCCCAATTATTTATTCCTAGCCACAATCTCCATACATCCCACGTCAATGTCACAATTAACAACACTGTAATCTCCCCTTCACCTACGTGTTAATATCTTGGTATAACCTTCCACCCTGAACTTTCCTTTAAACCTTACTCCCTGAAAACTAAAACCAAAGTCCATAATTTCCGATCACTAAAATACGCCAATAAAGGCATTTCAATTAAAACCGCGGTCCATATATATAAAATGATTTATCGTCCTCTTCTGGACTACGGTTCAATCCTCTCTTTCAACCAACGCTCCTCTACCCAGAACAACATTGCCTTAGCTGAACGATCCGCTCTACAGATCCTCACCAAACTCCGACACTCAAATAACCCATACAACACACTTCTATATGAAAAAACTAACATAATCTCAATTTCCCAACGATTAACTCAAATAGCCCAATAATTTTCCATCAATCCTACAATTAGAGACATTGCAAACCCATTATTCCTGAAAAGAAACCCTAATATTCCTTCCAAATTCCAATTTCCATAATCCACTATATATGAATTCATCTCATTTCAACGACTGATAGACTAACGACATAAGACAAGGACAGCTGGCTGAAAGACTTACGGTCGAAATCCATTTTACCATTAATTAACCATAAATGCATTACATTGTATATTGAATTAATGTCAAAAAAAAAACAACTTGATAAAGACTTCAGGACGAGTCTTTCTCAAGTTGTTTTTTTTTTGAAAATTCTATTTTTATCTATAGTATAAAGTAGTTGAATTCCGTTATATGTCTTTTATCTGATGTTAATCTCAACCCGGTTTTTTTTAAGTTTGTTATTGTCTCTTTAATTGAGAATAATAATGTCTTAATCTGCACTTGTAATTTATTTTTTTTAATTTCGTTATTGTCTCTGAAATAATAATAATAATAATAAGTCTTTATTGCCCAACAGGAAATATACATCCGAATTACAAGACAATATACATAAATCCACAGCCGTATGTGTATAATATAATATAATATAATATAATATAATATAATATAATATAATATAATATAATATAATATAATATAATATAATATAATATAATATAATATAATATAATATAATATAATATAATAACTAACTTAATGCGAAAATATAAATTTCAATTTATTTCAATTTAATTTCAATTTACTTTATTAACGGAATCTCCATTTCCAAATTACAATTATAATTACATATTAAAAATTTTATAAGAACAGTGTGACGCTCTAAAAAGATTATAAAACATATGTATAAAAAAATGAATAGAATATTAAGCTGCTCTTTGGTATAATTGTGATAACAGAGATTTAATTGTATCATAGAATATATCGCAAGAGGAAGGTAATGAAGAATAATAATTTTGTCTGAATCTACACTTGTTAATTTGATGTTTATTAAATTTTAGTCACCACTAATTATCTGACAGTCAATTAAAGTCATAATCGCTAATATCTAATTGTCTCTATCATGAAGTGATATGATGAGATTGAATGACGTATAGGGAGGATATTTATATGTGGGGGTAATTTTTATTATTACATATTTTTATTTTTGCAAAAAAATATTACTTCAACATTCTTGATTATTATTTTTTTGTTTCATTTCTTGTATCATGATGAAATTGCAGGTCTGGATTAAATTGTTCCCGTGCGTTCTCCCCTCGCCGCTGAAATTCGAACACGTACTGAAGTTATGCCAGACTTATCAACACTCTAACAAAGTTACAGGCACGTAGCGAACGGTGCAATTAATTTCAATTCGCCAACTTTGATTCGGGTGGCGACCGTAAAATTCGTTAGCGGTTAATTAAATTTAGCTTGATACGATAATTACACACGCGTGCTCAAATTAATTTACTTACTTCAATAACGTTTCAAAGAATTATGAACTTAAAATCATTCGATAAATTAACAAACAAAAAATCCAATTTTATTAGATTTCTTTTGTAACAATTATCGCCATTTAATAAAATATAATAATAGAAAAAGAATTTATTCACCTGGATATATTTAATAAAATGTTCAACCACCATTCACCTATTAAATTAGGCAAAAGATAGCGCTTGCGTTCCATTTATTATGACACAAAAAAATGTAAGTCACTTTGCTTGAATCATTATTTTTGATAATGATTGATTCCCTCGGAGATATGGTAATGTGATTACAATAATAGTGATATAAGCAACGTGTTTTCTTTTATCCGCTTCCTTTATGCTGTATGAAAATAATTTGAAGCAAGGAAATTACATTACATTAACCAAAAATGCATTCCTGAAGCAGAGAAGTATATCCACAACTTTAAAATTCTTACATTAAATAATTTAAAATAAGTACAATTTATTTACCAGTTAGGCTACAACGATTTGTATTATTATAACATTTAATATTTTTGAATAATGGAAATATAAAAAATCTAAATTATTTAGTTGCGTAAACCGGTATAACTCACATAGTATTAACAGAAAAATAAGCGACATATGAATTATATTAGGTGCGCAACTAAGTCCGCGCTGTTTTTCAAGAGATGGCTCCAGTAGTAAGTGCTGGTCGATTGTGACATAACCAAAACGTCATGAACCAAGCTTAGATATACGGTAAATAAACAGCTTAGATATATTAGTGATTTTGCTGTTGTGACATATATTTATGGTTCTGTGATAATGCCTGGTTTTATGCCAAATAATCGTTATTTCCGGGAAGTGCTTTTTTGCTTTTATGTAATATTGCCAAATGTAAAAAGAGCTTACTTCACCATTAGGAATTAACCACCAAGTTATTTCCAAGCGATTACATGCGAAAAAGTGATTCTACAAAATGACAACAATCGGGCTCTCGTTGCCAAACCCGTTAAAACCTATTTAGAAGCGCTCAAATGGGAAGTTCTACCCCACCGGCCATATTCCGCAGACATTGCGCCGTCCGATTATTACTTATTCCGTTTAATGTCACATGGTCTGGTTAAAATGGCTTGATTCGTGGATAGCCTCAAAAGATGAATACTTTTACCGTGATGGTATTCGAGCTTTGCCAGAAAGATAGGAAAAAGTTGTCGATGGTGATGATAAATATTTTGAATTACTGATTTGTAACCATTTTTTTTTTTTGAATAAAGTTAAACTTTCATAAAAAAATAGCAATAAAACAAAGAGTATGATAATAGCGACAAAACCAAAGAAACACAACATCGAACTAGTAGGAAATCAGATAGAACAAGTAAAGTACTATAACTATCTAGGAACTATAATAGAGGAAACAGGGAAGATGGATATGGAAATCGACTCTAAACCAGGTAAATGAGGAAGAATCTACAACTCATTAAAAAAACTCATCCCTAGGAAAAAAGGAGTAACAAGAACAATAAAAACGGAAATATACCAAAAAAGTGGTACGACCAGCCTTATTATACTCAAGCGAAGCATGGACACTAACAGAACGAAACAGAAGCAAAATTAATGCGATAGAGATGAGATTCCTAAGGAAAATCAAAGGAATTAGAAGAAAAGACAAAGTAAGAAACACAGATGTAAGAAATGAACTGATCATAAAACCAATTGAAACAGTCATAGAAGAAAGACAATTGGGATGGCTGGGACACATACATAGACTGGACGAGAATAGAATCACAAAAAAAATATACGAAGTACAAATCCAAGGAAAAAATAAGGTAGGAAGACTGGCAAAGATTTGGAGTCAACAGCTCCATAAAGCAGCAGAGAGAAGAGGAATAAAGTGGAATGAAATATAGAAAATGGCCCAGGACAGAACAAAAAGTGAAAGACTATTAAAACAAGATAGACCGACACCCGAAAGGGTATAAGAACTTAAGATAAATAATAATAAAATATAAGCATAATAAACGTGCAGTTTATGTTTAAAGTTATTGGTCCGAGGACGATGATGAATAATGGTTCAACATCTATAACTAATACAATTAGGAAACTATTCATTGAAGAATTTTTGATTTAGAAATTAATCTAAAATAATAAAAATTCTGAAATGCAGTAGATCAAATACCGTATCATCAATTCCCACATCTGTAATTTGAATTCGCGCAGATATTATTCAAGAAGTGGAGGATCGTCAACGAAAAGTTTATAACTTAATAGTTTTTAATTAACATGATAAATTATACAGAGAGCATATTAAACATTTCAGAAATGAACTGGACACTAAAAAGAAAAAAATGGTGGGGTTAATATAACATTAAAATATATTAATGACAATGCAACGATTGTTAGTACGGTATTCAAAAAAAAAAAACTAGATATTTATTTTCAAAACGTTGGTGGTCTCAGGAGTAAAATTAAATCTTTGCTATTTATTGTCACTACATGCGTTTACGATATAATTATTTTGGTGGAAACTTGGCTTGATGAAGCAACTGGGAACTTAGTCTGTCAGATTCCACAGTATGTAAGACTGATCAATCAACTACAACTAAATAATAAAAAAAATCATATACTGCGCATAATAGAAAATATATGCAATAATTATTAAATTTCAAATGTTTTCCCTTGTTTTTTTTTACTTAAAACAATTAATAATCAATTCATTCCACACCCACATATTAACATAAATTATAGCGCTAACATTTCATTCCCGTTTCGGGAGTTTGGGGGTGGGGGGGGTACGCCCTATAAATTAAATCCCCCGTAATTAATTTACGGTTTATAATATGAGATTCGTTCGTTTGATTTATTAACGCGGGCGTTTTGATTGGCAGTTTCGAATACAACCGCAAATATGAGCCGACAAATTGCGGTCGACACGTTCCCAGGTTTACGTATTTACACCGTCGATTGTTTAATTCGCGAATCAAAACACAAGAATTTCATTATTAAAATGTTGCCACGCGCAATTCAAGCCCGCAACGCACCCACGCTAGTCTTCCAGAAAATATTAATGGATTCAATGTAAATGAAACGGTTCAATACACTTAAAGATAAATTGTATACAAAATAATAATAATACATTATAATCATGATGAACATGTTTCTCTTGAAGTTTTAATTAAATTAAAAGATAATAATTCGAAAATAATTAACGAATTAATCATTCTCCATCAATTGCTACGCAATGTATAGATTTAATCTATACAGCATTTATTAAAGCATCTTCTAACTCTTTTAATGTTTTCTCAATAAATGTGGAAATATTAGAAATATTGATTATAAATATAATACTATAACTTTTCCCGGATCCTTCTGAATACAAAGAAAACGATTCATATAAGGTTTTCCAATAGGGATGATATGATTTTGAAGTGACATTTGGGCCATTTGTAATATGTCATGATCTGTCATTTATTTTTCATTGTATTCAGTAGTGTTTACAATTTCATCATGGAGAGATATACACAAATTAAACGTTTACAAATTATTCAGTTTTATTATCAAAATAATCGTTCTCCAATTGCAACTTTTCGTGCGCTTTTGCCATTTTGATTTTGCCTTGGAACAACTTGAAAACGATAACGATTTTTTTAAGAAAATCATCTTCTCCGATTCCATTACATTCACCTAAATTGACAGTTTGGTGTGGTGTTTGGTCTAGTGGAATCATCGGTCCGTGCTTCTTTCGAAATTGAAGATGGTAACACCGTTACTGTTAATGGAGAGCGGCATAGATCGATGATAACCAACTTTTTTGGTTCCAACAAGACGGGGCTTCATGCCACACAGCAAATGCAACATTTGTATTATTGCGAGAAAAGTTTGGAGATTCGATTATTTCAAGAAATTGTAATATTGAATGGCCTCCAAGAAGTTGTGATTTAACACCATTAGACTATTTCTTGTGGGGTTATTTGAAGTCATTGGTCTTTCGAAATAAACCAGACTCTCTTCAAGCTTAACAAGTCAATATTGAACGTGCTATTCATGACGTACGACTTGATTTAGTGGAAAAAGTGCTCGAAAATTGGGTTCATCGAATTCGTTCCTGCAGAAGAAGTCGTGTAGGCCAATTGAATGACGTTTTATTTAGAACTTAATTGTATCGATTCTACTTCACATTAAATAAAAAACATTTGAATTTCCTTAACAATAAGTGTGTGTTATTTTTTTTTAAGTAATCATATCACTCTTATTGGAAAACCCTTTACAAGGCCCGATTTTTTGTTTAATTTTCCCTGCATTTACTTTCCCTCTGCTCGAACTAATTCATTTTTTATAATAAATTAAAGACGACGCAAGCGCCACCTTTTGCCTAATTTCAAGTGGCATCGTCAACGATTATCCATACGCTAGATGAATGGTGGCTGAACGTTTCATTAAATATAGTTCATTTTTATTATCAATTATTTAGTAATTATATGTAATGAAGAAAATCAGAAACTAAATGTTAATTATTAAATATAATCTGACAAATATCAAACGGTGACTAGCTAAATCTACAAGAAGTTGGTAATCCTGGTCCGCGCTGAAATCCCTCGGACCGGCGGGGCTGGGTGGTTTTACTGGGGGGTAAGCTTACGCCCAGTTGATTCCATTAAAACGTTATCCGTCCCATTCCTGGCTGGCATTAGATTAAATTTCCTTTCGATCCTCATCCACTTTCTCTTCACAACTTTCTGAGCGTACGTGTGCGTATCCCGCCCCTATCCGTCGCTGTCCCTCCCCGATGTCGGGCGTTATTAATAATTCAACGACGGCGGGGGCCGTTAATATTCCGTGATTAGAACGTTTATTATGTGCTAATGCGATTAGTTCTTCGAAGTTTCCCCGGCCGAAAATTCGCTAACGGGCTCCGAGAATATTCAGAAGTTTTTCGATAGGTCAGGGATGAATTATTCAATGATTTAACTTCGGAACATAATATTTGCTGCTCAAAAAAGTAAATAAAGAAAAACTATTTGATATCATAAAATCGTACGAGATTAATATCATTTATAATAAAATAAACTTAAACAGCCAAAAATTAATTTCAAATATTAAGGATGGGCCATTAATTGGTATGTTTTTGAAAATTCGATAAAATGAGCTCGTATTGTTGTTTTTTTTTACATTTTGAAGGTGAAACTCTCCCATTTATGAATGGAAAACGATTTCGTTCAAGTGGCTTCCTCTGTTAGCATTACAGTATGCCATTGGTACAGCAAAATTATTCATGACATTTTTGATCACCCGTATCTCACTCAAAACAGTTGTAATGTTGTGTTTCAAAGCTGGAATTGTCTCTTGATTTTTCGCCTAGCATTGATCTTTAACGGCACTCGAAAGAAAAAAGTCCAACGGTGTCAAATCGCAGCTGTGCGGCGGCCAATTGACGTCTTCAAAACGGCTGATTATCAAACGCAAAAGTTCGATCGTAAGTCGCTTGTATGACATGTTGCGCCATCTTGTTGAAACCAAAGGTCGTCCACATCCATAGCATTGCTTTGAGGCCAACATGGCTCTGTAGCGGTCGTCATTGACGTTTTTAAAATCATTCCACGGCTGATTTTTCTATGAACTTTCACACACATATATATACATATATTTAGAGTGAGTAATTAAAATTATGATACGCTCAAAACTAATTACGGACGACGAACTTTGTATTTATAACACTCAACCCCCCGCCGCACACCCCTCCACGAACGCGGCCGTCGCCCGCCTTCCAGAAATATTCCTCTCATGTAATTAATCAAATCACACAAACACGAAATATGAATTATGATTTATGTAACGGGCATTAAAATTAATTAACGCCCCGCGGCGACTCTCAGACGCAATTTCGTCTTGCGATACGCGTAATATTTAAATAATGAATTGTGTTTTAAGAGTCAACATGTTTACTTTTCTTGAGATGAGGATGAAATAATGAATCAGGTGGCTTGGTATTTTGACAGAAATTTTAAATTTTGTTAATTGTTGAGGTTTCTACTTTATCAGAAATTTCTAATGCGATTAAATATGTCAAAAAATGTGAAACCTATTTCATAATTCTTTTTTTTATACTTCTGTCTTATTATAATCCTCATTAGAACTTTTTTATGCATTACTGTAAAATACGATGTATACTTAATGTGACCAACGTTCCGTTTTGGGCGGAATTTCAGGCAATCTGCCCTGCTGTCCCCAGTGACAACACAAAAGTCCCGCTTTTGTCTCCCTGTTGACTTCTAATGCTTTATGCTGAAAATATGTTCACTTTTTTACATCTACAGTGTTCAAGTATAAGCTCTGAAAGGATTTTGTGATTCTACTGACACAGAGTATAAAAAAAACTGTTGCATTGCAGTAAAACAAGGTTGCTTGCGTTGATGCCAGCGCTTTTGAGTGTAATGAAAATGTTCCAGCCTTTGGAAAAATATTATTAAAGCATTGATAAATGCCTAAATATCTGTAAAATTATGATAAAAATCGAAGGATAAAACGTGTGTGCGATAAAGAAAATTAATCGTCTACGATTACTTGTTTTATAAAATTCAGCCACAGCTGATTTTACTTTCTGTTTAACAGCCTGTAATTTAATCGATTTTTTGGAAGCTATTTAAGTGCTAGGTGCTAGGTTTTCAGCCTTCGCATTTGCGTGAGGGAGAGATACTGCATGACAATTATTTTTGATCGAATCACTGTCTTGTAGAGAAGCATCTTACAGGATGGTAAGAGTTGGCTACAGCTTAATAGTAAGAATAATAAATGCGCGAATGTAGCATTGGCTTTGGTGATTGCGGAAGTTTCGTGTGAATCTATGATCTATTTGTAAACCAAGGTATTCACTTGTTTTGACATGGAATTGAAATTTTTACTGGTTCTAGTAAAAGAGATGGCTTGACTGTGCCAAAATATATGTTGAGAAAAACGGAAGATCGTTCGATAAATGAATAAAAAAAAGATTTCAAAGCATTTGTAAAGAAAAGGCGTCATTCATCATACGCCAGCCACCTGAACCAAGAAAACCACATATTCAACGAAGAATATAAAGTGCTTCATATTGCAAATGAAGAGAGAAAATTAAATTTGTAAGAAAATCTAGAAATAAAGGCAGAAAGACCGATAGTCGATAGCCATTTTCTGAGGCTTAACTAGATGTTTATGATTGTAATGTTGTAAATATTGTAATGTAATTTAATGTATCTCTCAGAAATAAAGATTTTCTATATATATATATATATGCGGCATAAGTATTTTCCCTGAAAATAGTTGATTTAATAGATATTTGTATTTTCATTGTACTTACTCTGCTATTAGTGACTTACGAATCACTAATAGCAAAGCTACAGAAAGAGAGTAATTAATTAATAATTAATTATTTTCATATTATTTTCTTTTAATTCAATATAAACTGCAACGTGAAACATTTCAACCATTTTTATAATTATTCATATTAATAATTTAAATATTGAAATTTTAAATATATTTTAATTTTTGCATTTTAATCAGTAATCAACCTATTTACAAAGATTTTTCCTCACTCGGCTGTTTATAGCCCTGTAAATATTTATTAATGGAACCAAATAACATATACTGTAAATAAAATATCTATTCATAATTTTCCTCATTTTAATTACATCCAGATTTTAATTAAAATCCACAAAAAAAAAATGGATTTACAATTTAATCAACTTAAAATCGATTCGGTGTCATCCTTTTATTTTTTCAAAGTGGTGCATCGTAGCAAGGCGAAACTTTTGTTGCGAAATTAATTTCAACACTGCGCTGTTAGCTCAGTTTTAAATTGATAACACACGCCCGCGGGCGCCGCGACGAAGACAAGAAGAGCGCCGGTTTTCAATGAAACTACTAATTTATACAGCGAGATCAAAACACTAACTTCGTTTAATAACAAAATTTAACATGCGGCAGTGATAGCGTGTAATGGCATTAGACTCTATTAAACTTTGATATATTGGCTGCGAAAGGAATATTGCAAGTTACGAACGGAAGTTCCTGACGCTTGCTGCATCGAATATGAAATATAAATAAGTTTATGAAGTTAAAGTTGTATATGATGTCTCATATAAATAGATGTTATTAAGAAAATGTTGAGGAAAGAAAATCGTGTTTTCTTAATATCGCTTGCCTGATAAACAAACCTTCATATTTCGAGCCAACAACAACATGCATATACGAAGGGGAAATCATATATATACAAACATAATTATTAAGACAATATGACAAGAAAATTTTACAAAATTTATTATAACAATATGTACAATTGTGTTAAGTCTGTCATGGGCTATCGAACATAGGTCTTTCTGCCCGGGAAAATTATATTATCAGAGCTATTTTTAAATTTACAAACAAAAAATGAAGGACTTGACAAAATAGAATTGGCGATGAGAATATTGTTTTTAAGTTTATGATACTATTAGTCGTGCCGTACTCGTAAATAAACTTAACCGTTTTGGAATAAGAGATAATGCTTCGAATTATATCTGCCTGAAAGGAATTAAATGAGCGCAATATAAAATAATGGCAAGCAGTTTAAATAAACATTCATAAAATTTAATAATAATAATAATATCTTTATTGCCCAACAGGAAATATACATCCCAATTATAAGACAATATACATAAATCCATAACCGTGTATGTATAATATAATAAGAGCGCAATTCCATATACCTTACATTTATACAAACTAATTGTGTCATACTCATAATTGGTTGGAGAACACTTTGTTTATCAAAATCCAGGGTTGTTATAAATGATGGACCCATTTTTTTAAAAAAATCGTATTTATTAAAGTACAAATTCTAAATTAATAAACTTTGTAGCCGTGAAAGATTCAAAGTTTTTTTTTAATACTGTATAAATTCTAAATGTGTCCACCATTTAATGCACGACATCGTTAAGTGTTGTTGATCGGGGCTGGATGTAAACCGCTTACTTAACATAATCCCATAAAAAAGATCACATGTCTCACCCCATGTGATCTTTTTTTTTTTCAGAAGATTTCGGTAGCCAGAAGTGTAAAGCCAGGTCTTCACTTACCTTAGACCAACTTAATTATGACAACGATTTTGCTCGAAGTCTTTTTTTTTTTTTGGACGAAGCGCATACAATATAATCTATTTTATTATTTCCAAAATTGCTATCGACTTTCCGTATTTTTCCAAAAGTCACTACCTTATGTGTCATGTCCGTTTTTTAGTGCTCGATGAAAGATGAGATGAAAATATGAATAGTGGATTCAAGATGGCGAATTTTTGGAGGGATATTTAGGTTTAGTTTTAGGCAGAGCTGGTTTACTATTTATTATATTTTTTTACGATTGTAGTTAAACAAATAAATATCAGTTTAATTTTCAATAATTGATTAATTAAACTAATTACCCAAGGATAATAACTGACTTATCGTTAGAAGCCCAACATAATCATAACCCAATTCTGCGTTATATCAACGCGTCTCTATATTAGTGTGTTTGCGTATAAATTAGTTTGAAATTTGATACAAATTGCAGAATATGCTAAACACAATCACAATCCGCCCTCTATGGCTCTCATTTGGATTCATCCCGAGAACTACGTCGCAATTAGTTAATTTAATTACAGTCGGGCCATTGTGCCGGCGCGTATCGAAACGTTTCCCTTCGGTTCGGACTTTGTTCCCGCATTCTAGTAATTACTGGCGATAGCGCCGCGCGGAAATTATACACTTTATCCGTCATTTCCGATAAATATTTATTACTATGTAATTCACTGGTTCTTGTTTAAAATTATTTTGACAAATATTTCAATTTCATAAAGTAAATGCAATTGGACTTAAGATTTATATCGACCTTTTAATCGAACAATAACAAAATAGATGTAATTCTTCGCCAAACACAATTTTTTAACTGATCTCTTCAACTATGATTCCGTTCCGGTAATGCATGTTTCCCGAGAAGTAATCTGGAATAAAAGGATATGCAATGGGATTAAATGTTAAATTTGAGGTTTACTGCCGACTGAAATTGTAGCGTTCGAAATAATAATTTACGCTTGCACGTAAAACTCTTTTATTACAAACCACTAAACCATATCGCTAATCAAACACAACTAAATTAATTTACAAATGGCTCTTCAGGAACACATTTATTGGAGCGCCTCTGGCAATAATTTAATTAAATATACAAATTCCACCTCATTTTAATGAAACATTACAGTTAATGAATAGTTTTTGCTGTTTTAAAATGTGTAGCCTTTCTAAGCGAGGTAAGCACTCATTATGTAGTGAAAATTGTGCATACATAATCTTAATTGTGATATTTATAGTTACATTAAGTTTACAAAACATTACATTTTTACTTAAAAGATGGCTATCGACCAATTGTCTCTCAGCCGATAGTCCTTGTTCTTTGCTTCATGTATGGTGGATTGGGGATATTCGATTTTGGAGGGATATTGAAATTTCTGATAAAGAAGAAAAGGTTTAAAAGTTCCCGGGTGAGAATTTTATTTCATTGAACACAGCACTATGAAAATTCCTGAACAAAATTGATGCCTCACACAAACGTATCGTTTTTTTTTTTTCAGTTTTACATCGTATCTACGTAATATTACAATTAAATGATTATAAAAAATGTTTGACAAATTAGAAAGGTATTATAAAAAAAGCATAGATAAAAAGCAGAAATAAACAATAATGTCAAATACAATGAAAACAAGTTTAATATAAACTAAATTAAAGGTTTATTCTTCAAAATTTTAATTCAGAAGCGTGTAGATCCTCCTCTAGCTCTTACCATTGCTTCCATTCGTCTGGGCATACTATTGATCAAGTTTTGAATGGTTTCTTAGTGAGGATCCTCCCGTTCGAGAAGACCTACTTCTTCGAGTTCCCATTCATTGGAGCAGGTATGTGACGTCTAATGCATCCCATAGATGCTCTATGCTTCTAGGTAGCCAATCCATAGTTGGAATATTCACAAATCGGAGGTAGTTCAATACCCCTCTAGCAACATATGGTCGAGCGTTATCTTGCATAAAAATGAAATTTTCCCCGACAAATGGAATCACATATTCTACTATAATATTTTTACGCGCCATTCATGGATATCCTATATAAGAACAAAATCCGTGCGCCCGTCGAAATTGAACATTGATCCACCAAAATATAGGATTCTGTGAGCGTATTGCAGGCAGCAAATTTCTCACCTGGCCTCCGCCAGACTCTGGTAAATTTAGACTTACTCTTGTTTCATTCAAAAATAAAACTCGCTTCCAGTCTTCCTTGGTCCAATTTACGTGTTCCCTTGCGAAACGCAGTCTACTAACTCTATGTTCCCCGGTGAACAGTGGTGCAACAGCTGATCTACCGTTAAATCCTCTTTCATTAAGCCTTCTCCTAATCGTTTGTTCAGAATATGCTGTATTTCGAGTTGCTGTTAGAGCTCTGCTTAGCTCTAAACTGGAAGAACTGTTTCTTAAGGCGACTTGCATACGATATCCCTCATATGCATTTGTAGAACTACTTATGACCTTGTCCTGGGATTTCATAGTAGCTTCTAAGTTCATTGAAACTTTTAACTGTTCGACTAATTGTTGATTGGTTAAGTCCTAGTAAATTAGCCACATACCGCTGGCTAAGTCCTTTGTTAACTAAAGTTACAGCTTTCACTGCTCCATCTTTCCTTAAGTTGAGTGAACGGCTCATTACTTCCATTCTAAGTGCACTGGATAAGGGGTTTATTTCAGTAACATAAACTTTACAAAAACAACTCGGAAAATTAATTAATTTCCTTTCATAAATCACTTTAAACAGCATTAACAAATAATTGAAAATTGTTACTTTGTATGTTTCAAATAATTGCAATTGTTTATGACTACTGACAGAGGATATTATAAGCCACCTACATAAAATGTTTAATTATTTAAAATTAAAAAGAAAAAAAAACGAAAAGTTTGTGTTATGCGTAAATTTTGTAATCCTCACTGTATATAAATATATATATTGAGCGCTTGCATGCAACTTACATTTTAAGTGATAAAGGATGTGATTGTAGAGGATTATCAGATGAATTAAACACACTTATTATAACATTCCCAGGCAAGCTGCAATTATACTTTGCAAACATTTCTTTTCTACTAATTGCACCGTCTTCGCAGATAATTGGTGTACTTCATTACAACTAGTTGAAATTGAATTCATTAGAGCATTATCATTAGTGGGAGTAATAAAAATGAATAAAAAAGTGTTTATTAAGGAGTTTTTGCCAGTGTGAACAGATAATACTTCAAATTTCGGTTTTATGAAAAAATAAACAATTTTCTTTTACGTCGAATAAATTATTTTCTTATAAAACCGAAATTTCAAGTCATTTTTCATCTACACATTTTGTTAAAGGAATTTATAAAGATATCAATAAGCAGGAAAAAATTGATTATTATAATAATACTAAAATAAATAAATAATTCACCGTTTAACTTTCTTCAAATGCTTTATTTTTGTTTATCGTTTATTGTTTATTAACGGTAAGTCCATTTAAATACATATTGCTTTATACTAACTATACATTAAAATATAAAGGAGGGTTGCAATATAAGTATAATTATAAATTATATATAAATGTACCAGATGTACATTTTGGTGACAACGTGACCATTATCAATGGTAAAGATATAAAAAAGTATAAAATATGTAAACATATTATATCTTTAACATTGATAATGGTCACGTGGTGACAGAAATGTACATCTAGTACAAATAAACCTTTTGAAGAAAGTTAAACAGTGAATTATTTATTTATTACATCTTCAAAGTAACTCATTCAATGACCCTTTCTATCCATTATGGGTGTAGAGTTTTATTCACATCAATACAAAAATAATTTATATTCTTTGTTTCTAAAATAAAACAGCGTGAAACTAAAACACTGCTCTGTTTTATTTAATTTGTGAATATATAGATTCTTTAGAGACTGCTTCATCCATTGATTTTTTTTATAAAATTAGGTTCAAATTAATTTATACGCAAACACACTTATAAAATGGATTATGATTATGTTGAGCTTCTAACGGTGCTGTAGATAAAATATGTAGCTTATTAAATAAAACACTTTTTCACTTTGTTTGTATAACTTGTTATTTTATCATCATTATGCTCTATGCTTCGAAACTATAATCACTAAAATAAAATAACATGTTATACATACAAAGTGAAAAAGTGTTTTATTTAATAAACTCAAAATGTATAACAAAGTGAAAGCCTTAACAATCAACAAATTAAAATATGTAGCGTTTACTGAGATACAATGCATACAATGAAACAAATACTTTTTCTAGTTTTTTTTTCTTCTATTTATTATTCGCTTTTAATAGAATATGATATTACAATGAAATTAAACAAGGAAAAATTACTGGCAATGATCAATAAAATTTAATTATTCCCTTTTTCCAACTGCAAAATTACTTACATTGTTTTTGACAAACATCTATTGAAACAACTACTTCCCGAGCATATACCCCAACA
This sequence comes from Philonthus spinipes, assembly GCA_963082785.1. Taxonomy (NCBI): domain Eukaryota; kingdom Metazoa; phylum Arthropoda; class Insecta; order Coleoptera; family Staphylinidae; genus Philonthus; species Philonthus spinipes. Next base: position 16,658,716 of record OY720315.1, read on the forward strand.
GACATTGGATTACACAATAGATATGTGTTCGTTGCAAACCAGTATTACTGATCATTGCAAGGTAATTTATACTTATTTAATTTTATTGTAATTCAACTAACTGCTGTAGTGTGAATCACCTCCGTTTTATTTTATATATGATATTCATGAAAACAAATTGTCATTCATTAACTCAACTCTCAAGAGTAAAAATAATCGCTCTCAAAAGTATCCAAACTCGGCGCTTTTGCCGCCTAAGCATAAACACGACCTTAGACAGCTTTTGTAAGAAGTCAGCTTTTAAACAATTATGCATATAATAGGTATAGACTCTTTGCAGAAAGAGTTTTTTTACATGTATAAACACGCCCTAATGCATGATCATGAAACTGTCACTTTTAATTACACTGTATAAATATTGGCAGTTTGATATTAACTTATTTTTTTTAATCGCACTTCCGTTTTAAATTCCTCATTTTCATAACAATCTGCTGAAATCCCGCACAAATCCAACCAACAAGCACATTTTTCCTCTCTCCCTCCCACATTTCACCCACTACTTCCGTTCATCGAATTCAATAATTCAGTCCTATCTAGTCCGATTTCTTTTTTCGCGTGCACCCCCTCCCCCCTTCTCTCTCTCACTGCTAGTTCATCTCCAGCGTTTCATTTTTCCCACCGGTGGAACATCAAAGGGCCCTTTGATCGCGAGAAGTGGAGGCCCCAATATTTTCAGTATTGCCACACGCACCCATGCATACACAGAGAGAAACGAGAAGCGCGCCAGCAATTTTTTCTTTTTTTTTTCACGAGCCGGTTCCGTAATGGAGATAAATTTTATTGTCTGCCGTGTGTGGGGTGGAAAAATGAACGAGCGCGTTATACTGAATAAATATAATTTTTTTTTTTATAAATTTTCAGTCGTGGTATTTTTATTTATTTATTTCTGCATGCTTGCATTGAATGGAAATTGTGGGATTAATTTCATAAAACGAAATAAAAAAAATATACATACACACAATTTTTAATTTCTCTCTACTCAAACGAATTCAGCACCATTTGGTAATGTGAGCTCATAACATTCACTTAAAAAAAATAATAATAATGCTCCAACTGCAAAAATACAAACCCATTTCTATATGTTGGAATTGTTTTTCTATCATTTATAGTTTGGAAGAAATAAATGTTTTAAATCGGTTAAGTATTACAAAACTACAAACCCTCTTCCATTTGAAAATAAATATTTAAGCAGCTTATATTATATCTTCTTTGTTAAGATCGTAGCCCCAAAGCGGAGAAATTCTGAACACGTTTCGGTTACGCAACTACAGCCACGTATGTTGTGTTGTCAATAATTTTGAATTTCGATTCGCTATTTCGATTTTAGTTTAAGGTTTAAGGGATAAACCTTCTTCATAATCACCCAAATACTCTCCTCTATAAAAAATCGAAGTCATCCTTACTGAAGTGAAGTAAGGAATAACAGTCTTTCTATTTTGTCATCCTTGCTGATTTGCGTCTCCTGCAATTATCAAAAAAGCCACCAATCTTAAGAATATCAAAATCTTAAACCCCTCATTCATCCCACGAAACTTTGCTATGAACCCTTAATTCAAATTATATTGGGAATTTGAATTTAGGGTTCAGCCACCAATCTTAAGAATATCAAAATCCTAAACCCCTCATTCATCCTACGAAACTTTGCTATGAACCTTAAATTCAAATTCCCAATATAATTTGAATTAAGGGTTCATAGCAAAGTTTCGTGGGATGAATGAGGGGTTTAGAATTTTGACATTCTTAATATTGGTGGCTTTTTTGATAATTTAATTCAAATTACATTGGGAATTTGAATTTAGGGTTCATAGCAAAGTTTTGTGGAATGAATGAGGGGTTTAGGATTTTGACAATTCATGAATTCATTTATTCATTTCACAGTAATATTAGCTACCATGACGTTTAATTGACAGTACATTAACATGAACATAGTCGGACGAACAAAATAAATAAATAAATAACTAAAAACACAGACGGAAAGAAACTTCATCAATAGCCAATTTACTGAACTGCACTGATAATGTCATGTATTGATTCTTATGTAAATGTGTAATTTTAATTAAATATTGTTTCTATTCAAAATGATTGTAGCTCTGATTTAACTGATAATCTGTGGAATTAATATCTCTTTATATTTTTATAATACCCATATATTTTCGTGGCCTATCTGCCCTTTAATGTTTTAAGTCGCTGCGACGAGTCGAGCTAGCGTGAAGTACGTCTCTCCTGTCCTTATTACGTTTACAGTTTTCCTCAATCATGAATAAATGTACTTGCTGCAACGAGTTAGAAGAGCAACATTCGTTGGTTAATTGTTGTATTTGTAAGAAGTTGTATAGAATCTCATGTATTAATTTAACAAGAGCGGAAGCTCGTAAAATCAATTCTAAATCTGGCCTCACCTGGACTTGTAAAGAATGTTCTTCACTAGGCGATGATATAAATCAACTAAAGTGTGCTATTACAAACCTACAGCATGGAGTTAAATTACTTAAAAATACTCCAACTTTTATAGCGATTTATCGAAACTGAAAAAATAATTCTGAAGGTTCAAGAACGTGAAAAACGTAAGCGCAACGTAATATTTAATGGTGTGGAAGAATCAAGCACTTCAAAGGTGTTACAAATTGAAAGTGATTCAAACTCTGTTAAGAAAATTCTATCATCATTAAAACTTAATCAAGATGTATTCACTACTAGACTGGGTAGATACGATCCATCTCGTAGTATTAACAAACGACCCATTTTAAATCGGTTAAGTATTACAATACTACAAACCCTCTTCAATTTGAATATAAATATTTCAACAGCTTATATAATATTTCCTTTGTTGAAGAATTTAAGTGACGCTGTCAAATGAATCATCTGTTGTATCCATTCTCAAGAAATCAAAAGAACTTAAAAACTACAATGACTTTAAACATAATTCTGTATCTCGAGATCAAACTCCAGCTCAAGTGGAATTATACAGAGAAACAAAAAAGGAACGAAGTTCATCGTTAGGAGAGACAGAGCTTAGTATCAAATAAATTCGTGGCATACCAACAATCATCTCTACATCCGGAAGCACGGAAAACTAAATGTGTACAACAGAATGTATCTAAATGTTTGCTATCAAAATACCCGTGGTCTTCGCACACAATGTATAACAGCATATGTGACACAGATTTCGACATAATATGTTTTACAGAGACTTGGCTTTGTGATAGTGTTCTTTCTAGTGAACTATTTACACTTGATTTTAATGTTACAAGATGTGACAGGAATACTATCGCTACAAACAGATCAATTGGCGAAGGTGTTTTAATAGCATTGCATAATAAACTTTCGTTTGAATATCTCAATATACCGCACATTAAAGATCGTGCGCCACTAATTGATTTTGTTCTATGTAAATTTTTTTCGCGCTATTCTTTCTTCTATGTTATGGTTTTGTATATAATTTTTTGTATGGATATATCCATAGATGAATTAGACATATTCTTAGAGACTATTACAATATATATTTTAAATAAACCGATCTACATTGTCGGTGACTTCAATGTGATAACTCGATGCCAAACAACAGAAAATGCTTAGCATTATCCAATTTCACTCAATTTATTAATTTAAAGCAATTAAATAACGTACGTAATTGTAACAACAGAACGTTAGACCTGGTTTTATGTAACTTCCATAGTGTTGTCAACGTGAAAAGATAGTAATGAAGGATGGACATCATCCTGCATTATCCATCACATTTGACACAGATGTGAACGATGACAAAAGCTTATATTTTCCGTCAAATTATAATATCAGATTCAACTTTAAAAAAGCTAATTATATCAAACTTTAAGATGAATTATTTAATTTAATTTAAATTGGTCGTTCCTTGAAAATTTTGTCGATGTTAATGAAGCATGTGAAGCATTTTATAAAAAAATTGTTCGATATCCTATCTTATTCTGTTCCTTTAATAATATGTTCTAAAAAGAAAATATTTCCATCATGGTTTTCTGCTGAAATTAAACGCAATATTGCACTGAAAGAATATTTCCATCACAAATGGAAATTCTCTAAATCTCACTTCTATTATAATAAATTCTCTCGATTACGCCAGCTGACTAAAAATATAATATCTAATGCCTATAATAATTATATAGTAAGAATTCAATCTAATCTGATGAGTAATCCAAAAGATTTGTGGAAATTTGTTAATTTAAAAAAAGGTACAACCACAATTCCTGGAGAATTTCACGATGATTCAACAACTTATTCTTCTCCACAAGAGATTGTTAATGCGATTCATTTTCAAACGTTTTCACAACTAATAGCTCTGCAATTGATAATAAGATACCACTAATAAACGTGAGACCCTTGTGACGCCCAACGTTCAAGAGATGCAAGTAATTAATAGTATAAATCAGCTGCATTATTCGGGAGTCTGTGGTGATGACGGCATTCCATGTTTTTTGATCAAAGATTGTAAATATGTCTTTGCCAAGCCCTTGCCCATGATTTATAACACGTCTTTAAATACGATGACTTTTCCAGATAAGTGGAAAACGGCTGTATTAAGTCCCATATTTAAAAATTGGTGATAAAAATCGCATAGGAAATTATAGACCTATCTCAATTCTCTCTAACTTCTCCAAAATATTTTAACAAATCATATATAAAACTTGTATATTTGGTTTGATATATAAAACTATTTACAATCATGTCACATATTATATGTTTTGTACTGGTAGATCAACTGTCACTAATCTAGCCGTTATCACTCAACACCTTTGCGAATCATTGGACAAACGTGGGCAAGTCGGTGTTATTTACGTCGATTTTTCCCAAGCATTTGATACTATAGAGACCATTCAATTTTGCTTAATAAACTTAGTTCGTTCGAACTTTCCCTAAATATTTTTTTGAACATCAAATTTGTCCGCGCGAGGAAGGATGGGATGGTTCTAATTTCATAATCCATTAAAATCTAGAAATTTATTTTTTCCATTTAATTTTCTTAAGAATTTTTCGGATTTGTTAATCACTCAACATTAATGGAAAACAATAAAAAAGACAATTCAGACAAGATGGACGAACACTCTTGATGGATCCAGAAATTAGAACCACCCCCTTCCTCCTCGCGCGCGCTTATTAGATAAGTCCCCGGCGGTAATAAAGATTAATGCGCCTTGTTAGGATAATGGCGTCGCGGGCGGACAAAAGAGAGGCGGTAATTTGTATGCTTTTTCAGCGGCGGAAGGAAAAATGATAAGAAAAACGCGCAGAAGGACCGGGCCAGAATCGCGGCGCGTCTTAATCGACGCGCGAAATACATTAGGCGGGATTACGGGGGCTTCATAAATTTTACTTAGGGCTTCCGGCCTTATTATTCCCGACTGCGGGGATAATTCGCGAAGACACGAATGTATTTATTCGGGCTCTGTTTACCTTCGCGACGTTTGTTAGGATAAAGACACAAAAAACATACTTCAAGGGAAAGGGAACGAAACTAACGGAAATTATAACGTCGGTTCTGGATAAGGTAATGAATAATGAACTTCACGTTATAGAAAAAAGAGAGCACAGCAACGACAGGGAAACAGTCTGCAGTGAACAGCAGAGCCAAAGAAAAATAAGGGTTTTCTGTGAAAATTGTACAAAATTCGCATTGACAACTAGAATTTATACTGACAACTAATCGTGAGTTAGCTAATATTTATTAATGCATGAATAATTGAACACGCTTATATACTATATAATCTAGAACTTTTCTCATTTAGTGTGCTTTGATTTTTGCTTTGTTTTACACTATCATTATGTATAAAATGAAATTCTTCAATTTATTAAGATTACACAACCTATAGCACTCAAAGCACTCTAGAAGAGAAATTTTATTAAGATTACAAAACATATAGCACTCAAAGCACTCTAGAAGAGAAATTTTATTAAGATTACATAACCTATAGCAATAAAAGCCAATTCTATTGTTCTTCACGTGTTATTTATTAAGGTTTAATTAGACAGTTTATTTAATAAATGACCTTTTTTAACGACAATTAAACAACAATTCAAAATCTTCTACCAGAAACTCATATATAACTGAAAATGAATAATTATTTTTACAATAATAAATATGACTATATATATAAAAATATTATTACAAAGAATTATTTTATTATTAATTTTATGTTTACTTTTGCATATAATATATTTTGTACAAGGGAGATTTTCAAATAAATCAACACAAAACGAATTCAAAAAATCATCCTCAAAATTGTATCTTTCTCGATTTCAATTAGCCCAAGCCTTATTTTAGTTCACAAAAAGAAAAGAATAATTTCCATTTTAAAATAACAAATAGTTCTTTTCCACTGAGCAAAACCCTCTCAAACAACATTGCATCAACTTTTAAAACATTAAATGTAACATTGATGTTTGTTTTTTTATGTCGATTTTTCTCAGTGGGTTACAACATACAATACATAGAAGACTGCATTTATTTAAGAATTAATTAATCTCTGATTTACGCGTGTGTGGATGACGTCCAATTTATTGTTTTTTTGTTTAATTTTTCATTTTCTCGTATTTTGTATATTATAAAATAAAGCATTTTTTTTTGGTCTGTTTTCTCGAAGCGAAAAAATAAGATCTATTTAAATGAAGATAAATTAAATTAAATATATTGTTTTAAATATATAAGAGAGTGATGTTTTATAATTATTAGTTTGTAGGTGTACTATATGTATATTGTTTATTGTTTATTAACGGTAAGTCCATTTAAATACATATATGTTGTTTTATTATTATTATTATTATTATTTCTCTTTTTTATTCCTATTGCATTTATAAATTTTTCATCTATATAATGCTTATGAATAAAGTTTTATTAAAACTTAAAAAAATATATTATATGTATATTGTGAATTATAATAATGATAATTCATTTTCTATTACTTAACCATTGAAAATTAACATACAGTTTTTAATATTGTTACGAAATCGGGTTTAATCAGACTCAGAAATAAGTAACACAATGTTTATTCATTTATTTAGAATACACTTAACACATTTATTTACTATACACTATCACTCTTTGGTTATTACGCGATGTTGAGCACTCGAACGTTCGTACTGACTGACTGCAGCGCCGCTAGCGCGCGCTCTTATATAGCGTGCTTGTTTCTCGAACTTTCTGGAAGTTTCGACGACGCCGCGTTTATCGTCACGCGCTCCGTAGAACATTCTAGAGCGATATTTCTAGTTTTTTCTTTCACTTTCGTTACAATATGAGGATATTCAACAGATTACTGATAAAGATAATCTCAGAAACATACAATTAATATTAAAGCTGTTAAATCATGGTATTTATTTTATTTAATTTAAAATAGGAAGTACGTTTATTCATTCAAGTGAATTTTCTTCAATATTTAAATCACACTCTGCAAGTTATTTCGTTAAATATTAGAAAGTCTAGTGTTAAAGTAGTGGGTACTATGTTTCAAACTATCTAGCAGATTGCGGAAATGATCAATTTCAGTGTTCATTGATGTTTTGTTTGATTAAGAAGAGTTTGCAAAAAAAAATCTGAAACCTTTATTTTTAAGCGGGTGATATTTCTTAAACTTCATCAAGCTGCACGTTGGTGCAGAAGGGTTCTTTGATAATATATTTTTGGACTGGATTTCCATATCAAATTTAATTCTAAATGGATTGTAAGCTAGCTTATAACTTACACCACCTAACTTATAATTTTTTTTTCAGTAGTCTTCTTCTTTCCAAATTCTTATACACTTTCAGATGACTGTTCTCATTATTAAAAAGTAAATTGTTTGCGCCAGATATTGCAAAAAAAAAAACTGAAGCGTCCTCGGGTGGATTTCATTGAATATTTTATTGACATTTTGTGTATTTCTCCAATTTTGGAAACGGCTGAAGCGCAATAAGCTATTGTTAAATTTTTCTAGAGATATAAAGGACGCCGAGCAGAACGTGCGTAATTAGGCGCAATTCGAGATAATCCTGGGGCGAAGGATTAAGTTGTAAACGCCCATTTTCAACCCCGAACCACATCAATAACTTCCCGCCATATGTTTCTCCATTCTTGTTTAACTTATATCTTTTTCACATTTTCTTCTCGTTCTGTACTCACACTTTTTCCCGTTTTTATAAGATTTGTATTTTATTTTCTTATCACAAAAAGAGTCTGTTCTCAACTTTGAAACGAGCTACATCACGTTCTTCGGTCGCATCCGCGTTAAATCTCACTTTTAATTCTAAGTTAACATTCTATAATTTTTGTTATCTGTTTTTATACATTAAGCTAGTTGTTAAATAAATCTTTATTTAATATTACTAGTATCGTAATTTTGATAGAAAATCGCACAAACCGCATATTAACATAAATAAACCCACAAATCTGATAAAATTTGTATAATTCTAGTATAAGTATGGTTGGATTAACAAAACTTGAGCACTACATAGAGAGGGAGAACAAATACACATTCCTATGTCTGTTTTTTAATTAAAACATCTTTTCTTTAAACGCAAGTAACGGAATCCGTAATTTCAACCATATGTAAAAATTTGTTAATTGTTGAGGCTTCTACTTTGTTATACATTGTAATTCAATTTTAATAAAGGAAACACTTTTTTACTTTCTTTGTATAGAAACAAAGTTGAGGCTTCTACTTTGTTATACACTTTTTTACTTTGTTTGTATACAAAGAAAGTAAAAAAGTGTTTCATTTATTAAAATTGAATTACAATCTATAACAAAGTAGAAGCCTCAACAATTAACAAATTTGTACATATGGTTGAAATTACGGATTCCGTTACTTATTTTTAAAAATAATAAATAATATAATTACTTTTATATTTCGGTACAAAATGAATATGAGGGGAAAAAATAAATTAATAATTTTTATAGATATATTTTCGTTAGTTGATCATAAAAAAAACCGTGAACTAGCCCGACGGCAGCACTATTTTAATTATTACATTTTCTACATTTTTTTATATTTGCATTCAATGATTTTAATTAAAATTTATTAATTAATTCCAGTGTAGATACAATAAAAGCACGAGTGGTCTGAATGGAGCGTGATTTAATATTAATGGAAAACACCGGATCTAATTAACACCGGTTTGTACATTTATACACAGAGCCCGTAACATATACGGATCAACCTAGCTCGAAATATACAAATAATTTTCAGATTATTGAATTAGCGCACACGCGCACGCATATGAAATGTATTTTGTATGTAACTACTTGTTCCGAAAGATTTTTTCAGTTAAAATTAAGGGATTAGCCAGAAATGTAATTATTTAGTAGCATTACAATGTTTCTGTACTTTTTTAATTCATGTAAATTAATGTATTTTAAAATTAAACAATGTAAATGAATACAATATAAAAAAATGTGAATATACTGCGTTTCAAAAAATAAAAATAAAATAAAATAAAACACCCAGAATTTTTAGCACGATTTTAATGAAATTTACGGAATTTGACGATTTCAATGAACTGTACCAATGATAAAAAAAAGGTTCTTATTTAATTATAATTCTTTTATTGGTTTCAAAATTATGTTCATAATTTTCTGGGTGTTTTATTTTTTTTTTTTTTTTTGAAACGCAGTATATTCACATTTTTTTATATCGTATTCATTTACATTGTTTAATTTTAAAATACATTAATTTACATGAATTAAAAAAGTACAGAAACATTGTAATGCTGGTGATTTTTTAATGTTGTTGCTTCTAATATACTTGTAGGCTGTGACTACTTTGACGTTTTAGTTTGAAAAATTGTAAAAAATACCCGGTGTTAATCGTCGTACACTAAGTGATTTTGATAGGGGTCGTATTATAGGTATGCGAGAAGTAGGATTTTCGGTTAGTGCTAAAAGAGTCAATCGTAATTATGTGCTGCTGGTCTAGATGGTCTTAGTCTAGGGAAAATCGACTTAAGTACGACTGAGCACACTTTTTTTACTTCGTTTTGTATAACTAACCAATTAAATTTAACTTTATTCCGATTAACTAATAGTTATACTAAACGAAGTTGTGGGCTTGCTTTGTGTGTTTGTTGTAGTGTGTTTTGGTATTTTTTGTATGTGTTTCAGAAATGATTGTAGTGTTTTGCTTGTAGTTTTGGGTGTGCTGAGATTACCTGTGGCTTGCTTTTTTGTGCTTTCCCAACGGCAAATATAGGAAGGCGGCGACATTTTTTAGATCGACATTTCTGGAAGTCATCCACGTTCATCGTGTTGGATTCATCATCGACATCCATGGTTTTTTATACCCAATAAGGGTGGCAAATATAAAATATAGCACTGAGTATTTGGTTAAATTCGGTTCCTCTATTGCAGGTTCAACAAGGGCGGTGTGCAGCTTGCGAATGATAATTTTCAATTATTTCGTTTTGTTTTTATTATATTTTTTTAGATCGTTGTTAGAATAATCCTTTATGAAAAAAGAAAAAATGTAAACGCATTTTATTCAACATTAAATTATAATATTCAAATTTCAACTTAAATTACATCCCCGGCCATTAATAACACTTTTTCCACCCAGGGAAATTTTCATACGTGGAAAATTGCAATTCTCCCCATTAAATCATCTCACCGCGGTCATCTATTATTCAATAGAAGCAAGGGGGGGGGGAGAGAAATAGCAGGGCCGCACGAATTTCCCGCTCATTTTCCACGAGTAGAAACGGTAAATCACACGATAAGGAAATTGCAGCGGCGAGAAGGTTTCTCTCTCGCTTCTTTTTTTCTTTCGCTCGTTTCTCTTTTTATTCCTTCGCCGCTCTGGGAAGTAAGTGGGAGTTTTTAAAGTCCGGGAATTAATCGCGGGGGATAAATCCTGACCCACCCCCCAAGTCGACGGATCGACCCGCACTCCCCGCTTCTTGCCCCCAAAGGCCCGAATTAAAATTTCAAGTGGGGAAGAGTTTCTGGCGCGTCGATGCTGCAGAGTTTGGATAGTGAGGAAGTGTCATAAAGTTTTTTTTTCTTAATTTTAATTTTTTTAATTAATATGATTGACGCCGGAGGAATGACCACTGGTGGATAACCAATTGGCAATTTTTCACAACATAATAATATTTTATGTCACATGTAGATGTTGAATTACGCTTGTCAATAATGCCAATTAACATGCAAGTACAGTGTGATCAACAATGACTATAGACAATTTAAATTTCACACCGAAAAATCTGACGAGTTTTATCGCCACAAGGTCAAACCAAGAAAAAAAAAAAAATGAATAAAGAGTAGATTTGACACTAGTGGTGTCGTTCGTCGTATTATTTCGCTGTGTTCATTATTTGTTCAAATATAATTATTTTACCTACATTTTCATATATATCAGTTCTAATTATGTTGTTTCTAAGGTTAAATAAATATAAAATTTTAAGGGCAGAAAGACCCCAGGTCGATAGCCCGGACAGAATAACACAATATTTGTTTTCTTATTTAAATATAAATGTATAAGGCTGAAAGACCACTGGTCGATAGCCAATTTGTAAAATTTATTATGTATAATATAGTAATGTAATGGTTTTCCACCGTATTGTGTATATACTGTTTCAATTTGACAAATAAAGATGTTTGTATATATATAAAATTTTAATTTAATTCTAAATTTCTAAAAGAGTTTAAGTGAAATCACCTTTTTTTAATAGTATTCACTCACAATTATTTAAACAAATTAATTAAAAAAAGAATAACACAGAGGTTACAAATCTAAAAGAGAAAATAATTTATTAATTATTTTCAAATTGTTGTTTTGTGTGTCTAATAAAAAAACAATTAAAAACACACTCCAATAACTTGCTTGGACAGTCTTATAATACAATTGTAGACACACTTTAAGACAATTTTCGTTTTGTTTAACAAAAATAATTGTGAACACCTTTATTGACAATTTTCATTACTTTGGTGTTTGTTAATCTTGATTACGGTACTAATGATTTTCCGTCTTCTTTCTTTAACGACAGATTCAGCTGCGAGAAGAATTCTTTTTTGACACTTCTAATGATTCTAAGGTACTCATTCCCTCCTGTCTTAACTTAACTAATACAAACAGACCAACTCTATTTCCACAGAAATTGACTTTAAAACCGCTTTGTATAACAATTATTCGAGAAATTGTGATAGTAAAATTACTTTACAATCATAAAGTTATTTTAAGTCACTATTATTAACTATTTTTAACTTTATGTCACTATTATTGACTAATTATGACAGTCATTGTTTGTTTCTATTATTTACTGCTTATGTCTTTAAAGTCACTTTACGTCACTATTTTGGCTAGAAATTGATTCCACAGTTAATATATATCACTTTTATTGACTAATTAAGAGTTTAAGAGTTTTGTTTAACTAAAATAATTGTGAACACACTTTATTGACAATTTTCATTACTTTGGTGTTTGTTAATCATGACTACGGTATTAATGACTTTCCGTCTTCTTTCTTTAACAACAGGTTCAGCTACGAGAAGAATTCTTCTTTGACACTTCTATTGATTCTAAGGTACTCATTCCCTCCTGTGTTAACTAAACTAATACAAACTGACCAATTCTATTTCCACAGAAATTGACTTTAAAACCGCTTTGTATAATAATTATTCCAAAAATTGTGATAGTAAAATTACTTTAAAATCATAAAGTTATTTTAAGTCACTATTATTAACTATTTTTAACTTTATGTCACTATTATTGACTAATTATGACCATACAGTCATTGTCACTTTTATTGAATTAACAATACACTCAATTTATATCATCTTTATTTACTAATTAATAATTTATAGTCATTTTACTACACTATTGTTGACTAGTTATGACTTTAAAGTCACTTTTTTTCAATAAATTGACTTTACAGTCATTGTTTGTCACTATTATTTACTGCTTATGTCTTTAAAGTCACTTTAGGTCACTATTTTGGCTAGAAATTGACTCCACAGTAAATGTATATCACTATTATTGACTAATTAAGAGTTTAAAATCATTTTACGTCACTACTGTTACTTTAAATTGATTTTACACTATACTATGTCACTATTTTTGACTAATTATGACATTAAAATCACTTTAAGTTACCATTATCGCTTAATTATAACTTTAAAGTTATTTTAAATTCGTATTTTTTTTATAAATGTACTTTACAATCTCTATGAATCACTATTATTAGCTAATTATGACTTTACAGTCATTTAGTGTGACTATTATTGACAAGTTAATACAGTTAATGACAATTTACGTCACTATTTTTACTAGAAATTGACTTTGCAGTCATGTTATGTCACTATTGTAAATTAATTATGACTTTAAAGTCATTATACGTTAGTATTATTGACTATTTATGTCTTTAGAGTCAATCTACGTCGCTATTATTACTTAATTTTGACTTTAAAGTAACTTAACATCACCATATTTTTATAATAATTAACAATGTATATTATTATTTTTGACTAATTATGACATTAAAATCACTTTAAGTTACTATTATTGCTTAATTATAACTTTAAAGTAATTTTAAATCAGTACTTTTTTTATAAATGGACTTTACAATCATTATATGTCACCATTACTAGCTAATTATGACTATACAGTGATTTAGTGTGACTATTATTGACAAGTTAATACAGTTAGTGACAATTTACGTCACTATTTTTACTATAAATTGACTTTAAAGTCATTATATGTTAGTATTATTGGCTATTTATGACTTTAGAGTCAATCTACGTCGCTATTATTACTTAATTTTGACTTTAAATTAACTTAACATTACCATTTTTTCTATTAATTTATAGTCAATCTATGTCATTAGTTTTGACTAATCACTATACATCACTATTTTTGCAAGATATTAACCTACAATATCTTGGGAAAATAGTGACATAGATTGACTCTAAAGACATAAATAGTCAATAATACTAACGTATAATGACTTTAAAGTCATAATTAATCTACAATAGTGACATAACATGACTGAAAAGTCAATTTCTAGTAAAAATAGTATTGTAGGTTAATATCTTTCGAAAATAGTGATGTATAGAGACTAAAATAATAATTAGTCAAAAATAATGACATACATTGACTGTAAATTTATAGAAAAATGGTGATGTTAAGTTAATTATTGCTTAGTTACGACTTTAATGTTACTTTACATCACAATTTTATACAGAAATTAAATAATTTAAAATTCATTATATGCCAATATAATTACCTAATTATGACTTGTACGTTACTTAATGTCACCGTTTTCTGTTCAGATCTACAAGGAGAACGAGCTCTAATATTACATCGGACACGTCGAAAGCCAATTCGATGCGGTACGTCAATCCGGCCTACTCGAGTAAATCTCAGAATTTAATCGCCTGTCAGTACAAGATAAACATCTAATTTTATTGAATTTATTGAAATCGTCTTCATTTGCCGTGATGTTTAGATCGCAATATGATGCTTTCATCTTGGAGGCTAATTGTCAATCAATGAAGATGGCATATGGACATACTCGTTACATTCGTATCTGAATTGAGTTGCCTACCTATCAATCTGGAAGCATTGCTAATCACTCTGTATATCCTTTTGTAACCTTTTTTGTTTATATCTGTTAATAAAAGCTTTATAAATGATTTTGAACTGGAAGGGCATTGATGGTTGTTTTTCCGAAGTATTAGCTAAATGAGTTGAATAGAAAACCGAATTTGTGCATTTGGATCTGCCATTCATGGATCCATGTCATTCTTAGTTAATCCCGATAGACTAAGCAGTAGCTAATTGCCCGAGATCAGTAAACCTAAAATCATGGTAATAAAAATTTTATAGGGACCTCTCTGTAGTTATCAGTATTTTCTACCTCGCAATTTTTATATATAGGAACAACATAAATTACGTTGTAACATTTAAGAACTACTCTTAACGAAAGTTTGTAAACTTTGAATGAATTGGCCTACTTAACGAATAGATGCAGCGTTTTAAAAAGTTTGCAGTGGCAGCTATGCACGACTTTGAACGTCATCTGTTATACATTCTTATATTCGTAACTGGCTTTTCAATTAAGGTAATTATTATTTTTTTTAATTCTTTAAAATAAACGAGTAACAAATTAAGAAATACATAAACGTGACGAAGCACCCAATCTCCCTTACCAACCTAAATTCCGAGCACCTCACGTGACAAAACAATTTTAATTCCACCATATAATCCGCTTTATGTAACAGAACCCCGGCTCGTCTGGAGCACATGCTCGTCTACGTATCTTGTAATACGTTCGTAATTGCGCCACTAACAATCGGATTACCGCCGCATTACTTACTGTTACTGCCGTCCGGGGAACAACAGCCAGTGAAATATGCGGGCAGAACTAGGAAAATGGAAAAAAAGCAGACGCGCGGGGACAATGCGATGCCGGGATGCCCGGGAACGGCGCGCATTCAGCAGATTTTAAAGTGCCCGAATGGAAAGATAACTGGCGAGTGTTTTATTTCGAATAGAAATTGGGTTTACGTAAAGGAGAATAACGGACCGGGAGAATGGATCTGTGTGTGTGGAAGTGTTTGGTTGAAGTTTATTGTGCTTGAGGTTAACGAAAAACATTAAATATGGAGAAACAAAGAGAGACAAAAGCATTAATTATTATTTATTAAGTAAATTAAATTAGCTTTAATTTATGGTAATGTAAAGGAGTCATAGGCATTATATGGGGACATCCATCAAAATACCATTGTGGATTTACACTGGAAAAGTAAGACCGATGCTGGAAATTGAGGCCATAGTATGGTGGCATAGGACAAACAAAAAGGCAGCGAAGCGTAAGCAGGGGCAATCAGAACCAAATTACTTGCCATCAATTGACCTACATATCAAGGAAGTGGTAAGGCTGACAGCGAAGAGACTCAGAGCCATGGACACATTGTAAAAATCTAACTTGACACATACAAATCTGTATTTTGAATTAATTTCTCACTTAACCCGTGGTAAAGCATATTTAATTAATAGACTTTGATTAAAACGCTTGGTTTGTTTCACTTTATTTTATTCAATAAAATGTTCAACCACCATTCATTTAAATTTATTGCGTCTTCTTTCATTTATTATATTTTATTTTACAGAATGAGATTCAATTGGTTTTAGTTTTACTAAGATAAATTAAAGCTAAGTATTAAGGATTGTGGGGACAGTGCAACAAGTTCGCCTACTTAGTTCATAACCTAAGGCCTATTTTATTACTTCCTGATTTAAATCAGTGAAACAAACCAAGTGTTTTAATCAAAGTCTATCATAAAAATCTGACCTGGACCCAAAGATGATGGATACGCTTAATCAAACCACTCCTTCATTTAAATTTAATAATAAATATGCAATAAACATGAACAGATCATCAATAGGAGATGCCTGTAGAATATTGACTGATGGATCTAAAATATGCATTGCATATGAGGCCAGGGTCTTCTTTGAGGCACTAAACGTAACTTGTTCGCGATCTAACATTATAAGGTTACACTAATTTTTCTTAATATTCTAAAATTCCTATACATTTTCAGGTATCGGATGCTACGGTTGCACAGACAAAGATACCGCAATCATGGAAAGCCCCAATATAATTCTTGGAAAAGCATAACCGAACAAGATTAGTATTATGAATAGCAAAGCGGTACTAGCATACCAAAAATAACCTCAGGTCTGTTGCACAGATGTATGAAGACGCTAACCTAGGCTGTAGTGAGGAACTCAATAACCTAGACGTAGACTAAAAGCCACAATGAGGGCAATCCTGTTGCTGATATTTTAGCAACAAAGGCATCAAGACTATCACATGCAGACAAGAGAACAGAAGAGCTATCGCACAGAACTCTAACCAAATTAGTAAGGACCTTTACCTCCAAGAAGCAGGAAGAGAGATTGAGAAAATTAAGAACGTGCAAACAAAAACTTAGCACCCCAAACCCGACCTTATGGAGGCCAACAAGTACCTTAGACACTCGAGCCGGTACACCAGAATTCTGACTGGATACATTACCGGCCACTACGGCTTTTCGGAAGCAGCAAAAATAGATATTGAGAGGGAGGATCTATACAGAGTGTTCTAAATAGAATAGGATTGCATGGGTATCTTTCTTACTCTTAAAGTTAGAGATCTAGGTTAAATGGGCTGTTTACGCGGTTTACGCGATTTTATTTTCAAAATTACTTAGACACGATAATTTATTAAGAAAACAAACACCGTGCATTAAAAATATTTAATTAAAATAATGAAAGGAGAAATACAAAATATTACAAGAAAATTAAAGATTACTTAACAAAAATGTGTAAAAAAAAAACGTTAAATTACAAGTTTAAATGAACAAATATAAATGAATAATATGCAAGGAATAGAAAGTTGAAAAATCAAAGATAGAATTTAGTTTCACGTAGAGAACTTAAAGAAGGGAACTTACTTGTGTGTTGTTCAGAAGAAGACTGACTGAGTGATACAAAATATTTTAGAAAGAGGGCAGAGAGTTGAAGAATAGAAGACAGTTAAACAAGGAAAACGACATCAAAAGGCGTGCAGAGAAAAGGATAGAACAGGAAATACAGTAAAATGTGTTTGTCTAGTTTGGCGCATATTTCTCGATTTTAGGAAAAATCTCTCGATGCTGGGTCAGACCTTTTTGCCCATTGTTGATCACGTAGGGCCGGAAACCTATTGTACAGCCGGAATTTTGATACAAAGCTTTACTAGCCGTTTATTAAGTTTCCGATGAACAGGGTTCTCGTAAATAAATATAAAGACCTTTCGGCTGAAAAAAGGTTCGAGGAAAATGTTAAAATATCACGTTTCTTCCTTCGCGGTATTTAGTGCGAACATGGGCTATGTTGTGCAATTTTGTATGCTGGTTCAAATTATGTTGAGAAATTTTCAAAATTCTGAGCAGTTTAGAAATTATTAAAAAAAACAACTAAATATCGTGTTTAAAAAATCAAATATCTCAATAATTATTAAAGATGCGAAAAAAACTTTCAAATATCACATGGTTTAATTAGGTAAAAATAAAATTCAAGTCAAAATAAAATTCAAGATGGCGGTAATCGCGATATTAATACCAACTTTCTTATTTCAAATGGCCGCCATATTTTATTTGTACACGCCTAAATAGACTTTTTCGCTTTTCAACAATGTATAACAACTTATGTCAAAATAAAAAAAAAATAATGAAAATATTGATTTTGAAAATTTAATTTTTTCAAAAATTATTTTTAAAAGAAATGCAACAAAGCAAAAAAAAACATAATACAACCAAGTAGCAAAATAACAATAAATTATAAAAAATGCTCAAAATGCTGATCGTTATTGGCCAAACACATTTGACAGCGTTTTATACTGCCGGTTACTTTTCGCAATGTGTTGCGATTAACGCCGTTTGTTGCCTCTGTCATTACTTCTCGGAGTTCATCCACATTGCTATAACTGAAGTTACTTCCATAAACTTTGTATTTTAAAGTGCCCCAGAAATAAAAGTCAAGAGGCGTCAAGTCTGTAGATCTGGCTAGCCACTGAACATGTGTATTAGTCGCTATTACTTTGTTATTAAAATGTCTATTTAAATTAATATTAACATATCTAGCATTGTGTGCAGGAGCGCCATCTTGCTGGTACCATATTTGAATATTTTGTGCCAAAGGTAAATCATCCAAAAACTCTTCTAAGATTTTTTGAATAATTTCCAAATAACGTTGCGCAGTTAGAGTTCCATGAAAAATTATAGGATCAAGTAAACGATTTCTCATTATGCTACAAAATACATTAAAGCCGAACCGTACGTAGTTTCGTGGAATACTATGTGTGGATTTTCTTGAGCCCAATAGTGTTCGTTATGACGATTAAATAATCCACAATTAGAAAAGAAGGATTCGTCAGTCCATAAAATTGTATTTATAAAATCACGATTTTCCGAATTTTTGTTGATTAACTGCCTGCAAAATGTTAATTTACGGTGTTGTCATTTGGTTGTAAAGTCTAAGATAGGTGCAATTTATAAGGGTGAAACTTGTGATTTTTAAAAAATTGTTGATGCTCTAGACTTAGATACGTTAACTTCATTTTCTATCTGCCGACATGAAATGTACGGATTAGCTGCCACACAAACCAATGTTGACTCTTCATCATCAACACACACACATTTCTATTTCTCTTAGGTTTTTCTTAAACTTCCATACAATTGCATATTTCCATTCAACCTTTAAATACCTTAATGCTCAGCTGTCTTATTTCAGGAAAGTTTGCTTGGTACGTTTGTGCAGCAAGATGAGGATTTTTGTAACACTTGATGTAATTACAAAACATATCATATTGTTCATGTATTGAATAATTCACCATTTCAAATAAAAAATATTTATCAATATTACAACTTAAGACACATGTATGAATGATTTATACAACTGATAATCAAACTAATGTAAAAAAAAAACGATTGGAGATTGACCTACGACCGAATTCTAGAAATTTTGCCAGATAGACGGGGAGTGAGTCTAGTCACTAGGACAGGAAGTAATAAAATAGGCCTTAGGTTATGAACTAAGTAGGCGAACTTGTTGCACTGTCCCCACAATCCTTAATACTTAGCTTTAATTTAACTTAGTAAAACTAAAATCAAGTGAATCTCATTCTGTAAAATAAAATATAATAAATGAAAGACGACGCAAGCGCCATCCTTTTTTTTAAATGAATGGTGGTTGAACATTTTATTGAATAAAATGAAACACTTGCTTTGTTCCATATTTTCATTGTACTCATTATTATTTTTGTTTAAAATTTTTAGATCATCACCACGGGTGCACTGCAATTTATAATAATAACAATTGATATTTAAAATTTATTTATTAAATTAATATTACTATGTTGCCGGGGAACAATTTCACTGTAGTATCAGAAGCGAAGTCAGCCCTAGAGGGCATTGCCGGGAAAAAAAGTGGACGACTAGTCTCAGATATTCTCTCTACCCTCTGTCATAATACTGAAAATTGTCAACTTTGTGTGGGTGCCTTAAAGGAAATGAGCTGGCGGATTCGTCTGCCCGCCAGGCGACCGAGCAGGAAATCCCAGACGTCCCACTCCAAATGAAGTTAAACAATTTCTAAAAGCAATGCTATACACGGAGTGGCAAAGTGACTGGACCCGGGCAGATAGTAAACTACGGGAAATAAAAACTTCAGAAAAAGAATGGAAACCCCCGGCCTCAATATCTAGGAGAGAAGAGGTGGCTCTTGTCCGCCTAAGGGTAGGCCATTGAAACCTTACCCATTCCTATCTCCTCGACGGTGATCTCACTGGCAAGCATATCCTAAGTGTAAAGTACTCTATATAGTAATGATCATAGTTTTCTGAGAATTCCGGACAATATTACTGAGCGTCATTGCAAATCATTCATAGAGTTCCTAAAGCTGACAAACTTGTTTATAAAAGTTTAATTGTGAAAATAGTTAATCTAGTCATTTTATGTTCGTCATTTTATTTATGATAATAGTATTTAAGCCATATGCAATCGTCTATCAGGTTAAACATCTAGAGACACCATCGACCGGCCAATGACCATGCAGTCAACGCCGGTATAGTGGGAGGGATTTCAGTCGGTAAACTCTAGCCGTTGGAGATTATATGCCATGGCCAGAAGGTGTCCAATACACCGTACATAAAGATTTCCCCTTCCACATAAAAAAATATTACAATATATACACATATATTTATTCAGATAATACCAAACAATATAACATAGATAGTTACAATACATATAGGTGTTAATTTGTCTGGACTATCGACCAAAATACTTTCTGCACTGTAATGAATTTATCATAATATCAAAGAATACTCTATGCCAACTATCTGAACCATCCCGATGATTCGCACAAATAATTAAATGTATTATTACTACTTAATTAATAATTATTAAAAATAATGAAATATATATGAAGAATTAAATGGAAGTTATGAATGGCAAATTTAAGTAGTGCGTTCGTGAAATTAATTTAATTTTATATATCTTCTTTTATTTATTTATTTAGGCAATAATTCAGATTAAAAAAATATTCAGAAATGAAAATAAATGATTGCACAATGAAAGCAAATTCAAAATGTCACTCGTCTCCTCCTGCTGTGGGCGTTAATGGGACGGAGAAATAATATTTTAATATAAATAAATGATTATCTCTCATGAATTAAAGAAACAATCCAGTTCATCATAAATTTATTTCATGTTTCGACCTAATTGGAGATTTCATGGGGTGCAATATTTAGTTGGGACACTCTGTATAAAATGGGGACTATAGAAATGTTGCAAACGAGATAAATATTTCTTCTTGTCATTAGCCATTTCATGTAACATATAAATATAAATCTACAAATACATTGTAAATAATTATCTAAACTGTGTATAAATTTTACATGAGTATAGATGTTTAGTAGTAGTATTCCTTCTTCTTTAAAGGAAAAAAACTCTTATCTTATCAGAACTTCGAACGAATGACAGATTTCATGAGAAATTATTAAATAAAATAGCCATAAGTCGAATCTGCATTATATTGTTGTAAATGGACTTTCGTGAATAAATAAATAAATAAAATAAAACAAAGATGATTCACACATTTTCAATTATTTAAATTACAATGAAATTAAACGAGGAAAATTTCTGGCAATGATCAATAAATTTCGATCAATCTCTTTTTTCAACTGCAAAAATTACTTACACTGTAAATTTTTTTACAAATATTGAAATAATTACTTCCCGAGCATATATCCCAAGATGTAACTAACTTCAATTCGGGCACCCTATATGACTACTACAGTTCATAATTAATAAACAAGTTTATGTGGTGAATACAATGGAACACATTTCTGTTAATAATAATACCAGAAGGGAAAACTAATCCGAATTATTAATTAACACAGTTAATAATCATTGTATTCATATGACGAATACCCATGTTACAATAACAATGCGTTAACTCTAATTTTGCCGAAAGTCCACGGCTTGTAACTTTAACATGAATTATCCCGTTTTCGCAAATAAATCCCCCAGCATAATTATTTCATCACGATAATAACAAGAAACATACATGCTTTACAATGGAATTTAAAGGCTCTGATTTTGGGTTATAATTAAGCCACCTTATACTGAACAATGTTTTATGTAAGGGAAGGATGTTTTCATGATTAATATAATAACATTACTTGTAAATAAAACAACAGTTTTTTAGTTTCACAAAAAATATTGCGGAGCAGTATATATACAATATTTATTTAAACTTAATAAAATTTTTGTTTTATTAAGGAGTCTCATGAAGTAAAAGCTTCAACCATCCATTAACATATTCTTTAGTACAAGTAAAAGTATATTATAAATTAATAATATCATTAATTCTGTTTTTACAGCTGATGTTAGCGCTTGCGCGCGCCACACCGCCCTCGCACTAGTTTTGGTCCAGGGGTGAGTCGATAAGATCATCAGCTCGATTGATAATGTTGACTTCGTACCATTTTATCATCACTGGAACTAGCCGCGTTAGTAGCTATCTTAAAAGTTGAAGGTTTGATTAATTTAATCTTTTTTATTGGTGATCAAACGTTTTTAGATTTTTTATTATATTCTGAATAAATTCCTCACTTAACCCGTGGTGAAACATTTTTAATTAATAATGATAGAAAATTGAAACACTTTGTTTTTTTTTTATGTTTCACAGATTCTGTGAAACCAAATGTTTTAATATTCTATCATTATTAATTTTTCATTGCTAATGTTACAATTGTAATTACAAAACTGTTAACAATACTGATAATACCCAACAGTTCTACGAAAATAATTGTTAATATAAATTTAAGATAAATTAACAATTATGTTTCTAAACTATTGTATATAAAAACCTACTAATGAACGGATTTTTATTGCGATATTATTCATTCGGTACATATTCAGTTTATAATTAACGATAAAGCGATTGTAGATACTATATTTATTTATTCATTTGATTTAAATAAGAAAATCCTTACCAACGTAATAAATATTTTCAGTTATAATTATTTAATATCGTATACCATTCCACCATACCAAATATGGGTGTTACAGCCCCCTCTCTCGGTTTATGCGTACGGCTAACTCTCTAGTAAGCCATCCAAAGTGTGATCTATTCTGTGGCGATCTATCAAGATTCGTGCATTTTGTGAAATGCGTTGGGTCATGCCATTGTTGTAATCTAGTTGTTGGTGACTGTTAAGGTTTTTTTTTTCCTTTTGCGTTTATATTTGCGTTCAAAGTGTTTACTATTGTATTTAAAATTAGTTAATAATACATATAAATGTATTGCATTTAACATGTATGTCTTATATTTGTAAAAATACTATATTCCGTTAAATAAATAAATAAATAGATTAATATTAATATCGTGTAATATAAACCATTGCAATTCAATTGAAATCAATTCAATTAATTCGTATATTTTGCTTGTTTATAAATATTAATATTTTATTACTCACCAATGATGTTTTATTCACATTTCAATTTGTGTTCATTGTTAACTTAATTACGATGTGTTGTAATAAATAAAGCAGCGATTAAATATTCATAAAATAAAATATCGATTTTCAATTTATTTTAATTACATGCGTAAAATTTGAAAATATTATAATTTCAATATAATTAGTGAAAATCAGAGCGATACTGTGTCGTAATTTAATTTATATAAAATTAATGAAAAGTATTAATGTAAACAATTTCGATATGTTAAAGTTATATAAAATGTTGTAACGAATTTAATTTGTAAATTTTTAATAATTATATTATATTTCTGCCTTAACTTCTTTATTTTACAAACTATATGCTGCTACGTAATGATTTTGAGTGTCCTTTCACGTTTCATAGATTTTGTTTGTTTTATACAAATGGTTATTAAATGTTTACCTTCAGTCGCTAATTTGTTGTAAAACTATTATTTAAAAACATGGTGGAAGCGCCAGGCTATGGTTGAAATTCTTGCCAGCTTCACACACATAAATGTCTTTGTTATTCAATGTTTCCCCGGCGCATTCACCATAAATTTAACTGCAATGATAGGTGCACATATTTTTTCGAGCAAAAAATAAACTGTTTTGAAACAATATTAATACAATAATATATATATTGAATGATTTTTTTTTTGAATGAATGAAAAATTGAATATATATATATATATATATATATATATATATATATATTCAATAAACCTTTCTACCCATATAGGTGTAGGGTTACAATAAAATATAACATTTCAAATTAATTGATTTGAAATCAAATAAAACAGCAATCGGCTAACGGTAAGAAGTCCTTCTATTTAATTAATTAAGCCAGATCTACTTAAAATAAAACGCAGTTTTTTTATTATTAAAAAAAAATACATAAACATTTTCCCAGCTTTTCCAATTGGAATCAAAAATTGTGTAATGCTTATTCATGCTGTTCCGGAAATTTAATTCAGCGTTAATTCACAGCCGCCGTTCCGGCCCGTTTTTTTTTTTTTCACCCCCTCCCTTTTTCGGCATTCGTTTTTTTTTCCACTTCGCTCTCTCTGTTCGAGTTAAAAGTGAATTTGTAACGTGACGATAAAATGTACGGCGAGCCGTGGGCGAAAACACCGGCGGATGAATATTCATGGCGGACCTTCCGGTGGGACGTCCCGACTTCCGTCTTTGAATTAATAATAATAAAAAGAGGGAAAGGTCCGTTTTTTACATTATTATTTTCTTTTCCTGCCTTTTTTGCTCGCTGGCTGCTCGACCTTATTTTAAAACAGCGGTGAATATTCAGGGAGATAAATTGAATTATTTTTAATTTCGGCGCAATTATTTATTTATTTGCTATTATATTAAATCCATTATTATTGTAACTTATTTAATTAAAATGTGAAAATTTGTTACTAATATTATTTAAAAAAATAAATAAATAAATGAAATGTCATAATGTTTGAAAAATAATTTATTATATTATACAAAAAAATCGTGATATGTCCATGATGGTACTTTTCCCGGTGAATTTGGTCAAATACATTTTTGAATGAACATTTAACAGTAAAAAAAAAATAAAAGAAAAAAAAAAAGATTGTTGTCATTTAAAGTTAAAGTCGAATATTTGTAAGAATATTCTAGTTTAGTTTGTTATTTCTTACCTTACAATGGCTTGATAAAATTTCCATACATATTTCCATAAATATATAATTTTATAACTATTTTTATTCATTCAGGCAACATATTCTGTGTTATTGCAATTTGAAGTCATTTTGACGTTTTATTTGTCATTAAAATTATTATTAAAATAATAATTGAAGCCTCCACAGCCAACATAAAATAGATCATAAAAATAATTGTTTAATTCTAAAGGAATTTATCAGGTAGACGAAATTCTTTCGCTTATAAAATGAAAACTAAATATCCTACAATAAAAAGTTTTTAAGAAAAAAAAATTCCTTTTTCATGATCTATAACTTTTATTATAAAAAATGATAAAATGATAAAAAATGAAAAATCGCGTAGAATAAAGTTGCACTTAATGAGTTTTCATTCTAACGAAAAGCTTTTTAGATCATTCCACTGTTATAAAAAGCTTAGATATAAATATATGAAAACACTTTGTACACTTTTTTTCACTTATTTATTTATTAACAGATGTACATTTCGATGTTTTACAAATAATACAAAGTGTTTTCATATATCTTTCAAATCTTCACGAAACTCACATTTAATTAAGTGCTTAGATATAAAGTTTGGGTTTAACCAATTTAACCGTTCATGCGCTATCGCGGAAACACACACACACACGCATACACACACAACTCGATGGAATGAACGTCCTCTGAGTCCATTCCATCGAGTCCACGTGCATATTCGTTGAAATTGGCGTTTCGAAAATTTTCACGATCACAATACTTTCCCTTCGACAGTGGTCCGGGGAAAGTAAAAACATTCTATACAGCTAGAATAATATTCAATTTTTATCACGTCAAAATCAAGACAAGAGTTTACACACGAGAGGTAAAAATAAGCATTTTTGGAGTATGTTGAATGTAATATTACCGTTTTTACGCCATAATTGTCAAAATCAATTGAAACATAAAACAATCAAGAATTAATTCAAATGACAATCCTTCAAACGATTCAATGGATTTTAATTTCTCCAACTTGAAGTTTGTATAATTTCAAACATAATGCACTTAAAAAATCAAACATTACTTCGAAGCACAGACCTTTTACAACTTAACTCAGTTTTTTTTTTTAATTTCAAGCTCAATCAAGTTTTTTTGGATTTATTTTAAATAATCAAATTTTCTGTATATTTTTTATTAAGAACGATAAAATCTATATGTTCGGTCATTAATTAATTTTCATATTTTTGTTTCGTTGGGTTGCCTCCCGTAATTAATTAGCGCTCAACGCGTGTTAGGAGAGGCGACAGAAGAAGAGAAATTAGTGTGTGTGGCTAACGAAGTAACGTCGCGGAAGATCTCTTCATCGGGATAATGTAAATCTGTGAGTGTCAAAAAAACGTGCTAACGATCCCCGCGGAGGACTCGAATCACCCCGTATGAGTATCACAGGTAAGTCGCCTCAATTAAATGTTTATTCGGGAGAGCAACTACGCGGTCAGACACAAATTCGTTTTCATACAGTCCACCTAACACTATAGAAGTTTAAGATCTCATAATATCATTCTTGTATTTAAAAGCTCAGACCTTTCATTATGTAAGTTAGGTTGAAATTGTGTTAATTTTAAACTCAACTTAATTTTTTGAATTTGATTTTTTCAAATTTTCATTTTTTTTCTACGTTTACAAGTTTAAATTCTCATAAAATCATTCTTGGCTTACTTAAAACAAATTTCTAAGGTCATCCAAAGCATAAATCTGAGACTTTTATAACTAATACCGAAAAATGTCTACGAAAATAAATCGATTCAATTAAGTCTAGTTTCTCAATCTTTAAGTCCGCGCACTTAAGTCAATGCACTTAAAGCATAAATTTAAAACATAAACTCAAATTTTATTTTAAGAAATTATAAAAAAATAAAGTTGAGTTTAAAATTGACAAAATTCCAAGCTGAGTAATTATAAGTGTAATTTGGAAATGGAGATTCCGTTAATAAAATGAAATTGAATTGAGTTATGAAACACAGACCTAAACAAAATGTTCAATTTTGTTAATTTTGTTAATTTCGGAGACTCAATTTCTGAATTACGGGGACTTAACATTTGTAAATTATAAATCGTAGAAATCATTTCAAACAAACAAAGCTTTTAAAGGTTTTTTTTTATTGAAACTGATAAAAAAATCCTAATATAAAACGAAGGAGAACATGTAAATAAAAATAAATTTTTCCTTAAACCAAAAAAAAAGTAGAAGAAAAAGAATTTAATTATATTATTATTTTGGATGTTTGTTTCATTCCGTGGGTGACCTTTTAATTCGATTATCTTTATTGATGCGACTGTTCGACCAAATTGCCCAATTCCTTATCTGGCCCTGAAAGTAAACCGAACGAGAAGGGCGGGCATAATTTATAGATAATTATACGGGGCCGGACGTTTCGAGAAATTAACCGGAAAACAGACGAAATACAACGAGTAAAAAAAATAAATAAATTTTATTTCCTCGCTGAATTATTCAGGCCGTTAAATCAGGGACCGGCCGTAAAGAATTTATCGGCCCGGACGATTAGAATAAGCGCCGGGGATTTATTGTCTGTTGTTGAGATTGTTTACCGAATCAAGTTCTCGCGTGTGATTGATTTTTATTGTGCGTGATTATGATTTGTTGTTTTTTTTGTTGCGGGATAAATATCCACAAACTGCTTTATTGAATGAACATAAATCGTTTATGTTGAAGATATACTTGAGGGATTTTATTTGGGGATTTATTTGACCTTGAATTTGTTTGGTTGAATTCAAGCGAGCAAAAAAAAAAATACAGGGCATATAATATTTTTTCTCGTCCTGTCGACTTTATAAAGTGTATTTATTTCTTTACGAAAACAAACATTTTATTATTAGAAATGGGAGTCTAAATATATTGGAAAATAAATAACCACATTATTGATATTCAAATAACCAAAGAATTCGAATAGCCCTAAAACTCATAAATCTATCAGGCATAAATTATGTAATATAAGTAATTTTATCCACGAGTTTCAAATAAAATATTAGACGATTCTTTTCAGAAGCATTATAACACCTATAACCATGAAGTTCAAAATCAGGTTTACTTGAAATTCTTTATTCGTGTATTATTATTTACAATACTTTGTATGAAGCGCAGTTTACAACTAACAGCAATTTTATTATTAGTCGTTAGATTCGAACCAATAAAAAAATACTGAAAAAAAAAAAAACTGGCTATAAGATTAATTTAACTACTTATACAATGCGTTTACAATAAAAGGAAACTTCTGATGATTATTTTCGAGAAGAACGCTCGGACAGGTCGCTTAGTATTTTAAACCGCGTATATTTTTCATAAAAAAAATATATACAGGGTGTCTCATAAACAAATTCTGATACAAAGTTATCTTTTTATTTAAATGAAACGGCCTATATTATTAAATATTTAAATTCCATTGAGAATTCTAGATATTTTTTATATATACTGTCCTACGCCCATCTTCAAATAATATAATAAATATAAAAAATTTTTCAATTGTTTAAATGAATTTCTTCCTTTCATTATGAACGCACTGTATAATAAGACTTATGACTGCAAAATACATTGAATAGTTAATTCTGATTAGTAATTACTAAAATAATATATGATGGTTGTTTAGATCATTACTATGTGGTAAATAATTTCAAATTTTTGAAGTTGAATGCAAATGCATTATGTTTTATTTAAATATATTTACAATATATAGAAATTATCACAACTCAACAGTATTTGTGTTAGTTTCAAGTAAATAATATGTAAAAATGGTATAAAACTGAGTACAGTTTCATTCAACTTCAAGAACTAAAATTATTGATTTTAAACATGTTAGTTTAAAATTAAAAATGTCTTTATTGGTTTCACAGTTGTTTTATAAATCGTTCTTTATTTTTTTTTCTCTTTTTGCAATCGTGCTGTTATTTATTCTTGTAATTCCGCATTATATTTTTTTCCTCCCGCGGGTCTAATACTGCAATATGTTGCAGGGATGTTGTATTAGAGGAAATCTGAGGCGGGAGATTTATTTGCAGGAATTTATTACGCGTACGTGATCGTTTATTTCAAATGCCGGACGTTAAATTCGCCCTCTCGAAAACTTTATATTGTTTATACTTTTTTTTTTTTCGAGCGGGAGGAAACTAATAAATTCATTTCGGGGGCAGACGTGCGATTATTTATTAAGTGCAATGTAAATAAATATTGAACTGCGGGAAATAAATTGAAAGTCGATGGTGCGAGATTGCGATGGATTTTTTTTTATTATTTACGATTTTGTTTTGAGTTCGGTTTTATACTGCCAGTTGATTTTCTCAGGATGGAAATATTTCATTTGATTCTTATCATTAATTTTATGAGACATGGTTACAATATTAATATTAGGCGTTTGAATTTATTGTCATCATTTCTTCACTTTAAAAAAGCATTTATTTAGATAAATTGGTACAATATATATTGATCAAAATATTTTCCATTATTTCCTAAAACTCTTAACTAATTTTCTTACTTAATTTAATTTTCGACACGGTATCGCCATACTGATACCGTGTCGAAAAAACGACGTTGGTTTAGCAGCGATCCAATTATCCTTCATCATTTTCACACTTTTTCAGTATTTCGAAGCCGTGTATCGGCCAAGCCATGCTGGTGTCGAAAAAACGACGTTTAGCAGCGATCCAATTATCTTTCATCATTTTCACACTTTTTCAGTATTTCGAAGCCGTGTATCAGCCAAGTCACGCTGTATCGATCTGAACAAGTACGAATCAGAAGGCGATATGTCACCACGCTGGGTACTATAGAACTTCCCATTTCAGCTACAACAGTGTATCATTCGCAACTGTAGCAACGTGTGGCCGAATATTTTCATGTAATGGGATGATTTTGTGTTTGTTGCTCGCTATTGCTCGTAATTTTTGCAACAATACGTTATTCAATTTGTTCAATTGATCTTGGTAGACTTATTCAGTAACAGTTTCATGTGATTAGCAGCTCGCATTACACTATACCTTGCTGATCGCACCATTTGCATGGCGAGAATTTATGGTCATTAATATTTTGTTTCGGTGTGTTTCGGTTTTGGGCTACTCCAGGAGGATCGTCCACCCTCCTGGAGTAGCCCAAAATTTTTTGAGCTTGGGATTGTCGTAAAATAAGGTACGAGTCTTATTTTACATCGCAATCTCGCACCGTCGACTAACAAATGTTTTCTTTTTTACATTTCAAGAATGAAACCGCTATGTTGAATCGCTTTGAAATGAAATTTTCAGTCAATTCGTGTTGTAGCCATTTTCTCTTTTTTTTTGGATCTCTCCCACTATATGTAAACGTCTGAAAATAGTTGATTCATCAACTGCTAAAACGTCTGCCAGTTCTTTAAGTGTTTGAATTGGGTGATCGTCCAATAAGTCTTGTAATTTATTGTCTTTGATTTTCTTTTGTCCTCCAAGTAGATTTTTGTCATTAATGTCAAAATCACAACATTAAAATCTTTGAAACCAAAACCAACAATTGGAATTTGAAGGTGCAATATCTCTATAAATTTCTAAAAGTGTTTGATAGGCTTTGATGGCAGATTTCTAGAAATCAAACAACAACAGTAATGAATGTTTAATTAATTTCTCACTTAACCCGTTGAAACATTTTTGAATTTTCGACCATTGGTCATGGGAGGAAGATGACCAATGGTCGAAACTAGTTGGAGAAAATATAAATAAGTGAAACATTAATTACTGTTAATTCAGGATGATTTAATTAAAATTTAAAGACTTGGTTTTAATTTCAATTAAATCATCCTGTTAACAGTAATGAATGTTTAAAATACAATTTTGAGCGTCCGAATAACTCAATAAAATTTAATGGAAAACTGTGATTATGTGTAGAAAAATCTTAAATCTATCGAATTTAACAGTTGGGTTGGGTGGTCTGCATGTATACTTTTCTTTTTCATTAATAGAACGTTGATTTAGCAGTGATCCAATCATCGATCCATTTTCACACTTCTTCGGCATTTCGAAGCCATGTACCAACCTAGCCATTCTGAATTTATCTATTGAAATGGAAATCAGAAGGCGATATTTCTGGTGAGCACGCTGGGTACTACAGAACTTCCCATTCCAGCTGCAATAGTTGTATTCGAAACTCTAGCACCATGTGGCCGAATATTGTCATGGATTAATGCAACAATAATAGCACAAAAAATATTCCACCAAATTTTAACTTACTGATATTAAATTACTGGGCATCCGTTTGAAAACTAGGAAGGTCATTCTCCTAATTAACATTAAAAAAGCTGCACAATTTGCAAATTGGTCCTTTGGGAGGTTAAATTATTCCTTAATAAATAATAACCAAAATGTTCACCCAAAAACATCTTTGCTGCGAATTTATCACTTTAGAAAATTGTAGAGATTCCTTACAACTACACAGTAATGATGAAGGCAAAAGTAGTCATTGAAACCCTCTTTATCACCTGATTGCCACCCATGCCACCCATGAATTAGAAGACTATAGTGCATTTCTTTGAAGCCATTTTGAAGCTTCAGAGCAGTGAGTCATGTAACATGAAATAAACAAAATCTCAACTGATTGCAAGAAATCCCACGTAAATGCTCCGATGAATGCAACAGTAGTCATTGAAACCCTCTTTATCACCTGATTGCCACCCATGAATTAGAAGAGCATAGTGCATTTCCTTGAAGCCACATTGAAGATTCAAAGCAGTCAGTTAAGTAGCATGAAATATACAAAATCTCAATTGATTGCACGAAATCCCACGTTAATGCTCCGATTATGAAAGAAATGGTAAAAGAAACACATGCACAGTTCTACAAGCAGATCAATCAGTATGATCTGTCAAACAAGCTCACATTTAGCTTGCTATATACAGGCGGTCTCAAATTTGCATTCAGGAGGATATATCTTGGCTTTTCAGAATAGTTTTCTAAAAATGTAAGTCTACAATCAGATCGTTTTAAAACAGAACGTATCTGTGGAGAATGTAATATCCATGATGAAATTAATCTGGTATCAGGATGTACTGATACCTCAATGTACTGATTGTATTATATCATATACAATGTCATTATGGTATTGATACTGTACCGATTTTGTCGTACATAACCGTGGATTTTAAAACAGTGGTGGAAAATTCAATGTACTGATTGTATTATATGATATACAATGTTATTATGGTATCAATAGATCTTACAGGTCGCAGTTCACATGAGGCTAATTTACGTCTCACTAGCCCCGTATAACCTATGGTATCGATACTGTACCCATTTTGTCATACATAACCGTGGACATTAAACAGTGGTGAAAAATTCAAATTGTAAGATCATTATTAATGCTCTAATTTATACTGAGAAAAGGCAAAGGATATTAAATTGGACCCAAGCCGCTATAATGATAAAGTCATGCACTTAATTTACACGAATGACTCTATTGCATCAAATCGGAGAAGATTAAAGATCAGCTTAAATATAATGCTAGAGTACTATAAGGTAGTTGCACGGCCTTTGGCTCGTGCAGAAGTTCCAGAGTTTTAATCGAAAGCGTGAAGAAAGATGATTTTTTTTCCCAGATAGTTAGCTTATAGTGGAAAAACTTCAAAACTGTGCATGGATATCTCGTGGGCTAATTTAATTACATTCTCCTAGAAATAGAAAAAAGTATCTGACTGGATTGCTGAAGGTTAAATATTCAAAATGTGGAGACTTGTATAAGCTCAACAACTTATGCCATATTTTTGTTTCAATCTTTGTATATATCATTTGACGCCATTTTGAAAGAGAAAATCCTCTTTCAATTCACAACGCTATTCTGAGGAGTTTATTTTATCACATAAGACACAAAAATGGGATTTAAACTATATCTGTTTTTCCGTACTTGCCCGGGAACATTGAGTCAGTGGTAGAAAACTCCAAATTTAAGCTATTCTGAAAGTACGCTTCTTCCACCACAATATATCTCACAGCCACCAAACCCGATATTACTTCATTTGATATTAATTAAAAAGGCAATAATTTTGATTGAAATTATTTGTTCGCCAGAAAAGAATATTATTGACAAATCGGAATAAATATAAGGATTTTATGGTAGAATTATGACAGCCAGGACATAGGTTTACGGCAAAACTGATTATCTTTGTTGTGAAAGTAATCGCGTGAATAAAAGACCTGTGAGCCAATTTCTGCGACAATAACATGCAAAATCTAGACAACGGAAATTCTCGTAATATTCTTTGCATTTCGTGCACAAAATGTACAATATCCATTTCTCGTCATCACCTCAATTATGAACATAATATTCAGGTTCACTCGCGAGTTGGACCTGAATCACTAACCCACTTAACCTCCCTTTTAGTAAATTATTTATTAGTCTCAACTATAGTGCAAATACAAAAACGTGTTTAACGTAATTACGTAACGTAAGTCAATAATCACAGAGCTAAATGTGAGAATAATTTTTAATTATTTTTAAATCATTTAATTTATTTAAATAAGAGTGATCAAGTGAATGAATACTGTTTTCTATTTACATAAACGTTAGGTTTCCATATTGTATATGTAGTTAATATGGCATACACCTTTGGTACGTTCATGTTTTCAATATTTTTTGACCAAATCGGCAATAATGAGAGACACGACGCGCCATTGAAAATGTTGGCACGCGTTTGAATTTTAAATACAAAATAAAGTGATAACTAATCTCTATTTTCCACCCAACTTAAACAAATACTAACGATATATACAATATTTAATTGTTGAGAAATAATTGTGAAATAATTTTTACTATAATCTTTCTGGTATTCCAGATTTTGGGTTTGATAAACATTGTCACTCATTTTGAACTAATGTTTTACCAAGTAATCAAGGAGAAACAAGTTAACAACGTATTTTATTATCCTCTTAATATTTTTATATATACAAACATCTTTATTCATACAATATCACAACAAAATTTTACAAAATTTATTATAACAATATGTACAATTGTGTTAGTGGTCTGCCATGGGCTATCGACCATATGTCTGTCTGCCCTGCATGAATTTATG
Source organism: Philonthus spinipes (assembly GCA_963082785.1). Lineage (NCBI taxonomy): Eukaryota > Metazoa > Arthropoda > Insecta > Coleoptera > Staphylinidae > Philonthus > Philonthus spinipes. The sequence continues at coordinate 16,692,992 of OY720315.1, forward strand.
GTGATTTTCAAATTAAAACTATGCTAGCTAGCTGAACTGTCATGTATGCATGAGTTAATGAATTGGTGGATAGTGACCGAAGGGTTGTTATGTTTTAAGGGAATATTAGGGTTGCGAAGAATGCAATATTTTGTAAGGAGGGATAAATTGTGAGGGTTTTGAGTAAAATTTGTGAAGAGGATAAGTATACGCTGGGATTGATATTTTTATTTTAATGAGATTCGCTATAAAAATTGTGCCATTTTAAATTATCCTGATACCCTTGTTGGAAATGAAACTAAGGTAAATACACAAACGCTGAACAACAGCAGTTAAAATATTTGTACGACTAGCTGCAAAAAGTAATAAACAATCACATTAGCAACTACCATATCCCTTTTCTTTGTTCCGCAACCTCTTTGTCTGCGGCAATGTTTCCACACTGACTATATATTTCCTCTGATTACAAACGTATCCCGTCTGTGTTCCATATGTGTGTAACCTACATTTTGTTATTTCTCTCCGCGTTTAGAGGAATCCTTTCTATTTCCTATCCAGCGTCCTCCTTGTCTCCAGGGTGTTGCCTACCGGGAGGGCGGAGGAAATGGGGATAATGCGCGCCCCGTGCGCGTCTGCAGACAGGAATCCGTATTTGTCTTTTATTATAATGCGATTTTGTCGCGTTGGCTCTCTTTGTGCGCGCACGGAGAAACAGTCGAGTTTCAGTTGTGAGTGCACACGGGAGGGAAATTCCCTTTCAATGGAGAATTCATTTAGGGCTCCCACTCAGAGGGAGAAGCGCGCGCGCCCTCCGACGCGCGTAGAATAGGAAAATTTATCACGTCGGTTATGACGCTGAATGCAAACCGTGTTTGCTCGATGCCGAGTTGAATTTGCGTGATTTTTATCTGTCGCGTAGGATTTAAGTATGGAAGATTTTTTTCGTAATGTAAATATACAAATAGAAAACTGAAACTTAAAAAAAAAGAATAATTAATCAGTAACTGAAGGAAAACTAATTATTTGATTAAACAGCAGGTGTACATTATGTAATTCAATGTCCGGCGTGGATATTTTCCCGCGAAGTAGTTGTTTTAATGTGCATTTGTTTAACGTACTTACGTAGCGTAAGTCAGAAGTCACACAGCTAAATGTGGAAATAATTTATTAATTATTTTCAAATCATTTTTATTTAATATATTAAAATAACTGTGACAAGGTGAATAAATACTCTTTTATATTTATAAAAGAAAGGAATTTGAAAATAATTAGTGAAATTAAATAAAATGAAACAAAGATGATTCAACCATTTGCAGTTATTTTAAATTACAATGAAATTAAACAAGGAAACTTTCCGGCAATTATCAATAGAATTCGATAAATCCCTTTTTCCAACTGCAAAATATTACTTATACTGTAAATTATACAAACATCTATTCAAACTTCTTCCCGAATGTATACCCCGCCGGACATTGGATTACACAATAGATATTTGTTGTTGCATAGCAGTACTACTGCGAATTGCAACGGTTTGAGTAGAAATTATTTAATGAAAGGAAACAACAAATAATAGTTACAATTAATATACTTTATGTCAGTTGTGGAGACTTTAATTATTTAAATAAATAATAGTTACAAGGCTATCTGTAGACATGTGTTTCGGGATTTCATCCCTCATCAGTACAGCTCTGCCTTTTAAGCCCTTGTTTTTAAAAACATTTTAATTAATTTGTACGTACCGTCTTCAACGAGATCGCGGATGAAAGTGATCGTGGTGAAGGACGTGCGCATTGAACAGATTTATCGGTTCCGAACATTTTTTTTTGTAGTTGGAAAAAGGAATGGATCGAATTTTATTGACCATTGCCAAAAATTTTCCTTGTTTAATTTCATTGTAATAATTAATGAATTAATTATTCTTTTTCAAATGCTCTTAAATTTCAATCATCATTATTTATAATTAATTTCATTTAACTTGATGACTTTAATAATTTAATTGTTGGAACTAAACTAAAACTGAATAATTGTCGTCAAATTATTAAACTTATAATTTAAATATGAATAGATTATTAAAAATTAACGAATAAAAACATTTCAGATTGAACAAGTTTAAATTTTAAATTCTCTTGAAAATGGGCTAATAACCCGAAACTAACCGAGAATTCAAAGTTATTCAATCTAATCTGTTTTTTATTGCTTGATTTTTAATAATCTATTCATATTTATTTCATACAATATGAACTACCAATGTCTAAATATTAAAACCATTAATAATAACTTAAATAATTCTGATATGAGGTATATTTTGATATACAAAAATGTTTTATTTTTGTTTAATTATGTATACTGTTAGTATATTAATAAAGCATATTATTTTTATTATTTATAATGCATGTTTTGCGTGCGAATGCATAAGAATACTTTTCTAAATGTGAAATAAAGTATTTTGAATTTTGATCGTTCATTTTTTAATTTATTATTTCATTAAATTATATTATTTAAATAAAAATACTTGTCCTTTCTCCTACTTATTTTTTATTTCACTAGATATATTTCGGAAACTATGTTTCCATCTTCTGTAGTTGAAGTTTTTATAAAAATAAAATAAGTAGGAGAAAGGACAAGTATTTTTATTTAAATAATTAAAGTCTCCACAACCAACAACCAACATAAAGAAGATTATTAAATTATATTGTTTAGAAATTGTACATCAGATTGCGCTAGTTTTTTTTGTGATGGGACTGTAAAAGGGGACAATCCATTCACGGACTGAGTGTTGAATTCATCCTAGGTTTTGACTAGTAAACAACCGCTTAAATACCCCTCCCTTCCCACCAGTTTTGACTACTAATATATGGTCATTAGCCGGTCAGATACTGACGAACTGACAGATGTCCAATTTATCTTAAAAACTAATAACACATCTATCCTAAAGATACAATAGAATAAAATTTATACCTACAATAAATAAAATAAAACCTAACCTTAGACAAATTACAATCTAAACTTAAAATCACAGAACGACAACATCAAGAATATGAACGGACCCCGATGCCGGAAACTTTGCGCTATTGTTTCAAATTATATTTCGTTTAAAAGTAAATTTATTATAAAAACAGAATTCATTTACTTAGTCACAGTTATTAAAATAAATTAATTAAAAAGATTTAGAATTTATTTAAGAGTTATGATTTTTATTCGAAACGTCAATTTTTCAAAAAATATTTAAATATTTCAAAAGTTATTAGGTTTAGGCACATGAACATATTATGAAAGTTAACTTTATTCTTGATGTAGAATCTGAAAAAAAAAAATAAAATATGGGTCATTCCATTAGAAAAAATATAACTATGATACGCCATGCTTTTATGGGACACCCTGTATATTTGATACTAATTTTAAAATGTGGTCCTAATAGACCTACATACGCCTGCGAAAGCCGATTTTGAAAAAAATAAACCGTTTAGCCGTAAAGCTACTCGGCGCGAACGCTGAGACACCCTGTATATAATTATAAATAAATTAATAATAAATAAATTATTTGTTTTTTAATTAATTTATTATAAATCATATCAAATAGTTTTTTCTCTCTCATTATATTTAAATTATTTATTTCAATAATTAATTCATCATTTTAAATATTTTTGATTTTAATATACGCCTGGGAATTAATTTTTATCACCCCTCGCCGAATTATTCCATTCCGATTTAGGGATAATTTTTTAAGAACAGCGGGATTTCGTAAATATGATCCTTTGTTTGGATTTATTGGCGGATTTTATTGGCGCCCGCCCGCTGGGGGGATTTACGGCCGTGAATCTTTCAGACAATTAGACCGCTCTGGATTTAATTGCCCGCTTTCAATCTTCCGCTGTGAATTGAATTTTTAGCCTTAATCCATTATTAATCTCAAAAAGAAATGGAACTCATAAAACAACCGGGAAATTTTATTGGTTTATTTAAATTCAATTAAATAAATAATCAAAGGCCAGAAAGACCTCTGGTCGATAGACCAGAACACAAATATTTTCATTTTAGTACATATATATAATTTTTATAAAAAATGTATGTAATAATCGGAATAAAGATATTTGTATATATAAATAATAAAAAAAATGATAGGAAAACCATTATCCGGAGGCTAATTAAAAGATATAAATATTATTTTAAAAAATATTCCTTTGATAATCATCTAAGAAATTGAAACTAATCAAAATATAGTGTAAAGAATTATCAAACAGTACCAAGTACATTAATAGTTCATATTATAATAATGAAATAATATCTTGCAACCTACAAAAATGAGAACCCAATCCCAACGTTGCTGGAAAGAGAAAAGTTCAATTTTTTATGCAATTATTAGAAAATTGATAATTATTTAAACTTTCAAAATGTAAGCAATTTATTTTAAAGAAATCTGACAAAGTGATGAACATGAATAATAGACTCTCATTTTCGCAATTACAGCGCATAAATTGCGTATTCTTATTGTTTCGCGATTTTTACTATAGACATATTTTGCTGTATCATAATTTTGTTGTTAGTTTTTTTATAATTAAAGAAATACACTTTTAAGATACTGTCTTTTAGTAGAAAGTAAGTACGCACGACATTGGAGACAAGTTATCCAAGGCCAGCTGAATTATAACGCCACAATAGGTTTCGCATTCATTCCCCATTTCTCGCTATGAATTAATGAAATTCTCCTTGTTTGAAATATTTCATGGACTTCGCCAGAATAATAGTGATTTCTGCTACTATAACAGCGTCTAGTGCGCACTCGTCCGAGTATTCCCGTTTTCTGCTTCTCCACTTTTTCAATGAAGTCTGTCAAAATCGTTTTCAGCTTACATAAAAAATGTGCATTCGCTCCGACCGAACACAAGAAAAGAATACTGACTCGGGGAGTAAGTGAATTGTGATTTTACAATGAAATTAAACAAGGAAATTTTTCTGGCAATGATCAATAAAATTCGATCAATCAAAAAAAAGGGATTGATCGAATTTTATTGATCATTGCCAGAAAAAAATTCCTTGTTTAATTTCATTATAATTTAAATTACTGCAAATGTGTGAATCATCTTTGTTTCATTTTATTTAATTACGATTTTATTGTTTTTTTCGTTTGGAATAAATAATTATTTTACACCTATTCGTTCTTTTTGAATAACTCCCTATATTTGCATCAATTTCCACCCTTTAGTGTTTCAAACCATTAAACATTAAAATTGTCTTCAGTTCTCAACACCCACACGTTCAAAATTACAAGCTTTCGCAAACTAAATACTAGTTTGATGTTTATTTACTTTAAAGACCGGCCGACATTTGCATTATTCTGCGGGTGAAATTCCTCATTAACATCAGAGGGACGAAGGTAAAGTACTTTTTGTAATCGCGCACAGACCCTTCATCAAAGAATCCTTCCCCCTCTCTACTCCATCAGGCTTTATCGTTCGTGCAGAGAAAAAGCGGTTTAGGCAGGAAACACGGTTTTATGTTACGCATTCATTATTTAAGGAAACTTATGACGTGCTAACGCAGAAGTTTTCCTGATTGAATATTTATTGGCGTTGATTAATGTGCTCTTATTTTGTTCGTTTTATTTAAGTATCGTTTTTCTTGCATTAATGGTTTTCCACTGAATAGATTTTAATAAAATTTAATACGGATTTTAATCATAATAATTTTATTGTAAATTATTATCGATGAGTTACTTGAATATTTTTCTTTCTCACTTTGTGGAGGAAGCTATATAAAACGAAATGATTATTGCTCATAATAATCTTATTTTTTACTTTTTAGTTATTTTAAACGACATACAATGCTCCATTCAGAGGAGATAAATCAAAATTCGTAAAATTTATGATAAGGTACAATTCTTGCAATTCCTAAAAATAATTACCAATTAATCAGGTACAGGGTTTTTCGGGAAATATATACACTTATCATTAAAATAAATAGAATTATTAATTATTTTCAAATCGTTCTTATTTAATACACTTATCATTATCTTACCTACAATTTCATAATGATATTTTTAATTATTTACATTTTTCTTGTGACTTGTTTATTGAAAAATTAATTTATTAATGAATCGAAAAACGTATTCATTCACTTGGTAACAGTTATTTAAATAAATTAAATCAAAAGGATTTGAAAACATTAAATTACTGCGCTTGCGTTGTCTTTCATTTATTATAATTAATTATAATAATTTGTTCCTAAATTAAATTCTGAAATTTTCTCTTGGTTTCATACAAAAAAATCATTGTGGAATTAACTTTCCTCTCTCCCTATTTATAAAATGAAAAAAAAAAAAAAAACACACACACACGGCCTATTTAAAAATTCACAAATTCATTACGTAATCAGGAAAATAAGTAAAATTACGCCGGGACATAATTAAAAACAAAAATATTCTATCCGGTTTACGCGGCAAGTAATTAGTTTCGTAAAGGGAAAATGAAAATGCGCCTCGCTTAATACAAATACACCGTGCAAAGCACACTTGTAGCTGAAGGTGTTTTAATATAATTACAAACACAAGTTGTAAGGGGTATGTTTAATATTTATCTCATTAAATTAAATAAACCCTTTGGTGTGTACACGTTTGCCCCCCAAAGGAAATGTGCGTTTGTATGACAGTATTGTACCTTGCTTTTTTTATTTTGTTTGCTTTTAGAAACACTAAAGAATTGGTTAATTAATTTGCAAAAGAATATAATAAAATGGTTAGCATTTACTACTACTGTAGTTTAAAGGTAGATGATACGACTAGTGACTCTTATCTCGGGATAAGATAGGACAACAATAAGTCGACAATACTTAACAGGTCTCCAAAAGGCAATAGCATATACAGGTTATTCAAGGAGGTTTATCACAATAAAACTATGAATGTCACCAATGAAAAATAAATAGATCAACACTCCCAATCCATCCTTCACATTTTCGAACTTGCCTGAATTTGTGATCTAATTTCTAAAAACTTAAAAATTCGTGAAATTTAATGATTTATGAATATATCAATTTGAGCGGGGGAGTAACAACAATCTCCCAAACCTCGTCGAGTCTTATCAGTAAATTTATTTTTTTCGATGATCGAGTCAATCCTTAAGAAGAACTGAGGAAACTCGTCGGGAAGCTTAAGCAACCTTGAATCCTTTTATGAAGTGATCCGTTTCGCGAAAACAGAAGATCCATCATCATACGCTCAATAATATCACTCTTGCTGCAGTTGCATAATTGACCAGTTGCTCGGTTGTGTGTACTAGTGGGGAATTATGCAACTGCAGCTAGTGTGATATTATTGAGCGTATGAGTATGAGTAGTGTGGAATTAGTACACACAACCGAGCAACTGATCAATTATGCAACTGCAGCTAGTGTGCTATTATTGAGCGTATGATGATGGATCTTATGTTCTGAAAAAAATCATTAAATTAATCAGAACCTCACATTCCGCAATAACACTTCCTATTTTTTTGGCAATCCAGTTAGAAGCACACAATCTTCGCCAAAACAAAACGACTTATTTGTAAGATTTTGGAAGATTAATTTATATGAGCAACACGTTATCCACATGAAACATTAGAGAAGTTTATAGATGTGGTGATGGTTTCCAGCTGCCCCCTAATTACCGTTGGAGTACTTATAAATTAGTTAAAAGGGAACAAAAACTACTTTGGTCCGGGTCTAAATGAAGTTCCTACATTTTGGTGAAAGACGTTCCCTACTGCCTATGTATATCTGTCTCGTGAATTTATACTATTGTTTCTACAGATAAAATCCATACCATCGTGGTTCACTTAGGGGTGAAATATATACACTTATCATTATCATAGTTACAATTTGATAATGATATTTTTAATTGTTTACATTTTTCTTGGGACTTACTGTATAAGAAAAGAAACCCAATAATCGTAAGATAGAGGCCGGTCATCACGTAAATACAACTCTTCTACATGGATTATCTAAATTTTTACTCTTCAGAAGAGAAAGAAATAAAGCCATTCCTATATGAAATTTCTCTATTTTATGGTTTCAGGGGTTATCTAATACTATACGCTTTAGGAGAGGAAGAACGAAAGGCAAACCCTTCTAAGCGTAAGTAAGTTTGTGGACACATTTGTAGATGTCAAGCTTCCGGAATTTTTGAATAAACAAATTTTTGCGAAACCAACTGAAAAATTCAAATCTTCTATTTGAATCACCAGGATGAAGAGCTTGTACCAGTCTGAATTTGTAATCGTGATATTTATATTTTTTATAATTGTCCTCATATTTGAGTTTTCAATTTGCTGTATTTATATTCTTCGACTGGAAATTGTTGGATCAATCATAGCATGAACCAACGTATTTTCTCCTTTCAGATTAATATCTTCAGGATACGGTTTCCGCGGTCTACTAAATCTAACACAAACCGCCAAATTCCTCGAAATCCGTTGAAACTATTTGATTCCATTGTCACCTCTCTGGATACATATTTTCATATGATTCAGCTATCAAAGAAAAACTTCATTGCGCCGAATGTAGACTTTGTTCAAGTCCTGCTTTTCATCGTCGGTGTACATGTTTAATTAATTTCGGAAAAAAAAACTGCTCCACATGCACACTTTGATCGTTTTGACTGTTCGCACTTCAAACTTCAATTATTTTTTTTTTTTCAAATTGTTTTTCAAACCATTCGTGATTTAAGCAAATATTTACATTCATTTTTAAATGTCTACAGTTTTTTTGGAAATCAGAGGTTATGTGTGTTACCGTTTTGAAAAGCTATTTTTTGGTCTATTTAAAAGTGTGAAAAACCAATATGGCTGCAACAAAAGAATTAAAAAAAGTTGAATATCGTAACTCGAAATTTAGAGTACCTAGAATATTTCCATTCAGAGGGTTCAAAAATTTACAGTTAGCAAGTTTGATGAAAATACCGCCAATATGATATTATTGTTTTTTTTTTCTAAAATCACAATTTTCAGCTTTTTCGCGTAAAATCAGGAATCTACCAAAACAATCATTTTTTTTTTCAGACTCTCAATCGCCATTGAAATGAGCTACTTTTCTCTAATTTAAACGACCTCGTATATCTTATCGTTTCCGAGAAAATAATGATGAACATCGAAAAATTCGCTACTCTGTATACATGAGGGAAATGATTTATCAGAGTATGCTATTATAAACAAATGTGATTATTGTTATTATTTATGTCAATTTAATTGCAAATTTTAGTTTACATTTATTAAAAAAAGAAAGTTGATTAAGAGATTACCTAGAAGTAGTATAGTATTATGAAAATTCTCTCATTTATAGCTAACCAGGTATGTCATTGTACTGGAACGCTGCAAGATGGACTTCTTCAACGTCACAGCATGGATTCTATTGTCTCGAGAAGAAATCTGTACTGTTAGAGATTTATGAAAAAGTCAATCGATGGAAGAATTAACTGCCCGGAAATCCTGGTTCAAGTGCAGACAAAATTTTACGTGCAGACAAAACACACAAGATTTGCTTCTGCCAAACCGTGTACGCTTTCACGACCAGTGTGATTAGAAATGTTGATTTCCAGGCTATTAGGCTGTGGTCTGTTGGAGTTTAATCCAAACGTTTCGTTGACAATTTGCCTCTACATTTAAACTGACGACTTCCACCTCGACTGCCTTGCAACGAGAACTAGTTCATGTACTGTGCAAGTGTACTTCTGTCAAACCGTGTATGCTTTCACGACCAGTGTAATTAGTACTGTTGGAGTTTAATCCAAACGTTTCGCTGACAATTTGCCTCTATATTTAGACTGACGACTTCCACCTCGACTGCCTTGTAACGAGAACTAGTTCATGTACCGTGCAAGTGTACTTCTGTCAAACCGTGTATGCTTTCACGACCAGTGTAATTAGTACTGTTGATTTCCGGGCTATTAGGTTGTGGTCTGTTGGAGTTTAATCCAAACGTTTCGCTGACAATTTGCCTCTACATTTAGATTGACGACTTCCACCTCAACTGCCTTGCAACGAGAACTAGTTCATGTACTGTGCAAGTGTACTTCTGCCAAACCATATATGCTTTCACGACCAGTGTAATTAGTAATGTTGATTTCTGGACCATTAGGTTGTGGTCTGTTGGAGTTTAATCCAAACGTTTCGCTGACAATTTGCCTCTACATTTAGATTGACGACTTCCACCTCGACTGCCTTGCAACGAGAACTAGTTCATGTACTGTGCAAGTGTACTTCTGTCAAACCGTGTATGCTTTCACGATCAGTGTAATTAGTAATGTTGATTTCTGGACTATTAGGCTGTGGTCTGTTGGAGTTTAATCCAAACGTTTCGCTGACAATTTGCCTCTACATTTAGACTGACGACTTCCACCTCGACTGCCTTGCAACGAGAACTAGTTCATGTACTGTGCAAGTGTACTTCTGCCAAACCATGTATGCTTTCACGACCAGTGTAATTAGTAATGTTGATTTCTGGACTATTAGGTTGTGGTCTGTTGGAGTTTAATCCAAACGTTTCGCTGACAATTTGCCTCTACATTTAGATTGACAACTTCCACCTCAACTGCCTTGCAACGAGAACTGGTTCATTTACTGTGCAAGTGTCCAGAAAAGTGCTATGAAGACATTTTCATTTAAAATAATTATATTTTTCACCGAACACAGATCTTTTTCCTGTTTACTTATTTTGTAATTACGTTTGTTTTTTCATTTGATATTATTTAATTGGGCTTCGCTGTTGAATAATAAACCTTATATTATTATTACATCAATTTTTGTTAAACACAGCAAAATAATACAGCAAATCCCCGGGTCGTTGGCCAGTTGACAATGACAGTTACATGACAAATTGAAATAATTCTATAAATATTGTAAACACAAATACTACACATTGTAAAATGTAACGTTATTTGTCAATCAAGATGTTAAATATATAAATATAACACAGCAAAGACTTCTTCGCTTTTTGATTAATAATGTTCAACAAAGTAGAATCCACGACACGGGCTATTTATATTCCCTACGAAAATTCCGCGAGTTTAAGCGCCGTCTTGGATCCCGCAAGGTATGGGACAACACTCCGGGAATAATGTCTAAGACGTGACCGGATCACTTTTTATCCCGCCGCCGACGGCGGCCAACAATCGATCCGGGCAAACATTAAATATTACCTTTACGGGCGGAAAGGGGGTGGCGACGAGATGCTTTTAGCTATATCCATTCCAAAAGCACAGAAAAAAGCGCAGCCATGAAAAAAAAAGAAGAACATGAAAACGCCGCGATATTTGAGACGCTTTGTTAAGTGGTGTCTGCCAATTTTTTTTCTGTTGAAAAAAAAAAGAAAAAAAAAAGAAAAAGAATGGATGTTATGGAGTAAATGCGTGTTTTTTTTTAGTTTGAAGTGACGAGTTTTTTTATGTGGCTATATATTTACACCGATTAACAAAAATTTAGCAATAGCAACACTAACAAATTATTTAATTAATAAACCTATTTTATTAACTACATAATAAATTAATTCTATTTAATTATTCTTAAATATATTTAATTTATTTTAATTCAAAACATAGACAGCTAAATGGACATTAGTGATTATAATCCTAGATGACTAAGTGGACAATGATTTTCAACGACGCGCAAGCTTGTAAATAGACAATTACAAATATTGAAAAGGCAGACAAAAATTTGATAAGTCGATAACTTATTCAAACATAATCATTACAAATTATATCACATAATTAACAGTGCATTGTAAATAGACAAAGTTGTGAATAATGATGTTAAATATATAAATAAAATAAATAGAAAAGAGTATTTATTCACTTGCTCACAGTTATTTAATAAATTAAATAAAAAATATTTAAAACTAATTAATAAATTATTTCCACGAAGGGCAGAAAGACCCCAGGTCGATAGCCCGGACAGACTAACACAATATTTATTTTTCGAAAGTGGGGGTAAATAATGTTTAAATCGAGCCACGAATCCCACGAAAATGTGTGCCAGATTCAAAGTCCAAAATGTTTAAAAAATATTTAAAAAGTTACAACAGACATACCCCTGATTTTATTGTTCAGAATCATTGTTTATACCCTTAGCAATAATGTAGAATGAAATTAATTTGTTTAAATTGCATCAAACAGTGTCATTCTGGACTGTGAATGTGAGACATTTCCGTGAAATTCGTGGCCCGTTTTAAAAATAATTTTAAAAAGTTACAAAAGACAGACTCCTAATTTTATTGTTTAATTTCATTGTTTATACCTTTATCAATAATATAGAACAAAATTCATTTGTTTAAATTGCATCAAACAATGTCATTTTGGACATTGAATCTGACACACATTTCCGTGGAATTCGTGGCTAGTTTTTAAAAATTATTTAAAAAAGTTTCAAAAGACAAACCACTGATTTTATTGTGTAATTTCATTGTTTATACCTTTAGCAACAATCTAGAACATTTTTTTTAAATTGCATCAAACAATGTCATTTTGGACATTGAATCTGACACACATTTCCGTGGAATTCGTGGCTGGTTTTTAAAAATTATTTTAAAAAGTTGCAAAAGACAAACCACTGATTTTATTGTTTAATTTCATTGTTTATACCTTTAGCAACAATCTAGAACAATTTTTTTTTTAAATTGCATCAAACAATGTCATTTTGAACTTTGAATCTGACACACATTTTTGTGGGATTCGTGGCTGGTTTTAAAAATTATTTAAAAAAGTTACAAAAGACATACCCCTGATTTTATTGTTAAATTTCATTGTTTATACCTTTAGCAACAATTTAGAACAAAATTCTTTTTCTTTTAAATTGCATCAAATAGTGTCATTTTGGACTTTGAATCTGACACACAATTCCGTGGAATTCGTAACTTGTTTTTAAAAGGTTACAAAAGAGATACCCCCGATTTTGTTGTTTAATTTCATTATTTATACCTTTAGCAACAATCTGCAATGAAATTAAATTGATTAAATTGCATCAAACATTGCCAGTTTGGTATCTGAATCTGGTTCTTCTGTAACTTGAAATTTGGTCGAAAATAAATAAGAATAAATTAATCTGTATTATATTATTATTAATAATTATTAGCAGTTTTCAGACCTTTGTGTTAAACATTCAAATTTTTAAATTGTTTTTATAATAATGGTAATAAAGCGCAGTAATAAGCTGATTATATTTTTCAATTTGAGTACTTTTAATAAGCAGATTTCACAACGGCTTGTTATTTATTTGCACAGCAGACTTTATGAATCCTCGAACATTTTATTTCAATCCATCACAGAGAAAACACTAATAAAAATAACGACCGCCATAAACAACAACAACTCGATTATAACTGCTGCTGAATAAATTTTAATTTCAAACTCAAAATAAATCCCCCGGTCACCACCTGCTCGCTCCACAAAAAAAGAACCGGGAACTAGGGAGGGAATTTTCCCGATAAATATGCAAAAACCTGATGCCACCGCGTTGATTGATTGTCCCGGGCCCACTTCCCCGTGAAAAACGGGGGCGCTATTTATTAAAGGACCCCACTTTCGAAAAAAAAAAAAAAACGTCCACGGAGCGGGCGGTGAGGGTGGAATTGTTTGAATAAAGCCTCCCGTAACGCGGTCATTTTTCTCATCCGAGGTGAATTAGTTTCGGACGTCTGCTCGCACAAAAGTGACTGAAATGCCGAAAATTCCGACTTTCACTCTTTCTTTTTTAATATTTCACGAGGAAAATAAGTCACAGAAGGGAAAGAGATGAAAAAAAAAAAAACGTCCGGTTATAAAGTTGCGGAAAGCTTCGCTCTCTTTATAAAGTTTTTTTTTTGTTTTGTTTGCGTGCGGTAGGGAGGAAGAAAGTCGCCAGTTTTCCTTTTAAAAAGCTAGCCGTGGAGTAAACAACGATCGGAAACTTCTTTTGATTAACTATGGGTTATACTTGTAAATTTACATGACAAAAAATGCAGTTTATAAATCCATAGTAGAGAAAATAGGATTTATTCACTTGCTCATAGTTATTTAAATAAATTAAATAAAAATAATTAGAAATAATTAATTATTCCCTCTTTTGGCTACAGTGACATTTTGACTTATATTACATAAATTGAACAAATATTCAGTAATTGACATTCGCTGTTGCATAATAATAACATATTGTATAATGCAACAATTTTTTGTATTAAATATTTTCGAATCAAAAAATTGTTGCGTTATATAATAAGTTATTGTAATACAACAGCAAATGTCCATTATTGGACATTAGTTTTAAGTACTTGTGTAACATAAGTCTAAAAGTCGCAGTAGCTAAAAGTGAGAATAATTTATTCATTAATTCGAATTACTTTTTATTTAATTTAATTTAGCTAGCCCGAGATGGGAATCAACCCCAAAATATCCCGCGTTGAGGAAGAAGGAGGTAATCAGGAATACATCTATAATATATGTAATAAAATATATCTATGTATAGTTACATTGTCCCTGATAGACATTAAATTAGTATTTATTAAATCAATTTAAAAAAAATGAAAATATTTAATTTACTTAATTAAATAATTACATTCAAATCCTTTTTATTTTATTCAATGTTATTTAAATTGAATAAAATAAAAAGGATTTGAATGTAATTATTTAATTAAGTAAATTAAATATTTTCATTTTTTTTTGATGACCATATGGATAAAAACTATTTTTCGATTAACAGTAATTAATTATGACAAACCAATATAAACACAGAGATTTTTATCAGTAAACATTTACCATATGGGTACCGATAAAACAACGCGAGTCAAACGCATTGAACTGATTAATTTATATTTTACTACAGGCAATTAAACACACTTATGTCAAATAAATGAATCATTCCAAACTTCAAATTATCTGACAAATTTCATCAAAAATGAATAGAAATCAAGAAAAAAAAATATAGAATTTGTAAGAATGTATTGTAATTCTAACTGTATAAGAGAGAGAATGAGACCTATTCTTTTTTCGAACGGCTAATTCCTTACATTCGAACGATTAAAAAAACACACATAAAAATCACCACAGAGTAAGTCACGTGTTATCTGGCGATGTTAAATTAAATATTTCGTGTTTCGTCGAGGAAAATCCGACAACCTCTTCACAAGTAATTGCATTTTTAAAAATATAAAAAAATCATTACCGAAGACTTTAAAAGACATTTTATTTTGTATTTTTTTCTGTGATAAATAAATGTATTATTATTATTATTATTAAAAAATACAAATATGATAAAAAGTTTTCTGCATATTGATAACTGATTAACACTTAATTTTTTTCAATTATTAATATTGTTTAATCAAGCGATAAATGAGAACTAAATTAAAGGTACCATACGATGGATCATGAGGATCAGTTGCTATGTATCCTTATGTTCCTTTAGTATTGTCCATGTTCTATGCCAATCCTTTGAATTTAGTTCAAAATTTTAATTGATTATAGAGAATCTGTGGAAAAAGTAACGATTACAATAATTTTCATGATAAAACATATTGTTTTGAATCATGACCACATATAGTTGAACATAAAATATTAAAATTATTCAAGAGAACACCTGAACATGTTTACGCATTTAAAACTTAACTCACACCCCTACTCTTCTCCCCTTAAACTGTCCCCGTGTAAATTTGTCTAAGTTGTTTATTATTCCTCGTGATTAACAACACGGTTAATTAACAATTAGACGCTTAAGTTGGACGTTGGGTGGCGGTTATTATAATGAAAGTGGCGGCGGCCTTATCTGGATTAGTAGTTTAATCTGGCGTGCCGGCCCCGGAACGGCGCCCCCTCGCCGCTTGCGGAGATAAAGGGCCGAAGGGCCGCGATAATATTCCGCCCTGCGCTCAGTTCCGCATTACCTATTCATGTAAAGTAGTTGGAGCGACAATGGAGGACGTTTAACTCTATTTTCTGAACCGACATCGCGGGACGCAATTGCATTGAATGTTGTCTGTATTTGATGTGATTATATGAATTTTTATTTGAGATTACTTCAACTAAGACTTATGACTTACATACCTCGATTTTTTTTATTTCTATGTTTTACCTCGGGAAATCAGTTTCAATTATTGTGTGGTTTTATATATAAACTTAAAGCTTAGATTTTTTCGGCGCAAATAACTAATGTTGTTGAAGCGCCCTATAAACTTCAAATTCAATTTAATACCATGATTTTTTTTAATTTCTACGTTTTGATGATAACTTAAATAAGCTTCACTGAATGGTTTTTTGAGTTTAAGTGAAGTGTTTAATCACAAATTGAAAGACTGTTATTCCTTACTTCACAATTTATTTTTATGTTAGATGTACATTTCGAGAAACAAAGTGTACATCTAACATAAAAATAAATTGTGAAGTAAAGAATAACAGTCTTTCAATTTATGGTTAAATAAGCTTCACGAAAATAAATTAGTTTCATGAAATATTTAATATCAGTAATTGTAAAAAAGACATCCACAACCTTATCTTCGAGTAAAAAAGATAAAGTCATGTAAGCGTATAAATAGCCTTCATGGTAAATGTTAGTGGCAAGGAATAAAAAAGCCAATGCAGGAAGATAGACTTTATCGAGAGGATTACAGACCCGGCAACTAATAATATCTTAACAGACGACACTGACAAGACAAACATTTTCGCAATGCATTTTCTAATTAAGTATGGATATTGTTTGGAAGGGATTTTAGGAAAAGTCTGGGAATGTTGTCGTAACCAGGAGTCGTGTTTTTTTTTTCTTTGTGGAGTTTTACAAAATATTCTTCTTCCTCTATGTCGTCACCTGGAGTGTAGAAGGATTGGTTGGATTTGAAGGTCATGTACCAGGAATTAACCAGTGCCAGAAAATTAATTTTCTGGAAGGAAGAGGAAGAATATTTTACAAACCTCCACAAAGAAAAAAAAAACACGACTCCTGGATACGACAACATTCCCAGACTTTTCCTAAAATCACTTCCCAACAATATCCATACTTATATTATTCAAATATTCAATCACATATATTTTACTCAAAAATTCCCTACAAAATAGAAAAAAGTCAGGCTGAAAGACCACTGGTCGATAGCCAGTTTCAGAGTTGGAATTATGCTGTGAACGTTAGTGTATTGTTAAATATTGTATTGTAACTGTATATTCCAATCTCAGAAATAAAGATGTTTATATATGTAGAAAAAAGTCATAATCACCTGTATTCCCAAACACGGCAAAAACTCCTTAGATCCAAACAGCTTTCGACCTACCACCCTACTCCCTGTCATAGCAATGCTGTTTGAGTCAATAATTAAAAACAAACCACTAAAACTCATCTCCAATGATATTCCTCCTTATCAGTTTAGTTTTCTTGAATATGGATCCACAACCTTTCCTCTATCTACCCTCACGTGAAACTGTCAAACAGCAAGTCTCGAGGCCAAACGTTCCGTCATTTTATTTATAGACACTAAAAAGGATTTTGACTCTATTTGGCAATATACAAGTGAAACTCCCTGAATATCCCGTCACACTTGATTACTCTCCTCGGCAACTTCCTAAACAACAGATCCCTTTAAGTTAAAATACGTCAGTCCTTCTCTAAAATCGTTATTTCCGAACAAGGTCTACCCCAAGGTTCCCTCTTATCATCGCTCCTATATAATATCCTAGTAAATGACATATACCACTCTGATCCCAAATATCTCGATAAATCTGTTTACACTCGCCTTTTTTTGCCATGAGTATCACACGCTTCTACCCTTCCTAAAGCCCTCAGCACTCTCCAAGCGCTGATGGATACTATACAAACATGGTTCGTGAAATGGCGCATTTAAATCAATACCAATAAATCTCAACTTCGAATTTAATTTTATTAACTCCGCAATTCTCCTTTTTTTGATCAGAATAAATAACCAATCCATTTATCCCTCATCCAACTGTAAATACTTAGGCATCCATTTTGACCTAAACTCACCTTCAAAGATCAATCCACAACGCTAAAAGTCAAGGTCAAGTGTAGGGCGGCACATCTTAGAAACATAACTTGAAAACACCATGACATTAGTACAAAATTTTCTGTACACATTTACAAAAT
Source organism: Philonthus spinipes (assembly GCA_963082785.1). Classification (NCBI taxonomy): domain Eukaryota; kingdom Metazoa; phylum Arthropoda; class Insecta; order Coleoptera; family Staphylinidae; genus Philonthus; species Philonthus spinipes. Next base: position 16,711,038 of record OY720315.1, read on the forward strand.
GGTGTGTCACGCTTTACTAGATTATACAGCAATCCCCACTCAGTCACCTTGAAAAATATGCAAGTGCTTTATGTAACCCTTCAAATCCACTCCTATATAAGCTAACCAATATCACTCCCATCAACGAAAGAGTTTTCTTCATATCTCAAAAATGTATCTTAAATCCCAGAAACATAGAACTAATTAATTCCCTATACATTTCTCGTAATAAAATTATAAGTTAAATAAAATGGAAAAAGGATTGATCGAATTTTATTGATCATTGACAGAAATTTTCCTTGTTTCATTTCTTGTAAAACTATAAGTCCAAAACGTAAATTCCCCAGTCACATAGACACGTATTTTGGGATATATCCCTCCTCAGTACAGCGCTGCTGTACATAATTTTATAGATGTTTAATTAATTTAAAATGAACTAATTAAATCAAATAAAAATGATTTGAAAATAATTAATAAATTATTCTCACATTTAGCTCTGTGACTTAACTTATGTTACGTAAGTACGTTAAATAAATGCACATTAAAACAACTACTTCCCGGGCAAATACCCACGCCAGACATTGAATTACTAAATGTGAGAATAATTTATTAATTATTTTCTAATTATTTTTATTTAATTTATTTAAATAACTGTGACTAAGTGAATGAATAATCTTTTCTATTTATACTAAACTGATTAACTTAAAAAAATTAAGCGTACCATCCCGGCTGCGATCTCAGATGTAAATAATCGAGTTTAAGGACGGACGCAAACAAAAAATATTTTCGACTCAGATTTTAATAAAAACCTCGCTATCTTAAAGTTTGTAAATGGTTTATTTACTTATTTAATTAGCTCTCAACTTTCTGCTAATTTTAATACCCGTACAAAATTTAAGTCATAAAGACGCTTTAATCAAAACAAACGCATATCTAATTACAATTAATATCATATCGCTTTTACTAATGCTAAACAGATAATGGCTGATCTGGATTTTCCGGGCGTATGCTTAATTTTCTTAATTAAGACACACACAACGCGCTCGCGGCATATGTGACAGTCTTAACGAACTAATTCCCGGTTATTATCCCATCCGGCCGTAATATCACATCCCCGAGGATTTGACTATTCCGGGAATCTATGCCGCGATAACGAGAGGTGTCTTCCTAATGAAGCCTGATGTGTTTTGAGCTCGTATACGAGATAAGTTATGCAGCGAAAAATTGTACTAAATTGACGTTTATTAATGTTCTGTTATGATTAATTAAATCTCTAATACCTATTTGGTTAGAATATTTAGTTTAGCTGATTAAATCATTTAATGACAATTATGTCACGATGGTTTTGGACGTTACTAATTGGTAATTCATATTAAAATTAAATGAAACTTATTAAATAAAAATGATTTGAAAACAATTGATAAATTATTCCCACATATAGCTTTGTGACACTTTGACTTACGTTACGCAAGTACATCAAACAAATGCATATTAAAACAACTACTTACCGAGAAAATACCCCGCCGGATAATGAATTACTTAAGGTACACTTGATGTTGCATATCAATAAAATATTGCATCATGCAACTTTTTTTTTTGATCGGAGAAAAATTCAATACAAAGGGACATTAATTACTATATTTGAAAATACCTTTGTTTAATTAACACTGAATTTTCACTTTATTGTGCAAAACAAATTATTATTGTTGCAGCTGAATAAATAAAACAAACGTGACAAGCCAAGTGTAATTGTATTTAAAAAGACGTAATCATTAATAAAAAAACTAAAGAAATAAAAATAATTAATTGATTAAATTTGACAGTGCCTATAGAAATAAGCACAGTCGCAACTGTGAGTCGATAGCAAGTAGATGAATGCTAATAAATTATACATCGCCTTTATAATCCACAAAGTGACAGTCATAACTGCAATATTTTTTTACCACAGTGATAAAACAAATGGTTCTCTTAATTAACTATAATAAATAAAAACAGACACTGCCAGGGCAGATATTTTACTAGATATGTTTCTAGTACTTGATTTTAAAATAGTTTTAAGGAAGACACTTTTTACATATTCACAAGTTAAAATCTCGTAAAAGCCATATCTATAGTATATTTAAAAATCGCATTATTTAATTAGTACTGAAATTTTATTTTAATATGCAAAATGCAATTTTCAAACATACTAAAATACAATTTCACTATTAATTAAATAATAAACTTAATATGAAATCCTAAATAAATAAAAAACACATTTTCACACTGGCATTTTTTTTCTTCTTCCCATTATTACCCATTAAATTACTTCCTGTAACTGTTGTAAAACAAACATTAACTATTATTATTTTAATATAAATAATTCCGTCGGAATAACAGCGGGCGTTGAATGTATGAACTTTAGAACGGTTTACGGAGTCCGTAAAAGTCTGTTTTAATATGCCATCACGGCGTGTAGGTAACTTTTATTTATCGACCGTTAAGGAAGTCGTTAGAAATTTACTATTTTTGCAATATTTCAACTTTACGCGCAATTCGCCATTTTATTCTCTTGTAAAATCTCGCCTTTACTTGAAATTGAGTACAGAATTTAAATAAAAAATAATATTTATTAAAATTTAAAAATAATAATAATAATGAATATCAAACTGTGCAGGCTTTTTACTACCATTGTGATTAGAATTACTGATTTCCGGGCTATTAGGCCGTGATCTATTATAGTTAAATCCAGACGTTTCACTGACAACTGCAGGGCACCTTCAGTTGCTTCGTGGACGAAGGGTGTACGAACTCATCGATGTATCCTTGGTGCTTAATGAAAATATAGCGATATATAATAATATAAACATTATTAATCCATTATTTTTGATATTATATTGCTTTCCTTGTTTCTTTTTTTAAACCAAATGATCACAATGTGCTCTTTTTCGAAAGAATGTTATAAAATTTATTAACAATTTAATATAAATAAAATTAAACATACAAATTTTATGTATTTGATATCGGAGTAATATAATTTTGTTAAAAATATTTATGTTTTGATTGTTTCGCAACATTTTTTGTGTTTATTATATTTTTTATATTATATTGCTTTCCTTGTTTCTTTTTTTATACCACATGATCACAATGTTCTTTTTTTCGAAAGAATGTTTTAAAATTTATTAACAATTTAATATAAATAAAATTAAACATACAAATTTTATGTATTTGATATGGGAGTAATATAAATTTGCTGATAATTATTGAATCTTTAATTAATTGTAACAATTTAAAAATATTTATTTTTTAATTGTTTCGCAACATTTTTTGTGTGTTAAATCTTGAATTCTGTTGTTTCAAGGATTCAAGAATTAACACAGAAAAATAAAAGTTTAGAAAAAACTATTGGGGAAATTCATAGCTCGGTATTGTCAAAGTGTAATGAAAATATACATTTTCCACAATCACACCGATTTTATGGATTTATTTACCTTATGTTCAATGAAATAAAATTCTTAATCCGTATGAATTAATGAATATATATATTTTTTCAATTATATATACACATCTTTATTCAGACTATACAGATAATTTAAACAATATAACACAAATAATTACAATACATGTAGGTTTTGGCCTGCCTGGGCTACCGACCAGAGGGTTTTCTGCTCTGTCATGAATTTATGATGAAGTTAAGGTTGCAGTTTAGTAGAAAGAGATATAAATACAGTAAAGTGAAAATAATTATTGATAAAAAATCAGGCTCTAAAACTTGAATATGTACTCACATTTTTTATATCTTAAGTAGAAAAGTATCGGTATGATTTTTTTAATAGCTAATTATTACATATTACGCTAATTCATTAGTTCATATTAGAGCAGAAAATAGTAAGATATAATGAAATTAGTAAGCGATAAATAAATGTAAGGCTATTTTAAAGTAAAATTTAGTGAAATCCTTGAAATTTTAATTACGTTCATTTTTTTAACAAAAAAATTATATCAAAAATTGATATAAAACTGACCTATTTTCATTTTTTTTATAATTCTTTTATAGAAAACATATATGCATAGTTATGCATTTTAATTTATTTGACGAAACTCCAAAATGCTTTAAGACTATGGTGTTGTATAATACAATATTGTTGAATGAGCAGAACAGAAATGTAACTTGAACTATTAACTGCCAATAATTATATAGCCGTCTTTTTCTACTAAACCGCACCCTTAAAGAAAAATCTATGCTATTTGGCTTTGTCCTGATGATTTGCGCAAATGAATTCATTAATGGTGATGATAGGTTTTTTACTTATTTTATGTTATTATTATTTTATGAAATTATATTGCTTCAACAGTAATCTAAATTAAATTTATTTTATTTAATCCATTAATTCCATCACAATTCTGGTTTGTGCTAGCCAACACCGTCCCCGAAACAGTATAATAATCGTCGGATTGCACGAGTCGTCGGCGGTTGCAGTAATTTATTTGATAAAGTGCACGTGATCACGTTAACGAGGACACTTTATCCGTGCCCGCGAGGCGAACCGTTTCGGGAGCAATTTACTGCGGAAGCCCGCAACGCTGTCGTCTTCTTCCTGTTACAGGAGGCGTCTTCCCGGCGTTTATCCCGCCGGATGGCATCCACCTGATTTCGAGTGGCTAATAAAACTCACTGCCGAGGGCTCACTTTAATTAGGTACGTGGGACTTCGCTAACGGGCCGAACGAACCGGCGGGATTAACTGTGGATTCGTTTGAATTTTATTTTATTTGCCGTGAGATAAATTTTAAGCTTCGAAAAAATCTGATTGAGAAATTTTAAGGAATTTATAATATTTTAACTATTGTAATAAGTTTAAAAAATATATAATTAAAATCGAGTTAGACTTTTTTAAATTTGTGTTTCCGCGCCTTTAATTTAATTTATTTTCTTCATTTACGGAAATTCACCTTTTTTACAATTGGTATTGGATGCCACTTAGAAACTGGACAAATTACATTTTTGCAGATGCAATGGCCTGCTTACAGATTGTTTCCTCTGTATATTATTTTTTTAATAAAACCTTTATCATTATTTTAATAAATCTTAAAGTGCATGGCAAGTAAAATAAACCAAAACACATTCATCTCCGTTACAGTTTTAAACGCCACCATTTTTATCCCCGTTCCGCGAATTTAACGTTCATCCAGAAAAGAAGCCACAGGAAAGAACGACAACAAATAGTCGCGATTAATATGAATGAGCAAACAACGTCCCCTCTCAGATATATATATATATAAATGTAAATCCTTTTTTTTTCTCCCTCTTACTTTATACCCCGCGGCTTTAATTTATCGTCCACTTCTTCTCTTTGCCGCGCGCCCTTCTTTTGCGAATCTATTAAAGCCGGGGCGCAATTTGGAAATTTCGCCATTAGCAGAAATCCAGCGCGGGGGCAAATTTTGCGCATAATCCTCGGCGACACGTAACGGTGATTAACAGATGGCCGTTGCAACGACAACGACTCCCCGGCACTTCAATAATAATGGCGTCATTAATGTGCAATCGGCGTTAATGGCGACACTTCTGTTAGTAATTAAACTTGTGTGTTTGTTCCACGGGCATTGTTGGTCCACGTCGATTCGCACAGCGTTGAGGATTGAACAAAAAAAAAATAGAAACTCATACTTAAACTAACTCTCTTTGAACTTTCATGACATTATGGATATTGTTTAATATGGTGAATTCGCCGGGTTAACAAGATAAAGAATTATATATATATATATATAGAGTAAACCGGAATTAATCTTATATATATATATATATATATATATATATCTTTTCTTCTTATATTTAATTGATTTAAAATATATATATTAATCCTTTTTTACACGTATAACAAGATAAAAACTGTGTACAATAGATTTTGTTTAAAATGGTGAATGCGCCGGGTTTTAAAAAATAATACAATATATACACTGACCGGCATAAAAAAACGACCTCCATAACATATTTTTAAATATGTCTTAATGGCATATAAATGGATTTATACGAGATCACAGTTTATTAAATTGTTATATTCGTATTTTAAGATGTCTTCTTCATTCCCACCTTTCTTTTTAAGGTTGCGGTTTAGTGAAAAAAAATGGAAATAATCGTTTGAAAATAGAGCTATTCTTTTGGATTTCATAATATGAATGTGTATTTACATTTTTTATCTACCAAGTATAAAGTATCAGTCTAAATAAAAATTAAATCGTTAATTTTCGTGTATTACGTCAATTTACTAGTTTAAGTTAGAAAATAAAATTGTAAGATATAATGAAATTAATAGGTCAAATCTGCTAAGTTATTTGAATGCAGAATTTAGTGAAATCCTTTAAATTTTCATTGCACAAGTTTTTATTAGCAAAAATTTAATTTAAAATTTGCTATAAATTTGATCAATTTTCATTGTTTTTCATAATTATTGTTCACAGAAACTAAACATTAAAATAGTTTTTAATTTATCTGATCAAATTCCTGCTTATTTTAAGATTATTTTAATGTATAATACAATATTGTTCATTGATCACAACAACAATCTAACTCAAATTAGTGATTGCCCATATTTGTATTGCTATCTCTTTCTTCTAAACCGCACCCTTAAGCAATAAAATCTTTTTTTATCGATATTATGAAGTTTTTGTTATTTACGCATTAGCATTTTATATATCTTATTCCTTTCGATTAAAGGCATTATTAAATTAAACTAAAAATTATATTAATTATTTTGTGATTTTTTCTTGATAGCCGGTTTTTTTATCGGTCAGTGAAATATATTCACTATATTTTAATTTCTTTATTAATGTTTGTCCAAAACTTACAGTGTGAGAATTTTTTGCAGGACAAAAAGGAAATAATTTAATTTGATTGATCATTTCTTTGTCTAATTTTGTTGTAATTTAAATAACTGCAAAAGTGGAATCATCTCTGTTTTATTTTATAAAAATAATTTTATAGGTTACACGTGTTATTATTGTTTTTGTGTTGTATTATACTAGGGATATAACAATAAAAGTGTGCTTTATTAAATTTTTATCTACATTTTATTAACAATATATTTTTCGAATGGAATTTTATTGTAAAAACGTTTACTTAGATCATTTCAGTTCAAACCGACGTAAAATCCAAATAAACCAACACATTCCCGGCAAACACTGGCAATGCAATTGAAAATAATTACAACTTACCACCAATCCCTTTATCTCCGCTGCAATCGTAAAACTTTACGCGCAATCAAATTTCATATAAACACATCGTCCGCATTACACAGAAGCCCATTTCGCAGGGAGACTTCACATGCTGGCTCTCTGGTCTTCTTCCCTTTTTTTTCGCCGTTCGTCGCGTTCGCCAAGTCGAGAGTACGCCGTAATGCAATCCGGAATAGCCTATTTTACAAAACGGCTTCCGGTGTATTCGCCTACACAAACCGGATATAATCAATACACTGCGCGAATCGGAAATTGCACTGCGAAGTTACATCAAAGCATTTACTAAATTATCCCTCTATTGTTTGTTTATTTATTCAGCATGTCGAATTGTTTAGGGTTTAATGAATATTAAATAAAAATATAATATAATGATGAAATAATTGTAATCTACCATATATAATTAAAGACGGATTAAGTATACATGGTAGATTACAATTATTTAATAATTATATTATATTTTTATTTAATATTCATTAAACCCTAAACAATTCGACATGCTGAATAAACAAACAAACACTAGAGGAGTATTTTTTTAATTATTTTGTTGGTCCTAAACACATATTTTTAAAAGTCTGGTTTAACGTTGATTCATTCGTATTAATTATTATAACATTCTATAAGATTTAAAAGCATGTTTTAATTTTATAGAACTGCCTGTGTTTCTATTGCTTTTAAATCATCATTAAATCTACAGATTAAGCTGCAAGTTCATCCAAAGCTCTAGGCTTTATATTTTGTAATTCATTTCAAAGAATAGAAGTATATAATCCTGTGTTTCAATTGCTTTTAAATCTTTATTCAATGCCTACGACCAATTCAAACTGCAAAAGGGTTCCTTTGTCTCTTATGAAATTGTGGTTAGATTGGTAATAGAATCTGCCATTCCATACGAGATGGAAAAACTCAATTCCAGCTTCGTTTGGTCGTAAGCATTAAATAATGATAGATTGGCAATAGATTCTATTATTTCACACGAGATAAAATAACCATATTCTTAAATAGAAAAGAGTATTTATCCACTTGGTCACAGTTATTTAAAAATATTAAATAAAAATGATTTGAAAATAATTAATACATTATTTATAATAAATATTTAATTCAATGTCCGGCGTGGGTATTTACCCGGAAAGTAGTTGTTTTAATGTGCATTTGTTTAACGCACTTACGTAACGTAAGTCAAAATTCAATGTCCGGCGTGGGTATTTGCTCGGGAAGTAGTTGTTTTAACATAAGTCAAAAGTCACGGAACTAAATGTGGAAATGATTTATTAATTATTTTCAAATCATTTTTATTTAACCATATTCTTGTTTGGAACGATCATTGAAATTAAATAAAGGTAAAGTAATTATAGAGAGAATTATAGCTAACGAAGAGAAATCTCTTAGTTACCTATAATTCCATCCGTTTTTTTTTTTTTTTTCGGAAAAAGCACTAATGTATGAAAAAAAAATATACATCTACAGCAAACCGCGAGAAATCTCATCTTTACATTTTCCGTTATGTGATAACAATTACAATGAAATATGCATAAATAAATATTGAATTAACATTTAAGTAAACAATATCGCCAAGAATAAAATAAAAATTAAATTAAACCAGTTTCAACAACGAGCATCGCATTTCCACCCGGCAATATTCTCAGGAAGAGGAACACTCAACACAGCGCCGCTTCTCTGAGCGCTTAATAAAGCCGGAATATTCATCGGAATGATAATATTCATAAATATCTGGGGTAATTAGTTCGGATTCAATTACCTGGATCGCATTTAATAAATTACCTGGAAGGGTTTTGAGCAAGGGCCTCGGTAATGGATTCGGGAAATAATTTAACATTATTTCACTCGGCGCCCTCCCCGCCCGCGGCCTCCTCCCGCTAATAAATTTAAAAGCCCGAAACGTTAACGGCGTTTCCATTATTTGCAAACGTAAATAACACATTCGCACCGCGATAATCGCGATTTCCCTAATATAATCACGTGAAATTAGCCCACGCTAACCTAATTATTACGTATTAGAATCATAATAAAAATAATAGTTCTATGAACTCGCTGTGTCGACTATTTCATTAATTAAATTAAATTCTTATTATTTTTTTCTACTTCTTTAATTGATTTAACTAATTTTGGAACCTTTTTGTCTTCAGTTGTAGTATAGACTGAAGTTTAAATAAATCGTTTTATTTTTTTATTCTTGTAATTTGTGATTGGTAATTTGCCTTTTTTTTATACATATGTTTTGTAATCTTTTTAGAGCGTCACACTGTTCTTATAAAATTTGTAATATGTAATTATAATTGTAATTGGAGATTCCGTTAATAAAGTAAATTGAAATTGAAATTGTCATAATAAATGCAAACAAGGTTTTTCGAATATTTTTAATAAAACCTCAAATCTTCGAGAAATTTGGAATCACTGCCGCTCATCCTCCATCCACCAGATTTTGAATTAAACGTGGAATAGTCTACTTGGACCACGCACGTATCTTCCTGCGCTTAAGTCAGTACTTACAAAAACTTTACAAGATATATATATAAGATTAGTAAATAAGTTTCAAACAATGGTCTTAATACTTCTTCCTCATGTCTTTCTTTATTTGACGACCATTTCTGTATATTGATTTTTTTTCTTTGTTTATTCAATAATTTCGCCTTACACGGCATAATTAGTTAACTTCACGTCTGGTGCGTTTAGTCGGGTTTAGCCTAACAGATCAGCCATATCCACTTCAAGAGCGGCAATTTCCTCTTTCGAGTGGGACCGTAATCGAAGGATCATTTTCCTCCTCCTCCTCTGGCGGGCTTCTTAAATCTAATCCTTGATCTTAGAATTCCTCGGAATGTCCTCATTCCTTTCAAACCATGGAGCTACCATCACACGTTTAGTGAGCACATTTCTGGCGGTTGCCGTCGCTTTAACTGCCGCTTGGCTGCCAGTGCTAAAAATTTTCTGATTATAGATCGCAGTAGGAAAGAGTACAGACTCCTTTTCCTTAAGAGTACACTCAAGTGATTATCAACAAACAAGGAGAACTTCTGATTGGTCCGTGTTTTAGCTAATGCAGCTCTTCTTTTAACGTGTGAATGAAATGTTAACCTTCTGTTTAGATTTACAGCTAGACATTTTACCGACCTCTTCAATTTGATTTTGTGCCTCACACCTGACTCTTCCACTATAACGTAGTTTCTAAGGGGAATTCTTTTACCTGGATAAATTGCTTCTATTTTTTGGTGTTAATCCTCACTTTCTATTTCCTTACATAATAAAAGAGAGTTTTCAGACAGTTAGACGTCATCTTCAGGATCGACTCAAACCCATGCAGCTCTTCTTTTAACGTGTGAATTAAAGGATAATCTTCTGTCTAGATTTACACCCCCATATTTCACCGAGCTCTTCAATTACATTTTGTGCCTCACACCTGGAATATCTTCCACTATAAAAAAGTTTCTGAGGAGTACAGAAAGTAAGCAAATATGTCTTTGACTCTCGGGTTGACACGATCCTTCTCTTTCATGTCTTGGTTAATGTCTCCTTCAATTGTTTTTTTGTCTGTAAGTTTAGCAAGTATGGAACTAAGCCATTTTTTTCTGTAAGTTTAATCATTACAGGAAGTAAGCTAACATGTCTTTGGTTATAGGGTTCAGACTATCCTTCTCCCTTCCGAATAGTTATTACTTCCGTTTGTTTCCATATCCCGGAAACAACTCCATACAGCCTTACACCATTAATTATTCTGGTAAACCTTGAGATCAAATCATCATCCATTACCTTATTCACAACATTAGGAATTTCATCGCAACCCGTAGCATTCTTTCGGCTAAGTATCTTAATAAGGGCTTTCATCGATGATATCTTGTATTTTTTTTGTTTTCATCACATTAATCAATTTCAGCCTTCCGGCTATACTTAATTTTCATGTGGCGTTCCAGTATTAAAATATTGCAAGATCGTCAGGTGATGTATCATGAAATTGAGGCATTCTTAGGCATTAGTGGGATCAGTATACATCAATATTGCATAAATATTTGGCTGCCAAAAAATGGTTCGCGTTGGATTCTTAATTATTTAACAATCGCTCAAAAAGAAAGCTCGTGTCTATTAGTAGAAACGATTATGGTGCTTCAAAACATGTTTATGATATCGTTACAGAAGACCAATCATGGATCTATGAGAATATGCCCGAAAGTAAATAGCACTCGACTGTATCTATTTTATATTCAGGTAGAGAGTGAAGGAACTGAGAATTGAGTGGGTGCATTTATTGCCCTCGAGGTACCAGATATGATCCGTGTAACAGGAGGATTTATGACCTGATTATGATGGTTTACTGCAAAAATTAGTGTGTATTTAACTCTGCTGAGCTGACTTGTAGGCACGAGGAGTAGGGTGTTTCAAGATGGCCACATCCAACAAATGTTGTTCGCTCACGAAGTACTTCGAAGTAAATAGCCAATTATTTTTTCTGAAAAAAAAAAACGGACATGTGGCAACTGTACCATTAGTGCAATATAGGACGGCCAATTCTGAATGCTACACAACTATTAGTTTGTCAGAAGTTTTCGAAAAAAATAAGCGAAATCAAACGCCGAAGGCTCGACATTCTCTAACAGTACAATGCGTGATCTATCACATCGGCTTAAACAATCAACTTTTTGACTGAAAAAGTAGAATTAATAGCTCATCCGCCGCACAGCTATGATTTGTCACCCATGAGTCCTTTTTTTTTCACAAATGAAAAATAAATTACTTTTTGAATTTATTGTCATTCCTCAGACTATGAATAATCTAGGATTGCTCTGGCAATTTACTATCGTTCTCCAAGATATGAATAGAACAGGAATGCTTGGGGAATTCAAAAATCCTTTAAAAAAATCCCAAAATCTTGAAATGGATTAATATCACTACTAAATGCAGCTATGGAATTAGAGAATAATCTGTGAAAAATAAAGAATAATAATAAGCTAGAAGTAGCTAAATATCAACTTCTATAAGGACAGAAAAAAAGAAGAAGGAAACAAGAACAGAAAGACCAGTTGATAGTCCTAATTTGGGATATTTATTAATATATACACACACCTTTATTCAGAAAACAGATAATTCAAAACAATATAACGTAAATAATTACAATACATGAAGTTATAAGTCTGTCTAGGCTATCGACCAGAGGTTTTTCTGCTCTGATTTATTTATTATATTAGATAATTTGCAATGTATTACTTTCTTAGATAATAATGATTTAATAGTAGTAAGCTTTTTTATAATGGATTTCAAGAGTATGGATTATTGGGCTTATAATAGACTTCAGAAGTATCGATTATTGGGCTTATAAGCATCACTAGAACAGTAGACTTGTTTCAGATGCTGCGATGGAATTGTCGTTATAAAAGGGATGATTTAGATTCACTAAAACATTCCAATTATATGAATAATGTATTCAATGAGTCAGTTTATATTTTCAAGGATAATTTATTATTACAAATTTTAAATTCTCTTGAAAATGGGCTAATAACCCGAAACTAGTCGAGAATTTAAAGTTATTCAATCTAATCTGTGTTTTATTGGTTGATTTTTAATAATTTATTCATATTTATTTCATACAAAAAAAAATAATTGGAGTAATTTTATTAATACAAATCTTGCAATTAGCATATCGCCTAATTAAATCCGAACTAATTACCCCATATATATCTGAATATTACATTTCCAATGAATATTCCGGCTTTATTAGAAGCTAAGAGATGGGAGGCTGCGTTGAGTGTTCCTCGCTATTTATTTTAATTCGTAGGAAATTATTTCATTAATAAACGTATAAAAGTACTGTCTGTAGCAATTAAAATTAATAAATAAACGATACAAAGGTGCTTTATTTGAACTAAAATAACTCATATTCGTAATTTTATAGTAACGTTTTCAAAGAAACAGAAATGGATATAAACCCAGTATGCGTCCAAATAAGCCGTTGGCAAGTTTCGTAACAGACTCCCGGTTGTGTGCGGTTGCAGAGTAACATGTTTGCGAAAAGGGAATGACGGGAATGAATCCAATTTAACTAAAGCGCGACATGCCATCGTTCCGAAACTCCGGCAGTGGCGTTCACGTCCGCATCAAAATTTACTTCTCTGAAACCGAATCCACACACCCACACACATACAGAAATGGACGCATACATATATAATTAAGATAAAGTCCGCAAAGGGCACTTTCGGATAGCTAGTCCAAATATAATTTAAGGATGTCGACCTTTGTAATCCCTCGTTCCGGCCGCAAACATAATTCCTGGACGGCTTCGGAATGTTGGTTTAATGTAAATATACGCCTTCTGTCGTGGAGTTGAAACGCGTGAAAATGCCGGCGGCGGTGGTGTGTTTCAGGGTGGAAATGTACGTTTTCGATGGTATGTTTCGGAATATTATTACGGTTGTGTAATTGTCTTTTCGGTGAAGAGAAAGAGAGAAATAGAGGGGGTTGATGGGGTTGAAAGTAATTTAGTTTCGTAAGTGAAAACAATATGTACTATATTTTAATTAATTTACTTCGACCGGCATTACATCTTTATCAGGCGTAAATTATATTGTTATTGTGTTGAAACTACAAGCACTTTTATAAAAGTACAATAATAAAATCTAAACCAAATCGTTGTGTTTCTGTAGTTTACATAAATCATTCTCAAACGTTTGGAATTTCTTATTAGCACACGTTTCAGCCTAATTTAATTTTAAACACTATTGTGACGCCTATTTTCTAATTTAAACCACGCCTACTATTGTGACGCTTTTGTTATATAATCACACCCATTGCTGCGATGCTTTTATTATTTAATTTAAGCCACGCTCAATATTATAACGTGCATATTGTCTAAATTAAACGATGCGTAGTGTTGTCATGATTTTATTATTTAATTTAAGCCACGCCCACTATTATAACGTGCATATTTTCCAATTTAAACAACGCGTAGTGTTGTGATGTTTTAATTATTTAATTTAAGACACGCCCACTATTTAAACGTGCATATTTTCCATTTTAAACAACGCGTAGTGTTGTGATGTTTTAATTATTTAATTTAAGCCACGCCCACTATTTAAACGTGAATAGTGTCCAATTTAAACGACGCGTAGTGTTGTGATGATTTCGTTGTCATATTTCAACCACTTCTCATAGTTGTCATGCCTTTGTTATCAAAATTAATCTATGATCACTGTTATGACACTTTTGTTATCGTACTTAAACTACGCCCTCTGTTATGAGGCTATTGTTATATAAATTAAACCACGCCCATTGTTTTAACATTTTTACTCCTTTAGTGTCTTAATTATATAATGCCCACTGTTATGTCACTTTTATTATCTACATTAAAGAACGTCCATTATTGAATGTTTACAATAGGTGTGCCACAATAAAGGAAATTGCTTAAATATAAAACCAGGCTGATAAAAATAGTACTTGTTAACTAATAATATAATTGAGAAAGATTGTTTCATGTCTTGACGTTATGTTTTAGATAAAATCAATAGAAATTATAATAAAATACACATTTTAAAATTTTAATGGCATAAGTTATGATTTAATTAAAAAATTCAAGAATGTTACGAAAAAATATAAAAATTTATATAATCTTATTCAATGATATTTCACCAACTCTTGTTTTCTATAAGTTTAATTTTTTTATCAGTTTTACCGATTTGTTTGATTTATAATTGTTATTATTATTGTGATTAAATTTACATAAAAAAAAGCGTCACAATAGTAGGCGTGGTTTAAATTAGAAAAAGGGCGTAACAATAGCGCTTGTCGTTTAAAATTAAAATTAATAAATAAACGATGGAAAGGTACTTTGTTTAATTAAAATAACTCATGTTTGTAATTCTATGGTAACGATTTCAAAGAAACACAAAATGAATATAGAGCCAGTATGCGTCAAAATAAGCCGTTGGCAAGTTACATAACAGACTCCCCCCGGTTGTGAGCGGTTGCAGAGTAACATATTTAAAGGTTAATGGTTTTAATATTTAGACATTCGTAGTTCATATTGTATGAAATAAATATGAATAAATTATTAAAAATCAACCAATAAAACACAGATTAGATTGAAAAATCCGAAACTAGTCGAGAATTTAAAGTTATTATTGAATAATTTTAAATTTAAAGTTATTATTGAATAACTTTAAATTCTCGACTAGTTTCGGATTTTTCAATCTAATCTGTGATTTATTGGTTGATTTTTAATATTTTATTCATATTTAAAGGTGATTCCGTAAATAAATGTATTGATATTATTTGCGAAAAAGGAATGAAGGGAACCGTTGTCAAATTTATATTTTTTTAAAGCGATCATTGTGGAGTTTTTAACAATAATATATAATTTTTATTTAAGATTTTTACTAGGAATTAACTAACCATCTTGTAAATAGACCATGATTTATTTTTGCTCTTTGTTTGTATCACCACTCTTGAACGATGTAATGATAAAGGTTAACTTTGTGCAAAGAAAAACTACTAGAAACAAGTTATTTATGTGAAATTAAATATCTGATTTTATTTGCCTAACACGGATATTTCTAAATCTTATATTTTTTCAAGTATTGAAATAAAAAAAAATGCTGGTTGTAGGATTTGCTACAAAAAGGTTTATCATACTATAAACTGCTTTCATTTCTTTTTATCCTTGATAAATTTCATAAGTTAATCTTTTTCTGAATAATATTACTGCAATATTTTCGTTTCATGTTTGTTTCAGTTTTTCTTTCTTTTTACGTTTTTTTTTTTTTGTATTTTTGTTCTGCTTTTCTCATATTTTCCTGAAAGTTGTTTTTCTTTCCTTATAATATAATATTTAATTAATAAGAAATTTGAAACTCTGTAAAATAACATCAAACGATTTTTTAACTATGCCTTTATATATATATTCCATTAAAATCTCTTTCGTTTCTCAGAAAATAATCGCACGCATTCATCGTTGGTCGCCAACAATGGAAAAATTCCCTTTATGCGTACAATGAAGAAGAGGAGCGCGCGGAAAAAATAGAATTACTGTCCATAATGCAAAATTTAGTCATGCATAATTTATATCCGGATTATTAAAATATCACGTATTTTCGCATCTTCTTCCACTTTTTTTTTTTTTCGTTGTGCGTCGACGAGAAAACACATTTTCCTCACGGCTGAGAAAAAGGCCCTCATTTCAATGCTCGATCGATCCCTGGAAGGTGGCGAGCGTTCGTTATTTTGTCAACTTAAAAGGTAGACCTTGATTGTCATATATTGAAAATAATATACATAAGAATATTTTGAGTTAAATTCAGTACACAATAATTTAATTTCTCGCCACATATCTCTTGTTTGTCTGATTTTTTAACACGAGTTAAAGAGAGATAAAAATGGAAATTTCAAGTAGCATTTTTTGGCCAAATCTTGGATTTTATGGTCGCTTCTAGAAATTTCGATACCGCTCGCCTATTGTTGGCCACGTCCTTGTTCGCCCACAAATTTTGAAAAAGGGCTGATTGTCCGTTTATGGATTGTTTATGTTTGTTGATCATAAAATCTCAGTTTGGTCCCAAATATTATAAAATTCTTACAAAAGATAGGATTTTTAGAAATCAAAAGTCAAAATAACAAAAAATTGAAATAAAAGGTACACTAATACAAACACAAAGAGAAAACAAAAAATGAAAATATAACCAAAACAAAAATAGACACTTTTTGCAGTTTTCTCGTAAATTTTCTTAATTTTACTTAAATATCAAGAAATCTTAAACTTTTTTTAAACAAAAAACAGGATTTTTAACAATCCAATAAAACGTAAAGTAATGCAAGAAAAAACAATTTATTTTTAATAATTAACAAGTTTAATTAATAATGTAAGAATATGATTTTAAATAAAATTCACTTAGTAGGTTTCACAAATTTCACAAATTTAATTTGTGAAACAGATCAAGTGAATTTTAATCTTCTTTATGTTGGTTGTTGGTCGTGGAGACTTTAATTATTTAAATAAAAATACTTGCCCTTTCTCCTATTTATTTTTTTTTTATTTTTTTATTTTTTTTTTTATTTATTTAAACAAGTGAATTTTATTTAAATTAATATTTTTACATACAAGTCTTGAATTTATTAATTATTAGAAATAAATTGTTTTACTTGCATTACTTTACGTTTTATTGGATTGTTAAAAATCCTGTTTTTCTGTTGTCTTGTATTAATATACCATATTTATTGTAAAATTTTATACATGTTTTCATTTTATCAATATTAACTACCATTAATTTATTTACTGTATAAAATCAAAATCCCGTTTTTTAAATAAAATAGTATTTATTCACTTGGATACAATTATTTAAATTTAATTGAATAAAACGAAATTAAAAACAATTATTTCAGACAATTGAATAATTAATTAATTATTTTCCCTTCAGCTACTGCAACTTTTGCAATTACATGACGTAAGTACTTTAAATATTGTTCGTTTAGAATAATTATAATAATAATAATCTTTATTGTCCAACAGATATACCATAAAATAACAAATATCACAAGAAAAAAATACAAATCAATTAATTAATAACTTCGTCGTATAAATATATTAGCTCTATGAGTTTACGTTTAAATTTTATTTTTATTTAATAATATTAATCAAGAATGTTTTCCATTGTCATCCCGTCACGTCCGCGAAATCCCCCATATTCACGGAGAAAACGGTACGTTTTTGAACATTTATTCAATGCAAAGCTGTACTGACGAGGCATAAATCACAAAACACGTGTATACAAGATGGCTTTTTATACATATTTAGAAGTACCGAAAGTAAGGCAGAAGGTTGAAATAGTTATAGGAAAATATGAATTAATTATTCACTTGAGTAAATTATCTTTTTTGTTTGTAAAAAAAAAACATTCTGTTATATGTAGTTAAAAAATGGTGTATAAAACCATAACGAAGTAGAAGCCTTAGTTGTCAATAAATTGCATAGTATTGACATCATCAACAAAATCCCGATATACAAATCTTAAATAATTATATTCCCCACACACATGAAACATGCCCGAAAATGAACAACGACCAGAAAATAACGTCCAGTTTTATTTATTTATTTATTTATTTACAATGCGATATTTTTTAATATTCGAGAAAGGACGAAAAGAAAAAAAAACTCATCCCAAGTTTTCTTCCAGTCATAACTTTTCAACTTTTTTTCCCTTCTTTTAAATTGCCAATTACGAGTTTTTTCTTATAATATTTTAATGGGGGAGGACGAGGAGATCGTCCCGGGGAAATTAATTCGTCCTTCTGTCGTTGACGGTCACTTTCAATAATCGTAATTAGCGCTCGGGATTCAGAAAATCAAACGAAATTAAATAAAAAAATAAAATAAAATGGAATCATTCAGACATATATATTCATTTCGTTTAATATTTATTATTATAAATCCCTCTCCAGCTATTCAGGCATAATTTATAATTTATTGATATTTTTATAAAAGAAAAATAATATGAAAACAGTGAATTATCTCGAGAACGTTTGTTGCATTTTAACAGAAACGCAAATTCCTGTCTCTTTATTTTGTATGAGGTATATAATTTTTTAATATATACCAAATTAATAGAATGAACAGTTTTCTGGAATAGTTATGAAATTCAATATATTAAATAAAAATGATTTGAAAATAATTAATAAATTATTTCCACATTTAGCTCTGTGACCCTTGACTTACGTTACGTAAGTACGTTAAATAAATGCACATTAAAACAACTACTTCCCGGGCAAATACCCACGCCGAACATTGAATTACATAATGTACACCTGCTGTTGCACATCAATAAAATCAATGAAATTCAATATTAAATAAAATTAAAAAGAATTTCATAAATAATTAATAAAAATTACTTTATGAACTCTTATTATATTATTAATAATTTTATTAGCGCGGAATCATGCTACTATCAAAATGATGGCAAAGGGTATTGAATCAGAATGGACATTATTTAATTGATATATGTTTTTGAGTTTCATGAAGAGTATAATCGTGAGTATACGATGGACGTCACGAGAAAACATATCCAATTAATGTTAATGCAATATGAAATATTTCAACGAGCTGAATAAATATATTAGCTCTATAAGATTACGTTTAAATTTTATTTTTATTTAATAATATTAATCATAACAATGGATTAATATTATTAAATAATATCACGACTGAGATATCCCCCTCATTCACGGAGAAAACTGTACGTTTTTAAACATTTATTCAATGTAAAGCTGTACTGACGAGGAATAAATCCCGAAACACGTGTATAAAAAATGGCTTTTTATACATATTTAGTTTTGTTTGTGTAAAATATTCTTGATTCGAAAAACGTTGATTTATTTGCTTTGCTGAGATGCAACGGAAAATACCTCTTGTGTAATTCAACACCCGACGTGGGTATTTGCCAGGAAAGTAGTTGTTTCAATAGATATTTGTATTTTCTGTTTACTTAATTGGTAAATCTTTAATTGCATTGCAACTAAAAATATATAAATGAATTAATTTTTTCTTCTTTTAATTTAATAAATATCATGTTGAAAATTAACAAAAAAATATTTATTTTGAAAACTATTAGGATTGGCAGTAGGATTTTTTTATACTTTTTAAAAGACAATACGATTTTCTGCCTATTAGATTTAGGATGTGACGTTTAAAATAAGCACGAAAATTGACATTTAAGGTCAAATTTCGGAGATACGTAAAATTATCAAAACACCTTAAGATTTTAAATTGCTATAAATAGCCTAAAATATTTGTCTAATATACTGATACAAAATTTATTTTCATTTAAGCATTTGAAAGCTTTTTTTCGAAACGTCGATTGTGTTTAAATATTTCAAAAATTATTTGGTTTTGAGCATTTGAACTTATAATGAAAGTTAACATTATTTTTGATGTAAATTTTGAAAAAAAAAAATCAAAAATGGTGTGTTTGATTAAAAAAAAAAAACTATGATACGCAATGTTTTTATGGGACACTCTATATATTTAAAATGTGGTCCTAATAGACCTGCATACGCCTGCGAAAGCCGATTTTGAAAAAAGAAACATTTAGCCATTAAGCTTTTCTGCGCGCACGTTGAGACACCCTGTATATATTTCAAGAGGTAAGTCATTATTATTAGCTATTATTATTATTATACCATCTTCCAACTGCAAAAATTACTTACACTGTAAGTCTTGTGAAATATTAGTATTTCATTTCAACTGTTCGTACTCTGTTTTTATTGTCTTTCATTCACTATCCATGTTTAACTTCTCAATGATGGCATAGAATGATATATTTTTAAATAGATTTATAAACATTTATCTTTATGATTAGCCTTTCCTTTTATTATGTATTAAAATTAAATTAATCATAAAAAAGCCTTTAGCAAGGTATTACACATGGAACACAGTAGTCGTATGAAATTCGAAATAGCCATCCATACGCCAGATGAATGTTTGTTGAACAATTATGTAAATAAAAAAAAATACTTACAAAATTCTGTAATCCCCGCAACCCTAATATCCTTCCTAAATACAATCACCATTCATCAATTCATTTGCGCAAATCATCTGGACAGTTCAGCTAGCTAGCATAGATTTTTCTTTAACTTCATCATAAATTCACGACAGGGCAGAAAGACCTTTGGTCGATAGCCCAGACAGACTAACACTTACATGTATTGTTATTATTTATATTGTTATATTGTTAAAATTATCTATATAGTCTGAATAAAGATATATATATATATATATATATAAATTAAATTAATTTATTAATTTTAGTTCAATAATTTAAATGATTTTAATTTAGATAAATTATTATCTTTAGTATAGCTTATATTAGCATATGCATATCCTTTTCTTGTCTTATTTATAGCATTATGTAATGTTATCCAATACATTCTGATTTTTTTCTTTCCTCGCAAACTTTCCACGCACATAAAAAAACCTTTCATTAAAAGAATTATTTTTGCATAAAGCGATTCCTTTCTTGTTATTCGTTCGTGCTTCTTCTGAGGGAAACTTTCGGTTGGAATCATACATCATAAGTCGCGAGGATCGATCGGTTCCCACATCACATCTCCTTTGTGCCGTTTGGAAAATGGGTGGAAACCGGCCCCCTTTTCCGCTGAACAACACCAACGGGGGGTGTAATTAATTACAGCTTGCCGACTTGGAAGCGTCCGGGAGAGGAATAGAGAGAGCGTTTCGAGTGCGAACGGGTACTTTCGGGGCTTTAAAATCCCTCTCTTTTCCAATTAAAGTCCACTCCGAACGGGGGTTTATAGGAGGCGTCGGTTTTGCTTAAATGATGCTCTCTACGGGGGGATTATTTCGATTTATTAGAGGTGAATTATAATGTTGATTTTTTTTAATTTTCCCGGACCTCTCTCCAAGAGTAAGTGTTGTAATCGTAAAAATTTTCGAATCGCCAATTTCAACGAATATGCACGTTTTGTGTTGCATTCAGTTAATTCCATTGAGTTTTGAAAAATACTATCTGAATGTGTGTTTCCGCGCATAAGCGGCTATAAATGAAAATAATAAATTTACACCCGGCATATTCATAAAAGGTAAATAATTTAAATATTTATGAAGTAAAACACAATTCGTTTTTCATAGGTTTGTTAACTTTATTGTAGAAACACCGCTAAAATCTGCAGATATTAGATAGCGTAAGACTGACTTTCATTAATCTAGCTGCGCCAATTAGTTTTTTTTTGTTGTTGTTATTATTTCTTTATTTTTTGTTCTACAATCCGCTATACATAAATATTATTAATTATATTGTAGATTTGTAAAAAGGTAAATGCGTTAAATAAATAAATAAATAAAATTGTTTTGTTTATCCCCCTGATGATGGTATTGCATACCGAAATAATTGTAGCGGTGTTTCTACAATAATGTTTTTTATTTATTTATTTATTTGACGGAATACACCATTTTTACAACTATAAGACATACATGTAAAATGCAATAAATTTATATGTATTGTTAACAAATTAATTAAAAACGAATTGTGTTTTACTTCATAAATGTTTAAAATGGAGTTTCACCAAGTAACACTCCCCTTAATCGAATTTGTAAAAATATTTTACAGTTCATAGATGCATGCCTTGGGCGATCGAATTGAAACACTAAAATATTTATTTTATGCCCGGCGCATTCACCAAAAAAATCTAAAATATATTTGCAAGATTAATATGTATAGCCGAAACGTTCAATTGAAACGCCACAAAATTTAAGATAATTTAAAGATTCGTTTCTTATTTCACTTTTTATTGTTAATATATATATATATATATATATATATACCGAGAGGTTTTTTTTATCAGTATACATTAGGGAAAGTGTATACCTGCAAAAAAACGCGAGTCAAATGCATTGAACCGATTAATGTGTGCATGTTTACTTGACTATTTGACATATGTGTGTTCAGATGCGTGTTATAGGCAACTAAACATACATACATTAATGCGTTTGACTCGCGTATTTTGGTATACATAGGGGAAATGTATACTGATAAAAAAAAGCTCTCTGTATATATATATATATATAATACAGACAAAGTGAATTAGTATTTTTAATTAAACTTAAAACAAGGTGTCATGAAATAAAAGCCTCTATTGTCAGATTTTTTTAATTCTAATTTAGAATTTATTCTGATTACATTTACATTAAACCTTTTGTTAGTAAAGGTTTCAATAAAAAAATATTATTATTATTATTATTGCTTCACAATAAAATGGAGCTCGTTGAAACAGCTGGAGAATTTTTAATTAAAATTTCACATACATTTTTGTCCCCTTTCTTTCTCGTCTCCCGCAACCGAAACCCCAGTCGCGACATTTAACGCAAACTCGAACTGAATCCTTTTTTCTGCCCTCCCCCTCCCGCGCCGCTGTCCCGGCCGTCCGCTTTTCATCAAAAGTTGGCGGGGGTGAGGATTATTTCCGTGCCCTGATTTTCGCGCACCGCCGGATTCTAATTTTTATTTTAGTTTTTATTACGACCGGATGCGGACAACAACAAGCACGCAAAAAAATTATATCCGACCTACGCATGAGGCAGAAAAAGGGAATGCTATATAAAAAAAAGTGGAGAGAGAATATTAAATGGATATTAAAGGAATTAAATATGGAAAGGGTTTTGAAAATTATTAATGAAATTTAAATATTTTTTTCTTCTTTAGACGCTGCTTATAAAATTTGTTTATTTATTGTAAATATTACGGGGATTTAAAATAAGTATCCAATAAAAACTATTGCTCAAACGAAATTTATTTAAATTTAAATAAATAAATTTAAATTAATTCACACATTCCAAGGAGAATTTAATACATATCCCGGCCATTCTAACTAGATACTGCAGACTTAGAGAACACCTCCACCGATTAGGGATTGTAGAATCACCAGATTGTAGAAGGTGCTGTTTAGAGTATTACACCGCGGAGCATGTACCTGTATATTTCCCAGTGCCAAATTTCAGCAGAAAGTTCTTTTATTCGTGAGAAATGACCAGAAATGGGATCTACCTGCCTGGGCCCTGAAAGCCTATCTGGCCTATCTGGCTGCGCTAAGACATGATCTCAGATACCTTACAGGGAGGAATTGACATAGAGCTCACCTTCACCGATTGGGTATTGTAAAATCGCCAGATTGTAGAAGGTGCTGTTTGGATAATGAAACCGCGGTATATTGCCTAGTGCTAACAAGAAATCCTTAATGGGCGAGGAATGACCAGAAATGGCGAACAGCAAGGATATACCTGCTTCGACGCTGCTAGCCTATATTGACGTGATAGATTAGCTGTGCTGAGACATGGTCTCATAAACCCTACAGGGAGGAAGCCTAACGAAGCCTATGTATGCCAGCTTAACATGCGCACCTCATAATAAACTGTAACCGTAATCCACCCATACAAATACAAATACCTTTATTAAGACAATTGGATATTGGAAATTTTCCTCCGATTTGTCCTACATATGTCTTGGGCCACTCTTTACAATTTCAATCAATCAATTTATTTGTGTTTATACAAAGGTTTACACACGTCATAAAATAACTATGTCATAATTCCTTTTTGTAATTTAGTATTTATTTTTTGATTATTTTACCTAATATGTTTGTTCTGTATGAAAAATGTTAATGTTATTTTTTTCTAAAATTTTTCCGATTTTATACTATTTTTTCCCATGAATGTTATCTAACTGCAATTTTTCATTGAATTATATTTTATATTATATTCTTTAATTGTCTTTAATAATAAGGTAAATGGAATGAAGCAATTTATTTCTTCGTCTTTTATTTTACTTTTGTACTGAGTAAAAGTCATCAACAGCAGAGGTTATATTGTGTCGCTTAAAGCAATCAACCCAAGTAACAGAAGATATAAAATTGTTAATTTCTATATAATTCCCATTATTAAAGTCATAGTAAAAATGAATTACATACATTTTACAAACATTAACATAAAGTATGGAATGATTTTATTTATTTATTTGTTTTTCAATTACTGTTTTTAAATCGTTTTTGATTGTAATTTTGTTTATTATTTCTAATTCTTTATCATAATTACTATGGGACTGCTAATATCCTATGTATGTGCTACTAATTTGTGTATCATATGGTGATTGAAATTATAATTAATTGTCGTGTCTGTGTGTGTCGGTTTGAGAAAAATCGTATTTTTTATTAATTGTCTTAATCGTTCAGCCTAAAAACTTAATGGAATGACCTGTTTTTATTTATTTTGTATATTTAATTTTTTGTATTGTAAGTTTAATAAATGTAAAAATGAATCTAATTGTCTCTCGATGCAAAAAAATACTAAAATCACATCATCGACAAACCTATACCAATAAACATTTCTTAAAGACCGACAATTGAGATAATTCCTCTTCAAAATACCCCTATCCATAAATATCTCCTCCATCAGGACCCAAGACTTCCTATTGACGAAAAAAAAAAAATATATATATATATATAGTCAAACTGTAAATAATTCTATAACAGTCAGAATTTTAGGATGTCTAGAATTTCTGATTTTATTGTAGGGTTAGTATTTTTTATTAGCTTATTTTCAATTAATGTGAAGACTTCGGTCGGAGACACGGTCGTAAATAAATTTTTAGCATCAGATGATACTAGTTTTGTGGTGTTAGGTAAATGTATATCTTGGATTTTATTAATTATTTCTAAGCTGTTTTTGATTGAATAATTTGGTTTGAATTTAGTATGTTCTATCATAATGCTATTTAAATTTCTAGCAAGTTTTGTGTGTGTCAGTTTCTTAAAAATCGAAAAATCGTGTTTGTCATTAATTCTCATTACCGTTAACGACAATTAATTATAATATGAAATCACCCAACGGAAATAAAATAATCTGTTTCTATTACTTTTATATTTTTTTATATTTTTAGGGTTAATAAATGTAAAATCGAAAACGGTGCGATTAAATGCTAAAATCACATCAATGAACCTATACTAATAAACACATTTCTTAAAGGCCGGTAATTGAAATAATTCCTTTTCAAATATTGGACTGTTCTCTTTTTGGAGATTGATTAGTCAATATAGTTTCATATTTGTCAAAAAATATTTTTATTTTTCGGAGAAAATCAACCTTCAGTTATTAAATGCTGTTTTTATTTTTTTTTAAACTATTTTGTCGGTGCGACGAAACGCTACAATGTTATACAATATAAATTTGAAAATGTTTAAATTGTTTTATTTATATAAAAGAAAAAATTAAACCTAGGTTTATTTTGTTTTATTCCACATTCCTTTCGGCTTAATTTATCTTATTATTCAATTCAATTCAATTATTTACATCTTGCTTCTTAACATACATGAAGCGTTTATTTCGAATATTTCTTTAATTTTTATTAATAATAATATTTTCCATTGAGTCGAACATCCGGTAATCCGTGCAACAGGGGGAACAAAGAAATCATAAAAAATCTGTCTGGTAGCATATCTTGGTATGTTTTCAATCACAGCGATGGCCCTTTAACTATACTAATTATGTTATAAACTACCTGCATAAGAGTCGACATTGCTTAATGTCAGCAGAAAAATTATTACTGTGCAATCAAAGCTTGTGACAGTAAAATACATTTTTTTATGAGTTTTCTTCGTACTATAGTTATAAATGGATCACGTAGTAAATACCTGAAATATTAAAAAAATATTCTATGCAAAGTTTGATTAAAATAAATATAATCTGCAATTATTTACATTTTTGTATAATTGCATTAATGTGAATGATTAATTAATTTGAAATTTCATATTTTTTTTATTTTTTTATGATTGAAGCTTCTACTTCGTTATACATTTTAATTTAAAGTAAATTTTAATTTGTATTACACAATTTATATTTATTAATACTATAATTATACTTGATAATGAGAAGCTGAGTTGCCGAAAGTGTATTTAGTATAAATAAATATACATTGTGATATATAAATTAATTTATTTTATAAATTATTCAGAAGGTACAGAATAAATTCAATTCAAATCATTTATTTACGGTAAATCACCTTTATACAGAATAATGACAATATTTAAAATGTTTAGATAAATAGCATGACTGTAAATCACATATAAACAGAATAATACAATTTTACATATATAACATATTTTAATATCAGTAGCGGAAAGTAAAATAGATCTTTGTATCTTCATGTGTTACATTATTAAATTTTACTCCACAGGAATTCTTATGTTATATTAATTCGAACATTATTAATTAAAATAAATGTTAAATTGAATTCATTACATTCAAATTAATTTCTGCAACTACGTCGGACATGTTAATTATTTAAATTACATACACAGGTTACGTTACTCATCGAGTCCCTTTTAGCTATTTCACATTATTATTTCGTTCATTAGTACAGCATTGTAACTTAATAATAATTAAAACTTCGGCGAAACAATAATTACGTTCATATTTGCTCATTACTCGTTGTAGTGGAATGCATGTAATTAAAACCATTTAATGAGGATTTATAAGAAACAATTTTATTTTCATTTATGTCGCTTTGTTTTATTAATATTTAACTCGAAAATAACAATATGTAAACAATGTATAGATATAAAATCATTTTTATTGTGATATTTACAGTTACATTAATTTTACAAAATATTATATATTTATTTACAATATGGATATCTACTAGTGGGATTTAAGCCAGGAGTCCTTATCCTTTGTATCGTATGTCATAACTAGTAGATTGAATTTTGGAGGGATGTTGGGATTTTTCGTAATGCAGCGAAAGTTTAAATGTTCCAGGGTGAAGAGTTTTGTCACATATTTTTTTATTATTTATGAGTAATTCGTTTGAGATATGGGGACAAAGCCGTTTTTTGTTGTAATGCAGTGCATTGGATGAGTTGTATAAGGGGTTGTTCAATGTCAGATTTTTATGTGGATTCCTAGATTGAGTATTTATTTATTTTTTTACTTATTTGAATCTTTTGACAAATTATATCGAGCGTCGAATATGTAAGTCACTAAACTGTCTTGAATGATGTGAAATGAAGTGATGAATTCATGGAGGGTTAGGCTGCGGAATTTACGTTTGGGACTTACAGTTTTGTTACAAGGAATGCATAAGGAGTTTGTTTGTTCTA
This sequence comes from Philonthus spinipes, assembly GCA_963082785.1. Lineage (NCBI taxonomy): Eukaryota > Metazoa > Arthropoda > Insecta > Coleoptera > Staphylinidae > Philonthus > Philonthus spinipes. Next base: position 16,738,877 of record OY720315.1, read on the forward strand.
TTTGTATAGGATTTCAGGCAAATTTTTGAGATAAGAAGAACAGTCTTTCTTTGATGAGAGAATAAATAGTAAAAACTGGGATTCTTGTGATTTTTTATATTTTTTAAAATTTATAAATGCAAATATTTATCAAAAAATAATTATTTCATTCCTATTACTGAAAACAAAAAATCTATTGCTTCAAAGTATTTCTAGAACAAATGCATATTTCATCCATTTATTAAATAATGATTATTAATTATTTATTTAAGCTCAAATAATAATGCATCAACCTTAAACATTAAAGTAACGTTGATGAAACATTTTTATATGCATTTTGTTCACAGGGTTCTGACCTATACGAATTATTACACGTATGGTTAATTAACTTGTAAAAAAATACTTTTAAACTAAAATATATATAATAATCGAGTTCATTATAATCCATTCTGTGTTATGAATGTTTATTTTATAGTACATTTTAAATACATTTTATGTTTTATAAATTTGCTTACAATTCTATTTCAATTTACAACAAAATGAACGCCCACAACACACAAAGAATTAAAATGTACTCTATTTAATGTTTCACGTAAAGGATTTTTAAATGAATTATTTTTTTTTTGTATAACACGGAATTTTCATATACGAGTTAACCTTTGAACCTTTAAACAAAGTAGAAGCCTCGGCCATATTTTTTCATTTTATTAATTCATTGTAAAACGTATAAAAAAAATATTTTATTACCCCGTTTTTGCTATAGGAATAATTTGAAAATTATGTATTCAGATATTCAGACAACAACAGTTTGCAATTAATTCAATTTAATTATTCATATAAAGTATATTTGAGAGAATAATTTGTTTGTATAACATGCGACTTTTATTTACACGTTATTAGGCTTGGGCAAAATCGATTATTTCAGCTATTTATGTGAAAATTACAAAACATAATGAACGTTTTTTTAAACTACCCACTGAACAAAAGGCACATAATAGTGTTGCACCAATGTTGCATAAATGTTTAATGTTGTTTTTAATGTTGATGCAACGTTATTTGTGAACATTTTGTTTAGTGGGTACTTCAGTTATTTATCGAAATATATACAAAGAAAAATATTAACACAAGGAATATTATTTCGTTGAAATATAATAATTTTTGGAAAGTTCACACTACTTCAGTTATTAATCGAACTATATACAGAGAAAAATATAAACACAAGGAATATTATTTCGTTGAACTATAAAAATTTCTGGAAAGCTCACGCTAATGTATTCAAGTAATCCTGAATAAATTACGTACTTTTTGTTTTATTTTATACGACACTCAATGGTCTTAACTGTGATTCATTGATTGTTTGATTTTTTATATTTAATTCTGGTTATGAACAGTATATTAAAAATGCAATAGAAAATGATATTTATTCACGTGGTCACAGTTATTCAAATTAAATTAAATAAAAAATAATAGCCTCAAAGACCTCCGGTCGATAGCCGTTTCGCTACATTATATATATATATATATATATATATATATAATGGTTTTAATATTTTGACATTGGTAGTTCATATTGTATGAAATAAATATGAATATAATATTAAAAATCAACCAATAAAACACAGATTAGATTGAATAACTTTAAGTTCTCGACTAGTTTCTTGAAAATGGACTAATCACCCGAAACTAGTCGAGAATTTAATGTTATTCAATCTAATCTGTGTTTTATTGGTTGATTTTTAATATTAAATTAATATTTATATATTTATTTCACATATATATATATATATACATATTTGTTTTTAAATATTCTGTATAAAATTAGGAATGTGTTTGTTACTATTGGGAATAAAGATTTATATATATATATATATATATATATATATATATGAAAAAGAATTTGAAAATATATAATTAATTAATTCTTTTCCCATTCGTTACTGCGACTTTTTTTACACACGTAATTAGATTCCTGAAGGGGTATAGCTCCGAGAAGTAGTTATTTTAATGTATATTATTTGAATGTATATTCGTAATAAAGTACTTTATTTACTTACAGTAAAAAAATATCACTAGATAAAGGAAAAACAAAATATTGATTATTTTAAATTATTTTTATTTAGTGTCTTAAAAATATACATATAACCTATCAATTAGTGGATTTTTTAAAATCTATTCTTTTTTGTAATTAATAAAAATATTGAAACAATTAATGAAATGCAGCTAAAATCATAACGTGCCAAAGCTCACGTTACAATATTAAAAGATATTATAAATAGAAAAGAGTATTCATTCTCTTTTTAAATGAATTAAATAAAAATGTTATGAAAATAATTAATAAAATGACTTACGTTACATAAGTACATTAAACAAATGCACATACGTAACGTAAGTCAAAAGTTACAGAGCTAAATGTGGAAATAATTTATTAATTATTTTCAAATCATTTTCATTTAATTTAAAAGATATTAATTATTTGAATATACAAAAAGAAAATATTGTATATTTGTATTGTAATTAAAAAATATTATTGTAAATTATGAAATATGAAAGATTTATAAATACTAATAATTATTTATTAACAACAATTGTTTCAATTTATTTTTCGCAATAGAGTACATTTAAATTCAAAGTGTTTTTTTACTTGTAAAATTGCGAATGCCCAATAATTATTACAACTTTTTATCTTTATACCTTTTAGACGTTATATGTTTTTCAAAGTTTATTTTAGCAGAAGTAGTATTGTTATTAAATAGTTTTTAGTATTTCTTTGTTCTATTAGTATTTGCAATATCTTTAATTGTACAACGAATTATAACAAAACATTTGTAATCATTTATTGTAGTTGTATTAAAAAAATATTCAACACAATTTTAATTGCAAATAAATAAATAAGACTTCACAACATAAACGATTTTCGAAAATAATATAAAATAATCATTTCTTAGGCTGAAAGACCACTGGTCGATAGCCAGTTTCAGAGTTGGAATTATATTGTGAACGTTAGTGAATTGTTAGATATTGTATTGTAATTGTATATTCCAATCTCAGAAATAAAGATGTTTATGTATGTAATCATTTCTCCTCGCTCTATATCAAAAAATGCAATAATATGTATGGTCTTTCATTGAAAAAACACATATTTCATACTTTTATGATATTTGGGAAAATGGTATTAATGAAAATAATTTTAGAAAGTAGTCATTATAGACTTCTAAATACGCCGAAAATCAAAATTGTTAAAATTAGTGTACTTTTGTAACAATATTCATTATATTCATGCTATCCGAAACGGAATATTATGGTCAAAGTACATCACCTCTTACAAATTTGATTTAGGAACTTATATATACCGGGTGTATATTTATAGCGATCAGCTGTACATAGGGATTTTACATGTAAAAACAATTTTATGAAAACTTCTGCTTCCTAGTTCATTTTAGAGAAAACCTACAAGAATTGAAATGTGTTCAAAATTTAAAAATCTATAAAAAAAGATACTTCATTGATTTTTAAAATCAGTGTATAATTTATACATAATTAATAAATATTAATTATTTTTAAAAAAATATGACGTATTTCAATTGCATTTGCCATGATTTATAAAAAATCTATGTTAAATTGCAATTATATAAATATGTCCAAAGTAATATTAATTTTAATTGGTTCGTTTCCAGTTCATAATACAAAGAAGTCAATATATTATTAAAAAAAAATAGATTCTCTTTGAATCTACATGGAATAATCGACGTATTATGAACTAGTGATGGTAGCCGCAGCAACTTTTTTGTATAAAAGGTTGCATGTTTAATGCAACTTAATCATGCGATAATTTATTTATTATTAATAGATTGATTATTATTTAATAATTATAGATTGATTATAAAGTTGAACAAAGCAAAATTAAGGCAGATTTTGAAATTCTGAACACATTTTGAATTCTTCAGTTTTCCTCTGAAATTAAAGCTAGAATTTGTTAAAAAATGTTTTTACATGTAAAATCCCTTTGTATATCTGTCGCGTCGACACCCGGTATATAATTTTAATTTCTGATAGTTACATTAAATTACTTCATTATATTCACATCATTAAAATCATTTACAATCTATGATTGCTTTTGAGTTACGTGAAGAGTAAAATAAAAATAATAATCCCTATGTATATCTGTCGCGTCAACACCCGGTATATAATTTTATTTTCTGATAGTTACATTAAATTACTTCATAATATTCACATCATTAAAATCATTTACAATCTATGATTGCTTTTGAGTTACGTGAAGAGTATAATCAAAATAATAATTACTGTTGTATCCTTTCTTCATATTTTATAAAGTGTTAATTATTTTAATCATTTATAAGCCTCAGAAAATGGCTATAGTCACTGCTCTATTGCGCACTAAATGTACGTTTCTGTTACAAGGCAACCATTATCATTAGTACAATTGTTATCATGCGTGGCGAAGCTACAAAATTGATTGACACCCAGAATAAAGCGAAACACGAATCATTAAAACGAATGACAAAGTGAAATACGAAACGCCTGTGAAAACTATCAATAGCGAGGCGAAATAGAAAATCGTAATTCTTTTTCTATTAACCAATAGGAAAATTTTATTTAGCGTTGGATGGAATAATCGAAATATTACTTACCCCTTGTAAATTCCTTCTGATAGTTCTGTTATTTGTATTTTAAATTTTCTTCAGCAACTTTTTTTTAAGAGAAAGAAAATTCCACACTAATAAATTATCAAATCACCAAGTAATTGTTTTGTTTAAAAGTTATGTTTTAACAGTTAATACGTAGATCAATCCCTCCTTATTATTAACACCTAATTAAAACATAATCACTTTGTGTATAAAACATCCTGTTTCTTTCTCTATTTTAATTGTTTGTAATTGTTGAATTAATCACATTTTAATAAAATCTCGTAAATTTATTAACACATTTCGGTTTCGTGTGCAGTTTTTTATTCTTTATTATCTGCTGATGTCGCGACGGAAGCGGAAACGAAAGGGAGCCGCGTGTGGCGCTGTACATCGACGACCTCGTGGCGCACACTGAGACTGGAGGGCTGCTGCACGGACGCCGGGCGTCGCGACGTTGGGCGAGGACGGCGGCGACGTCGGTAGCGCGCAGGAATTTTCGAAGCGTCGCGAATTCGTTAGCAGAAAATTACAGTGCAACAGTTTCTATGACGGGAATGAAAGGTAACTGTGCTTAAATTACGAGTGAAAAAATATAATTGAGCAAATAAATTAAAACGGTAATCGATTTTGTAAATTCAAAGACTTCTTTTTTATCCATCATTTCATGAGGATGGTCTGATTTTGAAAATGTTGCGTTATTTTGCAATTTGTAAAATATCATTGAATTTGCATTTAGTCGGAAATGATTTAACAATAATATTAAGGTTGCGGTTTAGTAGAAAGAGAATAAAATGGGAAAAAATCTTTTTGTAAAAAAGAGCCATTCTTTTGGATTTAATAATAATTAATTAATTAATATCTAAGTATTATTCTAAATAAAAAATAAATCGTTAATTTTCGTGAATTGCGTCAATTTACTAGTTCAAGTTAGAAAAGGAAATTATAATGTAAAATGAAATTAATAGGTAATATCTGCTAAGTTATTTGAATGCAGAATTTAATGAAATTCTTTAAATTTTCATTGCACAAGTTTTTATTAGGAAAAATATAATTTGAAATTTGCTATAAATTTTCATTGTTTTTCATAATTGTTTTTCACACAAAATAAATATTAAAATAATTTTTAATTCATCTGATGAAATTTAACACAAGTGACTTGTATAAATAAGTGAAGTGTTTGTCCTTTAATTAACTTTACATAATATAATATGTTTCAGTGAATGTTAGATGAGAAATTAATTCATAAACAATTATTTTTTAAAAAATGCTTAAATTCTATACGATTTCATTGGGTTTCGAAAATAAAGAAAATTTTCTCCTCCTACAATTCCTTTCTTACAATTTATTTATTTTTGTCTGGGCAATTATTTGCATCGATTAAATTTCCCTCGCGCGGAAAATCGCTTAATGGACGCGGAATCATTTTTCCGTTCCATGTGTGCTGCACGCTTATGTGAACGGGAGGAATTAAGCGGAAAATCGGGCGTCGTCTATTCAATTCCGCTTTTCTGACGGACGGAAAAACTTTTATATATATATATATATATTTTTCTTCGTACAGACCCGCGGATGGAGGAGGGAGCGTAATTACGGGGCATGGGTAATCAAACTTGCCAAACTCTAACGAGAGAGAGAAAACGAGACGACGAAAGAAGAGGAAATGTGTGTGTATATGTGTTTATATAAAAAAGAGGGTGGAATTGGAATTGATGTGGATTTTATAAGATTCCAAAGAAGAGAAAAATAAATTTAGTCTCTGATTTACTCCGTCTCCTTCTTACATTCCGGTCTCAAAAGCAAAAAATTGCGCTTGAATATAATTAATTGAAATAATACTATTCCGTACGTGAAATGTTAAATATAACAAACATGTTGTTCTTTATCATCACAGGTTAAGCGAGTATTATATTTGATATGTTTTGCATAGATTGTTGTGACGTTAAAAAATAACGTATACGATAAATTTAATATTTCTCATATGGAGTATTCTCAATCATAAAATTAATTTATTTATTACTACCGTTTTTTATTTACATTATTTAGAAAAAAGGAATATAATTTGTTTGGACATTTGTTAAAAAGAAGAATCAATAATGGGAATAAGCTAAACAAATTAATGTTTAATATTTAACGAAGGAGGATTTTATTTCATTAGACATGTTAATTAACTAAGTAAATTAAATTAATTTTGACAACAAATAAAATTAATTTAATGAAAGTGGTATAAAAAAGTAATTTTATTTTCTTTATATACTATATTGAAAATGTACCATCAAGTTAAGGTACATTTTCAATTTAATTAAAGTGGTATAAAAAAGTAATTTTATTTTCTTTATATACTATATTGAAAATGTACCATCAAGTTAAGGTACATTTTCAATATAGTATATAAAGAAAATAAAATTACTTTTTTATACCACTTGGATTAAATTAATTTTATTTGTGTAGCACGGCTACATTTTTTTTACGAAATAAATTACCCTAATCGCAATTAATTAACCTCAAGTTGAGCTGAACAATTTCTCAAGAACTCTCAATAGCTAGCAAATATTTGAAATTTACGGTAGTTTGAATTCTATTATCATAAATTGATATGAAATTGACGGTGATTTATGAGCAAGAATTAAATTCACAAAGTTACATTAATTTCTTGTAAGGTTTTCCCTTATCCCAAATATTTTACATTAAACTCAGTCATGATATTTATTACCCAAACCCAACATATTTAATTGTAAATATATTTGCTTATTTAATTTGTTCATTTGTAAATCTTTTTTGTTTTAAATAATGAACTAAATTTATTTATTTTATTTTCAAATAATTTTTATTTAATATATTTAAATAACTATGACCAAGTGAATGAATACTCTTTTCTCTTTATTTAAATAATTTTCATTGATAACACAATTTTTTGAGCGTAAGTGATATTTTCCAGATAATTTATTTGGTTCTTTTAAATAAATTTATTATTTATTAATTTATTTATCCAATTTTATCGAAATTGTAATTCTATTTTCGGTAGGAATTGTAATTGAAATTCCTTGAAGTTTGATTGATACATCTTCTAGACTGTCTAATGTATTAATCTTGATGTTTGAGGCTTCTACTTCGTTATACATGTTTAATTTAAAAGTTGTTGAAATAAATAAATTTGTTTGTTAACTCACTGTATCAGCTTGGCATTACCAATTAGCTGAATTTTCGAAAAGGCAGTTGTATTTATAAATATACAGTGTGTTATACAAACCAAGTTATTTATTTAAATATCCTTTAAAGTCACCTGACAAGGACAGACGCCTACAAAATAAGGCGGAAAGACCAACGGTCGATAGCCAATTGGCAGAAACAATTATTTTTATGTTAGTTATTTATTGTATTTATTTATTATTATTACTTTGTTAAAAATAATCTGCCAATAAAGATTTATATATATATATATATATATATATATATATCCTCTAAATTAACGTAGTATTGCCTATATCTGTATTTAATTGCCGGTGATATGTTTTTGTGGTTATAAAGGATTCAATTTTTGTTTCAGTTCTGTTGTTTCTATATTTATTGCCAATTTGATTTCATTTATTTATTTTGTTCATAATTTTATAATTGTGTTCGTTAAGTGTGTTTTTGAGAGTGTTGTTTTTATAAGATTTAATAAAAAACAACTTCTCTCGTTATTTTTGCTCCATCGCAAAAATTCACACGTTATCGTAATTGCAATTAATCCACCTTATTAAATTATTAATCCCATTACTTTTCGTTATCAATTTTAAAGAACAATTTCCCTCGTTATCCCCGGTCCGTTGCAAACGTCCCTCGCAAATTGACAGATCGGCACATTCAACCCCCTGCCCCTCATCATTGTCCGATACAGATCCCGATAAGACACCCTACATACGGAATTAAGCCAATTATTCCTAGTCCCGGAAACTCGCAGATGATTAACGAGGGAACGGATATGGACGAGGAGTAGGAGGAGTGGAAAAAAGGAGTATAAAAGCGAAACTAAAAATCTTTGATGTTTTCATCCAATTTATTAAAGCGCCCCGTTTCGGTTTTATGAAACAAGTGAGACGTAACAGTGGAAAAAAATAAAGTAGGAGGGAAGGCAGAAATGGAAAAGGATCGGGTTAATAGGATTGTGTGCTGCGCTTTGTGCCTTTATGGCTGATTCGGTTTGTTTAATTGTGTTTTTTTTTTTGGGATGAGTTATTATTTTTTTTATTATAAGATTGTTATATTTGTATATTTTTAAATATAAAAAGATCGATTTTATCAATAATTATTCACACTTTAATAAAAAATTAAATCTTTTTCAAAAAAGAAAAGATACAACGTCAAAAAGTATCCAATATTAAAATATTTTGTTGGACCGAATTTGCAATTCGCTTTCGAATCTGCCTTATAATTCGGCATAGTAGAGTCCTATGACAGTTTTGCGTTTCTCCAGGTGGATCACATCTTTTGAATCCCAGAAAACGGTAACTATAGAAGAGTCTTCGCCGGTTGAAGTCCATTGTTTCGACTGTTCCTTGATCTCTAGTGTGTCCCAGTGGATCCATGTTTCGTCGACGGTCACGATTCGACGCATTTCGGATTGCGCTTAAACAGTGACAAACACTGTTCCGAAATTGTCTCACGGTTGCGCTTGTTGCCCAGAAAGAGCAAACGCGGCACCCACCTCGTCATATGGTCTTTGGAGATGTCTACTGTCTCGACTATCTCGCGCACCTTGAATCGGCGGTCTGAAAATACAAAATTGGGGATTTTTTGCCATGTTATCCGCTGTGGTAGCCGCTTTCACGTACAGGTTCATCAAAAAGCCGATGTTCGACCACGTTAAAACACGTTAAACCAATTCTTGAAGGTCACCACGAAGGAAAAGAGTAACATTACATGTGCTCTTTGATTTGTCTGCGCGATTTCTCTTCCAAAAATATGAATCGAATCACCGACCGATATTGCCCTTTTTCCAGTTTTTTCTTAATCCAAGGACATGCCCGCGTCTACACGCTGTCAAAACTACAATTCAGATTCGGCTGAAATTTTGACAGTTGCCGTCTAGGAGAATGTGCTATATAATAGGAAACTTCTCCAGCATTGGTGGTACCATCGGATAATGAAGCTAAGTACTTATCGGATCGCCCACGTAAATAATTACAATAATCTACTATTGTTTTTTTTACTTATCTAGTTAAAGTTGCATTACTAAAATGTTTGCAGTTTTAAAAATATTAAGTTGTTACAATTTAAACAAGAAAATATTTGTTTTATCTAAGGATGTTAAGAGTACGGTTTAGACGAAAGAGATAGCTATATTAATATGGGCAATCACTAATTCGAGTTAGATTGCTGTTGTAATCAATGAACAATATTGTATTATATATTAAAGTAATCTTAAAATAAGCAGGAATTTCATCAGATGAATTAAAAATTATTTTAATGTTTAGTTTGTGTGAAAACCAATTATGAAAAACAATGAAAATTGATCAAATTCATAGCAAATTTCAAATTATATTTTTGCTAATAAAAACGTGTGAAATGAAAATTTAAAAGATTTCACTAGATTCTGCATTCAAATAACTTAGCAGACATGATCTATTAATTTCATTATATCTTACAATTTTCTTTTCTAACTTAAACTAGTAAATTGACGTAATACACGGAAATTAACGATTTATTTTTTTATTTAGACTGATACTTTATACTTAGTAGATAAAAAATGTAAATACATAATCATATTATTAAATCCAATAGAATAGCTCTTTTTTTAACGATTATTTCCATTTTACTATATAGCTATCTCTTTCTACTAAACTGTAACCTTAAGATTCAAAATGGCATCACTAAAAAAAAAGATCACCCACTTCCAACTCTCACTTTAATTATTCTCCCAATTGTATTACATAATGGAAATTTGATGAAATAAAATGAAAAATGGTAGAAGTGGGAACATTTTATTTTGGAAGAATATTGAGGTTATGGGGTATATAAATGTGTTTAATAATATTGGTTATTTAGAAATTCTTGACAATCTTTATAATTTTTGTATTAACGGAAATTTCTTGATTACAAATGAACCTTGTTGCAGGTTAATTTTTAATTTTTTTACGAAAAAATAAAAAATATAAATTCGATGGCTTATAAATATTGATGACTCCGTATATACAAGTTTAAATCATTCTTTCGGAATCCGTTTCGCGATATTTCCAGCCGATTGCTCATTTTTCTTCGTAAATTTGTTTAACGTCAGTAATCTCGAACATTATTCAAACGAAATAATTGAATCCGCCCGACAATAAAAAGCAATAAAGGAAGATATACAAAAACACTCACACACACAAACAACGAAAACAACAGGGGACATAAATTCCACTTATAAACTTTGATATTTATACCCATTATACTCTCTCTTCCGGTTAACTCCCCCCGTTTTCCACCAATTTCCACTCGAACCGTTCCTTCTTCCTTCCTACTCCACCTCCGCCTCGGGAACGGAAAGGAAAATTTATGCGCCGGCAATATCCATCGGGAAAGTATTATTATTATTGTTAATCTAAACAAACAATTGGAAGAGGCGGGAAATTTTCCGAACCGGTGGGCGCGCGCGATTTTCCCAAGATGGCTTCCGCTTTTGATAACACTCGACGTCGGTTATTAAGTTCCATTAATTACGTCTTTAATAGGATTAACGGGAATAATGAGTGCGGCACGGAAGGGGGAACGATGTGTTGTCTTTGCTGCGGGCGCTTCGAATTTTATTTATTCAGGAATTTTGAAATTACTTCCGAAGTTTGCTCGTTAAATATATTACACTAATATCTAAGATATTTTTAAGAATAAGAAAAAAAAAACATTATTTTTTCTTATTCGACTCTTTGTAAAAATAAACAGAATACTAATTATCTAAGATATTTTTAAGAAAAAAAAAACATTTTTTCTTATTCGACTCTTTGTGAAAATAAAGAGAATACTATTTAGGTTTTGAATTAATATAATTGGTTTATTCCATAAAACCATATATTCGCTTCAAAATATTTATTTCACGTAAGAACTCTATAAGTTTCTATACAGACCCCTTATAATTACTTAAAATGTACGCAACATCAGCACCCATCGCGTTGAATTGCGTAGACAGAACATGCTACTGGTTGGTGCTCCACTACAGTTGGTCGTGACAATATTAGCATTCTGGTTGAACATCGCCGATAAGATTTTTGTGTGTACTATGTGCAAGGCGATTTCCTCACTCCTAATATAACTAATACCATTCGATTGTCAAAACTAGTTTTATTTAATTCGCAATGGACAATTAGTGGAAATTTTACAAAATTATATATTTTTTTATTTTTACTCCTATCCCGAAAGATATTCTCATTTTGTTTGCTGTCCCAATCAGGTTGATTGTTTCAACCTTTGTCTCTTTTTACCTGAACCACTTCGGACTTCACCTGAACCGCTTTAGACTTTATTTTTATGGCAATTAAATAAAAAGAATGTGAAAATAATTAATCATTTATTCATTTGTTAATAATATAGCCTTTTAATCATACGTACCGTCCTGGCTGCGATCTCCAGTGGAAATGATCGAGGACGTTGACGGACGCGATTGCTACACTCAATCTTAGTTAATTGTCTTCGACAAAAAATATTTTTTTTAAATAACTGTGATTATGTAAATATATCTTTTTATAATTAATATTATTATTTCATTGCGATAAAATCTCAATTTCAATTACCTCACCTTTTTTTTTTCGTGATTGTGACTCAAAGCACACACTTTAAACGCTAAAAACTAAGATCACACGAAAAATGTCCATCACTCGCGGCAAAAATAACGCGACAGCATCTTTTGCATTTTAGTGCCGAGCTCGGATGGAGGGATAGAAGTATTTATATTAATAATGTAATATGCCGGCGGCAATAACCCCGTTCCCCGAGATTCCCAAAGTGGAAAACTTTCTTATATGCGCCCGCGAAGAAGGGCCGAGGGGGCCGGGACACTTATCTCCCGTTTTGACGCGGGGTTCCAGACAATCTTAATTAAGAACAAACACGCCCCCTTTTCAAAACGCGCCGCAATCTTGACAAGATCAAATTAGAAGTGAGCGGCGGGCGGACGGCGCGCTAGAGGGACGAGAGGGGGTCGGGTTTTATCTGGGAGGAAATTCGCGATTAATATAAATGGCTTTTACGAGTCACCTGAACTCAAACTGGGTTAAACGTGCAAACTAATTGCTTTTGAAATGTTTATGAAACGGACTAATCTTTGCTGGAATTTGAACGGCTCGTGTTGTTAGGTCGGATTGACTACAGGATCAAATTTTTGAGAAAAACTCTACCAGTATTATTTAAATTTACTTATATTTTATTTAATTAGTAGCCTACAACAGTGATTCTCAAACTTTTGTCTTATGAAATGTTTATGTAACTGGAATTTCAACGATATGTGTTGGGTTTGACTAACTGTAAGTTTGAATTTAAAGAACGGTTGTTCCATTTGCCAATTATTTAAATTTTCTTATATTTTTTTTAAATTAATAATCTAAAACAGTGGTACTCAAACTTTTTCGTATAAAATGAAGCATACAAATGCAGTAATTTCAATTATTCGTTTCGGATTGGACTAACTGCACGTTTGAATTTATTGAAAGTTTTCTCAAATTGTCGTTTTTTTCTAATTGCTGATTATTTATTATTTTCATTTTTTAATTAATTTAATTTCTTAATATTTTAAATAATTAATAGTCTGGAACAGCGACTCTCAAACTGTTTCGTATGAAATGTTTATGAAACAGAATAATCCCTGCTGGATTTCTATGACATGAGTTGGATAGGACTAACTCAGGTTTGAATTTATTAAAAAGATTACCAATTATTACAATTTTCTACTTAAAAAAAATAATAATCTTCAACAGTGGTTCTCTAACTTGTTCGTATGAAATGTTAATGAAACAGATAAATAATTGCTGAAATTTCAATGATTCGTTTCAGATTGGACTAACCACGGGTTTGAATTTATTTAGAAGTTCTTACAATTGCTGATTATTATTTTTTAAAATTTATAATTAATTATAAATCTAAAACAGTGACTATCAAACGTTTTTGTATGAAATATTTATGAAAACATAAACAGCTGGAATTTTTAACATGTGTTGGGTTGGACTAATTGCAAGTTGTAATTTATAGAAAAATTGTCAATTATTTAATTTTTCTCATTTTTTAAATTAATACAACAGTGGTTCTCAAACTCAAACAGCTGGAATTTCAACAATAATTGTTGAGTTGAACTAACTGCGGGTTTGAATTTATTGAAAGATTCTTCCAATTGCTGATTACTTACTATATTAGTATTTTATTAATTTATAATCTAAAGCAGTGGCTCTCAAATGTTTTCGTATGAAATGTTTATGGAAACATAAACAGCTGGAATTTCAACGACATGTGTTGGGTTGGTCTAACTGCAGATTTGAATTTAGAGAAAGATTGACAATTATTTAATTTACTCATTTTTAAAATTAATAATCTACAACAGTGGATCTCAAACTTGTTCGTATAAAATGAAGCAGACAAATCCTCACTGAAATTTCAATGATTCGTTTCGGATTGGACTAACCGCACGTTTGAATTTATTGAGAGGGTCATCCAATTGCTGATTTTTTTAAATTTGTTAATTTTTAAAATAATTAATTGTCTGGAACAGTGGCTTTCGTATGAAATGTTTATGAAACAGAATAATGCTTGCTGGAATTTCAAAGACATGTGTTTTTAATACGTGATTGCCAATTTAAATATTCTTATTTTTTTAAATTAATAATCCTCAACAGTGGTTCTCAAACTGGTTTTTATTAAATTTTTATGAAGCAGGCAAATCCTTGATGAAATTTCAATGATTCAATGATTGGACTATCCGCGCGTATGAATTTATTTAGAGGTTATTTCAAGTGTTGATTATTAAATTTTATAATTAATTATTAATTTAAAACAGTGGCTCTCAAACGTTTTTGTATAAAATATTTATGAAAACATAAACAGCTGGAATTTCAACGACATGTGTTGGGTTGGTCTAACTGTAGATTTGAATTTAGAGAAAGATTGACAATTATTTAATTTACTCATTTTTAAAATTAATAATCTACAACAGTGGATCTCAAACTTGTTTGTATAAAATGAAGGAGAAAAATCCTTACTGAAATTTCAATGATTCGTTTCGGATTGGACTAACCGCACGTTTGAATTTATTGAGAGGATGTTCCAATTGCTGATTTTTTTTAACTTGTTATTTTTTTAAAATAATCAATTGTCTGGAACAGTGGCTCTCAAACAGTTTCGTATGAAATGTTTATGAAACAGAATAATGCTTGCTGGAATTTCAAAGACATGTGTTTTTAATACGTGATTGCCAATTTAAATATTCTTATTTTTAAATTAATGATCTTCAACAGTGGTTCTCAAACTCGTTGTTATGAAATTTTTATGAAGCAGACAAATCCTTGCTGAAATTTCAATGATTCAATGATTGGACTATCCGCGCGTATGAATTTATTTAGAGGTTATTTCAAGTGTTGATTATTAAATTTTATAATTAATTATTAGTTTAAAACAGTGGCTCTCAAACCTTTTTGTATGAAATATTTATGGAAACATAAACAGCTGGAATTTCAACGACATGTGTTGGGTTGGTGTAACTGTAGATTTGAATTTAAAGAAATATTGACAATTATTTAATTGGCTCATTTTTAAAATTAATAATCTACAACAGTGGATCTCAAACTTGTTCGTATTAAATGAAGCAGAAAAATCCTTACTGAAATTTCAATGATTCGTTTCGAATTGGACTAACCGCACGTTTGAATTTATTGAGAGGGTCTTCCAATTGCTGATTTTTTTTTAATTTGTTAATCTTTTTTAAAATAGTCAATTGTCTGGAACAGTGGCTCTCAAACAGTTTCGTATGAAACGTTTATGAAACAGAATAATGCTTGCTGGAATTTCAAAGACATGTGTTTTTAATATGTGATTGCCAATTTAAATATTCTCTTTTTTTAAATTAATAATCTTCAACAGTGGTTCTCAAACTGGTTTTTATTAAATTTTTATGAAGCAGACAAATCCTTGATGAAATTTAAATGATTCAATGATTCAATGATTGGTCTAGCCGCGCGTTTATTTACAGGTTCTTTCAATTGCTGATTATTATTTCTGTTAATTAATTATTAGTTTAAAACAGTGGCTCTCAAACGTTTTTGTATGAAATGTTTATGGAAACATAAACAGCTGGAATTTCAACGTCATGTGTTTGGTTGGTCTAACTGTAGATTTTAATTTAGAGAAAGATTGACAATTATTTAATTTACTCATTTTTAAAATTAGTAATCTACAACAGTGGATCTCAAACTTGTTCGTATAAAATGAAGCAGACAAATCCTTACTGAAATTTCAATGATTCGTTTCGAATTGGACTAACCGCACGTTTGATTTTTTTTTTTTGAGAGGATGTTCCAATTGCTGATTTTTTTAACTTGTTATTTTTTTTTAAATAATCAATTGTCTGGAACAGTGGCTCTCAAACAGTTTGGCATGAAATGTTTATGAAAGAGAATAAAGCTTGCTGGAATTTCAAAGACATGTGTTTTTAATACATGATTTAAATATTCTCAATTTTTAAATTAATAATCTTCAACAGTGGTTCTCAAACTTGTTCTTATGAAATTATTATGAAATAAATATGAATAAATTATTAAAAATCAACCAATAAAACACAGATTAGATTGAATAACTTTAAATTCTCGACTAGTTTCGGGTTATTAGCCCATTTTCAAGAGAATTTAAAATTTGTTTTATTAAATTTCTATGGATTTTCACATTAATGGATATATTGATTTTTTTAATTTTTATTTTTCTTTATTTTGCCTGCCCCACAATAAAATTAAAATAAAAATTAAAAAAATCAATATATCCATTAAATTATTACGAAACAGACAAATCCTTGCTGAAAGTTCAATGATTCGTTTCGGACTGGATTGGACTAACCACAGGTTTAAATTTATTGAAAGGTTCTGCCAATTGCTGATTCTGATTATTTATATTATTAATTTATAATCTAAACCAGTGGCTCTCAAAGGTTTTCGTATTAAATGTTTATGAAAAAAATAAACAGCTGGATTTTCAACGACATGTGTTGGGTTGGACTAATTGCAGGTTGTATTTAAATTTTCTCATTTTCTCAATCTTTCTATAAATTACAACCTGCAATTAGTCCAACCAAACACATATCGTTTAAATTCCAGCTGTTTATTTTTTCATAAACATTTCATACGAAAACCTTTGAGAGCCACTGGTTTAGATTATAAATTAATAAAGTAAATAATCAGCAATTGGAATTAGCCCAACCCAACACATGTCGTTGAAATTCCAGCTGTTTATTTTTTCAAACATTTTTAAAAATTAATACAACAGTGGTTCTCAAACAGTTGGAACTTCAACGATAATTGTTGAGTTGAATTAACTGCAGGTTTGAATTTATTGACAAGTTCTTCCAATTTGCTGATTTATTTTTTTCATTTTTTAATTAATTAATACACTGTTCTAGTGGCTCTCAAACTGTTTTGTATGAAATGTATGCAAAACAGGCTAATTCTTCCTGGAATTTAAACGATTTATTTTGGATTAGATTAAGAGCAAATTTGAATTTATTGAGATATTCTTCCATTCGCTAATTGTTTAAATTTTCTTATTTAAAATTAATAGTCTACAACTGTGACTCTCAAACTTGTTCGTATCAAATGATTATGAAACGGACTAATCCTTTCGGAAATCTCATCGATATATTTTTGATTGGACTAACTGTAGGTTTGAATTTATTGAGATATTCTTCCATTTCCTAATTATTAAAATTTTCTCCATTTAATTTAATGAATATTCTACAACAGTAATTCTCAAAAATATTTGCACGTAATATTTATGTAACAGACTAATCCTTAATAAATTAAAGACGACGCAAGCGCCATCTTTTGTCAAATTTCAAATGGCATCGTGAATGATTTGGGTCGACGACCGAGAATCATTGTTTCACCCACTAAAAGAAGGCGAACTTTTCCTGTTCATGAGAACTTTTAATTAAAAGACTAATCGTTATTTAATGTTCAACGACAAACTGCAGATTTGATTTTAATGAAAGATTCTACGAATTGACATTATTTCAATTTTATATTTTTTCTTAATTTTTCACTAAAAGAAGGCGAACTTGTCCTGTTCATGAGAACATTTCATTAAAATACTAATAGTTATTTAATTTGCAACGACAAACTACAGATTTGATTTTAATGAAAGATTCTACCAATTGACAATTATTTCAATTTTATATTTTTTCTTAATTTTTCATTAAAAAAAAGGCGAACTTGTCCTGTTCATGAGAACATTTCATTAAAAGACTAATCCTTATTTAATTTTCAACGAAACACTGCAGATTTAATTTTAATGAAAGATTCTACCAATTGACAATTATTTCAATTTTATATTTTTCTTAATTTTTCACTAAAAGAAGGCGAACTTGTCCTGTTCATGAGAACATTTCATTAAAAGACTAATCGTTATTTAATTTTTAACGACAAACTGCAGATTTGATTTTAATGAAAGATTCTACCAATTGAAAATTATTTCAATTTTATATTTTTTCTTAATTTTTCACTAAAAGAAGGCGAGCTTGTCCTGTTCATGAGAACATTTCATTAAAAGACTAATCCTTATTTAATGAAAGATTCTAACAATTGACATTTATTTCAATTCAATTTAATTCAATAGCGGTTCTCAAACAATATCATATAAAATGTTTATGAAACAGACTAATCCCTGCTGGAATTTCCACGACACGTGTTGGGTTGGACTAACTGCAGGTTTGAATTAATTGAAAGATTCTCCCAATTACTGAATAAGTTCGCACAAATTTGTTTAATTAATAATCGACAGCACTAGTTTTTAAACTTTATTGTATGAAACCACAATTATCTGCTGGAATGAATGATGCAGGTTGAGTGATGCCGAATTTATTGTTTGAGATTATTCCAATTTCTTACGCTCATATAAGATAATTGTTAACGCTTGTGAGCGCCCCACTGCTCTCGTACTTGTAAGAACCGGGGGGTAGTCGTACCCTCGGACCGATACGAAAAATCAGAACTAATGTAGAGTTTGATACAATGATACCAATAATTACGGGTATATTTGTAAATAAAGTGTACTTAGACTTAGATTAAAACACTTGGTTTGTTTCACTGATTTTTTTATTTTTACTCCGACTAGTTTCGACCTTAGGTCATTCTCAGGGAGATATATCTCCAAGTGTTTTAATCAAAGTCTATTAATTAAATATGTTTCACCACGGGTTAAGTGAGAAATTAATTCAAAATAAAGTGTACTTGTTACACGACAAAGACCTTTTAGAACCACCACACAGAGCATTTCTATCCACACTCAAACAATTATTAAAAAAAAAACAAATTGTCATTGAAATTTATATATTTTTTTATCAAAAGCAAATAATTGATTTTTGGAGAAAGAACATTTTGCTTCATTCCACAAACAACACGTATTAAAAACAAACTTAATGAATAATTCAATTTAATTTCGCTACAACTTTTTAATTAACCAGTTATTTTTTATTATTCGCGCATTCAAACACAGGCCCGAAATATCCGAGCGATAATAATTTTGTAATTCCTGATATTAGTTATTACGGAGATGGAAATGGATGGAACGGCCGGGAACGTATGTGTGCGCTTGCTGTATTTGTATTGTTTACTTCGTGATTAGTTATTTGCTGAAATTAACGCGTTCATTAATCGGGAATTATATTTTCCGAGCGCGCCCGTAAATATGCCACCCGATAAATACGGTTTGTTTGATTTGTAAATGAGACCAATCAATTTTACTTATTGAAATTATTTTGAAATATTTATAGTAGTTTGTAATTATTTTGCTATTTTTGTATAAATGTAGTAATAAATATTAATAATAAGCATTAATTAATTGAAAAATAATTATTGAAACTTTTAATTCAATGAAATTAACACTTCCTTTATTATTCATTACCGTTCAATAATACTCTTTCCAGTTCTCGGAAAATTATATAAAACTCTTCTTAAAAATAAAATCATATCGCTATTTTTTGACCGCATACTTAAGTATTCATTTCGAATTCTTACCCAATGCTTATGAAGCTATTAAGTTATTAATTTTATAATAATGAAAACACTTCTAAATTTTGTTTTGTATAACACTTTATTTTTGCTTGTGACTGCATTTTCGTCAAATTCAGCTTGCCATTATCAAACATGAAATTTGAGAGTCACTGTTTCAGACTATTAATTTAAAAAAATTAAAACATGAAGTCACAAGTAAAATAAAGTGTATACAAAAAATATCAACAATTTCCATTTAGCAAAGTGCAGCGACGGTCGGGGGGAGTCTCAAACTTTCACACGATTTCAAATATTCATTTCCTGTTTTGCTTAATATTTTACGATTTTATTACGCAATGAAATGTCTTTCATTTTTTGTTATAATTAAAAACATGTATAACGAAGTAGAAGCCTCCACAATAGAAAATATTATATTTACCCTTATATCCAATCTACAAACATCTAACCTCTATGTAAAATATTTTGTAGATTTATCTAAAAAAACATTATATTCATGCTTGTATAAAGGTTTCATCTACAAATACCACCACCTTAATATTTCCATAAAACTTATTTTTAATAATATATAATCATTATTCTCCGATACATTCATTATATGATTCATATAAGTTATTTAACCGCAACACAAAATCCATTCAACTGCCTTAATAAGCCAACAGAAATGACCGAAAAGACGAAATCCCGAGAAAAAGCCGATTTTGCCAAAAATGACTAAAAAGTCGAAATCCCAAGATAAGCCGATTTTGCCCAAAATGACCGAAACCGCCGAGAAAAAGCCAATTTTGCCAAAAATGACTGAAATTGCCGAAATCCTTAGAAAAAGCCGATTTTTGCCAAAAATGATGAAAAGAAAATACATTCTAAGTATCACATTAAAAAATTTTTCACCTCGTGATAAGTGAGAAATTAATTCAAAATACCTTTTTTTTATTTAATTAAAAAAAAAATTGTATTTTTCTAAACTGTAAATGTATTAATAAAAAAAATATCCATGTATTTTCAGTTTTTACAAAAGTAAATGTTACAAAAACTGAGTAGTGTCGACTACTCTACGCAATAATCATCACCATAATCATTCTTTTCTGAATTCCCAACGACGGTGAAGTTCGTTGTGAATTTAATAAGGGCCGCGCGGATTTAATAAGAAAATCTCCGCCGTGTATGTGTGTGTCGGAATAGGGGAAATCTTCGTCTTCCGCCTCCTTCGAGTTTCATAGAAAGATATTTCACGCCCCCGCAATATCGCACATGCATACGAATCATCGGATTATCTCGAGGAATGCGAGTTTTTGCTAAGGTATAAGAGATTACCCCTTATTGAGCGGAGCCGGTCCAGGTTTTCCAGACACGGACGAACTTATCTTGGGCGTTAATTAAATCCGCCGACGATTGCACGAGTGAATCACGAATAAAGATATCGGCACACGAAATAATTATTATGATTAAATTCTTGATTTATATGGATTATTTTAAATAATAATTAATTATACAGATTTTTTATAATATTAATAATATTTTTCTCTTATTATGATCATATTTTATTAAATTCTCATTTGGCCAGAAGTAAATAACAACTAATTAAATTTTAATTTACTATATTTGGTGTCTTTGCTTCGTGATTATTAATTCTGAAACAAACAAAACATATTTAATTAAACATCTAATTATAATAAATTTCTCCGATTATTGTTATTGTGTTATTCAGGCAATAACATTAAATTTAATACAAAGTTATATAATACAATTATAAGTTTGTATGAAAGTGTTAGTCTGTCCTGGGCTATCGACTTGAGGTCTTTCTGCCCTGTCATGAATTTAGGGTGATGTGAATTTAGAAATATATATGTTTGCTAGCTGAACTGTCTTGGTTCGTACTGATGAATGGCGAGACTAGGGTGTGAATATTTGGGAAGGTTTTCGAGAAATACAGATTTTATTGAGAAGGGATTTATTGTAAGAGTTGTTTGCAAATTTTTGGGAAAGGCTTAACTAACGTTGTGATTTAGGTGTTCGTTCGAGGGATTGTGAAGGGGTTAATGGGGTGTCTAAGTTTGGTAAGGATTCGCAGGGAGGACCTATCGGCAACTTGGATATGGTAAAGAGTAGATGGTTTGATTCGAGTAAAAAGGATGGAACTGTAATTTAATAAGGGCCGGCATATAGATTTTTATATCTTCGTAGCGGTTTTAATGTTAAATAATTTTTATGTATATATGTTTTATTAATTAATTCACTTGGTTTGTTTCTTTGTTAAATTATGATAAAATATATAGGGTTTTCTATTAAATAAATGTTTGTTTTGTTAACAAGATTTTAATAAAATATATAGGGCGTTCTATTAAAAAAACCTATATATTTTATCATAATTTAACAAAAGTGTGGATAAATGATTTCAACACATTGTAAGGTAAGAAATAACACACTTAATTATAATATTCTTCTAAATACTAGGTTTTAACTTTGAAAGACAACAATCAATTTTTTCTATTAATCATTTTGCATTCCTATTGAATTTTCAATCAGAAACTTATTTGACCGTATTCACCGGGGAAAGTACCATGATGGACACATCACCATTTTTTATAATTTTTTTGTTTTTACTGAACACCTCCAATACTCTGCTAAATCTCTATGACTGCGTTTTGTGCATGGGATTCCCAATCAGTCGACCCTGTCTATTCCGACTAAAAATAAAGTTAGAACTTTTTTATAATGATCAACCACGATTCATCGTAACAGTCGATCCAGTCTATTATCTCTAAAAGTTAGAGAAATACCGAATCGTGATTGAGGAATTTCGAAGGCAAGACATTCAGAATCTCCTAGCAGGCGGTATATTCTATAATAACAAAAGCTCTAAAGAACAAAAGCTTTGCGTAGAATATGAAACAGCTGAAACCAAAATCCAATTATAAAATTCAGGCCAACAGCCTTTGAACTCTCAACAAAAAATTCGATAACAATATTAAATTTAATTAATTATAAAATTACAAAACAGGACACCGGTATTCAATTTGTAATTTAATTAATAACTGCAATTAAAAAAGGACAACTAAACTCAATTGGCTCTGTAACAATTTCATCGTTTTATTTATTATAAATGAAATAAAAACAATTGAATAAATATGCGGGTAAAAACTGACGAACGTATTTGTTTATTTATGTGTATATATAAAAAAAACATTTTCCAACACAAATTAACAACGAATCCATTTTCACTTAAGTAAATAACGCGACGTATTCAAATATTTTAACAATATACAGTATGGATTTATTTATTATTACAAATCTGATTAAAAGAATGGTCACTGAATGATTTATAAGTAACAAAAATAATAATTAAAAAAGGAAATTCATCATTTAGAAAAATATGTTTATTATTAGTAGTTTAAATAACAAAAAAGGCGCTTGTGCAATCTTCCGTTTATTATGATTCATATAATGTATTTAATCACAACACAAATTCCGTTCAGCCGCCCTTGTCAAGGCATTTCACATGGAACACACTGATTTTATGAAAAACCATGTCGAAAAAAACTAAACGGCCGTCTTCAGTTATCCATAGATGAATTTTGATTGAACAATTTATTAAAAAATATATTTAAATCAAAAGGAAGTTAATTATTAATTATTACGATTTTTCAAATATTGAGAAAACGTACGAAAATACAATAATTATGTTTTAAAATTAAAAATTTTTCATAAAATGAAAATACGATATTTCTATTGTTTACACATTCTAAAGGAGCAAGTTTCATTTATTCGGAGCTATTCCGTACGAGAATAACATTTACGTAATTACTTTAGTTCACATTCTGTGTGTGTAAATCTTTTAAAAAATGTTTAAGCTGTGATGAAATGAAAATAGCGTACACTTTATATTTAACATTTCCCTTATAGAATAGCCATGAATATTGTGATAAATTCGTTATTTAAGCCGAAAAAATAATGGCACTCCATTCACATTATTTGTGATATTTTTAATTTTCAGCCAAAATCGATGAATTTTGGCGCAATTTTACAAATATTTGAATTAATAAAATCAATAATAATTTCTAAGACATCTTTACTAAATTCCTACAAGATTTTAAGCAGAAATATACGAAAAGCTGAAAATTCCCCACATACAAATTTTG
The DNA here is from genome assembly GCA_963082785.1 of Philonthus spinipes. Taxonomy (NCBI): domain Eukaryota; kingdom Metazoa; phylum Arthropoda; class Insecta; order Coleoptera; family Staphylinidae; genus Philonthus; species Philonthus spinipes. The sequence continues at coordinate 16,762,841 of OY720315.1, forward strand.
AGATTTTAAAATTTTTCGGCTTAAATAACGAATTTTCGCGGATTTTTTCGAACAATGGATTTTGAAAAAATCACGAAAATTACAATCTTTTGTATTTCACAGAATGGTGAATGCGCCGGGTTATTAGCGGATTTAATTTTTCAAATACATACAAATTGTCATGGCCGTTTTTGTAATTGCTTCACATGATAATAACCATCAAACGTCGTAACAACAAGTAAGTTGTCACAATAAAAAAATAGTAACCTTTTTATTCAGTGATTACATTTTAAAGTAGCACGTAGTTACGGCCGCAACCATCATTATAATTAAACCTATTGATTTGAATAATCGATAATATACTATTTTTAAATAATACAAGAGTTTTTTTTAAGTTTCACAAAGTGTATTGTATATACACTGGTACAATTATTTCGCTATCAAGCATACGATTAATTATGTGCCTGATAATGCCAATGTGTTAGAAAAACAATTCTGGCAGTGTCTTTACAATAAGATAGTGAAACTTAAAAAAAACTGTTCTTATTTATAAATCGTGTCAATTGATTTATTTATAACAAAGAAAATTAATAATAAAGAATATTTTTTTAAGGATTCTACAATAATTAAGTGCTATCAGGCAGACGATTAATTATGTGCCTGATAATGCCAATGTGTTAGAAAAACAATTCTGGTAGTGTCTTTACAATAAGATTGTGAAAATTAAAAAAACTTTTCTTATTTACAAATCGTGTCAATTGATTTATTTATAACAAAGAAAATTAATAATAAAAAATATTTTTTTAAGGATTCTACAATAATTAAGTGCTATCAGGCAGACAATTAATTATGAGCCTGATAATGCCAATGTGTTAGAAAAACATTTCTGGCTGTGTCTTTACAATAAGATTGTGAAACTTAAAAAAACTGTTATTATTTACAAATCATGTCAATTGATTTATTTATAACAAAGAAAATTAATAATAAAAAATATTTTTTAAGGATTCTACAATAAAGTGCTATCAGGCAGGCGATTAATTATGTGCCTGATAATGCCAATATGCCAGAAAAACATTTCTGGCAGTGTCTTTACAATAAGATTGTGAAACTTAAAAAAACTGTTATTATTTACAAATCATGTCAATTGATTTATTTATAACAAAGAAAATTAATAATAAAAAAATATTTTTTTAAGAATTCTAGAATATAATGTTATTAAAATATATTATAAATATATTTTAATAACATTATAAATTATAATTATATATATATTTTTAAAAATGAAATATTATTGTAGAATCCTTAAAAAAATATTTCATTTCTAAATATATATATATAATATTATTAAAATATATTTATTATATATTTATGGAACTTTAAATTCAGCATTTGGTTTGAACTGATAATTTTATTTCAACAACAAATCGACGTCATTGTCGTCAAAAGGAAATGTATGTTTGTTTTTCTGATATAATGAGAAATTAGAAATCTATCCATAAAAAAAAATACCAGCTCAAATATTTTTAGCCTAACGGTGAAACTTTATTGTTTTATTTAGTATAAGTTCCAAAGCAACCACATTTTCTCACAACCTCGCTTTATTGATATCGATTAATTCAATTAATTTCGTTAAAAAAAAACTAATGTTTTTAAAAATGAATTACAAAAAAATGAGAAAATTAAAATTATTTAATTCTTTACTTTCTTATTTCAATAAATATGAATAAAACAATTTGAATATTTTGTAAAGTGGATTTCAAAAAACCAACGAAAACCAAATATTTGTTATAGTCCATTATCCGCGGAAATATATCAAGGTTTTTCCGAAGCTCCTTCATGCCTTATGACTCGGGCGCGATTCGCGGAGCGGAAACAATTTTCCGGGAATGAAATGAAAATTGCATTTTCCGCAATTCCATTTTAAAATACACGGCGCGCCGTTTGTGCATTCCCAAAAGTATCTGCCTATGTGTGGCGGGTTGATTTTATGAAGGTCTTATTTACTCATATTTTTTTACACAAACACATATATAAAAAAGTAGACATTAAATAAATATCTCCAAAAAGTTATTAGATGATTTTTTTAATTCTTTCTACGGATTAATAAATATTTCAAATAATTTTCAAATAATTACTGCTACAATAAGAATAGAGAAAATAAAGATATTCTCAATCAAATGTATATTTTCTGCTGAATTTAGTATAAATTTCGCGAAAATAATACTTATGATTTTTTTTAATTCAATTGTTGGTGACTACGCAAGGATATATTGTCTAATATTCTTGCGTAGTCACCAACAATTGAATTTCGAAAAATTCATAAATATTATTTTCGAGTAATTTCTATAAAACTCCGTCGCAATATTTAGCACTCAAATCCAGTCATATCAACTGCAATAGGACCACTATCAGCAACAGCAATCTCAATAATTGAGGGCCAAGTAAATTGGGTTAATGTACGAAAATTTTTCCTTCGGTAGAAGTAACATTAGCAGTCAAAGAAAAAAACAAAATACTGACTCAAAATACGCCATCCACAGTTTCAGAAATATCTTCAATTTTAAACGAAAATCGATCAATTTTCTTTAATTTTTAAAACAATATTTTAATTTATAAAATTCACAAAAAATATATTTTTTCCGGAATTTCTATGAAATCAGGATGTTTAAAAAAAGTTTGTTTGCTCTCTCAGGATATGTAAAAAAAACTAAGAACATCCCATCGACAGTTATTAAGATATTTTCAATTGTATGAGAAAATTGACGTTTTATCAAAAACAAAAAGAAAAAACCACAAAATTAAAATTGTTGCGGAATTTCTATAAAACATCGTCAGGATTTTTTTTAACAAACTCTTCTTTTTCTGAAATGTAAAAATAAAAGAATGAACATTCGCCTTCTACAGCTTTTTTTTTAGCAAAATCTCTTCTTTTTCTGAAATGTAAAAATAAAAGAATGAACATTCGCCTTCCACAGATTTTTTTTAGCAAAATCTCTTCTTTTTCTGAAATGTAAAAAAAAGAATGAACATTCGCCTTCCACAGTTTTTTTTAGCAAACTTCTTTTTCTGAAATGTAAAAAAAAGAATTAACATTCGCATTTCACAGTTTTTGAGATGTTTTCAATCTTAAGCTACTCAAAAGCATGAAGGCTCAAGGCTCTTGACGCCTAACTGTAAACCCAGCAAAAATCTTATATTAACCCGGCGCATTCACCATTCTGTCGAAACAATTTAAACACTAAAAGATATTTGTTGCAATAAATTTCATTTTTTTTTTTTTTTTTTCGAGTAGTAAATTACATTTTTTTACTGCGTATTAAACTTATCGTACAGTTGAAATGATTTAAACGATAATCGAGGAAACTTTATGTACCAACAAATATCTTCGAGCGATTAAATTGTTTCGACAGAATGGTGAATGCGCAACAAATCCCTGGATTTTTGCCGACTTTACAGTTAGGCTGTGAACAATAGATCTTACAGGTCGCAGTTCACATGAGGCTAACTTACGTCTCACCAGCCCCGTATAACCTATAGGCTGTGTTTATTGTCAGGCGTCAAGAGCCTCGATAATAGATGCTTTCGAGTGCCGACGCATTCGTGACCTTAAGTAAAACATATTTTCGATTAATTTTGATTATTTTTCATCGCTTTAACTTTGAAATATTTGTGATACAATAAAATTAAAAGATAAAAAAAGATTAACTGAAATAATTGACTTGAGTATTGCATTATTTCAGTAGATCCTTCTCGTAATTCAAAACTAAGTAGTAAAATTCAGTTTTACTCCTAATATATTTACTTTGACATTTTCTTATAAAAAAATGTTCTAATTATTTTGAAAACACTTTCACTTTTATATAAAAATGTTCTTTTTATTTCTTTTTTTATTTGTGACCATTCTTTTGGCAGTATATTACGTATCAACTTAAATCTAAACGTATTTCAACTAAGAATTAGAAAATAATTGTCTTTTATCTTTTATAATTAATTTTATCTGGCGTATAGTTTTCTTTTTTTAATTCAGTCCCTTCACTAACGAACTTCGTTGACTTTATGTGTTTTTCTTTAATTATGCTAAGAATTAATTAGAAAACGTGCGGAGAACTAGAGCACATCCATTGTCATGATCTGTTGCACCTGCAGATGTACTTCATTGTGTTCACAGTCGTGCGGAATTTATGAATGACCTCCTCCTGAAAATCAAGAAAAACAGAATCAGTAAATAAATTGATGGAAATGCAAATTATAAATTTACTCATTTTGTAATTTTTTTGTATTAATTTATCAATTAATTTAGGAAATGAAAATTAAGATAAACAGAATCAGTAAATACATTGATGGGAATGCAAATTATGAATTTAGTCATTTTATAAACTTTTTGTATTAATTTTTCAATTAATTTAGGAAATGAAAATTAATATAAACAGTATCAGTAAATACATTGATGGAAATGCAAATTATAAATTTAGTAATTTTATAAATTCTTTGTATTAATTTATCAATTAATCTAGGAAATGAAAATTAAGAAAAACAGAATCAGTAAATACATTGATGAGAATGCAAATTATGAATTTAGTCATTTTATAAACTTTTTTGTATTAATTTATCAATTAATCTAGGAAATTCGATTATTAGGAAATTAAAATTAAAAAGATGCCGACTATAAATCCTCGCCAAACATAAACATTGAATTGAATGAAATAAACGAATTCCTGTATAAATCTAATAAAGTCACCCATATATCCCAACCTATAACAAACTTAAAAAAATGCCCTTCTTCTTATAAAAATAATAAATATAATCTTTATTAACACATGCATATAGTAAAATATACAAAATAATGAAAGTTATAGAATAAAATCTATAATTAATATCTGTTAATTGGCTACTTTCGTCTTTCGGTCTAATATTTTGTGTTAATGTCCTTTTCTTAAAAAAACAAATATAAAGATAACTAACTGTCTATGTTATAAGTCCTAATGCGGAGTGAAACCTGCATTAATCCGGAAAAAAAATCCAACTGTTTGTAAAATATTTGCATTCGAGAATGAGAAGTGTAGAAAGAGGAATATCTATATTTCTCAGAACAACTTGGAACAAGAGGAAGAGTTTTTCTCAGCGAGAGTGCAGAATCTACTAACGTATTGCGGTAAAGAGTATTCAATTGTGTTGATAAAGTTGATAAATCATTTTGGTCTTAATCAGGAAAATGCTCTGATTCAGGAGGAAAATAAAATCAAAAGCGTAGATAAAAAATTCTACAACCAGATGACGAGATAAAATTTTTTACTCCTATCCCGAAAGATATTCTCATTTTGTTTGTTGTCCCAATCAGGTTGATTTTTTTCACTTTTGTCTTATTTTACCTGAACCACTTCGGACTTCCCTTGAAGTTGCTACAACACAAAATAGATTAAATGCTGCAGGAGAAGAAGCAGCATAAATGGGATGAGAAAATTACGTAAGCAGAAGAGGATATCCGTTTCCTGTGGCCACTATTGAGAAAGTGCAAGGGAAGAGAGAATCCTAATAGAAATCTTGAGAAAAATGTTGTACTAATATATATAGGCCGACACAATTTAAATAGAAAAAAAAAGATTATAATAAATTAACATATATATTTGCAATGACATTACAAATTATCAAAAAAAGGAATTCAAGTTATTTCTAGAGAAATAAACTAGTGATGGGCAAAGTCGATCTTTTATTATTGCTAAATTAAGTATATTATAATTTTAAGAATGCTACTTATTATAAAAATATCAAAAATAACTTCCCATTTATTAATAAACATAAATTTGAAGTTACTTTTTCGTTTTAAATACTTAAAATGACACATTTAGTAATACTCGATTACTAATATTAATCGATTTTGCCCAACACTAAAATAAACCATCTTAGATTATTTATAATGTTGAAATTATCTGATCTTATTGTTCAAAGAAGAGAAGTGACAGAAATTGAACAAATTTATAGATTTTCAGACAACTTAATACATAATCGATTTAAATTAATTCTAGTTATTTAACAGCAATGCATTATTTTTAAATATACTAAAAGTTAATATTGTATCGACATGTGGTTAACATTTTTTTTTTTGTATTTCGTGTTGGTTAGTTTAAAATTACCATTTACTAGTTATATATTAAATACAAACACGAATGCAATTCGTGCCGCAGTGTAATATTGTATACACACTCATATTCACACACGAAGGGCAGTAACAACAACAACAACAACAACAAGAGTAGCAACAAAAAACGCGAACTTATATTTGCCGTTTCATTTCAACAAAGCATTACAAATTGATTCAATTTCCGATACACGTTCGCCCGTATTGCAAGTCACCGTATTTCTTGCAGCCTTTCCTGCTCCGCAATATTTCCAAACATACACACACACGTTTTATTTTGTTATTATACAATGTAATCACTTTTGTAGTAATTGTTCAATTTGGAATATATACTGTATGGTACACTGAAATTTTAAATTGTTGGCATTAAAGAATTCACAACAAATTAATTTCTTCTTTAGTATGAAACTTTTAGTTTAAATAAAAGATTAATATTAAATTAATAGGCTTAATTAAAGAAACAAACTATATGTTTTCAATTAAAAGTCTATTAATAAAATATGTTTCACCACTGATTAAATAATTCAGAAAACTATTTTATTGCCCAAATTTGAGTTTAAAGTCTTTTTATTGCCAGATTTAAATGATATAAATATGAATAATGAATAAATTATTAAAAATCAACCAATAAAACACAGATTAGATTGAATAACTTTAAATTCTCGACTAGTTTCGAGAATATGAATAAAATATTAAAAATCAACCAATAAAACACAAATTAGATTGAATAACTTTAAAATTTCGACTAGTTTCGAGAATTTAAAGTTATTCATTCTAATCTGTGTTTTATTGGTTGATTTTTAATAATTTATTCATATTTTTTCATACAATATGAACTACCAATGTCTAAATATTAAAACCATTAATTGAGATTAATATTAAATTTCCAGTCAAAAATATACCATGAGGGTTACTGTATTGTCAAGATTAGGTAATGCGTGTGACTTAGGAATACAATGTATATTTTGAGACACATGCAGACTTTCTGGTTAATATTAAGCAACTAGTGGGACAAAGGAAACTTGATAATAATATTTGGCAACAAAAAGCAAAATGAAGGAGCAATTGCATTTTTCGTCTAGAATACTTCGATAAAAGAAGTGAACTTGAATGTCCTTGCAAGCCATTAATATGGATTTTATTTAATCGAAGATACGATTATGTTAAATAAAATAAAATAAAATGCTTACTCAATGTGTCCTTTAATCTTACTTATTTTTATTTATTAATATTTTTGCCAATTCCCATTAAAATATCGAACATTTCCCGTAACCGTTACTTATTAACCAAACGGCGCCAGGAGGTTGAATTTTACGCCGCGTCCGGAAAGTTTACCTGGATATAGATAAGGGAGCGTCGTGGCGGGGCGCGCTGAATCCGCCTATTTAATTTTCCACCGGCGAAACTTGTTTACAGCACGAATTTATGCCCCCGGTGTACACGTCTAATTTTCCACGCTATTTCCACATTCAGAAAAGATAGAGAAAGAGAAATGAAAATAAAAAAAAATAGGTGAAAATAAATGATCTGAAAAATACTGCACGAAACCGAGCCAAGAAGTAATGCGGAATAAAGTTGTTGGTTTAGTGTTAATTAAAGTTTAATACGCTCTAAAATATATGAGCGAACTTGTTTTATAAAATATTTTAGTTTTATTAGTTATAATAAACATTTATCTCAAGGTTTTGAATACAGAACTTTAATTAAATAAATAAAGTTATTTCTATGTTGAAATTAAATGAGGAAAAATATTGAATATGGTCAATGAAATTCCATTTTAAACTTTTTCACCAGTGTAAAAGATATACCAAAAATGCCTGTTTAAGGCGTTTATAGGATAGTCGGGCTAGAGAACATCACTACATAAATAAAATATAGCCTGCTCCGAAATGAATTTATTCCGGGACAAATGAATGCTAAACACAAAACATAATTTTTCCCCCATTGCATATCTAATTATGCTTTCATGAAGCCATAATATGAAAGCGATGAATAAAACAAGCGCCGGTTTCCAGTATCTACAAAAATATTTTTTGAAGCATAACTAATGCCTGTTTTAGTTATGCTTCAAAAATACTTGGAAACATTTTTGTAGATACTGATGGTATCACATACGGAATATTTTTTTTATTTTAAGATATATCGAAAAACCGCCACCATTGTCCAATTTTTTTTAAAGAGGAGTCTAAAGAAGGTGTAATTGATTTTTTTATATGACTTATTCTATGTTGTTTTTTGAAATATGTATTATGTCCGAACTTGCAAAATGTATGGTAATCTGTAAAGGGCCATTCCGTAAATAAAATATTATTATTATCTTTGGTAATTCGCACTTCTAGTTTAAATGGTAAACTATTAATAATCGATTTGAAAATAATCTCATAAAATATAATATATAAATGTGAAGCTTAATTAAACAAAGCTTAAAAAACAATTTAAAAACAGGACGTATTATACATCCATGCTATCACAACTTCGTTATTAATTTAAGGAATATGAAAAGATTGCGTGCGCAGTTAATCCACATAAATCTTTTAAAAAAGGCAAGTTATAAATCTATCAGAAGCAATTATCTAGACAACTATCCATAACTCCGTTGAAATCCCTGTAGGGTATTTTTTATATATAAAAAGGGATCGGATCGATTATGCTTTAAATCCCCAGCGTGTATCCCCGGTATGTGTTTCTGAATATATCAATAACTTAGCGAGCGTGTGATTACGTAAGATAAACTGATATTATATATTATTTCTATATTTGTAGTTAGTGTGATTCTCTATATACAGAGAGCTTTTTTTATCAATATACATTTCCCTTATGTATACGCAAAATACGCGAGTCAAATGCATTAATGTATGTGTGTTTAGTTGCCTATAACACGCAAGTGAATACACATATGCCAAATAGTCAACTAAATATACACACATTAATCGGTCGAATGTGTTTTTTGCAGGTATACACTTCCCCTAATGTATACTGATAAAATAACCTCTCTGTATATTTACACGTGTGTATATGCGTGGGGATATTTGTGTAAATGCATCTAAATCATTAAGTGTGCTTGTGCATGCGTATCTTTCTGAATGTATGCGTATAAGTTCGTCTTTCTGAATATATGTGCATATGTGTGTCTTTCTAGATGTGTATGAATATATTTCTCTTTTCGAGTGAGTGTGTATATATGTATACTAACGAATATATATGTGTATATGTAATTCACAAGGGTATCTAGATAAAATTGTATACCGTTTCCATACATTTACGTAGATATACATAATCTCTGCTTAAAATCGGTGTATATGCAAAATGTTTGCGTGTGTGTGTAAAATTGCTAAATGTATGTATGTTAGCAACTTATACGAGTAACTACACGGAGATTTACGCAAATTCTCGCAGCAACTCCGTGTATGTGTGCGTAAATCGCTTTGGAGATACAGATAGAATAATGACTAATCGTAACGTGCTTATGTGTGTGTGAGAGATAAAGACCTATTAGGGCCTGTTTCCATCTTGTGTATGTTCTTGTTTAGGTGCGTGTGCGAGAACGGGAGAGATGAGCGCATATTATCTCATATTTCCAACTAACTACTATATACTATATGTTTTCGTCTATGGCTACTATATATGGCTGCATATTTATGTGTGTGTGTATAAGTGTGTACTCTATCTCTTTCTTTCTATTATTCGATTTTCACCTGCTTCATGTAAAAATGTATATCTTCTGCATGTTTATATGAGTTTATATGTGCACTATATACTCACTCTTTTTCTTTGTTACCTGCATCAAGTGAGTATCTGTTGTGTGTGTGTGTGTTATGAACAATCTTTCTCCTATTGAATTCGCATCTACATCAACTGTATATACAGTGAGAATTTTATTTTATTGAACATAGATTCAATTTAATAAAAAAAACTACTTTCATTGCATTGAGTACACGTACAAAAAAGAAAAAAATATAATTTTCGCATTGGAATACTTTAAAAAATTCCTTTAGAATATTTTTTAAAGTATTCCAATGCGAAAATTATATTTTTTTCTTTTTTGTACGTGTACTCAATGCAATGAAAGTAGTTTTTTATGTATGAATTAATTAATTTGTATTGCCTTTCCTCCAAATTTATGAAAGTTGGGTCAATTTCTAATTAATTGTAAGGAAAATAAATATTTGTACTTAAAAAAGTTAACCAATAGTTTACAAAGAAAATAATATTTTTTTGACAATAATATTTTTTATTAATAAATGAATTAATTGCTTTTGAAAATGTGCTATTTTCTTAAATAAAATCAAAGCAATACAATTTTTGCATTGAAACACTTATGCCCGTTTGCACCGATTTTGCTTTAAAGCCTTCTTAGTTAAGGATTCCTTAAAGGTTAAGGAAAGCATAGTAGAGATTGGATTGCATCGCTCATATAAAATCTCCGCTTAATTAAGGTCTCTTTAGTTGAGGGAAAATCTAGGGAAATGTCAGTGCCGAACTTCATGTAGTCTACAAAAGCGTATTATTTTCGCTTTCTAACCTTGAAATCATAGAAATTTGTTATTAAAAATCACAATTATTTGGAGTAATTATTATCGTTATAAACATTATAATAATCAAAAGAAACTTTAAACAATACGTTTAATTAAGAATGTATATATTTCGCCATTTTCTTTATATTACTAAAGAAAGAATAAATATTGTAAAAATAAATATTAAATAAATATTACTAGTATGTCTAAGTGTTCTGAAAGATTGTATGAGTATATATTTGTGTATGATAAAATCTCCCACGTTCTCTTTTTTCGATTCGTATCTGCATCAAATGTGTATTTGTGTTAAAAACTAACTTTCCCCTTTTCAATCCTTATCCGTATCAACTGTATATATGAGTGTGTATTTTTGTATAAGTTTATAAGTGTGTATAAAAAAATACTTTCTCTTTTTCGAATCCTACCTGCATCAAATTGAAGCACATGGCTATCAGGGCCATGCCGAGCATCAGATACATGGAGCAAAATATGAAGCTGAGCTCAATGTCGAAGCCCTCCCCCGACGAATATATCTTATCTCCCGGCACTAAATCACCGAAGCCGATCGTGCTCAGCGATATGAAGCAGAAATAGGAGCCGTCCAGAATGTCCCAGCTCTCATATTTCGCGAACAGCATCGCACCGCCGACAACGTAGCTGCGAAAAACGAAACAAAAACGTACACGAAATTCCACAAATTAATTCGCAGAGCAAAACGAATAATGGTTGAATTTATTTACATTGATATTTTTTAATTCAATTTTATTTACAATTGTATATTTTTTATAATAAATGATAATAAAGTCTGATTTTATTTAGGAAGTAATGAGGTGATGTGTTAATAAAATCAAGATATACTAAAAGTTTGGAATACTTGAAATATCTTGAAAAATATTTTTTTAATCCAGTGGTTCTGAAAATATATTTGATTACAACTTTAAACTGAAACCTTTATCTAGAACGTGCCAGTTTTTGGAATTAATATTAATTTTTATATAAAAATATACAATAATTCCAATATTTTTATTAAGTCAATGACAAAAGTGTACAAAAGAAAAATAAATTCTTCCTCGAGATGACGTTGTCGTTATAACGCCATCTCGTAATCGTTATAACGCCATCTCGAGGAAGAATTTATTTTTCTTTTGTACACTTTTGTCATTGACTTAATAAAAATATAGGAATTATTGTATATTTTTAGATGACGTTGTCGTTATAACGCCATCTCGTAGTCGTTATAACGCCATCTGGAGGAAGAATTTATTTTTCTTTTGTACACTATTGTAATTTTTTAAATATTACCAGAGGAACCATTGTCCAATTGAGTGAATAAAGCAATATGTGAAAAAGTGCCATTTCTTTCTGATCCAGTGAGTCCTTTTTCTCAAGAAAGGTCGCAGTCTAGATATGTGGGAAAATTCAGCGGATCAACCGATGCTTGCGATTAAGTATATACAGTTTTTAAAGAGAAAATGTGCTTCAAATATTTTATAATTATCGAAACATGCGTATGTATACTGCACGTAAATACATAAATTTTTATAATATTAAATGTTTTAGACAAATGATAAATTTGAAAAATCGTTTCCTTTTTGTCCGATGCAGTAAACATTTTTATATAAAGAAAGCCTCGAAACTTTTATTTGTATAAATAACGAGAATAAATTACAAATATATATTATTATTATTTAATGATTACTTACCCGACCATCATGGCTAAACATATCGTAACCGGAACAGTGATTGTCTGAGTGTCGAAGGATTCTTCGGAGACGTCGGTGGCGACGTCGCTTCCGCTGGCTTCCTCGTAGAGGCTGTTTGTTCGACTCCTACGCGAACCACCTGTGTTCTGCAACAGAAAAGCGGAAACAAATGGGTAGATAACAGACAATCTCATCATACCTTCCTCCTGAACAACAATTACGAAAGACCCTGCTTTACAATAAACCCGAAATATTCTCTAGAAATCGCTCCACTAGATTTACAAAAGCGAATGTGTATAAATTAAATCATTCAGACGAGTTTTTAATCTCACGTTTATAATAATTAGGATGTACTTTAATTATGATACTTAGTTATTCATGTCACTATTACTATTAACGTGTATATGACTATTTACATAAAAATGTTGCACCATGGGATAATGAGAAATTAATTAAAAATATTTATATTATATATTTATTATTAATCGGGGCTATTCTGTAAGGAAAATGTTAAGTTTAATGTGTACGTTATTCTTGATTATCACAGTCTATAATAATAATTCTTTATTTACAGAATTCACCTTTTTTACATAATAAAGTACATTAATAATAATAAAAAAAGAACTATAAACTACTAATTAAATGCCAAATATAACAAACAATAATATATAATAATAATGCTAAACTAATTCAAATTATAATTATCCCAAGTCAAGTCAATAAAGTTTGTTGACATTCTATTTAATAATAATAACCTTATTCACCCTAAACACCTTTAAAATAATATACAAATAGGTTTGGAATAAAAAATAATAAAAATGACGCAAAAGTAATACATACTCAAAAATTTCAATTCAACAATGTTAGATATGTACATTCTCAAAATGTATTCGCCTAATGCCGCTTTTAAATATGTTAAATAATGTGCCAAATAATTCAAAATGAATTATCTATGCAGCTTTTGTATGTATATAATGAATAACATACACGTTACACTTAAAACGTTCTGCACGGAAAAGCAACGATTATAATATCATACTAAATGCGTGAGATATTTGTTTGCGCGGTTGACGCGTTTTTTTAATATATATTAGTGTTCAAAATCATTGTATATGATTTTATAAAAAAGATTGATTCGCATGGTCACAGTTATTTACAATTAATTAAATAAAAGAAAATAAAAATAATTAAGGCAGAAAGACCGATGGCAAGTAGCCATTTTCTGATGTATTTATCAACCATGATTGTAAATATTAAATGTAAAAATTCTATGTACAACTTCAGAAATAAATATGTATATATAAATATATATATATATATATAAATAACTTCTTTTCATTTAATTCAATTTATATCATTTGCCCCACATACAAGCTGCGTATAATATTTAAAATAAATCTAAATGTTTGCAGTATGCATTAAGCTGCACTTTGAATTCATTTCACACGCACAGGGTTTTTCAGTTGTATTTACTTATTAAATATATTATTATATTATTATTAATAATAATTTCGATTTTTCCAGACTCGCCAGAAATGTGTTTTATTTTAAAATGATTCGTTCGTTTCATTTACAAATGTTGGTGCAATTCGACATCGGTGATAATTCGCATCACGCATAGATGTTAAACGCTGATTCCCAGTGTGCTCACCCCCATATCTGATTACGTGTATTATTTAAATGCGGTAATATCCAACCGAGGCACGTTCACACGTCAAACGGTGGATTCATTCCACTTTGCTGAATCGCGAAACAATTGCATCGAAGTGGCTCACTTTCCATTAAGCATATTTCAATAACATAAAATTACTTATTTAAATAAAAATACTTGTCCTTCCTCCTACTTATTTTTGTTACATAAAATGAGTAACATCAACTTGAGAAAGATTTCAACAGCTAATATAAATTGAATTAAACAGAAAGAATTTATTAATTATTTTCAAAATATTTTTATTTAATTTATTTTAAATAACTGGGACCATGGAGAGTACGTGAAGTTTATTTAATTAATAATATAATAAACATTGCAATGTTTTTAAATCAGAATTTTTCAATAATTGGAAAATTAATATAAAAAAAAAACAAGAAAGTATTTGTATTTAAAATGAAAAGTATACGTTAAACATATTAATAAACCTAAAGTAAGTTATTGCATAAATAAAATTTTTAGAAATATTAATTTAATACCAGCAATTTTTCAAAATAAAAAAGTAAATTTTTATTGAGACACTTATTTAACTTAATTAATAATTTATAATTACAATAGTAGTTTTGAATGTCTCTTTTTACGCTTTTTACACCATTTTGACTATTTTTTACATAAAAAGTAGGAAAAGTGCATACATTATTTTTCTCTTTTGCATTGCATTGTCTTATTATTCTCTTTAGCGAAATTTTTACCTAATGAATTGTTTTTCATATTCTAATTCCATTCACCTTTTTTTGTTAATACTTTGTTAATACTTTTTTAAAGGAAAATTAAATAATAAATTTACTTTCATCATAAAATATATATATATATATATAATATTAATATAATATTAATTTTCTCTCCTTTAAAAAATATTATGTTTACTATTATATATATATATATGTTTAAAATGAGAGAGAATTAATTAATTAAAATAAAAATCCCAACGCACGGCTTTTTTCTGCAACACACACCTTTTGTTGGTTCAAACGGTGAGGTTTAATTAACTCATTAACGGGAACGGTCCCTTGGCATTTTTTCTGTCCGTTCAGGTCCCCGGGCATGCTTTCAAATCGTTAACACCAAATTAGTAAGTATAACAAGTGCGGAGCTGTATTAACTGTTTTCATCAAGTTTTATTTAAATAAGTAAATCTAAATTTTCTTAATTAAAAGAAGAATGTCAGAGTTTAAAAATGTTATTACTAGAACTATTTTGTAAAAATTGAAACTATACATTCAATAAATCTAATAAATAGTACAATTTTTATATTATTTAGTCATCATAGTACAATATTTTATTATAACTAATTTCACTGTCATAATACGTACGAATAAGCTATTAGATGAGCATAATTTTTAAATGGTGTGGGTACCATTTAAGCAAATCAAGTTGGCGTTGACTCTTCAACAGTTTGTCATAAACAGATTTTGGTTAGTCAAAAACATGTTTCCAAATTCATATTGATCTGATAAATAAAAAATCGCCTCAAATGTGAAAATTCCTACATTTACCTCAATTGACTTGTATCGACGTTACGTCACTTTGTGTCCTAAAATTTCATCTTCGAAATTATTTCTATTTCGACACGAAATTATTTATATTTCGAAGCTGAAATTTTAGGACACAAAGTGACGTAACGTCGATACAAGTCACTGAATGGTTTTTTGAGTTTAAGTGAAGTGTTTAATCACAAATTGAAAGACTGTTATTCCTTACTTCATAACAACTAGTTGTTATTGATAATGAGCACTTTGTGTCTCGAAATGTACATCTAACATAAAAATAAATTGTGAAGTAAGGAATAACAGTCTTTCAATTTTCGATACAAGTCAATTAGGTCTACTTCAAAGCCTTCATTGGTGATAGCAAATATTCTTTCTTTGTGTTTTACTATCGGATATAATAATATTCAATACATTGTCGCAATCGTTAATTTCTTCGCATTTTATATTGCACAATTAAGATTTTCCAAGGGCTCCAGCAATTCCAAAGATTAAAGTAATCTTAATTAGTAAATATTCGCCATCTTCCGCATCTATAAAATATGTTATGAATGGTCGAAAAATTTTACTTTTTGATTCAATTTCAAAGTTGCCTTCAAAATCGAATATTCAGGCCATAAATATAATAATAATAAATTTTTCGATCTTGTGTAAAAAAAAAACTACATCTTCGGCAATATCTGTGATTCTTATTTCATTCAACTATTGAATATATGGTACTCTTTTTCATAAACTGTTTTTAACTTCGTGGGTAGTAAATTACCGCGTCGTTTCCTTTATTTACAATTTGTATAAGAACACTCAATTTTAACTATTTTTTTTATTATTTGTTTCTATAGCACCGCGCACATTTTTAATAAAATCGCAGTAACATGAATACGCTATCAATTAGGTTTTATAAGTAAATATATTAATATCGGGGTTGCTTATTACAAAATTAGTGTTGCAAAAAATATTAAAGACAACACATGTTTTATAATATTTAAAAATCTGTCATATACTATACGTCTTAATAACTATAATTTGATTCTATATTAATGTTTTTGGTTGTTTATTACAAAATTAGTGTTGCAAAAAATATTAATGACAACACATATTTTATAATATCTAAAAATCTGTCATATACTACACGTCTTAATAACCATAATTTGATTCTATGTTAATGTTTTTTTAATATTATTAGATTATTTTATTATAAAATGGTGATTTGTTCATCATGGTACTTTCCCCGGTGAATTCGGTCAAATGAGTTATTGAATAAACAATTAATAGTAAATGAAAAGTTATTGAATGCAATTTGAATTGTTGTCTTTTAAAATTAAAGCCAAATATTCAGAAGTTATTTTGTTATTCCTTACCTTACAATGACTATAGATTTTCCCGCAGTACATAAAATTTTTAGAATTTTTTTTAAATATGACGGCATTTTGACATTTTATTTGATATGAAAATAATTATTTAAATTATGAAAGTCTCCACAGCCAATATAAATAAGATTATAAAAATAATTGTTTATTTTTAAGGGAATTTAATAGGCAGATGAAATTCTTCCGCTTATAAAAATGAAAACTGAAGGTCCTACAATAAAATTTTTACGACAAAAATTATTTATTTTTTCAAGGTTAAAACATTTTTCTATCCGAATTAAAAAATAAAAAAATCGCTGAGAGTAGAGATGCATTTAATAGGTTTTGATTTTTACCAAAAGTGTTCCAGATAATTCCACTGTTATAAAAAGCTTAGATATATGTATAGAACGTGAAGTAAGGAATTACAGTCTTTCTATTTTGTGATTAATCACTTCACGTAAACTCGAAACTATACAGTTATATAAGTTTGGGTTTAATCCATTTACAATGAAATTAAACAAGGAAAATTTCTGGCAATGATCAATAAAATTCGATCAATCTCTTTTTCCAACTGCAAAAAAATACTTACACTGTAAGTTTTACAAACATCTATTGAAACAACTACTTCCCGAGCATTTACCCCGCCGGACATTGGATCACACAATAGATATTTGTTGTTGCATAGCAGTACTAGCGAATTGCAACGGTGTATGTATTTTTTTGCAGTTGGAAAAAGGGATTGATCAAATTTTATTGATCATTGCCAGAAATTTCCCTTGTTTAATTTCATTGTAATTTAAATAACTGCAAACGTGTGAATCATCTTTGTTTCATTTTATTTAATTTAATCCATTTAGTTTATACGCTATTGCATAACACACATTTTTCAAAACTCGATGAAATGGACTTAAGGGATCTTAAAAATTGCTGTTTGTGATCTAAATCATTTGTTACATATCTGATAAAACCACTGTGCGGTAAAATAATTAATAGAATGCAAAACAACATTTTGAGACTTTATACTCTAAATGTAATAAATAAAATTCGCTACTACGTCTTCTCAACTAAACCAACACTTCTCACCTACTAAAGGCACGTCAGTTTCAATTGTATGTAACACTAACTTTTCAGTACACTGTAGCGTGTTGAAATTCACAACCATGCAGCTTTCTCTCTTCTCTTTTTTGTTTTTCAAATTTATGCTGAGGAATCGCCTTGCGTTTGTTGTGTTATAACGTACGTATTACGTATGTATAATGTATGTTACATTATCCTAAAAGTTGCCCTCGTATTTCATGAAATGTAGCGCGCACAAAAGGCGGGCGCTGCCGTTATTAGATATTATTGCCGCCTTTAACAACTTTCGACGTGTTTCGCGTGTTTTCCCGACAAGCGGGGAATAATAATAGTACACTCTTGTTAAATCGGAAATGTTCGCCAAAAATTGTATTTTCATTTAAAATTACAATAATTACAACAGCTTGTGCGTTTTAGATAAAATTTATATCCTGATCGTGTTTGGAAATGCAGAGATGCGCTGAATCCTCTGATTATGTTCGCACTAAAACGGTCGCGTTGTAAATTTCTAATTTTTTGTTTTATTGCCGATGTTTTCCTTCTAAGAATGAACTTGTGTATTTTTCTTCTTATATTCATAAAATAAAAATAATGAAAATTATATGTCCGAAATTCAACGGATATATACCATTACATCTGAAAAGGTAAAAGATATAATATCAAGACAAGAAAATATAAAACAATGGGTTGGAATAGGTTATGCATAGAAGACATCCTAAATTAATTCAAGTGACGAAGTTGACAAACCCATATTATTTAAATGGCTCTTACGACAACAACCGAGGGGTTTGTGATGGCAATACAAGAGGGGGTGATTACAATTAAAAATTACGAGAAACACTGTGAAAAGTTGAAAGTAGAGGATAAATGTTGAAAATGCTGACCAACACTTCAGCATTTTCAATATTTATCCTCTACTTTCAACTTTTCACAGTGTTTCTCGTAATTTTTAGAGACAATATTAAATCAAATCATTTATTTGTGCCAAATAGTAGATACATATATACTTTACACACGTCAGAAGAAAATATACAATGTGAAATAAGCAAGACAATAAACATAACGCATCAAAATGAGTAAAAAATAAATAAAATATACAAAACAAATTATAACACATTAAAACATATCATTAGAACATATCATAGTCGGATGCCCCCACACTTGCAGATTCCGCCTTCTTAGGAACACACAATCAGTTTACTAATCTAATACACCAACAGTCAGCAAAAATAATCTTTTTGATAGTGAGCCACCACCCTACTACAAAATCACCCACCAGTCAGTACTGGAGTCTGCAAATAAGGGCTATACTGGGACCAACCTATAATGACCAATCGTTCAGTATACTACAATAGATCAGACGTGATGCTTACAGATAAGTTAAAACAAGCTGCCACGATGATATACATTGCAGTTTTTCTGTCACATAACAACCAATTGACGGAGACGGAAAAATCTTAAGTACGAAAATCTGACCTATGAAATAAAAATTCATGGAAACTCAAGGACGTAAAAATATACTCCTTAGTGATATCAGCTAAAGGAATCGCAAACAAAAACTTATAGACAATCCGTGATCCTTCAAGTATCACGGATTGTCTAAAAGGATAATTAATGTTGAGCAATCTTGCTGCAAATGCCATATTGTCAGAAAGTTTTTAAACTAGCGAGATACACTAAATTGATTCCTCACTAGAATAACATCGCAAGCCAAATAGTTGAAAAAGAATGGAAAATAATAATAATAATTAATAGAAATGAAAAATATCTGGTAACTTCAAATTATCGAAATAAACCCACTTATAATTTCTGTCCGGGTAAAAGAGGATAAGATTAAGAAAGAAAGATAATTTCTGTTAATGAAGTTTACACGAACATTTTCATAAAAAATATAGAACTCATTCAATTATCGCACCACCTACGCAATATTATACAAAAATGTCTTTTCTCTAAACATGCTGCATAACAAGAAAATTTCTCGGATAAAACACATAATATCAGAATATATAATAGGCACAAATTTGATTTGATGAACTTCACCTTCATCCACCGAACCGAACAAAAGAAAATTTATAAAAATGAAATAAGAATATGAAAGAATGATATAAACATTAGCAACGATAAATAACATACAATTATTTTATTTAACAATTTATACATCTTAGTATATATGAGGCAGATTCAGAATATTAGATAAAAATTAAATTATTATTATTGTGAAACAAACCACGTGTTTTATTTTTACCTAATGACAATGTAATACTGGAATATAGACAAGGGATACACATTTCACGCAAACGGAGCCCTTCGTTGCGACTTGAAACTGGACAAAAAAGGGTTAAGTAAGACCACGGATATGTAACAATAAAGTTACAAAAGAATCCAATAATAATTATATAACCATTCCTAAAGCCAGGCAAAAACTCTAAGAGACCTACAAACGCGAATCACGCATTTATTATGCGATGTACCGAAAATAAACTGTTTTGTATCCAAGTTGTTCGAAACAAACTGGATTAATTTAATTTCAGGATTTGTTTACTCTAGCCTGGGGAAAAATATAATTAAAATCCTGTATTCAATAAATATGTAAATTTACTTTATTAATTTCATTTATATACATTTCATATTTTATTATTTTTTGTGTGCCTAATTTACAGAATTGTAAATGAAGAAGTGTGAATGTTAATTTTTGTTAAAATAGAAGTTGAATTTTCTGATTTATTTTTAAAAATAAACTAATTACAACTTATAAGGCATTATAAGTTATTAAAAAAAAATAAATGTCATATATTATTTATCTCGTTCATTAAATTAAAATAATTTACTAAAAAGTGGTGGGAAAGTACGGTTAAGACAAGATCATAAGTAATGGAAAACGAATAATAGATTTTTGTAAAATATTAATAATAATAGAAAACACATTCTTTAAACATAAAAACATACATAAATTCACAAGGCAGGGAAAAGAAAAAAACGGAAGTGTCGATAATCGATTATATATTGGTGGAAAGAAATAAGCAAGGCGGAATAAATGACATAAGAGTATATCGAGGATCAGAAATTGGGAGCGATCATTATCTGCTTGTCGCGAAAATACAAGGAAATATTAAAAAAAGGAACAACAAGAGAACAAAGAAAAATAGTTGTGCAAACAAAGTTAAAAGTTTTTTATTGAGTTATAATAAACCATGTACAACCAAGTGGAAGCCTTAACAATTAACAAGAGAACAAAGTATATAAAACCGTCAAATACTATAAACTGAGAGAAGAAGATACCGCTACATTATATGCTGAAAAATAGGAAGTAGAATAGACGAACTACACCTAAAAATAGAAGATAAAACCCTAGAAGAACTATGGGAAACATACAAAAATGTACTTACAGAGATAGCCAAAGAAACCTGTGGAACATTGAATATAAACCCAGGCAAAAAACGCACAGCATGGTGGAATGAAGAAGCAAAACAACAAATAAAAATGAAAAAAGAAGCATGGAGAGTGTACCTACAAAACAGAACAGAAGAAAATTACAACATATAAAAAGAGCAGAGAAGAAAAGCTAAAGAAATAGTAAAAACAGAAAAGGATAAATGCTGGAGCAGTTTTGGGGAAAAAATGGAAATTGATAGCAAATCAAATAAGAAATTATTCTTCAAAACGATAAAAAACATAAGGACAGACGAAACAACCAAAATCGGAACAATAAAAGACAAGACCAATAAAATTATAACAAACGATGTAGACATTATGGAGAGGTGGAAGGAATATGTTGAAGAGCTATTAACCACGCCAACAGAAAGAGAAGAAGAACAAGATAACAACATACAACCTGACACAGAATCAGAAATAACGATAGAAGAACTTGAAGAAGCCATAAGTAAACTTAAAAATGGAAAAACACCCGGACATGACAAAATAACAACGGAAATGTTAAACTATATGGGAGAGAACGGAAAAATGCTGCTATGGGAAATTATAAAAAGAGCATGGAAGGAAGAAAAGATGCCAAATGACTGGAACATCGGAGTTATTTTACCTATACATAAGAGTGGAGACAAACGAAACTGCAAAAACTACAGAGGCATAACTTTATTAAGCACGATAGTAAAAATATACGAACGAATACTACAAAAAAGACTGTCAAACATCATAGAAGATACACTAGAAGACGCACAAAGTGGTTTCAGAAAAGGTAGAAGCGCACAAGATCATATTTTTACTATCAAGCAAATTATACAGAAAACCCGAAAGAACAAAAACATCAAAGCATACATGGCCTTTATAGACTTAGAAAAGGCATTTGATAAAGTGAACAGAAATAAAGTATGGGAGATTCTAAGCCAAAGGGATGTACCAAATAAGTTAATAAATGCTATTAAAAGTCTATACAGCGCGAACATAAACTATGTAGCTACAAGGAATAGAACATCAAATACATTCAAAGCAGGAGGAGGACTGAGGCAAGGAGGTGACATGAGCCCAATGCTATTTATAATCCTTATAGACGAAATTATGAAACGATGCCGAGCACACCTGAGAGCACTCAATCTGGGATACAACCAACTAAGACCCGTAATAATAACGGAATGTGCATTTGCGGATGATATAGTGATAATAGCAGGGAGTAAGAAAGGATTACAAAAAAATATTAATGTATGGAATGAAACTCTACACAAATACGACATGAAAATAAACACCGAAAAGACAAAAGTGATGGTAGCAGCACAAGAAGAGGAAAATGTATAAATTACAATAGGGCAAGTGCAACTGGAACAAGTGAAAGAATTTAAATACTTGGGAGTGATAATACAACAAAATGGCAAACAAGAACAAGACATAACCAAAAAAATTGAGAAAGCAGCAAAATTGTATTATACACTAAACCAAAGATTTATAAGAAAAAAAGAAATTTCACAAAAAAACAAAATTAACAGTTTTCAAAACCATATATTTACCGATATTGACATATGAATGTGAAACCTGGACACTCAATAAAAAGACAAAAAGCAAAATCCAAGCAGCGGAAATGAAATTTCTACGAGGAATAAAGGGCATAACTAGTAGAGATAGAGTAAGAATTGTGGACGTAAGAAGAGAACTGAATACAAAGGATGTACAAAAATATGTCGAAGAAAGGCAACTGGGATGATGGGGACATATACAGAGGATGAAGAAAATAATTCCTGTAAAGCAAATATGGGAAGCAAGGACAACTACAAACAGAGGAAGACCAATAGAAAACTGGGAGAACAGCGAAACAAAGGCACTACAAGAAAGAGGAATAAACCTAAGAGAAGCAGAAAAAATAGCTAAGGACAGAAACAACTGGAGGAGAGTCATTAAGAAATAGACAATGAAGAAAAACCCTGACACCAATTGATAAAAGTGGACATCGATTATATATATATATAAATGCCAGTTACTTTTTCGGAATTGGCTGATTTACTAGAACTGATATTAACTATTTTTTAATAATTAAAAATCTGTTAAAACTATGATTTTTGTAAAATTTACATCAATTGAATGCATAGAAAATTAGTAATATTTGCTGGAAAGTACTTTGGCTGAGATTTAAATTTTTATTATGGCAGATAACGTTTTGATTAATGGTTCACAAAATGTTTTGAGATGATAGTTTAATATTTAGGTTTATTTGTAAAAAAAAAACACTTGTGTATTCTTAAAATTATAAATCGTTTTTGATTTTTTGTGGAAAAAATGTTTTAGAATTATGTTTTGTGTAAAATGTATGTGAATTAAACCGAAAGACAATTGGATGTAAAATATGTGTGTATATATAGACATACTTGCCAACTAAGTTCACTCCGTTGATCATCCTGATAACCGTACTCCAAACTCTCTTGCGCCCGCCTCTTCCGCCGCTCCGCCCGCCGCTTGGACACCCCGGGACACCCTTTGCACAGATAGCAGGTCGCGTAGATCCACTTGAACGATCTGGCCATAATGTCGCCGATATTGGACAAGTAGAGCAGAAACAGGGGCATCCCGATGATGGCGTAAACGATGGTCGCTATTTTGCCCCAGGCGGTCCGGGGCACTATGTTTCCGTAACCTGCCGAACAGATAACGGACAGAAATACAGTATTCGAGATTACTACAAGCGGTTCGTTGTTGCCGTTGTTGTCGTTATTAATGCCTCACCCCCTGCGCCCGTTTAATATTTCTCCAAACGGGAGGGTTATTATCTATGGGCGGAGTTCAAACATTCGATACCGTTAAGATTTATGTCTTTGTGTAATGGGGAGAGGTTAAGCGATCAGCGTTTTAGTGGCTGCTTTAATGTAAATTCAATTTAAACATAAGCTGTAATTATAAAGCCTTTGTAAACTGATTCTATCTATATGATCTATTGTACTGGAAATTGTAATCCATAAATACATTTTCTATCAAAATTTATTATTACTACTATTAAAACAAAATACCAGGTGTGCCAGTATGTGATGAGCATCAACATACAAATGTGTTGATAATGAACATTTGTTGTAAACGAGCCTTATTTGTTTGTAGTTGGTATTACATCTATCAACTATATTTAATCTACATCAATCTGTATCAGAAAATGATGATTTGCGGAAAGCATTATTTTTTTTTGTTTTCATTTGAAGAAAAGTGCTGCAGTCACATCGATTCTTGTCGAGGCATATGTAAGGTGATCATGCTCCATCAGAAGCAAATTGAAAAAGATGGTTTAAACGGTTCAGACATAATGATTTTGATGTGAGAAACTAACATTTGTGAAATTTTGCTTCAAGAACACGAAAGAAAATCAGTTTTGAATCGAATAGTTACTGGCAACGGAAAACGGATTTATTTTAAGATCAAGGGTTAATCCCAGAAAGATGGTCAAGATTTGTAGAAAGCAAAGGTCAATACATCGAATATATGTATATTTTTTAATTTACCATTCAAAATTAGTGTACCATTTTAAGAAAATGGTATATACTAGTATTCTCCCGTGAAATTAAATCATTTTATCAAAAACGAAAATATATATCAGTCTCCACAGAAGCATTATGATGCTTCTGTGGAGACTGATATATATCAATGATTGACTAAGAATTTCTAAATTGTGTATAACTTTATGTTTATATATATATAAATCTTTATTGGCAGATTATTTTTTAACAAAGTAATAATAATAAATAAATACAATAAATAACTAACATAAAAATAAATTCTTCTGCCAATTGGCTATCGACCGTTGGTCTTTCCGCCCTTATGTTTATTTATGTACATTTGTGTCATATATTATACTTCAATTCATGAAATTTATATATATTATTATATAAATACAGACTTATTATGATGGCTATAAATCATAAGGAATTTATAACTCCTGCACAAGTATGTTTTTAAGTGTGCTTTTAAACAATAAATATTCATTTTTATGTGGCTTGTTTGTCTGATTTTTTTTCCTAAGATTATTCAAAATGTTCGTCTGCGCTTGATATGTTTTAACAGTTAATTCATGATGGTTTAATTGAAATTAAAACACTTGGTTTGTCTCACTAATTAAGTGAAACACCACGGGTTAAGTGAGAAATTAATTAAACATGTTTTAATAGGTTTGAATTTTAGAAATTTGAAACAAAAAAATATCGCATTAAAAAAATTCACAAGCACACGCATTTCTGGTGAATGCGCCGGGTCCAATATACCAAACACTGAATTAATGAAACCTCTGCAATTTAAGATAGTAATATATCTAGCTTAATAAAAAAATAAGTAGAAGAAAGGACAACAATTTTTATTTAAATAATTAAAGTCTCCACAACCAACATGAAGAAAATTTGTTTCTGTTTGATTTTTTTTAAATATATTTTAATCTAAGCTTTTTGAAACTAAAAACCGTCGCAATAAAAAAATGTAAACAGGCACACACTTTTCTGGTGAATGCGCCGGGTCCAACATACCAAACACTGAATTAATGAAACCTCTGCAATTTAGGATGGTAATATATCTAGTTTAATAAAATAATAAGTAGAAGAAAGGACAACAATTTTTATTTAAATAATTAAAGTCTCCACAACCAACATAAAGAAAATTTGTTTCTGTTTGACATTTGTTTTAAATATATTTTAATCTGAGCTTTTTGAAACTAAAAACCGTCGCAATAAAAAATATACACAGGCACACACTTTTCTGGTGAATGCGCCGGGTCCAACATACCAACACTGAATTAATGAAACCTCTGCAATTTAGGATGGTAATATATCTAGTTTAATAGAAAAATAAGTAGAAGAAAGGACAACAATTTTTATTTAAATAATTAAAGTCTCTACAACCAACATAAAGAAAATTTGTTTCTGTTTGACATTTTTTTAAATATATTTTAATCTCAGCTTTTTTAACTAAAAACCGTCGCAATAAAAAAATGTACACAGGCACACACTTTCCTGGTGAACGCGCCGGGCCCAACGTCCGAAACTCCGAATTAATTAAACCCCCTCCTAATTAAAACATTTGTCGAATTATCCCGCTCTCATTTAATTAATAATCACGCTTATTATTCGGAAAAGTAAAATCCGAATCGTGACCGGGATAATGAAAATTGCGAGTTTCGCTCGCGCTTCCGTCCCATATATTTTTTTCTTCTAACTGAGAAAAGGCCCGGCGCGCCAGTACTGGCAATTACGAGAGGGGCGCGAAAGTAAAACGTAATTATATTACTTTAAGTGCACTCGGTTTTTCAGTTACACCCTCGCCGTCTTCCCCAGCGCTGCGACCCTGTTTCATCCGCGACAGATTTCGCCCGGAGTTATTTTATTATTTGAGATTTTCGGGGTAAGTGGAAATGATGGGATTTTCTGAATCAATTAGTTTTAGCAATAATTCTGTTAAAATTGTATATGTCTGTGTTTATTTTTTTAATAACATTTATTCTAAAGTACATAAATTTTATCTTTTGACTAAAACAATGCGTTTGTTTCATTTTTTACAATATATTATTTTGCAATTTAATAAGCTATTTACTATTTTTTAGCGGAAAGTCGTTTTCTTCTATGTTATATTAGCTGCTAATTATCATAGATAAAATCCATTGTGAGTCGCGAAATTAGGGATGGATTTTAGGGTTTAAAATGAGGCATTATAATAAATTTTCTCTATATTACCGCTAAATTGAAAATTTATAAACATTTAAATGTTAAATTAAGAATAAATTGATATTAAGTTGAAACATGCTAAAGATGAAATGAATATGTAATCAATTAGATCATAAAAAAGTGCCATAAAAATGTATTCGCTTTGCTGAAATATTATTATACGCGATTAGTAAATATTTTTCACCCTTTTTTAAATTCATAAAAAAAAATCATACTTTTTATAAAATTATGAATGTTTTCTATGTGATTATATTGATAGAAAATTTCAATATATTTGGGTTATGATAAAATGGAGGGATATTAGTGTTTCTTTTGAGGGATGGTTCTTGAACGATTGGATTGAGGGAACATTTTTTATTATTATTAGCTGATTCTGTATGATATTAGCGTAACACCGATTTCACTTTTAATTATAAAAAGTTTCAGCATATGATTAATTAGAATACTCTAATTATTTCATTATTGATAAATGAATTAAAGAAAATTGGTTTATTTAACACAGTTTTTTTTATTATCTGCGACTAGTTTAGATTTACGGTTCTCAAGAAGTAAAACAGAAAAAAAATGTATACAAAAGTTAAGTGTTTTCTTTATATCAAAATTGAATAAAAGAAAATTGGTTTATTTAACACACTTTTTAACTCTCTCTGATCCGTTTCGATTTATGATTCTCAAGAAGTAAAATAGAAAAAATGTTTACAAGAATCATATAAATATTTTACACTATTTATAAATAAAATAACATTTCTTTTTTAACTTTCGGGAAATCTATTGTAGACACAGCTACAAATATTTCGCCAACATAGTGGCATCATCAGCCATATGATCAAAATAAATGACGTCAAACTTAAAATTTGTTTTTTTATTTACAAACAGTGTAAACATATGTATAGGATTCTTGTAAACGTTTTTTTTTTTTCTATTTTACTTCTTGAGAATCATAAATCGAAACAAGTCGGAGAGAATTGAAAAATTAAGTTAAATAAACCAATTTTCTTTTATTCAATTTTGATATAAATAAAACATTTAACTTTTGTATACCACTGTTATTTTACTTTAGTGACTAGTTTCAATTACACGGTAATCATTATTAAATAAGATACATCACTTATAGTTTGTTTAATAACTAGGAGGATAAAGTGCCCGATTTACACTATAAAAAGTTACCAGAAGAATCACCAAATACTTTTGGCGGCAAATTTAATTTCTGAATTATTATTTAAATAAAATTGAATATATAATGTAAATAATATTAAAAAATCAATAATAAATAATTATTTTTATATATTTACATTAATCGAACAAATAACTGAATTATAGACTACATATTATTAATTAAACAAACTAAATCTACCCACTTTTTAATTTTGTTTATTGCAAAAAATACATGTGAGTGAAAGTCACTCATCTTCACTCACAAAATAAAATTCTGCTTTAACACGTGAATTCTTGATATATATATACATATACAATCTAAAATCCTTTCTACCCGAAGGTGTAAGAAATTTTTCGTTTTCAGTTTCTAATTTTTCTCCTGGCTCTATATTGTATGTTATCTTCCTCCATTCTTTTTTGTTTTTGCTTAGGTTTTCGTTGTTTAAAACATTTCTCTATGCTGCCATTCCATGTTATTGCTGATCTCCCTCGTGCTTCCTTTGCTTAAATCCTTGTTTCCCACACTTTACTTGCTGGTCTGCTGCTATCCATTCTGATTAAGTGTCCATATAACCTCATTTGTCCCTTCTCTATTATCGAACTAATTGGTTCTGTCCTAATGTGTTTTCTTATATTTATGTTTCCTATTTTTTCCTTTCTTTCAAGGATTTCACTAAATTTTACATTCAAACCAGTAAATTGACGTAATATGCGAAAATAAGGTGTTCTTTGTTTCTATTTTAGACTGATATATTTTTTTTCTTCGTAGATAAAAAATGCAAATACATGTTCATGTAAATCCAAAGGAATGGCTCTTTTTTGAAGCTTTATTATATAGCTATCTCATTTTAATAAACCGCAACCTTTAGTATTTCATCTTCCGTTTCAGTTAATATTTCTCCAATTTTACTCTTCATTTGTATGATTTTCTGTTGATTAGTATGCCCTATTCTAATTCTCCTTAACATATTGAAAAAAATAAGTTTCTGGTTTGTATAATTATCTTGCTCCATTTTCATTCCGTATTATTCCCATGATTGTTGTTTCGATAATTTGACCATCGTCTTTACTTTATCGTTTTGTTCTTTATATTGTTTAAAGCACTCTTCCGCTAGGTATTTTGTTTTTTCGCCGTGACATCCAATTACATCTTCATTTTAATTTCTTGTTAATCCCACTCTCCCATTTAAGTCACCTATGATTATTATTATTTCATTCAATTAATTCATGTCAATAATGAAATAATCACAATATTCTCATTATTGTTTGTCAAGTAAAACCCCAAACCATCGATTACATTTTTTAGACTTTTAGGTAATAAGAGCTTTAATAATTCAGTAATTATCTCATTTATCTTTTAGTTTTTACGATACCATGTAAATATGTTTATTGATTATTTTGATTATTTATTATACAAGTTTGTGAGTTTAATCAAAGGTTTATTAAAGATTAAACCTCACGTAATATAAATTTACTTACGTAAGCAGCAATGACAAGCGATGAATAACTTACTCAACACACAACTCCCTATCCTATCCTCATCCGCAAACATTAAACACCCCCGATACATTACCTACAAGCGCACCTCATTATCATATCTCATTCAATGTCAGTGGTTCATAGTTTACGCCGGCAATGTTAAACCCAGCTAAATCCCAATCCTTCGGTGGACGCCTTCCATCGCTCAAATCATCCGACTGTCGCAGCCCTTCGGGTCCTTACCCTCTCTTCCGCCGTTGGTGCGATCATCGCTCACCAGAGCGCTCATAAATCCGGTGAGACACACCGAATGTTCCTCCGTTCGATAAATCAAAATATCGGCGCGGAATTTACACGGGCCGCATTTCCCGTCAGTGTCCGGGGACGGCGGGAGAGGCTCGGATGTTATTTATTTAATAGAAACTGTCCGGGGGTAATCTACGGCCGGGATGGACATCCATGTGTACAAGATAATAATGGGGCCCTCATGAAAAATTATTAGCCGGTGGTGTGCTCGTTTCCTCTGTCGTGTAAACTATGGAAATTACCAGAATAATCGGATTTATGTTTACAGGAATAAACATTTTCGATTATCTTTTAAAAAATATATATTTATTTAAATTACAATGAAATTAAACAAGGAAAATTTCTGGCAATGATCAATAAAATTCGATCAATCCCTTTTTCCCACTGCATTGATCATTGCCAGAAATTTTCCTTGTTTAATTTCATTATAATTTAAATAACTGCAAATGTGTGAATCATCTTTGTTTAATTTTATTTAATACATTTATTTCAAATTAAATAACTTGTTTCCTTCTCAATTAAATGCTAATGAGTTTCTACCCAGCGTTAATCGGCAATTATATTCATAGTTTGTGTATAAATAAGGATTTTAAATCATAGAGGATAGAAGCAAGGTTTATGAATTTTGTCATAATACAGTATTTCTTAAGGTATGTATCTTTATAGTTGATTATATTTATGTTTGTTTAAGGTGAGATGAAAATTAGTTTTAAATATAAAAAAACGCTTTAACCCGACTATTTGTAATTTCGGAATTAAGTTTTAATTCGCGATAAGTACGAATTATTAAATCGCAAATACGCGACTCAACGCCTATTCAAGCCATAATTTTCGAATAAAGGCAGATTTTCGACTGGTCATTTCAATATATCGAAGATATAGTAGTATATTTACATCCTCATTATGACTTAATGGGCGATTTCAAAGCACAAAGTCCTCTATGGAGCTCCCCCCCACCCCCTTTAAAAAAAACAACTAGGCCCCATTACGGAAATTTTCTGTCAGTGCTTCTTATCACAGGTCTCAAAACAATCTTTAATCCTAGAATTTCCTACTTTTCTATCACAGATTTATCTTTCACATCACGACGTCTCACTACTCGTATTCAGTGGCATACTAGGGATGATATGCAGGGATCACTCTATAAGAAGAGTATCAAACAAGTAATAATAATAATTTTATTACCCAAAAGGAAACAGTAGCCCAATTACCAAAATAATAGTACAAATATTGATACGAAAACAATAAAATATACAAATAAAGATTACAAGTTGTTAAAAGAATTAGTGATGAAAGCGTATCACAGAATATATCACAATCATAAAACGGTTCTTTGAAAATTCGACACATTGTGCTAATAGGAGAACGTAAACCAGACATGTTACGATTGAAGTGAACATAGAATGTTGTTTTTTTTTTTTCGCCCATTGCATACTGGAGCATAAAAGTTTATCTGGATTTTTTCTGAATGATTTCATTTTTATTCTGAATGATCTCTTTTAAAAAATCGATTTCACTCACCATTTCATTATTTACGTGAATGACCTCTTCGTTGATTTGTTGGTTATGTTTATCGTCTTGGATTTTACAACACACAAATTTATTATCGTCTGTTAGTTCCATATGTTTTCTTCTTTTGTTATTATAACATCCTATATGCACTACATTTGTACACATTAAGCACTTAAGTTTCTTATTATCCTTCACAATTTCTTCTTTACACAACAAACACTCATTCTTATGGGCCATGTTTATTCTGTATATATTACTGCTGTCGATATGGTTGTGTAAAATCTTAAATAAAAATGAAATACTACAGTCGTACATCTAGTATTTCATTTTTTTGTCTTTGTTCAAGGGACTCAACGTTGACAATTTTGAGAAGCGTAGTGTGATCAAACCCTTGAGGATGGTAGGGCCTAACTAGTTTACAATGCAGAAATTTTGCTAATATTCAATTAGCAAAATTTGTTGTTGAGTGTAAGGAAACGTAATCAAAGAACAATACTCCAGTTTAGATCGGATATAAGCGTTATATAAAATGATTTTTCGAGAAAAGGTTGTAAATGTCCGAAAAGGCGAAATCCCGAGAAAAAGGTCGATTTTTGGCAAATGACCGAAAAGACGAATTCCTGAAAAAAATAGCCGATTTCGACTAAAATAACCGAAAACACGAATTCGCGACAAAAAGCCGATTTTGACAAAAATGACACAAAAAGCCGAAATCCCGAGAAAGAGCCGATTTTGACAATAATTATCGAAAAAGCCGAAATTCTGAGAAAAATACGATTTTGCTAAAAAAATTACCGAATTAAAGAAATCCCGAAAAGCCGATTTCTGCAAAAATGACCGAAAAGATGATTTCCAAGAAAAAGTGGTAAATGACCGAAAAGGCGTAATTCCAAGAAAAACTGGAATTTTCAAAAATGAACGAAAAAGACAAATTTCTGAGAAAAAAATGTAAATGACCGAGAAGGCGAAATCGACAGAAAAACTGGAATTTTCCAAAAATGGGCAAAAAGACGAATTTCCGAGAAAAAGTTGTAAATGACCGAAATGACGAAATCCCGAGAAAAACTGTGATTTTCCAAAAATTACCGAAATAGGCGAATTTCCGAGAAAAGGTAGTAAATGACCAAAAAGGCAAAATCCCGAGAAAAACTGACATTTTGCAAAAATGAGCAAAAAAGACGATTTTCCGAGAAATAGTTGTAAATGACCGAAAAGACGAAATCCCGAGAAAAACTGGAATTTTCCAAAAATTACCGAAATAGGCGAATTTCCGAGAAAAGGTGGTAAATGACCAAAAAGGCAAAATCCCGAGAAAAACTGACATTTTGCAAAAATGAGCAAAAAAGATGATTTTCCGAGAAATAGTTGTAAATGACCGAAAAGACGAAATCTCGAGAAAAAACTGGAATTTTCCACTAATGAGCAAAAAGGACGAATTTCCGAGAAAAAGTTATAAATGACCGAAAAGGCGAATTTGCGAGAAAAAGTTTTAATTACTGTTGCTGCTTGATTTAAAGAAATCTGCTACCGATGTCCATGAAACGCTCTTAGAAACTTATGGTGATGCAGCTACGTCATATCCCAATTGTTGGTTTAAATGTTGTGATTTTGATGTTAATAGAAAAAAAATGGCCCGGAGGACAAAACAAGTTCGATCACAATAAATTGCAAAACTTATTGGACAAATCTCAAACTTTTAGAAAATATGCAGATATTTTAGCGTTTGTTGAATAAACTATTTCCAGACATTTACATGCAATGGAAAATATCCAATAGAAGGGAAAATGGCTACAACATGAATTGACTGAAAATGCCATTTAGAACCGATCCAGTTTCAGTGCTTGTAAGGCAAAAAAGAACAGTTTTCTTTAGAGCAGAATGGCAAAAAATCATGGGTTAATCCAGGAGAGCCTTCCACATAGATCCCGAAACGAAATATTCATAGCCATAAACTTATTGAAACAGTTACAGCAGATGCCTACCTATGCCAATTGAATTGTTGCAAAAAGACCAACAATAGCGAGCGACTTGCACTTAGCCATCCCCCTGCATGAAAACGTTCGACCATACGTTACAAGTGTTCAGAATGATGTTCCACTATTGCAGCTGGAATTGGAAGTTCTGTAGTATCCAGCTACAGAACTTCCTATTCCTATATTCATTAGACATATTGCCTTCTAGTACTCACTTATTCATATCGATGGATCATGTTTTGTCAGGTGCGCGACTTTCAAATGCTGAACAAGTATGAAAAATGAATCTAAACCAACATCATTCTTTAGATATAGTAAGAAATTTGGGTAGAAGTAGTAGGAAATAATGGAAAGTATTTTCATTAATATTTATTGTACCTATTTTTCTGTATAAACGCTTTTTTAAAGTGATATATATATATATAGACAACTCCATCAATTCTTCATTTCTACTATATGCAGATGATTTAAAAATCTTTAGGAAAATTGAAAACGATGATAATTGCACACTCCTCCAAAACGACCTGAATTACATCTGTGACTGGTGCCATTCCAATGGCTTATTATTAAATACCACAAAGTGCTAATATATTTACTTTATAAAGCATAAAACATACCCTGAAGTTACTGTAAGCTACTTCAGTTTATTAAGTGAGTTTAAGTTTATTTCGATAAGTGATAGGCATAAGCGTATATCGTGTTTGCATCTCTATAAACTGATTAAAAATTTTATTAATGATACCCCTGCTTTGGATCTAGTCAGTTTTCATGTACCTAGGCTTGCGAATAGGATATGTTACACTTTTTCTTACAGCACTCCCCATACTTCTCATCACAGCAACTCTCTTTTATATAAATTATATAAGCCATATCATAGCGTGCAACACAATGCCGTTGAAATAACTCCTAGAAACAGGCAAAACTTATCATGAGAGTTGGCCGATTATGGCTATAAGAAATTATTGGTCATTATTATTATTATCAGTGGTTAACTTAAAATAACACTCCTAAATTTTTAACCATAATCATAAGATTTCTAAAGTAAAGTATAAAAATGAAATAAGGATAAATAAAAGACTTAATAACTCTTTTATGCCACTTAACAATTTAATTCACTGTGACTAGTTTAGACTATACTGTAATCATTCTCAAACCGTGTAGTCGAAACTAGTCACAGTGAAATAAATTGTTAAGTGGTATAAAAGAGTTATTAAGTGTTTTCTTTATGCCAATATTGAAAATGTACCACGAAGTAAACGCCTCAAAGATTCATGAAAATGAAATAAATTCCAGTAAAGGAATAGAAACAATTTCATCGTTATATTTTTCGACGAACAAAACAACATTCCCTCCCTCATCCACTTCCAAACAGAAATGCTCGCACACACGAAACGCGTTTAATTTAATGTAATTCTAATTATCCCAAAAACGGATTGTGCGTGTCTTTCTCGTTAAAGTTTGCGCCTTTCCGACGTACAAATCTAATTAATCCGACAGTGGAGGAGGCTCGTTGGAGGGCGGGCGGCGCTGGCTGAGGGGTGGGTGAGGTCGTCGAATAATAAACAATTGATGGATCACCCGATCCGGACAGGGACAATCGCCCGCAATTAATCAAAACGCAAATCTTCCGAAATTGATGAATCGTCCCGCAGATGGAATGTACTTAAACGGGATGCTTCCGATATAATTTTAATTAAGCGGCATTAAATTCTAATTAGATTGTCGTTTATGGTTACAAGAAAATAATTGAATCAAGGAAGAAGATGAAAACAAAAAAAGGATTGTAGTTAATTAAATAGAAAACGGCTTCCTAAATACAAAATCCTATCATCACCATTCATCTATTCATTTGCGCAAATCATCAGGACAATTCAGCTAGCTAGAATAGATTTTTATTTAACATAATAAATTCCTGACAGGGCAGAAAAACTTTCGCTCGACATCCCAGACAGACTAACTCCTACATGTATTGTAATTATTTATGTTATATTGTTAAAATTATCTGAATAGTCTGAATAAAGATGTGTATATATATTTTAGATAACGAATATTAATAATAATTGGTAAAAATCAATTATTTCCGTTTTAGTCACTGTAATAATAGTCATAATAACAATAAAAAATAACTTTTACGATAATAGTTTCCTAATACTATATAATTTTAATAGCAAGTGAATGAATAATACTCTTTTCTATTTATAATTTTAATAGCTTTTAACAATTATTATTATTATCAGAAATTAACTGTTATAACAAGAGTTGTAAATTGTTTTTTTTTTTATTCATTGACTCTTTTACCTTTCGGTGTAGGCTAAATTGTTTAATATCAGTCATTATTTTTATTATCAATTGTAAACTGTGTAGTAGATTGTCGTTTTTTGTTACAAGTAAATAATTGAATAATGGAAGAAGAAAAACTCAAACCGTTGCAATTCGCAGTAGTACTGCTTTGCAACAACAAATATCTATTGTGTAATCCAATTTCCGGCGGGGTAAATGCCCGAGAAGTAGTTGTTTCAATAGATGTTTGTAAAACTTACAGTGTAAGTATTTTTTTTGCAGTTGGAAAAAGGGATTGATCGAATTTTGTTGATCATTGCCAGAAATTTTCCTTGCTTAATTTCATTGTATGAAAAAAAGAATTGTACTTAATTAAATTGGAAACGATTCAATATTTATTTCGATAAAATTGATAAGAATTAATTATTTTCAATACACAAAAGTGTTCATAAGAATTCTTATTATGTAAAGAACTTGTATTTGGCATGTTTTTATAATTATTAACACTAACGATTACAATATTTCGTTAAATGTATAATGAATATATATATATATATATATATCTTGTTAATTGTGGGGGTGCGTATCATCTGAAACAAATGTATAATCCACTTTCATTACTTACTCCTTAGTTACTCCTCCAGTCCTTTATTGTACCACTTCCATTATCGCACCTAACTCTGCTCTCACATATTGTGTTGAATTGATTACATAAAGCGATACGAAAACAACGGCATCAAATAATAATTATAATAATAAACACTCGGGACTGTTTAACTTCGAATTCAAAGCAATTAATTCCTTTGAAGCAGACCGATAAACACGCAACTCATCAAAAGTTGAGCCCGGCGCACGCAAATAAAACATGAACACAACAAAAAAAGGGAGAAGTATACGTGTGTAAAAGAGAGAGGGGATACATTTGAAAAAAAGTATACACTGTTGATACAACCCTCGATAGCCTAGCGCCGAGGGCAATTAAAATTTTTCCAATCCCCCTCCCATCAATCATCCGCGATAATTACGAGTACCAGCGTATAAAAATTAAACGGGAATGCGGAAAAAAATCTGCCGGAAAAAAATATATTCGACGACTTTATACGCGCGAGATAATGTCATCGGGACTATCATAGATGGTGTATAAATATGTATAGGGATCCGGCAATCCGTCAAACTGTCGGCGGATCGCGGCGCTCATCAATTACGGGCTGATGAAAAGGGCGCCGCGAAAAATGGGCCGGACATGGATGCGATGTAATTAAAAAAAATATCAGAATGATAATAATAGAGTGTGTGGATTCAGGAATTTTTTTTAGAATACAATTAGTGTTTTTATTTGCAGTAAGCCTTTTTGTATATGCTACTACTTAATGTGGAATGGCGAGGAGATGGAAATATTTAAATCAATAATGCCCACTTGTACCGCGTTTAAAAAAGGGATTGATCGAATTTTATTGATCATTGCCAGAAATTTTCCTTGTAAAAAAAAAACACTTTCAAGTTGATCAAAAATTAAGATACATTTGATTCGCAATTCCTGCTTGAATCTTTAGGCCTCTCTTTCCTGATAATGAGTAACGCCTTATTCCATCAACCGTTTTGTTGATTTACAGATAATTTTAAACGGAAAATCTGATAACGTTTAATTCTAAAATTACACAAGATTGAATTTCTGAAAATTATATTTAGACCTATTTTTCCTGCTTACAGATAGAGTGCTAAATAATTATTTATTGTAAATTAAAATTGTTAATTTCAATAAATTAATCAACTACCTCCAACTTGTGATATCTTTTTTGTATCACTAAAATCCATAGTTGCTTTATGTCAATCAAATAATTAGGTTTTTATTATTTTCTTTATAATGTTAAAATTACGTTATATTGTTGTTATCTTGTATATTGTCTTGTAATTGGGAAATCTTTGTTTCCTGTTGGGCAATAAATATTATTATTATTATTAATAATACATAAAAAAAAAACATTATGATCATGATTAAATAGTTAATCACGATATATAATTTACATCTTTATTACTCACAAGTGTGGTTTAACAATTTTGTTTTTAACATTTTTAATAATTTATTTTAAAATTATTAATAAATTTATTTAATTTAAAGAAGTGTTCTTGTAGGAATTGGATATCGGCCGGAAGCCTTTCAGCCGTTAATCACGATTAAGTCTGAAATTGGCTGGAACCATGACGTAATCATGACTAAGATAACCTAAAAACGTCAAATATTTAATCGGCCAATTTTGGCACTCATACACGTACAACTTCACGTCGATTGAGGATAATCTTGAAGTTGTTTTTAGGTGATAGAGATCATAGAAAGAAATATTTAGAGATTTGACGGAAATAACTAAGCGTGGATTTAGAATCGACGAAATTGATAATTTAGAAGTAAATGATTAAGTTAATTTTGATTTAACTTAGTTTAAAAACATGACAAATACTTGCTTCGACTGTTTTTAATTTTTAACTTAGACACGTGAAAATTACTAAGCCTCCTCCCCCCCCCCAAACAGTAATAAAAATCCTTAGAAAATGCGTATAATCTGTAATACTACTCGATGAACTCCGATAAGTTAATCGACGTACAGTGCAATCAAAATCCGCCAATTATAGTTTGTCATGATTAATCGGAATCGGCACAAGTAAGCATAAATACTAATTTACTTGTGAATGCAGTTTCGACAAATTCTGCTTCATGTTTAATTAGGGCAAACTGAATTTTCCAAAACTGCAGTCACAAGTAAAAATAAAGTGTTATACAAAACAAAGTTTAAAAGTGTTTTTATTATCACCCTTAAGAATAATTTTCTCGTTTGGCACATGGCGAAAGTTACTGCTCTAATTAAGACTTTTGTCATTTTTATAAATTTACATATGTACACTTTCTGATGATAAATTTAATTTTAAAAACTACGGACACTCTAACTTTGTAACCGTTCAACCAATAAACTTCGTCCTTTCCTAAAATTAAAGAGAATATAATTCTTCATGGAATAAATTAAACTTTCGGTAAAATTCGCAAATTTTAGATTTTTAACAGCGCGCCAAATTAAAAAAAATGGCAGAAAAAAAACGCACTTTTTCTTAAATATTCGCAATTTTGTGTTCATTTGAGTGTTTACCATTATTTTAGTTCATTCCATTCTTTGTACTATTCTCTTCAAAATTATGCTGTCCTTTTTATTTCTAGGTGACGAATTACGACCCCTACGATTTCCGCAAATTTCAAAAAACCCTCCTGGCAAGCCGCCATATTGGGCTTCATGCTTTTTCAGAGCTAAGAAAATTATACGTGTACAGCAACAACAAATAAACAATTTGACAGAAAAATAGATCTGTACCTCTTACCAGTTCTGTAGAGAAAAATTAAGAGTTTGGGTCAAATATATCGGAGTCCCCCTTAAACATTAATTAATTTAACGTAATAACTTTAAAGGTTTACAGCGTAAAGCCGTACTAACGAGGGTTAAATCTCGAAAAACGTGTCTGCCGGTAGTCTTATATTATAGAACACTTGTTTAATTAATTTAACGTAATAACTTTAAAGGTTTACAGCGTAAAGCCGTACTAACGAGGGTTAAATCTCGAAAAACGTGTCTGCCGGTAGTCTTATATTATAGAACACTTGTTTAATTAATTTAACGTAATAACTTTAAAGGTTTACAGCGTAAAGCCGTACTGACGAAGAATAAATCGCGAAAAACGTGTCTGCAGATAGTCTTATAATATGTAAGATTTGTTTTTCTTTACATTATGCAGTATTTTGCAAATTAATATAAACATAAATAAAATTATTGTTAGAAACATAAACAAGATTTGAATTTGTTAATTGTAAAGGCTTTCACTTGGTTATACATTTTGAGTTTAAACAAAACACTTTTTAGCTTTGATTGTACAACTTGTTATTTTATTTTAAGTGACTATAGTTTCGAAGCATAGAGCTTCATTATCAAACTAAAAGTAATTTTCATTAAAAATTGAATATAGGCGGTATAACAGCTTCGAAAAGGGGTGTGTATTTTTGGTCAAGCTGCTCGTTGATTAAAGGGATTTCTGGATTAGCGCGAGCTCTATGAATTTCCAAGGACTCTAGGAAGTCCATCTTCCTACCCTTTTCGGCAAAATGTATAATCGAAAGCATATCCTTTCCAAAAGTATGTTTTGATTCTATTAAATGTTTTTCGAAGGAAGACTTTTCAATCGAAAAGAGCGGTATGTTCCTGGAGTCTAATATTGAAACTACGACCAGTTTGCCCTATATACACTCCCTTACAATCATTACAAGTAAGATTATATGTTTATATATTTCCGATCTGTGAG
This sequence comes from Philonthus spinipes, assembly GCA_963082785.1. NCBI lineage: Eukaryota > Metazoa > Arthropoda > Insecta > Coleoptera > Staphylinidae > Philonthus > Philonthus spinipes. The sequence goes on from OY720315.1 coordinate 16,802,962, forward strand.
TATAGCACATTTCAAAGGTTAATGTATTATTAAGTTTAGTTATGGGCAAATATAAAAATTTAATGTTATTGTCACTTTCTGTTTATACGGTGAAATTAATATTTGTGTGGAGATTGTCAATAAATTCTAAGAATTGAGTTAGTTGTCTGTTAGTACCAACAAAGGAAGATTGAATAGCGTCGACGTATTTAAACCATATTTTTATGTTTGTTTGTTTTTTACCGAGAGGGGAGTCTAATATTATTTTTGTTAAATAGCTCAGGAAGATTTCGGCTAGCAAGGGGCTCAATAGTGAACTCATTTCTAGACCTTTTGCTTGCTGATAAAATTTATTTTCAAAAGATAAGAAATTATTATTTAAAATAAATTATAAAATATTCAAAAATTCTATTTTTATTACACTGTTAATGTTTGATTTTTCGAATAAAGTTTTTACTAGTTCAATGCAATCACTGTCACTGAAGCCACACTGATTAAACAATGAAAAGCGATAGGAAAAACCCCAGAGGTTTTTCATAGATAAAAAAAAAACGCCAATCCAACGAAAAAAAAAAAAACACTATCATTTAAGACTTACACATCGGTATACAATACACCATAAATATGCTGAAGATGTTTGAGAAAACGAAAACAAGCCATGGTTCAAGGCCTGGTGCGCTCTCATTCACAAGATTTGAATTGATTACAATCTTAACCACGGCAATCAAGAATGATTACAAAATCCTCCAGTTCGATGCACGCACAGCATTCATATAGTGGAAGTATTAGGTTCCACTATTGGAATTCCGTGCGTGCATCGACCTACCAGAGGGCGCTGATGTCAGCGATGATAAAAACCTTGAGATTAAGTATCGCCGGTACACGTTGATGTTATAAGTCCTGGGATACTCCCACTCAGACTTTGAATTCCACGTCGGCTACGTTTTCATTTTATAGGACGGTCACCTGGTCCAGCCAAATCCAGAAGGCTGTGACATTATCAACGACGAAAACTGAGTGCGTCGCCGCATCGAACGCAATGAAAGAGGCAAACTGGAGTCATTTCCTAGAAGGCATCAGAGAACCAGTCCATGAAGCCACAACGTTCAAGATGGACAACCAAGAAGCGCTGTTTTGTGAAAAATCCAGTCTTTCATAAGAGAAGACCTGATGTTCGGTATCTTATTAGAGAAGTTACCAATAGCGGGCCAGATTTATAAGAATACTCTACGTATCTTGCAGTAACAGTATAATGCATTCTTACAGTAATCACACAATGCAATCTTACAGCAATGACACAATACAAAATTATTAAAGGCGGACATTTAGTGAAACCTTTCTGTGCTGCATTGACATCAACGTTATCTATGTGCCATCAGAACTTGAACCAGCCGACGTCTTCATGAAGCCGTTTCATCTGCAACGTACAAAGAACCAACAATTATATCGTACATTGTGTCTGGATGAACTTTCAACAAACCATTGTTCAGAAATTACAACGTTTTGCATCCAGACACAACGATTTATGACACCCCCTCATTCTTATATTTTTTTTTTACGTTTATAAGCAAAAACAAAAAAAAAGACAACCACAAGACACATATAGTGTTTATATTGAAGCAAAATTCAATTGTCAGTCTATTGAAATGTGTCACATTATTATCCGCTTACTCATTTGGAATTAAGTCAATTTTTATTAATCACTCCACTGCGCATTTCAAATTCACATACAATCTAATTCACGATTTAGGGCAAATTAGAAGTATTTTTATTTTTTTCGTATATTTTGTAATCACTGCGAAACACCCACCGAAGCGGTCGTTGGTATCAGGGTTAATCCTCGGATATAAAAGACGTACCCTTCTTACCACACAAAGAGAACGGGAAAAGTCGCTGACGAATTAACTTAGTGCTACGTCAAATGAGTAAGTCCGATATTTCTGCTTCTTTTTCTTTTTTGTACACATTTATTATTGTTATTATTTTCCTGATGGTATTGTTTTTGCATTTTTTTGTATTTATTTACACGAAAATAAATGGTAACAACAGCAATAATTACAAAACAAAAATATATATGAAAGAGAGAATTTTCATATATATTTTTGTTTTGTAATTGTTACTGTTGTTATATATGAAAATTCTCTCTTTCATATATATTTTTGTTTTGTAATTGTTGCTGTTGTTACCGTTTATTTTCGTGTGAATAAATTTATTTCATACTTCGAGCTACATTTCTGGGTGAATTAACGAAAGGCTCACCAACCTCCCCGTTAATACTGTAACCAAGTGAATAAAAACTTTTTATATTATTTTTAATCATTCTGCTATATAGTCTCTTTTTACTTAACATAACGTTTTCTTTTAAATTTGCAATTAATTAGTTATCAAATTTAATGACAAAACAGGAATTGCGTCGAAGCAATAATTCACCGCGGTGAATTGCAGTATTATTTAGAGCGGATTGCGACGTATTACCGAGTGTAAATAATATAAGGTAAGCCCGCACAAGGCAATCATTTACCATGGCAATTTGTAGGTAATCACTTCCAGTTAATTAATCACGCCCCGCGCAAAGGTTTTGTTAGCGCCGCGGATAATTTATCGCCATTAAGTATGCACTTCCTGCAGCTTGCATTTTAGCATCAGGAGAGGATAATAGAAAGAGACAGAAACGGAGCAGCGGAGATGAGAATTTCGGTTATGATGAAAAACAGAAGGAAGAAATAATTAGTTTGTAATATATATAAATATATTTTTTTTATAATCAGATGTATACCAAAAATGAAAGATTCAAAAGCAAACATATAATTCTGTGGTATTTCGTATTACTATCCTTGCCATGAAAAAGTGTAATGATAACCAACTGTTGTTTTTTTTTTACCTTGGCCGAGACCATACAGTCATCTGCCTTTTTATTATTAATATTATGCATATTATTTAAATTAACTTAACTTCTAAACTAACTAAAATTTTAGGATAGACAAGGATACTATTCTTCACACTCAGGTGTCTTTCAGGGTGACTAACTAAGTCATCACAAACAAAGTAGACAACGGTTTAAATGGTAAATATACATATGGATAAGCACATAGGATTTACCTAAACCTTATGATTAATACCTATAAAAAAATTATATAGCGCAATATATATATATTTTCTCTCTCAAGTGACATAACAAAACATAGATTGTATGGACCATTCGATACCTCGTATAGTGTATTAAACAACGTTTGACGTTCATTTATATATTTATTGCAAACAAATACAATGTGATTCAAATCCTCTACCTCTCCGCAATCACACAAGTCACTATCAGTCTTGTTTATTCTTTTTAGATATTTTCTGCATATACCATGTCCTATATATGCAGAAAATATCTAAAAAGAATAAACTGTTTATGTCAGAAGTCATTGTCGATTAGGTTCGTAATTTAATTGTCATTAATGTGCTGAACTGTTGAAATGAATTCATGAAGAGCTATGGAATTTTGAGTTTATAATTTTATTACATGAAATACACAGGCAACTGATTAGGTTTGGATTTGAGGCGAATTTTTCGATAGTGTGTTATAAGTCATTTCACAAAGAAGTAGATTTGTAAGGATTATTTCAGAGGGTTGTAAATGTTTAATAAAGTGTATATTACGAAATATGCTTACATCTGCATATTTCGTAATTTAATGGATGCCAATAATAAATAATGCATGTTATTAATTATAAGGCGAAAAATTGTAACGAAAGCGGTACGAAGAGCAGTGGAATAAAAATGCAGTGAAAATGGAATTTAAAAAGGTGTTGTTATTTTATAAATAGTCCCCAAACGTTATTATTTTGAAATTAAAAAAAAAAGTTCTCTTTTTTATTGTATCTACTTTTCTAATATGTTAGCCTCCATAATCCAATGCACAAAACACTAAGCATCTTCTTTTATAAAATTAATGATTTGAAAAATTTCTAAATATCAAGCATGTTAATATATAAAATTTCGCTATAACATATTCCTAAAATTAAACTCCAAACCAATTAATTTTCTATTCAACGGCCAAACACAAACTTATCTATCCGGAAACAGGACGTGAAATTTATTCAATTTGTTTCGCGCATTGAGGGTAGTGAATTAATTCCTTGACGAGGTCCGAAAATTAATTTTCACCCTGCTTCCCATCCTCCCGGTGTTTGTGCGCTCGTGTGATGAACGATGGAAAAAGTGTTCCCACGTCCCGTTTTAATAATCAGACCGCGGGACCCTCGTCATGTACTTTTAACGGAACGCCGGGGGGGACGGAGGAGCGGGGCCCTTTTGTCTAATTAAAATTTATTAACGCGACGCCATTAATCACTAGAATTTTGAAGATGATAAAAAAAAATAGACGAAACAAATAAGCATGCTTGTGCGTAAGGCATCAGGATTCGATGAGAAAAAATTAAATGGATAATTATATAAAAATGTATTGCTTCTGTGAGTAAATCTATCTCTAAAAGGCCGAAAGTTCATTGGTTAATAGTCGATTTCTTTAAATTAATCATTTGTATTCTTACACCCCTTATATATGGTTTAATCCAGCAGCAAATACGCACGTTTTAACCCTTTCGTCCCGGATGGTACATATGTGTACCACAAATGTGTGAAAACCCCTGGAACCTAAAATAATCGCTCGTTATCAGTGGAAATTGTACCAGGCCGTTGTTTGGCTTTGAGGTTATGTACAAAAATCGCACGTTGTCTGCATGACTCTAGCTAGTCTAGCGCTAATTTCCATTGTCTGCGAGTGGTTTTGTGCAATTTTAGTGTTAAAACGTGTTTTAGTATTCCGGGACGAAAGGGTTAATTACCTTAGGCCCAATTTTACAAACCTCAAGTAACGTTACTCTTGATTTTTTCATTCGTTTGGCAGCGCTGTCTTATTGATTATCAAATGGAGATAATCATTTTCCTCAAATACGTTACTTACGTCTTATTTGCGGATTGTAAAAATGGACCTTAGACACAAAAAAAGCGAAAATGTTTTTTTTTTTATTGCTTTATCTCAATTTTTGTGTATGATTTTTGCACTTATCCAAAAAATAAAACAAATTAAAAATGTTAATAACCAGTCACCTGTTCTACTCTGATCCTTTCCTGAGTATACTTTAAAACTTTGCTAAAATGCCTACAATTCGTGCACCCCGTCGATTTCATCAATTAAGTGATTTTCAAAAAGGTCGAATTGTTGGAATGAAAGAGGTGGACTTCAGTTTGAGGAAACTGGCCTGAAGATTCGACATTTTACCATCAACTCTAATGTGAGTATGAAGAAGATTATCTAAAAAAGATGACTATCAGCGACAGAGACCTTCTGGTAGGCCTAGGATTATACAGGGGCGGTACTTAAGACTGCTTGCGATTCGTAATTGTCACGACACTTTGCGGCAAGTTCGTGATGCATTTATTGCAGGAACAGGACGTGTGGTTTTGAGGAAAACAGTTAATCGAAGAGTTGCCATAAGTTTTTATGCGTTCCGTCTGTTTCGGGTGCTCTGCTGCACAAAGCTCGTCGCTTGGAATGGTGTCAAGCCAGATTTAACTAGGATGTAGAGTGGAACTTCATATGCTTTAGTGATGCGTCCAAATTCTGCTTAGGAGATGATGGACGTAGACGTTTCCGGATTTCGCGGTAAAAGGCAAAATATGGAGTTTGCCTTAGAACGTCACAAAGCCAATACCCCTGGCATCATTATACGGGGCGCTATATATCTTGTAAGTAGGCCCCCTTGGTGTTCATTAGGTGGGGTCTAACAGCACCAAGATACATCTTTGAAGTTCTACAACCTGTTGCAATACCATATATTGAGACCATCCGAAACATCATTTTTCAGGCCGTCAAATCAAGGCCTTTTTCAAAATTATAGCGAGGTTTTAGATTGGTCTGCAAGATCTCCTGATTTATGGCCAATAGAACATGTATGGGATAGCATTGGAGTAACACTTCAGCGATTACCACAGCCACCTTGGACCAATTTCGCATCTGTGCTCAACAAGCTAGGAACCGCTTACCACAAGAAGACATCAACCATTTGATTCGGTCTACGCCTCGCCGAGTTAGAGCGTGCTGCAACAACCGCGGCGGGCGACATTATTGAATTTTTCAGTATTTTTTGTTTAATCTGCACTAAATTGTAATCGTTACGTGAAAACTAAACATAAATTTAAAACAAAAACATTTAAAACATTTTTATTTCTGGGTGTTGAATTACTTTTGAGCTCCATTATATATACAATTTCTCCAAATATCTCACAAAACATTTGTTTTGTCTACCTCGACTATAAAATAACCTAACAATATAAATAAAAACAAGAATAGGTTTTTCTGTTCTGTTTTTATTTATATTGTTAGATTATTTTATTGTCTTATGGGTCGATAGCCCATGACAGACTACTAACACAATTGTTCATATTGCTTTAATAAATTTTGTAAATGTTTGTTATCATATTGTCTGCATAAAGATATTTCTATATAAAGTAAAGCAAATATTTGTAAAATATTTTTTTATTAAAAAAATCTGTACGAAAATTATCTCATAAAACGCCCGATTATACTTGACTAAATCCAGACGAATTTATATCCTCCTTAAGTACAATTTCCGGCGCGTCAGAAGCAAAACCCCCCTCCGATCCTAATTAAGTCGACCGTCTTTTGTCTTACATAAATCTTCTTTTCCGGGGCGCAGCAAGCAGCAAAAAAGGGGCAGTCCTTCTGGTAATCCCGGATTTATACACTCCCCGACAGATTGATGCACTCGGTTCAAGCGAGAAAAAAGTGGAAATCATAATAATAATAATAATAACGTCCAATAAAACAGATCGTATAAATTCCTATAATAGTTCCCTAGTCCGGCAAGGGAAACGGGACGCAAACCCGGAGGCGGTTGGAGATATTGCCTCCGATATTTAGATTATCTGGCGTGACGTCGGCTCGGGCCGGTTTTTCATTTTATTTTTCCTCTTATATTCTTTTTTTTTTTTTTTCGTTGCAGTTTGGTGGGATGGAAAAAAGTGGAGTTGGGGGTGGGGATTGGGTAGACAACATCCGCCGCGGGGATAAATTCAATTTCGACCGTCCCGGGCGATATTAAATATAAAACACGGACGGCGGGGGAAGGGGTGCCTTCCAGAAATACTAACTCCACCCTTTTACATGTATCCCATAAAATTCGGTTGAAATATGAGGTAAACAGCACAATGGTGGCGCAAGCGGGATCTAATATGTTCCAGTATTTTATTCAAATAACGCCCGCTTGTGGAAACCATTTTATTTCAAATTCAATATACACACTTTTTTATGATAACCCGTAAAAGCGATTGGATTTGTAGCTGGTGTTAATAAATTAAATTTACAAACTTGCTATCGAAATATTCTTAAAATTAAGGTTTCTTAAAAAGTTGTAAAAGTGTAATTATATAAATAAACAAATTTTTAAAAAATAAAAATATTAGTGATATCGAAATTTTCTTAAAATTAACGTTTCTTAAAAAGTTGTAAAAGTGTGATTATATAAATAAATATATTCTTCAAAAACAAAAATATTTATATATTATTTAATGAAATGTTCAGCCACCTTGGATAACTAGTTATCCATACGCTAGATGAATAGTGGCTGAACATTTCATTTCCTGTTCTCATAAACACGACAAGTTCGCCTTCTTTTAGTGGATGAAACAATGATTCTCGGTCGTCTACCTTGTAGATCCAAATCGTTGACGATGCCAGTTAAAATTAGGCAAAAGATGGCGCTTGCGTCGTCTTTAATTTATTATGATTAATATCGGATATATAACCATCGCTGATGATGCCAGTTAAAATTAGGCAAAAGATGGCGCTTGCGTCGTCTTTAATTTATTATGATTAATATCGGATATATAACCATCGTTGATGATGCCAGTTAAAATTAGGCAAAAGATGGCGCTTGCGTCGTCTTTAATTTATTATGATTAATATCGGGTATATAACCATCGTTGATGATGCCAGTTAAAATTAGGCAAAAGATGGCGCTTGCGTCGTCTTTAATTTATTATGATTAATATCGGATATATAACCATCGTTGATGATGCCAGTTAAAATTAGGCAAAAGATGGCGCTTGCGTCGTCTTTAATTTATTATGATTAATATCGGGTATATAACCATCGTTGATGATGCCAGTTAAAATTAGGCAAAAGATGGCGCTTGCGTCGTCTTTAATTTATTATGATTTATATGTTATATTTATCATTTCAATCATTGCCTACTAAAGATACAGGCCGGATTGTCATAATGGGGGCATTCGAAATCTCGGAAACTAGGGACTCTGAATGCACATGAAATCAGTCGCCTGCAAACCGAAATATCTCTGGCAAGTTCAAGCTAGAATTATTTTATATATTATTATTTTGAATATTTTATTGTTAATATAATTTCATCTTTTAATAAATTGATTTTCAGTTATTCATTTTTAGAATATATTTTTGCATAAAATAAATATTTGTCATTATAACTGTATATACAAAATTTGTTATAATTTAACCCGCTTGCGGGCGCTCCAAGGCCATCTCTGACATTCTAGCCTATATCTTTACTAAGGACTGTTTTATCGTTTATAATTTTTATTATTTAATAAAAATAATTGAACTACGATCAATAGCGAATTGACAGGTATTATTGTACATAATATGTATTTATTAGAATGTAGAGCCTGCTAGTAGATTTTTTAATAAAGATATTGTTAAATACAAAAAACTTCATCTTTTAATAAATTGATTTTCATTTATTCATTTTTAGAATATATTTTTGTATAAAATAAATATTTATCATTATAACTGTATATACATAATTGTTACAATTTAACCCGCTTGCAGGCGCTCCAAGGCCATCTCTGACATTCTACCCTATATCTTTACTAAGGACTGTTTTATCGTTTATAATTTTTATTATTTAATAAAAATAATTCAGCTACGACTTAATAGCGAATTAATAGGTATTATTCTACATAATATTATATTATATTATATTATATTATATTATATTATATTATATTATATTATATTATATTATATTATATTATATTATATTATATTATATTATATTATATTATATTATATTATATTATATTATATATTATTTATTTGTTAGAATGTATAGCCTGTTAGTAGATTTTTTAATAAAGATATTGTTAAATATTAAAAATGATTTTATGGTGAACGCGCCGGGATTATCGTAAACAATCATGTAAAGTAATACGCAATGTTATTTTTCTTTATGAGTGTGTGTGTGACTACAACAACAGAAAAAAAGCGTACACAAATCACGCCTTTAAAAGCACTAACGACAGCTAAATGTCGGTCAAACGCGGCATGTAAAACACAATTAAACCCCATAAATCGCAATCCGCGCCGCCACCGCCGAGTTTAATTCAGATTTCGGGGAGGGCTGGAAGCCGATCCGCCGCGTGGATTAATGCGCCGCGGTTAAACATATTCCGGCAAAAATGTTTATCGCCGATTTCCCTTGTCAGCGCGTCCCGTTAATTGCAAACCCCTCCTTCCCCCGGTTAAAGCAAAATCCACACTCCCAACCCCATGACATCCCATAAATCAAATCCGAAATTGCGCGGTGTTATAATAATAAAAAAAAACGCGCGCGCGGGTGGATAATAACAACATCATGCCGAATTTTTCGGGGTTCTCGTTAAAGAGGGGCGCGTGTGTCGCAAAAAAAATTAGACCGCGCGCGTCCATTAATCCCCGCTGTTAATAAAAAATACATCCGCGCAAATCGAGCTTGAACAATGCGCAGTTTTTTGCCGGGGGAGCGGGATTTTGTGTTCCTTTGGTTTGTTTTATTATTTTTTTGGTTGGCATGTGGTTTAGATGAAATTATTATTAATAACGTGTGCGCTGGAACGATGGTCAATTGTTCTCGTCCGTTCGAAGATTGATTGGGGATCATTTGTGCCGGAGTTCTGTTTGGATGTGAACACAATGGGATCAGAGATTGTAATTGGCAGTTTTATTCGGTGTAATTTAATTGAAACGAATACTGCGATAAATAAAAATCAACTGAATAATCGTTTCAAACTGTATGGCTCAATTGCCCTTGTAAAATGTCTCTCTACAGTTTTCATACTAATTCTTACTTTTTCTATATCTTAAACAAAAATTCAAGATATTCTTATTGAACATAACAAAACAATAGTTTCCTTTGATGTTGAAACACACATTTTTCAGCATTGGTTAAACAATTTAGAAAATATTGTAATAGATCAAACAGGGGTCGTGTTTAAGATTAAAAATAAGAAAGAATTATTAAAATATAAAATTGAAACATTTCAATTACAAATATAAAAAAGTGACATAAAATTAGTTATTGATTTCTTGGACAAATAATCTGCGGATGCAAAGGCAACTCGATAAAATAAATATAAACAAATAATACTCGCACTCGAAAGCATCTAAATTAAAATGCAATATCTACAAAAATACGATGGGAATGATTCTAAGGGAAAAAAGACTAGCATCGTCACCCTGACGAATAAGAGTTAAGATGCGAGCGCAAATTTTTTATAAATTGAGTTTAATATATCGACGAGGGTAATCTAATTAAATAAAATGAATTGTAAAAATGGGGTTAGAATTTAATATCATCCTAACTAAAGTGGAAAGGGTCAATTTCCTTTATAAAACTGCCGTCAAAAAAAGTGACGTTTTTTTTTTTTGGTTTAAACCCTACATTTTTCTGCTTAAAATATGTTATGAGCTTATAATATTTGCTTATATCTAAATTGCGTTTAATTTTTTATTTTAAAAACATTTTTTAGCGTAAAAAACGCGATCACTTCGTATTTTGTTATCATACTTGATTTTTCTCTCTCTCAAAAAAAAAAAAAAAAAAAAATAGGTACCAAATACTTATTCCTCTGTATAGGTAACATTATTTTTGTTGCACCATTCCAAAAATTCAGAGTATTGCTTTTCATAACAATCTCTTGATTTTGTTGTTTGCTGCGTTCACCATTCATAAAGTAATCGTTAGGAAAATCGTCTTCCCTTGAAGACATTTTTATTGGCTAAGAAATGCCAAACGGTACGCTATAAATGCTGACTTTAGTTTAAACACTTTTAAGTTTGTAATATGTTTGATTTTTTTTAAATGTGTTTATTTTTGTTGAAATTACAAGATTGTTCACATTATTTATTTTAATATATTATTTGTTGTTGATGTCGGTAGTTCCTTGTATTTCGTGTGAACGTTTATATATATATATATATATATATATATATATAATGTATATATAACGTTGCCCAGAGTGAGGGAAAGTAATTTCAACCACAATATAGTGTGGGAAAGTGCATTTTTCAAAATCAATTTGAGTTCTTAAAACAATTCAAATAGGCACGCTTGTATAATAAAGTATTATCATTTATATTTTTTATTACAATAAAATTAAACAAGGAAAATCTGTGGTAATGATCAATAAAATTCGATCAATCCTTTTTTCAACTGCAAAAATTACTTACACTGTAAGTTTTACAAACATCTATTGAAACAAACACTTCCCGAGCATTTATAGTGTAAGTAATTGTTGAAAAAGGGGATTGGCCGAATTTTATTGATCATTTCCAGAAATTTTCCTTGTTTAATTTCATTGTAATTTAAATAACTACAAATATGTGAATCATATTTGTTTCATTTTATTTAATTTAAAACAAATTATTAATTGTTTAATTAATGCGAAAAAAGTTATTTTCAATATCAAAAAATTCACAAAAGAATCGTTTCTTTAAATTTCTGCCTTATAGAAATACTTATAGAAATATGAACAATAAACAACACGCATTAATTTCGCGCGACGACAACGACGATGCTGCTTGCTGCACTTAAGAAATTCATTCCCCGAACGATATTAAAAGTCGTTGCGGATGCGCGACAGTAAAAGGTCGGCATTAATCCTAGTCCCAGTCTCGGTCCCACCTCCTCAAGGCTTGACTTCATTACACACCATTAAGAAAACAACAATAACGCACACGCCGTAAAGATGTAGCATATTCCGCGCGGAGGGATCGTAAGATTTTAATTACAACCCAGCTCGGCGAATATTAAACACTTTAAACTCGCGCGCGTATTTTTTCCATTTAATTTTTTTTATTTCATGTAATAAGCTTTTATAAGAAGCTGAAGAAACAATGAGAAGGACATATAAAGTAGGTTAATGAATAGATAGAAAAAACTGGTGTTTAATAGTTTTGTTTATTATTGTTTGTTAATTCTGACAAACAAATATACAACCATCATTCATCTGGCGTTTTGACATCGGCCCGACAAATTTTTATCTAAAGATGACCCCATCGCCACTTCTCCACGATTGGCATAACACAATTATTAAAAAATCAAATGAAGACTTATAAAAATTATTATTAATTACTACTAAAATGTTTAATTGCTACCACAACCTTGAAACTTGGCATCTGGATGGCAGAAACTTACAGCAAACAATTAAATTATTATTTAATAAATTAAATAAATAAGAATTAATAAAAAAAATTATAAAAAAATGACTATCCCAAGAAATCCATCTAAATACAGATTAATTAAATAAATTAAAAATTATTTGAAAATAATTAATAAATTATTTCCACATTTTGTCACCAAGTGAATAAATTTTCTTTTCTATTTATAAATACAGATGATTAATAAATCTCTAAAATACAATCATCCAGTTCAAAGACCCTTGGAAAGTCAGAGTATTGTTGGATTCTCTCAACCACCATTTCTAACGCCAGCCTTTTAAACCAATCAGCTAATTCATCTTTTTTTCCCACTCTATCTCCTTTTGCATACATCTGGCCGATATTTGGGCAGCTGTAAATGTTCCCTAGCGAACAACAATCCATTGCAGATTTGTAGACTAACTTCATATTTGGCTGGGAAATGTATTGATCCTTTCTAGGTTCATCAGGTTTTCGTTCATTCTTGTTTTTTTACAAGAGAAATATACATGCCTCATAAAAAATATCAGGCATTGGTATTTTGACCCTTGCAAGCTTTCTCCAACAATTGTTTATCCATATTCACTCATTTTTGTTCATTGTTTGTAACTAACTGCAGCCCCTGATTGAAACATGAATTAACCTCGTTTCATTTACACTCAGAATTTAGATATTCGACTTAACAGAATGGGATTTATTTTATACATTAAATAAAAATAATTTGAAAATAATTAATAAAATATTTCCTCTTTAGCTACTGTCACAATTTGACTTATGTTACATAAGTACTATAAAAAAATGTCTAATAATCAACATTTACTGTTCTTCTTTTTATTTAATGTATTTTAATAACTGTTATATTTTTAATCTCTATTATATTCCCATTTTATACCCCTTTGTCCCAATGCCACCTATTTGAAACAGCTTTTTCCGTAAGTGTAAACATCACAGCTTGTTTTGAAAACCTTCCCGGCCTTTTCGTAATCCTGATTTCACTGATTTCAGATAATCGCCTAATAAATGACAGACTTCCGTTTTTTTTTTCTCGCCATTACACCGGAAGCGATGCCTAAATTGTGCAGGAACTTCTTTACTTCCGCCTCGAATTTAAAATCGTAAGCCATTTATTTGCATGTGATATTATTTTGCTCACGCAATCGTATTTTCTGACACGCAACAATTAATCTTGTTTGTATATTTATTTGGTGTTTACCAATATTCCTCATAATTTATAAATAATTTTATAACACAATGAATATTTTTCGTCGCACAACAGTAATATTGATTAATTGTAAACATTAAAGAAAATATTAAATATAAACGGACCAAGCTAGGAACCCTGGGGGACTTCAGCGGAAGGAATTAAATCATTATATTGAAAGCTTTTATAAAATACGTGCTGCTCGACAATTAAGAACGAATTATAAAGTCTGCCGGAAAGTGCTGTGCGTTCCTATGACATGTTGCGACACGTAAGCACATGCTGGTGCACGTTCGACTACATATTTTTATCGCTAAATGTTTACTTTCTGGCATAGAAAATTAACTATAATAAATTTGATTCACATTAGTTTTAAGTGTGAAGCGATAGTGTGCCCTTGGCTACTGACAAAGTTCATTCATAACTTTATATTTTATACGAATTAAAATAAGGAAAAAAATCTACAGAAGCATGTAGAAATTTATTGAATTTATTGTTTGGCGAAGGAAGAGTGTAGAAGATGGTACGAAAAAAATTGAAACAGGTTTTTTCGATCTTTTTGATGATGATAAAATACTGTCTTTGATTGTTTGGAAAGTTGCTGGGGCATTCTTCAGTCCGAAGGATATAGGTTTATATTCCTCTAGGGGTGGAAAAAGCAGTTTTTTAAATGTATTTCGGGTGCATTTTCAATTTGGTGGTAACCTGAAACTTTGATTTTCCTAATCCTGACTTTCTAAATCAAAAATTGTATTTACCGATAATCTAAGTATTAGAACACATTTCCATTCAAAAATTACTTTCCGATTAAATAACTACGTCATTGGTAAAGTGAATGTATCTGACATTTTTTGTATCTATGAATTGTAGAAATTTTCAATGTACAACATTGAGGTATAATTTAAATTTAATTAAATATAACGTGGAAAAGAAACATCACCCGACCGGCAATCGGGTGATGTGGGTTCAAATCCCATCAGAGATGTTCCTTTTCCACTTTATATTTAATTAAATTTAAATTATACCTCAATATTGTAAATTGAAAATTTCCAAAATTCGCAGATATAAATATTATTTAAATGGTATAACAATTTAGTTTAATTATTTAATGAAATTATTTGTATAATGGCTTCGTTTTTTTTTTTTTTCGATCCTAAGTTGCTAAATCAGAATCTCATGTTCATTTGCATAACAATACAAAGTCATTGAAATAACCACTTTCCGGTTAAATACGCAGCCGTATATTCGACTACATAATAAACTTTTACCCTCGAGCAATAATAATATTGATTACTGTTTCCAACTTACCAATAGTTGTGATGACGGTGAGAGAGTACAAAAACGCCCCGGAAAAACTCCACTGCTTTGAATAGTCATCGTCGTCCGTCCCGTCATACCCAGACCTGCAAAAAGAATGACGAAAACTATGTACGTACAAACAACCAAAAAAATAGAAGAGCGCCCGACTTTATACACAACGGAAATATGCGAATTTAATGACCGTTTCGGCAGTTTTTACTCCCCCTTTTCCGCCTTCATTAATTTGTTGATATTTTCCTCTCTAATCCCTATAGAGAGAAACGAAAGACAAAGACAGAGAGAGAAATAGAGAGAGGGAGAGACTACGAGAGAAAGAAGCGGAGAGAGAAAGAGGAAGGAAGATGAATATGCAGAGTGAATAAGAGAGAGAGAATGAGGGATATATATATATATATATAGAGAGAGAGAGAGAGAATAAAAGAGAAATGAGAAGGTAGATTAATATATAATAAGAGGAAGAAGGAAATAGAGAGAGAGAGTAGACGAGAGTATTTTGTAATTGAGTATATAGAGTGAGGAAGAGAGAATTATTAAGCGGTATGTATAATATCTTCCCCCATGGGGAATAAAAAAAAATACAAAAAATAATCGAGGACGAAAAAGGACGAACCTCTGCGCTCAGGAGGGGTGGGTGGCAGAAAAGTTTTGTTTGTTTGCGACAGACTGTGCACTTGACGTGTATTGAAATTTCCCGACGTGGATGTACATGTTGGGATACTTTCGGAGACACAAAATGCTTATTAAATGAGATGTTTTACAAATTGAATCGACGGGGACAGGATGAGGTTTGGATACCGATTAGAAACGGTGGTAGAGACAAGTCGGGCTGTCAATAAAAATGCGTTCACGTGGGATGTATTTATAAATTTGTTTACGTCGATTGATAAATTCGATTCCAACCACAAGAATTAATTTACAAGAAAATTGGCTTAGAGATATTAAAGTTATTTTTTTTTTAAATTTCGATTAAATTCTCACTAATTCCGTGCTGAAACATTCATATTTAATAATTGGAATGAATTTTAATTAATACACCTGATTATTTGTTTCACAAATATTAAATATTAAAACAATTCGTCGAAACTATTCGGAATATTTAAGTTTCGACTAGTTTCGACGAATTGTTTTAATATTTGTGAAACGAATAATCATATAACATATTTCAACGCTAATTTACTAACCATAATCTAGATACCATTGCGCCGGGATTATCCCAAATATACTAAAACACTTCTTATCAAGAAATATGCGAAATAGGCGTTGTTTTCTATAATATCACAGTTACAACTATGGTTTTAATCTGGTCATAACCCATTTCTCTCAGAATATTTACCATGTTTAAGTAAGCTTCACAACGATTTTTTTAGATCAATCTGACCGCTCGGTTTAAAAAAATCGTTCTGAACATTATTTACTTAAACTTGGTAAATATTCTGGTCGATGGCTGAAAGACCGATGGTCGATAACCATTTGGAAATAAGATTCTATAAAATGTATTGCATTGTATTATAAATAATGCAAATTGTACAGTAAAGGTGATATATTCTGGTCGACTAAGTGAAATTGGTTAGGATCAGATGAAAACCATAATTCTAAGGGGTTGGTATTAGGGGAGTGTGCAGTTACGCACAGCACTTAGGCCTCATTAGGCCCATTGTGAGGGGTTATTGTTTGAGATATTGTAGAAAATTATTTCGAAATTTTCCAGCAAGTTGGAAATGTGTATTATAGATGTTTTTTATTTGTGCTGTGAGTTTTTATATTATGTGTTTTGTTATGTTTGTTAGTAAATGTGTTAGTTTTTAGGATTAAATATGTAGTATAAGTAATCAGTTAATGACAAACTGTGAGGTTATTTAAATTAAATAAAATGAAACAAAGATGATTCATTTTATTTAATTTAATTGAAAACAATGCTGTTTCTTCTGTGAGGTTATTTATTTTAATTACCACATAGAGTAAAATTAAGTTTAAAATTGGACCATAATGTTGACTCGACGTGGAAACAACGCAATAAAGGTGGTTTTAAAATGGAAATTAGGCATTATAAACTGGCAATAACTCTATAACTTGTAATATTTTTTTTTAAGTTTGATACAACACGAATTTTTTAATATATCGGACACTTTTTTTCATTAATCACTTGGTAAAACATTTTTTAAAAATATTAAATAAAAAATGATTTGAAAATAATTAATAAATTATTTCCACATTTAGCTTTGTGACTATTGACTTACTTACGTAAGTACGTTAAACAAATGCACATTAAAACAACTACTTCCCGGGCAAATACCCACGCCGGACATTGAATTACATAATGTACACCTGCTGCTGCATATCAATAAAATTTTGCATAATGCAACAAAATTTTGATCCGAGAAAAATTTTATGTAAAAACAACAAAATTAACGTTACTTAATATAAGTAAGTCAATAGTCACAAAGCTAAATGTGGAAATAATTTATTAATTATTTTCAAATATTTTTTTATTTAAATATATATACTGTTTTCGATTTATATTTTTTAAAAATATTAGTTTGTAAATTAAATTCACTTGGTTTCATTTCACTTATTTGTATTTTTTAAGATTATTTGTTTTTAATTAAATTGAGTTGAATTTATAAGAGTTTCTTCATTTATGTGAGGTTGGTGAGTATTGAAATGTTACCTTATAGCTTCCACTGTATATTGCTGGTAAACGAGCAAAATCGCCGAGACGTTTTCCCTCCACGTCTTCTCATCGAAAACGTTGAAGATGTACGTCAAATTCCAGAATTTCTCGGCGGTCTCAAGCCTGTTTTTCACTATGCTGGTGCTATGTTCTTTTTCCGCCGTGCCTTCTATTTCCATGAAGATGAACGATCCGGCTATCGCATAACCTACCTGAAAATAAAACGCGTTAATGATATCGAAATTATATTCACTAAATAAATATCTGGAATAAAAACAGTGTTTTGATGTTAAGAAAATGCTTTAATTAAATAAAATAATAGTGATACAACAACCCAAAAATTACTAAACCTATTTTGTAGCAAACGAAACCCAAACATTCCTCCTAAATTTCAACATCCTAAATCCACAATATATTCATACATCTCATCACTCATCAACGACTGACAGACTGACATAACATAAACACAAGGACTTCTAGCTGAAAGACCAATGGCCGATAGCCACTTAGTTCTTATTAAATCAAATATTGTATTATAGATAATTGTATCAAAGCCTCAATAAAGATGTTATATATATATATAATAGTGATATAAAAAATTTAGGTCTTTACTTTACATCAAAATTGAAAATATACCACGAAACGAACGCTTCAAGGATCTAATAAAAAAAATGTTTTAATTATTTAATGTAATATTTTTTAAAATTTTATTTATTACTGCAAAAATGGCGAATAATTAATGTGTATTAATTATTTACGCAATCTTTGATTTATTTTGCTTGTATTTACAAGAAACAATAATGTAAGTTTGTTGTAAATACAAGCAAAATAAAGATAGCGTAAATAATTAATACACATTAATTATTCGCCATTTTTTACAGTAAAAAATAAAATAAAAAAAATGGATATGCGTTTCGATAAAATAAATTATATTATTAATAATAATTACCAAGGGCATAAATCCCTATGATCTATGGCCTTTATTTGGGAATATATTGGGCAAAATCTAGTAATATTGGTAATCCAATATTGCTAAATGAGCAATTTTAAATAAATAAAGTCAATAAATAATAATAAATTTATAATAATCAATAAATGGGAAACAATTACTTACAGTTATAACATAGATTGCATTAATAAAATTGTCATACACTTAATTATGCAGTAACAAAAAGATCGAAAATATCAACTTTATTCATCTCTGAAATCGCCAATACTTATTATGTGTATTGTTTTTAATTCTTTACCTTCCTCTTGCGATATATTCTATGATACAATTAAATCTCTGTTATCACAATTATACCAAAGAGCAGCTTAATATTCTATTCATTTATTATTTAGTATTAAGTTAGTTTATATATTATATTATATTATATTATATTATATTATATTATATTATATTATATTATATTATATTATATTATATTATATTATATTATATTATATTATATTATATTATATTATACACACACGGCTATGGATTTATGTATATTGTCTTGTAATTAGGATGTATATTTCCTGTTGGGCAATAAAGACTTATTATTATTACTTATTATTATCTCTAATATTATGAAATTATTTCTGTATTATTTACAAATATCTTTATTCAGATTCGGAATAAATTCCTCACTTAGTCCGCGGTGAAACATTTTTAATTAATAATGATATAAAATTAAAACACTTGTTTTTTATGATTCATACACGCAGAATCTGTGAAACGTAAAAAAAACAAGTGTTTCAATTTTATATCATTACTTTATTCAGATGATTACAATTTTAAAAGTATTGAATGTATACACTAAAATAAAGGTTTGTATGTCCTGGACTATTAACCGGAGGTCTTCCTGCCATTCTTTATTATATTATGCTAGATATTATGCAGTATTAATAGAAAAAGGGAACACAGGACACATTTATTTAAATTTATTAAATAAAAAGAATTTTAAAATAATTAATTAATAAATTATTTCATGTTTTTGTCCATTATACTTTTTTTTTCAAAATGTCACATTCATTAATTATTTTAAAATTCTTTTTGTTTAATTTATTATGTAATATATTATATATATAACATCTTTATTTCTGCAGACAATTTTATATACAATAAATTAACAATATAATTCTTATAATATGTTATACGTTGTCCTTAGAAAACGGCTATCGACCATCGGTCTTTCTGCCCGTAATATATTATTTTCTCAGAAAATAAAGATTTGGTAGCAATAGTAATTACTAGATAATTTAAAATAGTCTCACAATAAGTGTAAAATAAAAAAAAAGTAGTAGAAAAAAAGTTATATGTTTATCAATTAACTATCACAAAATATAAAGACTGTTATTCCTTACTTCACTTTTTATTTTTATGTACATTTCGAGACACAAACTAAGTTTGTTATTGATAATGAGCACTTTGTGTCTCGAAATGTACATCTAACATAAAAATAAAAAGTGAAGTAATGAATAACAGTCTTTCTATTTTGTGATCAATCACTTCATGTAAACTCGAAAATATACAGTTCTATTAACTATAATCACTTATTTGTACATTATTAAATTTAAACTATATTTATTTATTTTATGATAATTTGTTTCTGAACTAAAACATGGTTAAAATATTACCAACTCCATTAAATCAAATTTCAATTTTGCGGTAGAATAAACCCCTACGTCAAATATTTCCATTAACATATTATGAAAATTCATAACGCATGTTTGGCGAAACATAGAGTAGCTTGCTAATAATGGAAATTGCATCAAACAATGTTATAAATTTCATCCGCGTAATTATAACCGAAGCGCAATGCAGGCCTAAAAATTGTTTTACGAAACGTCTGTAAATTATTTTTCACAATTCATATATTTAATCGGTTCTCATACAATTTAGAAATAATTTCATCAATCGATGAGGTATTTTTTAAATTTTAAGAAAAATACTTTCCTTACAACATTATTTTCACTTTAAATAAAAATGATTAGAAAATAATTAATAAATTATTTCCACATTTAGCTCTGTGACTTTTGATTTACGTTACGTAAGTACGTTAAACAAATGCACATTAAAACAACTACTTCCCGGGCAAATACCCACGCCGGACATTGAATTACATAATGTACACCTGCTGTTGCATATCAATAAAATATTGCATAATGCAACAAATTAATTTATTAATTATTTTCTAATCATTTTTATTTAATGTATTTAAATAATTGTGACCAAGTGAGTGAATACTGTTTTCTATTTATTTTCACTTTATTAAAATTATACTCTCCATAATTTTTTGATAAAAGATTTATTTTAAGTAACACTGAATATTAAATTGACACGCTTTGAAAACAAATTATACGGTTCTACAATTAATTGATTTAATAGAATTATATACATTTAAATTAATATAACAATTATGTAAATTCTGTTAATAAATAAAAGTACATATAGAAATCATTTGCCCGGCGCATTCACCATTTTCGCCAATTACTCTAATTTTCATACAGATATATATTAAACATCTTTATTTTAAAGTATGTTTAAAGAAATAAATAACTTTGTATAAGACACTGTATACTTATAAATACAACTTTATTAGTTTAAACATCCTTTAAATTAAATTAACCTGTATAACGAAGTAGTAGCCTCAACAATCAAGAAATATATTAAATAAAAATGTTTTGAAAATAATTAATAAATTATTTCCAGAAATATCTTTATTACTGTTTTGTTCTGAAATGTATGCAATTATTTATAACGTTTAAAATTTATGAATTTTGAAACCATTCTATGGGCCAGAAACCGTTCTACCATTTTTATGTATGATAAATTATTTTTCCTTGAGAAATTTTTATATTAAAGTAACATAGAAATATATTTAGAATTTTATTGATAATTATAGCGTTTTCTTGTTATAAAATACAGTTTTTTTTAATTGATTTCATAAAAATGTTTCAAGTAGAAGTGAAAGTTTATTAAAAATACGTAAATTTATATTTTTGAAGTGGTTGTACTTTTTGTCACAGTGATTCCACTTTACAAAAAATATTATTTTTCTAAACATCTTTATTCTGACAACACAATTACAATATTATTTACAAATATTTATATATATATATATTGACAATACAAATAAATGGATTAGTAATCTGTCATGGTGAAATAACGTATTTTAATAAATTAATTAATTATGCAGCATACTGAAACCTTCGTATGGGCCTCTACGAAATTCAGATAACTTAATGTAATGTACAAAAAGAATATATTCACAAAGTTTCAAACAAACCCGTAATTCACACTTGGGTGGGTTTAATTGTAAGTGATTTTTAAATTGATCATATGCAATAATAGTAACTGACGTTGACATCGAAGTCCAAGTTAGACACAATATGAGTGACGTTAGTATCTTAACAAAACAATACAAATGGATGATATAATTGAAAATTACCACAGAGTGCTATCAATTTTTGTTAAATAAAAACGAAGTTAAATTACTTTAAGCTAGTAATAACAACACATATTTTCAAATAAAAAAAAATAAATCAATTTTAGCGATACATTTTCGCAATTGTATTTTAAACAGATAGTAATGTATTATACAGTTTTTCACTTACTTGTATAATTGCTAGACGTTTTTAAGATGCATTAGACAAATGAAAAATGTTGACTCTTTTATACCTCTTAACTTTTACTAGGGAGAATTAAATATCCAAGATTTTTTGTGTTATATGCAGTGTTTGCAATGACTTTAATTTATTATTACACAATTATGATTTTTTTGTAGTTTTTGTTAGGCGTTTTTATTGTTTATTACAAGCAATTATACCATCCATAATTGCTTGTAATAAACAATAAAAACGCCTAACAAAAACTACAAAAAAGCAATTATACCATCCATAATTGCTTGTAATAAACAATAAAAACGCCTAACAAAAACTACAAAAAATTCATAAGTGTGTAATAATAAATTAATTATACAATTATACCATCCATAATTGCTTGCTTGTAATAAACAATAAAAACGCCTAACAAAAACTACAAAAAATTCATAATTGTGTAATAATAAATTAAAGTCATTGCAAACACTGCATATAACACAAAAAATCTTGGATATTTAATTCTAATTACGTAAATAAATAGTGTATAATTTTGGTAATTTTTACGATATATTTGTTTCATTAAATTAATGAAAGAAAAGGTGACTTTTTCATACCATGATTAATAATTAACTAAATCGATTTTTTTATTTCATCCCTATTTTCATTTCTCTTGAGCAGTAGATTTATATGAAAGGAGGGGAAAGTAAATGGGACATAATCACCATCGTTCGACTCACCACCAAGCCGATGATGCCGACATTACTGAACATAAAAGCGATGAAGTTCCTGATGCAGTCCTTGATTTTCTTGGATAACGGTTTCTCGGCTCGCCTCCGCCTCCTCAGAGACCGCTGCCTTTCCATCGTCCGCCGCCCGCCGCGAACTAAGCCATCGTCATCGCCACCCCCGATCCCACCCTTTTATTCAATTTGTAACGGTGCCGTCTCGTATGCTTCCTCATCTCAAATTCTTCTTATTATGACCACCATAGATTTCAAACTCATTTCCTGAAAATAAATTAGGAAATAATAATTAAATGATGATTTTAACCGTTACTACGTTTTATTGCATTTTAAATTTTTAATGAAACTATTACTAATTTTTATAGAAAATTTAATAACAGTGCTTATGTTTAACACACTTGGAAATTAAGTCAGAGCATTAAATAAATCTTAAGACCGGCTAATGACCTTAGCAGTCGAAGCCGGTAAAGTGGGAGGAGTTTAAGTGGGTAGGCTTCCAGTCAAACTTTGACTGGAAGGAGTTCCACACTCCGTCCGTAGCTGGATTTCCCCTTCCACAGCCCCAAAAAACCGCATCAAATAATTGTAATATGAAATCAAGTCAGTGCATCTAACAAACATGAGACCGGCCAATGACCTCAGTAGTCGAAGCCGGTGAAGTGGGCGGAGTTTTAGTGGGTAAGCTTCCAGTCAACCAGGGGGGTTTAACTCTTATGGGCGATTTGGAACCGTTTCGTTTTCCTTGTCTAACGTATTAGCATCCCTATAGCTCTATCTCGTGAAACATCGATGTACACCGCTTGCAGAGGCGCTAGTAGAAAATCTTAATAGGAAACTGTAAATATGGTAATATTAATCATAACTAATTATGATTAATATCGGGTATATAACTTCAATACAATTTCAGTTCAGTCGCCTTCATCAAGGCATTGCACATGGAACACACTAGTCTGATGAGGTTCGAAAAACCGAAATGGCCATCACTAGTTATCCATACGCTAGATGAATGGTGACTGAACGTTTCATTAAATGGTAATATTAATTTTAAAGTTGTACTATAGATGTCAGCAAACATCTAAGAATTATAGAGATATAAGAGATTTTAAGATATATTTAATAAACTAAACTGTATATAACTTTTGTCAATGAAGATTACTTCCCTCTTGACTCTAAATATTTTAATGATTAAAAATGTAACCTAGTTATGAAACCTTTTTCTCGACGTTAAAATTTATTCTCGCGATAAACTTTACGAAGGGCATTCTTATCAAATTTCAGCTTAGCCGTTTTAAAATGAAAACATTTCCGTTTCGAAAAATAAAAGTAATCGTTAATCCTGAACTCGAACTTTATTGCCTTCCTCTGGGGCGTCGCGCTATCAATCATAAAAACGTAACTAGCGTTGAACGTTCACCGAAAGCGGTTAACATTCAATCAAAATTCCATTGAAACGTTCTCGCGGGCCCGCGAATGAATTCGGGAAGTTATCGGGGCTGATGGGGGATTTAAAAAAAGGACGAACGATCGAAACCTCGGAAGGCTATTAGAAGTTTCCGATTGCGGCGACAACTCATTTCCAAAGGGGCGGGGGGAGAGTTTTCTTTTGTATTTTTTTCTGCTTTTTTTTACCTTATGGTGGAAATGCTTATAGAAAGCAATTTTTTTTCTTAACCCATTAATGCCTCGTGTAATATGTGGAACAGAAATAAAATTAGCGGCTATCTACGTTACAAACAAAAATTATACCTTTGTAACAAAAAAAAAAAAAATAGTGGCATAAAAAAAAACATGGAAAGAAAGCAATAATGTTTTTTTTATTAGTGATGGGCAAGATCGACCATTTCAAAGATCGATCAATCAATGTATCGGATCGATCTTTCTAATCGGCTCGATCCTAGCGATCGCCAAGATCAATCATCAATTTTACACTTTCAAATATTTTGTTAATGAAAAAATATTAATTAATTAATTAATTATTTAAATGTTTTTTTTATTTATAACAAAATGACAGCCATTTCAAATTATGACATTACTGTTGCGCCAACTTGTATATATACAATCTTTATTAATAATTAAGTTTACAAGAATATAACGATAATTGATTTTGTATGTCACACAAAAAATATTTAATTGTTAAATGGCTATCGACTATAGGTTTTTCTGCCTGAATTTTAAACAAACTCTCTTTATCTTATTATGTGTATCGTTTTTTTTTATAGTATGTATAAATAAATTATTATAGAAAGTCTGAACTTGTAAAATATCGATTATTAAATAGAACAATTTATAGTTTTCATATACTGTTAAAAATTATTATTATTAGCAGTCGTTTAAATAGCGTCATTAGTTATTTTTTTTTGTAACAATGATTTTTTTAGATTAATTTTTGATGCCGTCTTGGATTTCTGTTTCAAAAAAATGCAAAACCAATACAAATACTGAAATTCTTCTTGTGGTGGAAAATTCAATTAGTGGACGAAACAACGATTCTTGGTCTACCTTGTAGACCGAAATTGTTGATGATGCCACGTATAAATTAGTCATAAAGTGGCGCACTACATATTTCATATAATTGGGAAGGCAGCACCTTCCAATTATTTGGAATTTGTAGTGTTTTATATTATACAAAATAGTTACTGTTTTTTTTTTCCTTTTTCTAGCATGGTAGATTGTATAAAATGCGTAATACATTAGGTTAATTAATAGATTAACCTAATGTATAACGCATATTTCAAAAATTATTTAAATAAAAAAAAAATAAAGTATTTTTTGAATATTCCACTAACATCAAATAAGATATATTTACTTTTAATCAGCACACTTTTTGAATCAAAATCAAAAGTACGAGCATTTTATTTGATTTAATTTATTCCCCGATGTTTCCCTCCCTTTCCAATATGAATAAATCGAGTTTCGCAATATTCATTTCAGCGAAATTCCCGTCCGTTTTATTTCCGCCCCCCGTCCGCGCGCCCAGTTTGTTCAGATAGTTGCAATTTTTTCCCGCCGCAATTAAACCCCCGGCAGGGCCGCGGACGCAGAAAAACAAACGCAACAAACTGCGATTTTAGGAGTACAAACAGAAATCGCATTCCGCAATTTGCGGGGCGAATGATGAGTCCGGAAGCTTTATGTATCGCGTTAATATTTATACAGTTTGCTGTTGATGTTATTTGATACCGAATCGACTTTAATTAAATCGAATGAATGATTACGTAAATATGTAATTCGTTGGAGTTTTAAATTAAAAAAAAAAACACATATACATACATATACATTATATTAAATAAATATGAATAAATTATTAAAAATCAACAGATAAAACACAGATTAGATTGAATAACTTTAAATTCTCGACTAGTTTTGGGTTATTAGCCATTTTCAAGAGAATGTAAAATTTGTTTTATTAAAATTTCCATGTATATTTACATGAAAAAAACAAAATAATAATGTTAAAGTTAACATTTCCCGTACGGAATAATCCCTAATATCTACTATACAAGATTGGGATAAAGTATGGAACGAAGTAAATATTTTTAACACAAAATGGATCTTTGAAATGTTGCAGGTAAGTGACTTAATAATTTTTAATTATTGCATGTAAACGGCAAGCAATTTGAACAATTGATTTAATATTGTATAAATTACTATTCCCATTGGTCTAAAGTTAATAAATTTAGTCATCCTACAACTTACTTATGTCTCGCTTGTACATATCTTTTACATTAAACCCAGTATGTATAAAATCGAAATAACATGCTTTTTAAATTTCTGCAGAAATATACGGGATTTCCTATTTAAATTAATAAAGCTCAGCGTATTTCCGGTTAAACAGGAAATATAGTATTAAAAAAATGGACATGATATGCATTTTGCCCCATTGCACTTACCAGTAAAATTTCAAAGATATCAATCGTTTTGTTTTAAATATAGTAAATATAAAATAACTATAATATGGTTCCACACTTTATCCTAATATTATAACGAAAGTGAAAGAAGAAACTGGAAACATCACTCTAGAAAGTTCGACAGAGCGCGCGACGGTAAACGCGGCGTTATCGATAGTTCCGGGAAGTTCGAGAAACAAGCACGCTATATAAGCGCGCGCGCAAGCGGCGCTGCAATCAGTTCCAGACAGTCCGTGTGCTCAACATCGCGTAATAAATAAATAGCGACAATGTGGTGTAAATAAATGTATTAAGTGTAGTGTGAATAAATAAATAAACATTATGTTACTTATTTCCGAGTCTCATTAAACCCGATTTCGTAACAATATATTTTCTCTCCTTCCCTCTCTCTGTGTATATGTATGTAAAAATTTATAAATATGATGGAATATCTGAATGATAAATTTTATTAAAATATATTGAGAACATATTTTCTTCCTCGTTGCATTTTTCTGAACACTTTTTTTTTTTTTTTTATTTGGCTATATTTTAATTCACATGGAAAGTCCCACTTATATTTCTATTATTAATAATATTTTATTCATAAATATATATTTTATTTATGTTATAAAATTTCAAATAATAAAATATTTATACATTTTCTTTTTGTTATTGTCCGGAAATAGACTCAATAATTCATAAAACGCTAATCAATTAACTTTTAATAATGCTTAAAATTGAAACGCTGAAACAATGTTACGGCGAATTAAATTATTTAAGCCGATTTTGTGCGGTTTATCGCGGAAACTTTGCGAATATATTTGACGCGCACGTGAAATGTTCAAATATTAACACAATTTTAAATGTTGTATGAACAACAGTTTTCAGTTCGATTGCGAGAGTTTTGTTTTGTTGCACTTTGTTGAAGCGTCGGAATTGGTGATGGATTTTTGTAAATCGATGTCGGTAGCAAATATGCGTACAAATAATTAAAATTAAACGAAATGGAAATGGGAGTATTTTATTTATATTCAATTTGTTAAAAGTGTTTTTTTACGTAAATTGAATGTGATAACTCAACAATTAAAATAGCCGTGGTATGTATTGCAATTGTGTAAAAATTAAAACTACAATCAAACGAAATATTGGTATTTTTAATATTATTTTATACCCAATTGAAAAGCAAACCACCGTGCTTCGTGATTTTTTAAATTAATAAATATGAATATTATTACTAAATCGGGTTTGATCACACTCGGAAATAAGTAAAATGATGTATAATTGATTGATGAGGCTGATAATTATTGAAATTTCATAATTACTTATATTAAACATCACTATTCAGTCTTTCAATGACTATTGTAATTTCGTTACAATTGTTTCGCCACGCTGTGAGTTTTTCAGGCGAAGGAATTATACAATTGTGGCAAGATTACAAAAGTCATTGAAAAATTAAATAGTGATATTTAATATAAGTAAAACGATGCATATTTGTTTATTTAGATTACACGTAACACATTTATTAACATCACACTGTCAAGTAGATGTTGAGCACTTGGAGATTCGTGATGGACTACTCGCTTCGCCGTAATACGCGCTTATCATGCGTCTACCCTTCTCGAATTTTCCAGAAGTTTCCATGACGCCATGTTTACCGTCGCGCGCTCAACGGAACATTCCAGATTGTTCTTTCCAGTTGCTTCATTCACCATATAAAAAGTCACCCAAATATGTGACTATAAATTAGTATTGTTTTTTAAATATTTTGTAAAAAATCAATTGCATTAACAATCAATTAAACACGTGTATAATTCCATTGATGTAAATGATTAATAAATCGGATATTTTTACAATTTTATAACTTCATCAGAAGCATTCTTTTAATGAAACGACGCACGCTCGTTTGTAAAAGAAAAGGTGTATGCAACACCTGCAGCGGATGATGTAGCAGTTATAAACAGGATAAATGCACACTGTTTGATCCAGCGTTGCCAAATGTATAGTTCTTTTAAGTGGCCCGCGAGGCTTAAGGAAGGACCATGTGACTTATTTTCGTTAATATTTTTATCTAAAAATTAGTATAAAAAAAATATATAAATATTGTCGGGATGAATGAGCGAAACTATAGGAGTATATTAATAGTGAGAACGTAATAATAAAAACAAGTGTTTTTATACGATCTGTATTTATTTTAAACTTATAACCTAATTAAAAATAAACAACATTTAATTCATTAACATTTTGGTAAACATAGTGTTCTTATAGTAAGTGTTGAAAATACCACCTGTGGCAGTGATTTATAAGTAAGTTTGAACGATTCCAGTATTACAATATGCCACACATATTGTAATACTAAAGCCGTTCAAACTTTACCTAAAAGCACTGCCACTGTCACTATACACCTACGCATTACCAAAACAACAAAGTTTTAAAAGGCAGTCATAAACATTTTTAATTACGCTATAACTTGAAAACAAATATTTTTTTTTACAATATTTTCACATGTAAGATACATTTCTGAATAATCAGTTATAACGGAGTTTCATCAAGTAACAGCCTCAACCATACAACAATTTATGACTTTTTTGTTGCGTGTTGGATGCATTCACATAAAAAATAATGAACGGGCTTCCTGACTCACCCTGTATATTTAAATATTAAATATAATAATTTACGCTATAACTTGAAAACAAATATTTTTTTACAATATTTTCACGTGTAAGATACACTTCTGAATAATCAGTTATAACGGAATTTCATCAAGGAACAGCCTCAACCATACAATTTATGACTTTTTTGTTGCGGATTGAATGCATTCACATAAAAAATAATGAACGGGCTTCCCGACTCACCCTGTATATTTAAATATTAAATATAATAATTTAAAAAATCTTAAAAAAATTAATTACTATATTAAATAATTAAAAAAAAAAACAGTTTTGCATGATTTTTTCAATTATTATATTTAACAATTAAATTAATCAGCATTGATAGATTTTTTTTATATATATATATCTTTATTCAGACTATATAGATAATTTTAACAATATAACAATATAAATAATAACAATACAAGTAGGTGTTAGTCTGTCTGGGCTATCGGCCAGAGGTCTTTCTGCCCTGTCGTGAATTTATGATGAAGTTAAAGAAAAATCTATGCTAGCTAGCTGAACTGTCCTGATGATTTGCGCAAATGAATTGATGAATGGTGAAGAGATTTTTTTATTTTATTAAATTCAATAATTAAAAAATTCACAATTGAATACTTTTTTGATTAATATATTTAATAATCGAAATAAAACGCCGAAAACGGTTTATTGTATTGCAAATGAATAAATAAAATGTAACAATACGAGTATTTTGTAATTTCATTATTTAATCAATCGCATTACAAGCCACAGCGCGTTGTAGGTGATTGGTTTATTTTCATATTTGATCTCCGTAAAACAATGCTTTAAACAAATAAAGAAATAAAACATTGCCTTTTTTATTTTGTTTATTTTTTTATGTGAATGCACTCAACATTCAACAAAAAAGTTATAAATTGTATGGTTGAGGCTGTCACTTGATGAAACTCCATTATAACTGATTATTCAAGTAAAACACAGGGATTTGTGTAGTAATCATTACACAAGCTGCCTAATGATTCGATTCGAATCAATTTTAGCAGTATTTTCTACAATAAATCTGTGAAACTCAAAAAAAATCCTAAAAGTTATTCGGGGCTATTAAATGATTGAAATATACGCTTGAATTGTTTCACTACTTAAATTATTTCTTCCGACTGGTTTATTTCCTTTCAACTGATAAAATATTATTATGACAGGCAGAAAGACCTCTGGTTGATAGCCATTTAACAATTAATTAATTTTTGTGTGATATTCATAATAATCAATGTTTGTTACCTTATTGTAAACTTAATTGTTAATAAAGATTGTTATATATATATTATTATGTTTACATAAATTATAGGTTAGTGCACATCATATCATCCGATACTACCGGTCTCATCGGATACCCTTCTTTTGTATAGTTTCGGCAGTCCGTATAATGCTCTAGGATTCAATTTCACTAACTTAATTTTTTTCCATTTGGTAATTAAATGTTTGCATTGTTTGAAATTGGACCTAAATTTTTTGATATTTAGCAGTGGGATTATTATTGATTTTTATAAAATTACTTGTTTTTAGTAAATTTTCAACATTTTCGATGTATTCTGTTTTATTTATGACTGTATTACCTTTATCGGCTTTAGTCACTGGTAGGTTATTAGCTTTTATCTTATTCTTGATATTAATTATAATTTTTTGTTCCGCATTGTGTGTTATGTTATTTTAATTTGAATGATTATACTCTGAAATTAATTATGATATTTTATGTTTCGTTATTGATCTTTCATTTTCGTTTTTTAATTCAGCATTTATACCTAATGACTCTACATCTGATTTTTTGACGATATGTGGGTTGTATTTAAGTAATTTTTGTAGTAATGATTATTCTTTTGAATAAAATTCTACTTGTGTTAAATTAATTAATCGGGGCTATTCCGCACTGGAAATGTGTTAAGTTTAATGAGTACATTATTAAACAACTTCACATTCTATGTATTATATATATATATATATATATATATATATACAAAAATTACTTACACTGTGATGATATAACAACATTTTCCTTACGAAATAGTAATGATTGTTGCAGTAAATAAATTGAAAAAAAAATGTTATATATACAAACATCTATAGACAGCAGAATTACAATTCTTTACAAATATTTATATTTACAATATGTATTGTGGGTTAGTAGTCTGTCATGGGCTATCGACCGGAGGTCCTTCTGCCCTGAAAAAAAGTTAATTATTTAAAATAATTTTCTTAATTAATTTTTGTAATAAACTTTTATTTTTCACAATATTATATATAAAATTATAATTGTATTAAGTGTAGATTTAGCTGAGACACCCTGTATATGTATAACGTATATGTATATATATATATATATATATATATATATATATAAATAAAATACCCCTTTCGATTTTCATCCAACATTCTCATATCTTCGACGATTCCGAGCACGTATCCAGACATAATACCGTATGGGAAAATATTTATTTTTTCCCGTGAAATTTTCTCGAGATTCTTTTTTTTCTGCTGTGTGCTTATGTGTGTGCCAGTGTGTGTGTATTTGGAAAGATGCCCGATTGCGCCTTGATTTACGTGTTTATTAAACTCGAGATCTTGACGTGGAATAATTTCCATACGAGCGCCTTAAATATTTTAAGGTGAATTAAAAAAATAAATGAGTAAATAAATAACGCAGTGGCGCCTATTCCTTGCCAAGAAATAACAAAAAAAAAAAAAAACAACACAGGCATACATGAATAGATTTTTTGGTTTATTTCGTGTTAATGTATATATTTGTATTTAAATTCATTTTTAATTAATATATTTGTAATTAGGCGGACCAGTGGTCTGATCGATATTTGTTAATCGGCTATTAAAAAATATAAATTATAGATTTGATTTTCTAATTTTTTATAATTTATTGTTCCTAAATTTATGAATTTTATAGAATAATAAGTTTAATGTATTATTTTAAGTTTTTATTTAAGAAAAATAATTCCTACAAAATATTCCTACAATTACTATAGAAATTTAAAAAAATGTAAAAATTTTAATAATATATATATAAATATCTTTATTTATGAATTTTGTACAATGAGGTGTGTGTTTACATTTTAACATATGTTATAATACTGTCTGTTGTAATAAATCAAAATTCACAAACTGGTTTTAATAATATTTTACCGTCATTTATAAATTTTAATCCCACATACTCAATAAAAAAATATATAAGATTTAGTAAATAAGTTAAAGTATTATAATTTATTGTTTCTAAACATTTTTGCTTGCCGGTTTATTAAATAATTTTATTTGACACAACACAATAAAAAGTTATCGAAATTCTGGCATCAGGGTGATTTTGTTTGATTCGGATTCCAGTAAGGGTTATTAGTTTATTTTAAAATCCACAGATATAAACTAACTCTTAAAATTTATTAATTACTTAATAATAATTATTATGAAGGTTTACATGATTTGATAGCGAGAGAGATGCGTCTCGATTATGTGTTGGAATTAAACTCTCTGAGCGCGGCGTCGCATTGTCTTTTATACGTCTGTAATGCAATTTATAAAAATCTTATACAATGATTCTATTAATTTGGATGGATCCAATAATATACAGAAATCTTTATTCAGAACTAATATCTACAATAATACTTATAATATACATATAATACAATACAGTTATACAATATTACACAGTATATATCAGTCCCGTACTGGCTATCGACCATTTCTGCCAATTTTTGAATTTTTTTTTATTTAACTAAATTTAATCAATAAAAAGTTGTTTCTATTAATGAAAGTTTAAATTAAATTACACCATGTGTAATTCAACTTTGATTAGTAATAAAAAAAGTTGTCCTTTTTCCTACCTATTTTTTATTAAACTAAATACATTTCAGAAACTATGTTTTCATCTTCAGTAGACTGAAGTCTCCTACTTATTTTTTATTAAACTTAATATATTTCAGAAACTATGTTTCCGACTTCAGTCTACTGAAGATGAAAACATAGTTTCTGAAATGTATTTAGTCTAATAAAAAATAGGTAGGAAAAAGGACAACTATTTTTATTTAAATAATTAAAGTCTCCATAACCAACAACCAACATAAAGAAGATTGCTTAGTAATAGTTGAAAATGTTTTACTAAGTGATAAGTGAGAAAATCATTTAGGAAATAAAAATTGTTAATTATTATTTTCATTTTAAATAATCTGTCCCAGACTCCTCTTTAATTATTTAAGAAATCTCAAGAGCGCTTTTTAGCGTTTCAATTTCCGTGAAATTTCCCAAACTCCATTATTGCAAATTCGGCCGTCGCGCTTTTTTCCCTCTCTTTATCGGCTGTAAAGATTTAAACGTATTTCTCTTTTCTGCCGAATCTAATTTGCGCAAGCAGGAAAATTCCTCGCTCACGTATATAAATCCAATCAACATGCCGCCCGCCTCCACCCACCCCGCCATTCTGGTTTCAGGAGCTGGAAAAAAGCGGACATGTTTATTAAGAACGATCAATCAAAATCAATCATCGCAGCACGAGCAGCTAATCGGAAGGCCGCGTCTTAATCATCGATATTTCCACTCCGTTTAATAATAATAATAACACAAAAAATATAAATATAGATATTCATGCATGATGCAGACAATTTACAGAATTAGTTAAAATTACTGGAACACCTAAATATTTTACAATCAGGAACAAATTTAATAATTATATACAAAATCAAAAATATACGACGAAATAATTAAACAGAATTAAAAAAAAAACAATTAATTATTTGTTTTTTTTTTTAATTCTGTTAAGTCTCCACAACCAACATAAAGAAGATTAGCAATAAAGTAAATGATAAAAGAAATGTAATGCATTTAGGAAATTAATAGAACAATAAATTTAATGTATTATTTTAAGTTTTTATTTAGGAAAAATCAATATTCCTACAATTAATATAGATATTTAAAAAATGTAAAAATTTTAATAATATTTTACCGTCATTTATAAATTTTAATCCCACATACTCAATAAAAAAATATATTAGATTTAGTAAATAAGTTAAAATATGTAGAAATTCCAGCAAATGCTAAGCTTATATATTAGTACCAAGGTATGGACGCCGTAGCGTTTTATTTTAATTATTTTAGGTTCAAGTTTTATTTGTGTTTTGTAACATCTGGGTTACAAAACACAAATAAAACTTGAACCTAAAATAATTAAAATAAAACCTACAATTAAGGCAAATAAATTTTTAAGACTAACAAATTCTAAGCTTATATATTTCGATGTAAAGAGCCTATTTATCTCAATCCCACTTAATGAAATAAAAGAAATGCTTCAATTGGAAATTGATAAATCAGATCAAGCAAACATATTTTGTTGCAATATGTTTGCTTGATCTGATTGAACTAAAAATTTTAATAAATATTTGTTTACGGCAAAACTATTTGGAATTTGATAATATTTTTTTATAAACAGACAGATTGTTTAGCAATGGGTTTTCTTGAGTCGCCATTGCCATCAGAAATCTTAATGAGACATTTTGAAAAAATATTGCTTAAAAAATCTGAATATATTTTCACATTCAGATTTTTTAAGCAATATTTTTTTGGGCTCGCTATGCAGATGATATTATTTGTATTTGGTCAGAAACTTCGAGACAACTAGATAAAATCTCAAAATTTGTAAATACAATTAACACAAATTCAATTTACAATGGAAGTAGAATCGAATAATAGTTTAAATTTTCTGAATCTCACAATTATTAAAATAAATAACAATGGACTAAAATACAAAATATTACGATTATTCAGTCGTAATACGAAATATAACAAACGTAACAATATTTTAAATTAACAAGACATCTATTAGGTAAATAATTTATTTAGAAGTTTAAGTTATTTCCTAGAATAACTTCGAATTGAAATTTAATTTCTTCTTCATTTTTTTTTGTTTCATGTAATTATCATTTAAATTAAGTACAAAGAAATTTGAAAACAATTAAATTTCACATTTCGATAATTAATTATTTCCGCTTATCCACTGTAACTTTTTGACTTACATAATGAAAGGAAAATTATATTTATTTCCTTTTCCTTTATTTCCATCAACAACAGACAGTTTCGCGATTGTCGTTTTCCATAACGGGCCGTCGAGTGGGCAAATTGAATTTCCGACGTGTGCGTGAGTTTGGGGTGTGTTCGTGCGTGCGATTTAAAGAATGCCAAATTGATTTCGTATTTATCGATGGATTTTAATTTGCAAACAGACGCGCGCCTAAAATCGCCTTGGTTGTTGCGTTTTAGGGCACTTGAGAAATCAATAGCAACAATAAGCACTCCGAGGGATGAATGGGTTAAGCCTCCGAGACCCAGGGTGAGATCCCTTCAGGAACTTAATATGTACGCGCAACAATAACACGAATAACGATAATATTAGTTGTAATGTTAGTTAAGCGTGAAATTAATTACTCAATTTAATTTTTGTTGTAATAATGTATTTATCTTTAAAGAGCGAGTGGATTTTTTTCTTCTAAAACAATCGATAATATTTATGAAATTTAAAGAATTAATTTTCTGCAACTTTTTCGATTAAAATAAAATAAGTACCTAAAAATACTTTATGGAAGTCAGAAAGTAGCAACAAA
Source organism: Philonthus spinipes (assembly GCA_963082785.1). Lineage (NCBI taxonomy): Eukaryota > Metazoa > Arthropoda > Insecta > Coleoptera > Staphylinidae > Philonthus > Philonthus spinipes. The sequence continues at coordinate 16,839,114 of OY720315.1, forward strand.
GGAAAATTAATTAATTATTCAAATCTATAATTTATCTTCATAGGATCGTCATCGCTAGCATTTTTTAAAAGCTTGTTGTCGCTCTCTCATACTTAATACAAAAATCAGCCTTCCAAGTATCTTTACAACACCATTTTTATATTATACACACACGGCTATGGATTTATGTATATTATCTTGTAATTGGGATGTATATTTCCTGTTGGGCAATAAAGATTTATTATTATTTTATGTAAATAAAATGTATTCTTTTAATAAATAAATAAATACATTTTCTAAATAGAAAAGAGTATTCATTAAGTTGGTATATAATACTTATTTTAAAATCCAGCGAGGTTTTTTTATTCAAAAATCTGAGGCGAGGATATTTTTGTGTGGAGTTCTGATAAGGCGAGCGCAATATTCGCTCAGTCATTTTCATCCGAGATCGCAGCCGGGAAGGTACGCGCTTAATTTATTTAATTTAATTAAATCAGTTTAAATTAATTAATTTAATTTAACATCTTGCAATTGTGTAAGGCACAGCTGTGCCGACGAGGCATAGATCCCGAAACACGTGTCTGCAGATGGCCTTATATTACATAATTTTGTTGCTATTTTTTTTACTTTTTACATTAAATATTCTCGAATCGAAAATTGTTGCATTATGCAATATGTTATTGGTATGCAACGTCAAGTGTTTTTCAACATCTGGCGGGGTATTTGCCCGAGAAGAAGTTGTTTTAATGTACATTTGTTTTAAACAACTTAAATAACGTATGTCAAAAATGTTAACCATGCTAAAGATTTATTAATTACTTTCATTTTTTTTTTGTCATTCAATTTAAATATTTTTTTATTAACGGCAACACAGAGCTAAATGTGGAAATAATTTATTAATTATTTTTAAATCATTTTTATAATAATTATTTTCAAATCATTTTTATTTAACGGCAACGTCATTTGAATAATACAAAATTTGGTTTATAAAGCATTGGAAAAAAATTATTATAATAATAACAAAGATACAATTACACATTACTAACCTTAAAAAAGTGCTAAATCGACAGTACAAATTAATATATACTACACTTAGTAGTAACATTTCAGTCTTTAATTTAAATGTGTAATAAGTAGTGATGTGCAAAATCAAATGAATTTAGTAATCGAGTATTTCTGAATAACCAACTTAAAGTGGCTAAAGTTAATAAATAATAAAAAAATAGAGTTAATTAATAAAAATGTGATACTTCCCAATATTAAAAATATAAATAACATTAAGATAATTGCCATATACTTTATTTAACAGTAACAAAAAAAGAAAATATACACTTTGCTCGCCTCTTGTTATAAGATGAGTAAAACAAACCGAACAATATATTGATAATTTAATGCAATTAAATTTTTGAATATTTATTATAACTGAAAAATTCTTAACTAATTGAGTTAAAAAAAGAAACAGTACATAATTAGTACGCAAAAATAAAATTAATTACAGTTGTTTCGACTCGCTCTTTTTTTATATAATTTTTTCGTAATAGAAGATTTCAAACTGAAAACAGACGGCGCATATTAAATTGTAATTCCGAGTGTTCGTGCTCCTGTCTCTGTCATTTCATTACAGCCCGTGTAGGTTCAACGTTAATAAAGTGCAATGCGGTCGGTCGGTCGGTTCACTTGCGCTTGACAATGAAGGACGCGAAGGGCTTGACAATAAAAAAAAGTAGAAAAAAAAAAACGTAGCGACGAGAGCGTGGTTTGAATATAAATTTATTTTCATTGCTGCAGATGCCACGAGAGACAGTTTTAAATAGTGCAAGCGTTTCGTGTATGAATAGATGATGAATAAAATGAATAAATTCTTGATGTTATGTGATATTCGCGGAAGTAAATAAATGAGATTTTATTGTCTTTTATTTTGGATTCCATTATTTTGTTAATTGTATAACTTTCTTGTTAGTTACTAGATGCGCTATTAAGTTCTCACTGTTTTTTTTTTTTTTTTGTGAAACTTCAACTTTATCCTGAAAACATGGTTAAAAATTAGTCGTTCAAAATATTGCCCATTGCTGGCGACAACTTTTTCCCATCTTTCTGGCAGAGCTTGAATACCGTCACGGCAGAAATTTATACTAGTTAGATGTGTTAATTTGCCTAAAGAAAACTGTCTTTGAAAAGTCATCCATTTCTTTTCTTAATAGATGGCGTTGAACTCAATATCTCATGAATATAAATCGGGTCATGCGATTAGTACAATCGCATGACCCGATTTATATTCCTTAGAAAGGTTAATTTGCCTCTCCTTGACCGTTTTTTATTCGGTTGATTCAGTCAAGTATTAAGGGCGTCAAAGATGGAAGCGAACAAGAAGAACCTTCGCTATATCTTACAGTTTTGCTTCGATAAAGGTGAAAAAGCAACGCAAGCGGCCAAAATTATGAATGACCTTTATGGACCTAATACTGTAATAGAAAATAATGCGCAATTTTGGTTATGTCGATTTCGTTCTGGACATTTTAATGTGAATGACGCTGCATGCTCTGGTATGTGAATCGGCATATGAGCAGCGTAGGAATTGCTAAGGAGCTAAACATTATGTATACAAGCGTTTTGGATCATTTGCGGAAGGCTGGATCTACCAAGAAGCTCGTTGTTTAGGTGACATATGAGCTAACGCAAAAAAAATCTGCTGGATCGCATTTCTATTTGTGAATCTCTGCTGCTGAATCGCAAGAAAGTCGACCCATTTCTGAAGCGTATGGTAACTGGAGATGAGAATTTACGATAACAATATCCGAAAAAGATCGTGGTCAAAGGCCGGCGATAATCCCCAGACCAGTGCCAAGCCTGGATTAACGGCCAGGAAGGTTTTGCTGTGTGTTTGGAGCGACTGGAAGGGGATATTCCATTATGAGCTGCTCCAGCCTGGCCAAATACTTAATTCAGATGTATGCTGTCAGCACTTGGACCATTTGTAGCAGGCAATTGGCCAGAAACGGCCGAAATTTGGTAATTAGGAAGGGGGTTGTGTTCCATCAAAACAATACCAGCAGCTACGGGAGCTTCGTTGAGATACGTTTATGCATCTTCCAAGAACATGGCACCAAGCGATTATCATCTGTTCAGGTCGTTGCAAAATTTCCTCATGGGGATAAAACGGCCTGTCCCAGTTTTTGCCAATTGAAACAAGGAGTTCTATGAGAAAGGATTCATGAAATTCGTCTTTTGGACTTACTGACGAATGTAAATTCTTGGAAGAGTCCTTAAAGGGTCTAAAGATGACCTTCTGAGTAGATGGTAATACCATAAATTCAATCGAAATTCAATTGTTATCTGACCACCAAGCACCTCAATTGTGGAGTAAAAACATTGAGCATATCAGTTTCTGGCCGTCAGCATATTTAATGAAGGATTTGCTTCAATTTTGAAAGTAATAGAAACCTTGGAGATCGATATCAGCCTACATGCGAAGGCGTATTAGATGCGGTTCAACACGAAGCGTGTGAGTTACACTAAACTTCACCTCATTCCAGGAAGCATCCTGCTACGGCATCAAGTCCTGCAGGTGCAGTATGATTTCTCTGAAAAATAAGAAGAAATCCTCTGTGGAACTAGAATCGCGGACTAAACAAAATAATCTGAAAACACTTGTCTCGAAATTTTAAACACATTTTTCTCGAAATCATTTTTTGCCCGCAGATCGGAAAGGTTTAATTTATTCTATTGAACGAATCAATTTGCGCTTTTAATATTTTGTTATTCATACTTTTGTACGGAAACTGAACCACTTACGTTACAAAATATTAAAAATTGAATTTTTCCGAGTGTATTAAAGTGTGGGAAGTATTGTGATTTCCAAGCTGTGTGTCTGCATCTGCGACCGGAGAAAAAAAAAATCATAAAAAAATATAGCAATTCTCTCAAAACTGTCAATGGTTTCAGTATTACTAGACCATTATCAACCTAACTAAATAAAAAGAACGAATCTAAATTGTGGTTTAATATTGTGAATTTCAACTTTGAAACGTAACCTGTCTTTTTTCAGAATCTCTGGCCAGAGCAAAAAAATAAAATAAAAAATTGACGAGCCCTCTCAAAACTTTTAATTGTTTATCAAATTACTGGACTTTTGACAAGAAAATTATATAAAAAGAAAAAATCTGAAGTGCGTACAAGTTTGTGATTTTCAACTAGCCTGTCTTTCATAATAAATTAAAGACGACGCAAGCGCCACCTTTTGCCTAATTTCAAGTGGCATCGTCAACGATTTGGGTCTACAAGGTAAACGACCGATCACTAGTTATCCATACGCTAGATGAATGGTGGTTGCACGTTTCATTAAATGTGAGTAGCCTGTCTTTGTCAAGAATCTATGATCGTACAAAAAATTAAAAAAAAACTGTTAATAGTTTACGAAATGATTAACTAATAATAATCAGATTATGTAAAAACAACATTGTCTATTTCAGCATTAAGATGAAATGAATAATTAAAATTATTTAATATATGGTGAATGCGCCGGGAAAATCCATCGTTATCTTCATATTGGTAAAAAATCATATAATCTCATTGAAAAATTACCTTTTATAAAATAAGGAAACAATACTGTAGAAATAATTATTTTTTTTCTTTTCTCTTCAAATAATTGTTATTTTATCAAAATTCTATATTTTTATGATATTTACGGAATTAATAAAAACACGTTTTTTGTTTCACAAAATATTTTATCAAACAAACAAAGTGTTTTTATTAATTCCATAAATATCATATTAATAATGTTTTACTAAGTAAGAAATGAGAAAGGAATTCAAGAAATGTATACTTTTAATCAGTTTCAGATCTATCCGGAATATAACCTTAAAACAAATCAAGTTAAAACACTTATTTTTCACTGTATGTATTCTTAAATATATAAAATTGGAGTATTCAATAACCTCTCGCTCTTTTTTTTTATTTTTATGTTTTTTTTTTTCTTCATTGCAGAATATCAAAGAGAAATATTTTCAAATAAAAAAAATAATCTCATATTTTGGACAGTTTGGAGGGTTTGCGTATGCGAGTATTAATAACATACGCAAGACAATTAAACTATATATAAACCGGTAGTGCATTCAGCGGTTCATTAGTACTAGAATAAACATCGCGTGGGCGACGCCCGTAGTTTACACTAAATTGTATTGTTGTAGTAATCAGTCGGTCGACTATTAAAGCAGTTGGCTGGGTAGCGAGGTACTTGAGAATTTATTTGTTTATTTATTTGTGCGAGTGACTCAGATAACTTTGCAGTAATAATTCAGAATAATTATTGTATTATTGTTAATTATAACAACATTTTAAATTATTAAATGTAAGGATAAAAGGAAATATTTTAAATTGTTCTTAATTTCATTTTTAGGATGTAAGATAATTTTATAATAGCGAAAGATATTTGTTATCTGTAAAAATACTAATTTACCCAATTAATTATCATATGCAAGGAGTATTCAAAGTATGGTCTGATAATTCCAAAAGTACTCATCCAATCGAAAAACAAAAAATTACGTGTTCAATATTAATGAAAAATCGGTCGAATCATGAACAAATGGTCGTGTTTAATGTTTTTCAACAGATTTTTAATAAACTTGATCTTAGACAACAGATGGCGCTTGAGTTATTTTTCTAATTATAATGACTTTTTTTTTTTTCGTTAAAAATTTAATCTTCTGAACTTAATCTTAGGATCAAATCAATCAATTTCCAATTAATTACACGTGGGAGTTAATTTAATTCCACAAATCCAACGGAATCGCAATCAGACCCGCTTCCTCGCAAAACACCAGACGTTACGACCCCCAGACCCTGTCGGCGCGCAGGAAAATTTTCAATTTCCATCTCATGCATGCTTAATGTCGGAGACTTTAAAGATGGCGCGCACGCACCCCGACACACTCACATGACGGCACACACACGTCCACATTAGCCGCCCCATACTGTCGACTCAAATATTAAAATGTTATTAAAATTCAAGGTGGAGACTTTGAGGGATGTCGCAGGCTTGTTCTGGAAGGGAAATGTGAAGGGGGGTAGATGGATGGTAGAAAGTGAAACTTGTTACTTTCAACTATGATGTACGCACGCGGAGGAACAGCGAAGAAGTTTAATGGGCGGAATTAATTGAAAGTTTCATATGAGGAAACCGCAAACTCTTAGTTTCCTCAAGTCGAAATCCACACGAAGATTTAGTTACCGCGAGCGAAAGAAGCATATTTCACCCTTTCGATATTTAATAGAGCCATTACAAAAATATAATCAAATGGTAAATATTTCTAATAATTTTTATTACTTTATAACTTCAATTTTATAAAATGAAATATTAATTTCAATAAATGAAACATTTTATATTTATTTTTATTTCAGATATAGAATTTTGAAAAATTAAATCTTTTTTTAATAACTTTCTCATTTATCAGTGAAATATTTCACCTTTTCGATATTTAATAGAGCCATTACAAAAATGTAAAAAAAATCAAATGGTAAATATTTCTAATAATTTTTATTACTTTATAACTTCAATTTTATAAAATGAAATATTAATTTCAATAAATGAAACATTTTATATTTATTACTTTCCCCGGACCCCTGTCCAAGGGAAAGTATTGTGATCGTGAAAATTTTCGAACCGCCAATTTCAACAAATATGCACGTTTTAAGGTCCCCTGAGTCCATTCCATCGAGTTTTGAAAAATGTCTGTGTGTGTGTCTGTGTGTGTGTCTGTGTGTCTGTGTGTTTCCGCGATAGCGCCTAAACGGCTAAATGGATTAAGACCAAACTTTATATCTAAGCTTTATATAACAGTGGAATGATCTGAAAAGCTTTTGGTTAGAATCAAAACTCATTAAGTGCAACTTTACTCTTAGCAATTTTTCATTTTTTAATTCGGATAGAAAAATGTTTCAAATAAAAGTTTTAGATCTTGGAAAATAAATAATTTCTGTTATAAAACTTTTATTGTAGGACCTCCGGTTTTCATTTTATAAGCATTTATCTGATAAATTCCCTTAGAGATTTTAATTATTGAAATAATTATTTTAATGACAAATAAAACGTCAAAGTGCCGTCAAATTGAACTTATCATTCGCAAACGCTTCCAGTTTGCAAAAATGAAGAAGAGTGTGGAGGAATGGTTTTAACCTATTGTAAGGTAAGAAATAACACACATAATTACAATATTCTTCTAAATACTCGGGTTTAACTTTAAAAGATAACAATCAATTTTTTCTATTAATCATTTTGCTTCCCTATTAAATTTTCTATCAGAAAGTTATTTGACCGTATTCACCGGGGAAAGTGCCATGATGGACACATCACCATTTTTTTTATTTCAGATATAGTGTTTTGAAAAATTAAATCTTTTTTTTTAATAACTTTCTCATTTATCACTTAGCCGCCCGCAACAACGGCTTACCAAGAATCATGAAAACAGCCAATGATTTCAGCAAATACATTTGGTTCCAGTTATTCTCTGTCTCCCTGCAATCCTTCAAAAATATTTTAAAAATTCACTCTACAACTACTTAATTCTTCTTTTGTTATCTCTTATTTATATATATTAATTCATATCAATAATAATAATTATAGTTTATTTTTTGTGGTTATATTGTTCATTGCATTATTTTTGTACAAAATGGGGTCTCCCGTAAATAAATGTATAATTATTATTATTATTAACTAATTAAAGGTATTATGAAATACAACATTTGATTTGTTTCATAAAAAAATAAATGATGTATTCACTCAAATAAAAATAATAAATCTTTATTAACAGACCGACCTCTTTACAATATAAGATATTGTAACGAAAGTGAAAGAATAAACTGGAAAGATCACTCTAGAATGTTCGACAGAGCGCGCGATGGCAAACGCGGCGTCATCGAAAGATCCGGAAAGTTCGAGAAACAAGCACGCTATATAAGAGCACGTTAGTAGCGCTGCTTCGGTCAGTCTATCACGAAAGTCTGAATGCTCAACATCTCATTGTAAGTAAATAGTGACAGTGTGTTGTAAATAAATGTGTTAAGTGTACTGTAAATAAATAAATCGATATTGTGTTACTTATTTCCGAATCTGATTTTGTAAACAATATAAACACAACAAAAATAAAAAGTACAGATATAATAATAATACAAAATTTAAGATATAATAAATAATAACGTTAATTAATTTCGATTATTAATTTTTAAAATAAATGCATTTTCCAGACCTCTTGAAACTGCAATTATTTTAAAAATTAAGTTTTCATTTTCTGAAATTATAAATTTGTTTCCCGAAATTAAACTTTCTTTCTCTGTACCTCAATTTCAGAAATTAAAGTCGAATATAGGAATTGAGACAATTAAGAAATCTTAGGAGAAATCTTAGATTATAATGCACTCGCTGGAGTCGTTTAAAATCTATTTTTTTTTTGTTTTCATTATTGTGATAATAAATTTGAATAAATTGTTAAAAATTAACGAATGAAACAAAAATTGAAACAGACATTATATTTTAGATTTACCTGAGAATAATAATTTGATTTCCATAGCTCCCTGCTTCTCTCAAACGGAATATAGTCATAATTTATAGTTATTCAATATAATCTGTCTTTTTTTATTTCAATTTCAATTTACTTTATTAACGGAATCTTCATTTCCAAATTATAATTACATATTAAAAATTTCATAAGAAAAGTGTGACGCTCTAAAAAGATTACAAAACATATGTATAAAAAAAGGCAAATTACCAATCCAAATTACAACAAAATACAAAATAAAAATAATACTCATAATTTACGTTTTGTTTGTAGATTTCTAACAATTTATTCATACTCGTTATTAAAGTAATAAAAAAAAATACAAATTAAACAATTCCCGATTGTGCATTATAAACACATCTAATAAGTTTCCCTTATTTCCTCAATTTCGACTGACTGTCCCTCCCTCCTTCCTTCGGCCATCAATCCAATCAGAACCGTACGGGCCAGAACTAATTAAGGTGGTAAATTCTAATCCAACTTTTCCGGGACAAGTTCGTGGGAATAAATCGAGCCGCACGCAGCCACCCGCACGTCCCGCGGGACGCAACCTGCATTCGCCCCCCACCCCAACCCCGTCGTGTCGAAATATAAATTCCCAGCTTCTGGGGGGACGTGTTCCCGCTTTTCAATTAAACATAGTAGCGAAACGTACAACGGGAAACACTCAGCGAGTAATGCTGAGTTGGAGAAAGTTCGCAAGCATTTAGTTTATGAGAAGTAAATATACTTTTTTAATGTTAATAAAAATATTTATATAACAGGCGGAAAGACCTTTGGTCGATAGCCAATTAACAGATATAAAATATACATTTGATATTGTAATTTCTTAATATTTATTCAATTTTTTTTGCTGTATATATCTGTTAATAATGATTATTATTATAATTATTATTATTATTAATATAACGAAAACAGGGTGGAAATATAAACTACGATTGGCGTTTGAAAAGTTCGTGCAAAAATAAAAACTACTAACGTATTTGGGGTAAATCTTTTTTATATATATATAAATCTTTATTGGCAGATTATTTTTAAGAAAGTAATAACAATAAATAAATACAATAAATAACTAACATAAAAATAAATTCTTCTGCCAATTGGCTATCGACCGTTGGCCTGATTTTGTAGGCGTCTGTCCTTGTCAGTTGCTGTGTCAAAAAATCTTTTTTATTTTTCAACATAGTCTCCTTTATGTTTATACACTTTCGTACAACGATGTTCCAGCTTGTTTATCCCTTCCGAATAATAGGATATGTCCATGTCTGCAAAATATCCATTAGTGTCTGCAATCACCTCCTCGTTTGAATGAAATCTTTGTCCCGCCAACCATTTCTTCAAATTGGGGAACAAATAGTAGTCCGAGGGAGCCAAGTCTGGAGAATAGGGGGGATGTAAAACGAGTTAGAATCCTATTTTCATTAATTTTGCGGCCACAACTGCTGAGGTATGTGCTGGTGCGTTGTCATGATGGAAAATGACTTTCTTGTGGGCCAATCGCGGGCGTTTTTCTTGCAGCTCGGTTTTCAAACTCTCCAATAACGATGAATAATATTTACTTGTAATAGTTTTACAATTTTCCAGATGGTCGATGTGGATTATCCCTTGCGAATCTCAAAAGACAGTCGCCATAATCTTTCCGGCCGAAGGAACGGTCTTCGCCTTTTTTGGTGCAGCTTCCCCTTTGGTAACCCATTGTTTAGATTATTGTTTCGTTTCAGGAGTATCATAATGTATCCATGTTTCATCCACAGTGACGAAATGACGCTTAAAGTCTCCCGAAATCTTCTGGAACAGCTGCAAACCATCCTGACAACACTTCACACGATTCCGTTTTTCGTCAAGCGTGAGCAATCGCGGCATCCATCTTGCGGATAGCTTTCTCATATCCAAATGTTTTTTTTTCAAAATATTGTGTACCCATTCAGTCGACTGCCCACAGTACTAGCAATCTCACGCATCTTAACTCTTCTGTCATCCATCACCATATCATGGATATTATCAATGATTCCTGGAGTCGTAACCTCCACAGGCCGTCCAGGACGTTCTGCGTCACTTGTGCCCATATGGCCAGACCGAAAGTTTTGAAACCACTTATAAACGGTTCTAATCGAAGGTGAAGAGTCCCCATAATGCTTTTCAAGCTTCTTTTTAGTCTCCTGAAGCGTTTTGCCTTTCATAAAGTAATGTTTAATTACCACACGAAATTCTTGTTCGTCCATTTAATAAAAATCACTCGACTTCCTTGATTCACGCGAATGCCACTCACAAAGAAATGACTTGGGATAAATTAACCGCTAATGGGGTTAACCACGTCGGACTTCCTGAACTAAACCATTATGGCTGAAACTTGGTGTGCGTTTATTCAAGAGATGATACTAACCAAACATGAACTCTTTGGTGCCGGTAGTACCATCTATCGGACTTTGCACGGACTTTTCAAACCACCCTCGTATGATCGATAGTAAATTTCTGTATTATTATATTTATAGTACTGAGAAATATTGATGTGAGTGATCGATTGGTCATATGAATACACACTGAAATTAGACATCCTATTAAACCACTTCACAATACATCTGACGCTCCACTTTACGAAAACTGCAAAATCCCCTCAATAAAAAAAGAGACTTGAAATCCTTTCCCTCCATATAGCATTCGCTATTGGCCACTTTTATTTCCATCGTAACCCAAAGGTTTATTCTAAAACTACATACTTTTCAATGATTTGAAAATAATTAATGAATTATTTCCATATTAAGCTCTGAGACATTTTGATTTAGCAAAATGTCAATGTGGAAATAATTTATTAATTATTAAAAAAAAAAATATTTAATTTATTAAAATTACTCTGACCAATTGAATAAATACTCTTTTCTATTTATATACTTATCAATTCATTTCATTAAACTAAGGTGAAAATTTATACAAAGACGATAGCAATCAGAGAATAGAATAGGACAAAGAGCGTCAGCTATATCCATTTTCTGATGTACTCATGAATTAATTATGATTATAATGCGTTTAAACATAAAGATTTATATACAGGGTGGCGCAAGATTACGATGAAGTCCAATATCTAAATTATAAAGAAATATACAAAAAATGTTACTTACATTATTAGTAGGTACTGTCAAAATTCACATTTTAAAATTAGTTTCATATATACAAGGTGTCCAATAATCACGTAACGTATCAAACATATGTTTTTTTTAAATGGAATGATATATTTTTTATGAAGATTTTCGATTCTACGTTTAAAAATAATCATTTTTTATATAAGATTTAATAGGTCAATTTTTCATGGTTTAAAAGTTATAAACAAATGAATGTTGAAGTCGATAGATGTTTAGGGCCTAATGTTTCAGTAATGAAAAATGAAATAAACATTCTGTCAACGCCATACAAATGCAAAAATACTTAATAATAACAGAAATACTCCTTTTTTCTCTTAAAACAAATTTTTATATACAAGGTGAAGCAATACGCAAAATGAATTTTTTCCCTTTTTACTTAAATGGGACACCCTATATTTTTTATACTATTTTAATAGAAAATTAATCACTCTTTATTTTTTATATAACATATTAAATAGCTACTGTTTACCGTTTTTGAGATATTTAATCTCAAATACAAATTTGGTATAGACTTTTTAATCAAAGTAGGCCGTGCCAGAACAACTAATTTATTTAGTTGTGAAAGTTACGCGAACACAAATATAAAATAATTTAGTGAAACGAATAATCAAGTGTATTAATTAAAATACATCATAATTCATACATATTTTTTTTACCACGGGATAAATGAGAATTTAATTAAAAAAGTAAATAAATATTAAGCTGTAATTATTTTAATACACGATAATATTGAAAATACAACAATTTAAATAGGTATGTTCTTGGCTGTGCGCCAGGATCCAGGTACAACGAATCTTCTTATCTCAGGAATGCTTTCTCGGAGTGAGTCATCGATCGTTTTTTTCTTCTTGATTTGCGATAATTGCGCTCTTGTATTTCGATTCAGTCGTCCGAAAACGCGCAGTGTTCACTATTCCGGTTTAATTTTTAACGTTAGAAATTATTAATAATTAAAAACGCGATTTATTTTTGTTTATGAACAAGTGGTAATTAGTGAGTGGTGGAGGTGAGTTGGTTTTCGATTCACCAGGAATGGGTTGGAAGTTATTTTTTTCTATTAAGGTATGTTAATATTAATAATTTATTTTTAAACAGATTTTACGATTCCCATTATTATCATCAATTTATTCTCCAAAATTGCATTTATCAATAAATTACTTTCGCAATATACAAATGCGATTTTCGCAAGACTAAAGTAGGTATACATTAGTTCTAAATTCATTAATGAAGATTTGCTAGTTTGTTTTGCGATTCCTATTCTTTTAAATCGTCCACATCACAAAAATTATGTTTAACAATAAATTAATTTTGCAACAAAGAAAACATTTTTTTTCGTAAATTTTTAATCATTTTCATCACTTAACCCGCGGTGAAATATTTTTGAATAATCTTTGAAATTTTCCAAAAAACTAACACTTGTTTTTTTCTTACAAAATGTTATAATAAATGGAAGATGTGCCGTCCCTTGCTCGAATACGCTTCTATCCTATTCCATAATCCATTTATTAACTGTTAAAAATGCCCACCACCTACTTCTAAACATAAGTCCTCTCTATGCAAGACTTCTTGAATGCAGACACATTTGAAAACATCACGATTTGATTTACGGCATTCAATGCGAATCCTATTTTTTGATATTTTCTTATTTTATTATTTTTTTTTGTTAGCTAAGCGATAATTATGATGGATATTTCGGTGCAGGAAAGTACCTGCTATCCGAATTGAACAAAAATTGATATGGTGTCATTTGAAAAAAAAATTGACTATCGCTACTTTGACAGTTGTCATCTTGTTGTCAATTTGGTGACACCGTTAAATAGAGAATTTCTTGCCGTTTATAAATATATGTGGTTTGCTATAGTTTGCTATTAAAATAAAAAAGTTAGAACACAAAACTGAAACATCCTGTATATTGTTATTATTATTTGTTCTTATAAATTGGATCCAGTGGATGCCCTGTATTCAAGGAAGCCCTCAAAGAAGCAAAAAGACGTAGCAATGACCAATATACTACAAACAAATCTAAATGGGAGTTGGGTAGCGGACCAACCACTTCACCAGATTGTACGGGAAAAAGACATAGACATATTGCTAATCAGCGAGCAATATCGCAATCTTAAATCTCAAAATTGGTATCAAGATGAATTATGAACGTCCGCTATTTGGGTTAGAGAACAAATCAAAATACTGGTAACATCTCATGGAAGTGAACGTGGTTTTGTATGGGTCTGGAGAAAAAAACATCACTATTTTCAACTATTTTACCCCAAACGAGCCAATACAAGCATTCAGAGGAAAAATAAATGCACTGAAAGATAAATTTCTACAAAAAAGTGGAAAAATATTAATTTCGGGAGATTTCAACGCAAGAGGAATTGAATGGGATATGACCAACATAAACTCACGAGGAAAATACCTTCTTGAAATGAATGCCAGAACAAGCCTTATTATTCTGAATTCAGGGAATGTAACAAGTTTTCATCGACTAGGATATGGCGAGTCGATATCAGATATTTTATTTGCTTACCCAGTTTTTAAGCGGACACGGATACTTTCGACATTACTTAAATTGTATAGGAAAGTGCCAAAGACTCGCATGTTACTACTGCGATAACAAGAGGGACGATGCAGAACACACATTTTTCTTCTGCCCTAAATGGAGTATTAATAGCAATATTTTGGAAAAAGAAATAGGCGACCTTTCACCAGATACAATCATTACAAAAATGATTGAATCCGAAGAAAACTGGTCAAAACTGGAAACGCAGAAAACTTAAACAGCGTTTTAAAAGAAAGGCACAAAGTGATGTAAAGTGAAAAATAGTTCCATGACATTGTATGACAATTTATATAAATAAATTATTTGTATTATGTATGTATTGCATTAAAAAATATATTTACTACAAACTACTAACGAAAACAACAGGAAAACAAAATTGAAATAGACAATAATAAATGAAAATGCAATAAAAACCAATTAGAAATAACCTTAAAAGATAAATTAAGGTTACTGAAAGAAGAAATGAAAGAGATTCAAAAATATATTTATCCAACAATAAATCCTCTAATTAACGAACCAAGTACTCAAAATAATGAGTAATCACGGTACATTTCGAAATAAAAATAATATTGGAAAATGGAATATTAATGTGATTCTAAAAACGTAACACAAACTTAATAATGTAGTTTTTAAAATGAAATTGCATCCCCTTGAATAATTCCCTATTTGTCGGGCCTAGGCGGCAGCTAAAAATATCAAGTTTTTGTCCTTTTTGTTTGTAATTTACGATTTTCTCTTTTAGAATTTATTTGTATATTTTTTTTTCTTGTAACAGCATTCTCTTCTTTTAATCGAGCAGAAAGAGTCTTTATGGCTGAGTTGTGCGGAACTAATTGGGTGCAACTCAAAATCTAAATTTGTAAAATTCAGTAAATAACCATCTTTAAGAAAACGTACAATCCACATCCAGTTTTATAATTTCACCATTTTTTTTCTCAACTAAAACTTCTGTTCTTAAAAAAAATCCAATATCTTTTCCATTATACCTCAAACGAGCTACTACACATTTATTTGTGATAGTTGTTCATATTTTATCTTGCGTATCAAAGTTTTACATTTGTTCATTTTTTAGTTTATTCTATTCAAACATTATTTCACTTACTTTTGATTTCAATAACAATAATTTGTACATATATAATTCTACTTTCTTCTAAAGGAAGTAATTTAAACAAATCTGATTGTGATGATGCAGATGAATCTATAGGGTGGCCAGAAAAGGTGTGATAATCTTCAGTTAAAGTGGCTCGTTAATCAATTTTAAGTAGAAAAAAAAAAATACGAAAAAAGTATTAAAATAAAAAAATAAAAAATTAAATTAAATAAAACACAAAAAAAAATATTGGGTAATTATTTAATAAGCTTTATGAGGCCATTAATATCCTAAATATATGACTAGAATTTGTTTTTAAGAGTTTATGTATCTTTCTTTCTTAATCTTATCCTCTTTTACCCGTATTGGGTGTCGAGACATTTTATGTATAATTATTGCTATTAATAATCGACTCATCATTAAATAAACATTTGCAATGTTTAACTGGATGTTAATAGAACTAATTTTAATCAAAATATTACTGATTTCTAGTCACATATTTATTATATCAATGGCCTCGTGAGTGTTAATTCAGAAACGTACAATATTTTTTTGCTTAAATTGTCTGCTTGAAATTAATCAATGAACCACTTTACCTGAAGATTATCACACCTTTTCTGGCCAACTTGTATATTAATTTCAATGAATTAAACAAATGACAGTTTGCTTCAAACTCTTATTTGTGGAAAATTCAGGATTGCCTTAAAATAGTTAACTCGGACAGTTCTTTGTTTGAAGAATTATTGGTGATCTTTATCAAATAATTTTTAATCATAATTAATTAAAGACGACGCAAGCGCCATCTTTTGCCTAATTCCAAGTGGCATCGTCAACGATTTGGGTCTACAAGGTAGACGACCGAGAATCATTGTTTCGTCCACTAAAGGAAGGCGAACTTGTCCTGTTTAAGCAAACAAGGAAAACGAAATTCACATTTAATGGATAACTAGTTATCCATACGCTAGATGAATGGTGACTGAACGTTTCATTAAATGCAAATAATTTTTCTTCGTTGATTCAACAATGGTTTAAATTATTTGAAATTCCTTTGAATATTATAAAGAATTTCGTAGACAAAATGTGCACATGTGGTCGAAGAAAAGAAAAAATAAACAGAATTGCCTCATTCTTTCCGACGGCCGACGGCGACGCTCTTTTATTTATAAATCACCACAATCACAAAACGGTGAGGTCGTCAATTTTTATTTTTAACTCGAAACGGCTTACCTTAGCACAGTTCATCGAGCCAAGTGGAGCAACTCGAGGGACAGGTACGCACGTCCGTCAATCATGAAAACCATCATCGTCACTCGAAAAAATATATGAGGGGAAAATCCTCGGAAGAGTTAGAGAGGAACACTGGTGGAAAACACGCAACCTGTTGCACTAGTATTTAACACCAACACATATAATCACTTTGAATATTTTTTTTTAAATAAATTTACTTTAATTAAAACACGTTTCATGAATGTTTTATTGTAATTTCTATGTGAATAAAAATCCCTTCCGTTCTTTTCATTTAAGGAACAAATTGGTATTCCTGTTGTTGAGCTTTTGTTGAGCGCGCTCGCGTGTCCGTATAGGTTAACTCAATCCGCAGTAGTTGTGGTTTAAAATTAGACTGATTCAGTTTTGTAGCCTGAAAAGTGAGGTTTTCTAATAATAGGCTTCCACTCCAAAACATCGGGAAATTTATAAATGTCGCCGCGGCGGCCGCCCCTCCGCCGCTCCTCCTTCTCGCCTCCTCCGAGTGCGCTCGTAAATCACACCTATGTTGAAACTTTCCGAACTCCGGAATCACCAGCAGATCAAAAAGAAAAAAGTGGAATGGGTTGAAATAAAACATACACTTAATGCAAATGGGTTGCGCGATAAATTATTAATTAATTGGTGTTTTATTATACGACTGTTCAAAATGGTTGCAAATTACGGTGAATTAATATCAAAACAACATTAAACTTTAATGTTGCATTAATGCAGCGTTTATTTGTCGATTTTGCTCCGAAGAATTAAATTTAAAAAAAATTATCAAAAGTTATTGATTGAAGTATGTAAGAAAAAAAAAGAGGGGATTCAGGAGATTGAACGAATTTTATTGATCATTGCCAGAAATGTTCCTTGTTTCATTTTTATTACTTTTTCTTTAAGATATTAAATTGTTCATTATTTTTTTAACTACTAAATAAATAATAAATTGCATACATTTTAGGTAAAGTGTCAATTTATATATAAATAGAAAAGAGTATTCATTGACTTGGCCACAGTTATTTAAATAAATAAAATAAAAATTATTTGAAAATAATTAATAAATTTTTTTTTTTCTAATTAATAAATTATTTTCTAAGATATTTGTTGGTAAGTACGTGAAGTTTCTTGATATAATGTAGTAATAATGTATTCCTTTCTTCACTTTTTTATCACTATATGTACATTTCAAGCACAACGTGCTCTTTTTTATGTAAAAATTGACAAATACATAAAACTATTGAAAAAGAGCACGTTGTGCTTGAAATGTACATTAAGTTATAAAAATAAAAAAAAGTGAAGAAAGGAATAAAATATTACTACATTAAATAAATTATTTTCACATTATTAGCTGTACTGACGAGCAATAGATTTCGAAACACGTGTCTACAGGTAGTAAGTACTGCAGACACGAGTTACGGAATCTATTGCTCGTTAGTAAAGCTAATAATATGAAAATAATTTACGTTCCTTTTTTTTTTTTTTTTTTGTTTTACATTGAATTTTTCTTTTAGCAAAAATTGTTGCATGATGCAATATTTTATTCATATGCTACAGCAGGTGTACATTATGTAATTCAATGTCTGGCAGGGTATTTGCCCGAGAAGTAGTTGTTTTAATGTGCATTTATTTAAAGTACTTACGTAACTTAAGTCAAAATCTTACATAGCTAAATGTGGAAATAATTTATTATTTACATCTAAATTATTTTTATTTAATTCAGTGTCATAACTTGTTAATTGATTGACATAAAATTGAATGAATAATTGAATTTCAACAGGATAGACTCCATGCGAGAAAAGAAAGATATCCTTTCATTTTAAATATACATGAAATTTAAAAAAAATAAAATGAATTTCAACAGGATAGACTCCATTCGAGAAAAAGAAAGACATACTTTCATTTTAAATTTACATGAAATTAAAAAACATTAAAATGAATTTCAACAGGATAGACTCCATGCGAGAAAAAGAAAAACATACTTTCATTTTAAATTTACATGAAATTAAAAAAAAAACATTAAAATGATTTTCAACAGTATAGACTCCAGCGAGAAAAAGAAAGACATACTTTCATTTTAAATTTACATGAAATTTAAAAAAAGCATAATTCAGCGTTTAAATCCCTTGATGATTCAACTCCACTTTACTCATTCAAAATGAAAACGGATCACCTTTTGATGTTACATTTTTTATTTCTTATTTTCCGCAAAGCGCGGCTAATAAAACAGTAATTTTTATTAATCCACAAATCCTTTTAAAATTCCAAGGAAGATACACGAAAATAATCCCAGGCCCCGCGTTCATTAATATCCCCGGTGCTAATTCGCCGCGCCGGAATTAATGTTATTTATTCTGCGCCGATGTTGTTTCCGTTTTTAATTTTTCCAGGACGGGCCCGGATTTATGGGCGCTTTTAATTTTCCGTCGCAGGAAAGAATATTTTAATCGGTAATTATTCACCCGGCGCGATACAAATTAGGACGCGAAATTATATCAATTGAGATTTATCGCGCGACCCCCAACCCCACGGACGGAGACCGTCATCCGTATTTGTCAGCGTAATTAATCGCCCGGAGGATTTTTCAATTTTTCCATATTTCGAGCGATTTTTCTTTCTTTGTTAAATGATAACGCACGATGATTTTTTTACATTCTTTATTAACCGATTTGTTACTAATTCAAAGATCTGAGACTAAATTATATATTTTTAATAAGATATTATTTATGAAATATATTGTATCATTAATAATATAATGATTTATTAATACTAATAATAATCAAAATGTATAAAAAAAAATTAGAAAATAAATAATAAATAAATACCAAATCGAATTTATATCTTTTAATTGGCTATCGACTAATGGTCGTTCTGCCTGTTTTTTCGTGTATATGTCCTTGTTGGTATGATAGCATTTAACAGCCATTGTCGAGTATGTTCGTAATTTAACTGTCATTAATGTGGTGAAGTGATGCAATGATTCGTGAAGAATTATAGTGGTGAATTTGGTAGATAAGAACGGTCAAGTTTATATGAGAGAAATTTTAAAAATCGACGATGAATGCGATCCAACAAAAGCGAGTGAGTAGCATAAATACGAAACCAGATTAAACTAGTACATTCCAATTTACTGAACACAAAGGCGGAATAGACATCTTTTATAGCATCGGCATTGGAAGAAAAACCCTAAAGCCTTCGACACATTTGTTCGGACAGATTCAATATGATTTATCAAAAGTAATTTCTAAATCTTTGAACGTGGTAAATCTTGTTAAAGAGATTCCTTCGATATGATAACTTGATTCAAGTGAAGCAAGAGTGCGGGAATAACTAACCACGCAACATTAGTTGACATTTAGTATTAAACTAACACTCTTACACCTGTCAGTGATTATATTTAAATTCGATTATAGAGTGATTACATCATCCCAAGAATCAATCTTTAGATACATTTAAGATCATCAGCGTATGTCAGGACAGGTAAGCATGCCGAATAACTCATTAAAGAAAATATTAAACAATAGTGAGCCAAGACAAGCACCCTGCGGAATACCAATGGATGGACAAAATACGTAGGATTTACAACCATTGTGAAATACATTACATGACCGATTTTGCAAAGTTTATTAACCACAGGAACTGCACCTAAATGAGTTAATTGATGAATTAGAATATCATTGTCAATTGAGTCAAAGGCGCGTGAAAAATCATTATAGATAACGTCAACTTGACCGCGAGCATCCAGACAATCGGCTAAACATTGCGAGACTGTAGCCAAATTTGTTGTTGTTGATCTGGCAAGCATAAATCCGTGTTGATATAGTGATATAAAGAGATCCACTACTTTAAATATATTTATATGCAATACATTTTCATAGATTTTTGCAAAGCTAGAAAGAATCGCTATTGGGCGATACGGGACATAGTCTATCATGTCTCCAAATGTCTGGAAACTGACAAGTGGAGATCGAATAATTTAAAATCGTACACAATGGGCTAGCCAATGCGTATTTAAGTGGCGAATTAAAAAACTTGATATTTTATCATCACTAGCAGTGAGTTCATTTGGAAAGCGTGACATTATATTAATAAGTTTAATTTTATCCACTTTATTGATCAGGAATGGCGGATATACAGTTGAATCGTTGCCCAATGTAGGATTTGAATCTCGATTGAAATTACTTTTAAAAATATTGGCGAATCTATTAACTATGTCATTAGGATATGTGAGTTCTTTCTGGTCAGTATATATCACAATTGAGATTCGAGTAGTTCCACGCTTACTAGAGCGAACTTCCATAGGTCAGAGGGGTTTTCTTTTATGTTAATTTCAGTATTGCAAATAAAAAGTGAAAATGCTTCAGCAAATTATTTAATTAGAGGAAGGTATTTGGATGAAATAATCCCCCCCCCTCTTTGATTATATAAGGTAGTTGGATAAAATATTGGATTTTTTTGGGAAGTGAGATAATGTTACCATATAAAAAGTTAAAGGTACCCATTGTTATTAGATATATGGGCGAAACTAATTTCAACTCCAGATCGAGGGGCTACTGGAGGGATGACATTTGGGGATTCTAGGTTAAGTATGACGATTTTTATCGTCATTTTTGTTGCTTGAGAAGCTAACATGTTTGTGTATTACTGGTGAAGGTTTAAATTATACTTGGTTTGTTTCACAATTTTTCTCTATTTACTCGTTTACTCGACTAGTTTCGTTTTTTAAGGCAGTTGCTCTTGAAAATGCCTTAAAATGCGAAACTAATCGAGTAAATATAGAAAAATGTGAAACAAACCATATGAAATTTAATTACCTTTGTCGGTAATATTTAAAAATGTTTCACCAAGTGATAAGTGAGGAAACCATTCAAGAAATGTGTGTCTATATTATATGATACACTTAATGCAAATGGGTTGCGCGATAAATTATTAATTAATTGGTGTTTCATTATACGACTCAACAAAATGGTCGCAAATTACGGTGAATTAATATCAAAACAACATTAAACTTTAATGTTGCATTAATGCAGCGTTTATTTGTCGATCTTGCTCCGAAGGATTAAATTTAAAAAAAATGAACAAAAGTTATTGATTGAAGAATGTAAGAAAAAAGTGGGGATTCAGGAAATTCAACGAATTTTATTGATGATTGCCGGAAATTTTCCTTGTTTCATTTTTATTACATTTTCTTTAAGATATTAAATTGTTCATTATTCTTTTAACTACTAAAGAAAATTCACAAAAATACATGCATAAATTTTAGTTAAAGTGTCAACTTAAATATAAGGAAACCATTCAAGAAATGTGTGTCTAAATTATAAGATGCGATGAAGCGATTTTTTTATATTTTTAATGAGTGCGCCCTAGTTAATATGAGAATCATTGAGGAACGAATAAATCATTTGCCCAAATAATCCATCCGACGGCGTTCACAGTAAGGGGGCCGTTCATATAGAACATGCCAATCATTTCTTAAAAACAGATCTTCGTAGATTTTGGTACAAGCTTCATTGAATGCAAGAACTCCGGGCTCTCGATTATCAAACCCGTATTTCAGCCCTAACCTCACATGTTTCATCATTTTCCAAATAAGTAAAAATGGACCAAAGAATGGTCATATTCCCTAAAACTGTGTATTGAAGAATTCCGCGCTGCATTTCTCGCCATTGCAGTTTCCTACAACGATTTGCGCAAGCTATTTAAGAATGTGTTCTAAAGTTTCGTGAAAAAGTAGCTCTAAATTAACAGAAAATATAGGCGGTGACAGACCAATGAATGAAGGCTGAAAATATCGCAAACATAGAGAAATAAATAAATCATTCGCCCAAATAATGCAGTCGAAAGTGTTCACAGCAAGTGGGCCTATCATATGGAACTTAAAAAAGATATTCACAGATTTTCGTACAAGCTTGGTTGTGTGCAAGAACTACGGGCTCCCGATTACCAAAACCGTATTAGTTATTGCCCCGGAATATTTAGTGACGATATGATATGGAATGTGGTTTTGTGTTTAAATTATGAAGGAGAATACTTTGAACATTCGTTATAGATTTTAAACTCTACTTACTGTAAATTGTACTTGCTATTATAATTAAATTCATTATTGTTATTCTTCAATTTGTTAGAATAACATAATCTGTAGCGAGTGGTTATTTTTATTGACAACATAATTTTTTTATATACAAAAATTCAAAGCACACTAGAGGAGAAAAGTTCTCGATCATATGGAATTACACACACTAAATTATTCAAATGTCAAATTTGGAAGATATTACGGATTGGAATAGAATCTAAATTAAAATTTAATAATTATGGTGTATTTTAATTAATACAAATGGTAATTCGTTTCACCACGGGATATATAATAAATTAATGCAAAATATAAAATTTATTTGTTTTTTTTTATTATATTCCCCCGGACCCTTCGGGAGAGTTATGTCATCGTAAATATTTTCTAATCGCCAATTTCAGCGGATATGTACATGTCCTCTGAATCCATTCCATCAAGTTATTAAAAATGTCTGTGTGTATCTGTGTGTTTCACGCGATAGCGAATAGACAGTTGAATAGATTGAACCGAAACGTTATATCCAAATTTTTATAATAGTGGACTGATCTGGAAAGCTTTAGGTTAGAATCAAAACTGAATAAGTGCTACTTTACTCGTGTCGATTTTTTTTTTTTTTCAAAAAGAAAAAATTGAAATAATAGTTGTAGAAATTAGGCAAAAGGTGGCGCTTGCGTCGTTTTTAATTCATTATGAATAATAGCTGTAGATTTTAAAACACTGAATGATTTTTTTATATTTTATTTTACGAACTTAAGTTTCATGTTATAAGCGGAAGAGTTTCGCCTACCTGATAAATTCCATAAATTCCCTTAAACATTACCAATTATTTTTATGTCAAAATTAAAATTATGACCGTCGTTACCTTAACAAAAAATCATGCTTGAAATTTCAGGTGCGGTTTGACGAGACGTAATTATCTGAAATTGTCATCGTGCGCATGGAATCTCGCACACGTAAATGTCAAATGTGGCACTGTCAGGTCGGGGGATGATTTACGCGGGCGACAGCTTGCGCGCGTAACAGGTGATAAATCGAGAGACTGTTCGACGTGGCATCCTGTTTGTCCTCCTCATCCTTCCTCCACCATTTTCGAAGTACCTACCACTGATTGGTGATTAATAATCAAACAGGCCACGATGATGGATTTATATCACGCCTGAATATACTCTGGCTTCTGCTAAAACGAAATTTATCATTCAATTTATTTACAATATTTTTGTAAGAAAATATAGGTTTAAAAATTAAACACTTTGCTCGTATCACACACTTATTTTTATTCCGTGAATTATACGATGAAATTGTTTAATTTTTACCCTTTCAGGTATATTTTTAGAAAAAGGCTTAATATTCCGGTATAGATGAGCAATAGGCGAACCTTATTAGAAGAAACATCGGTTGGAAATAAAATAATAAATAGTCAATATTAGTGAAAAGTGAAGAACTGAGTGAAAACAAAACCGTGGAAGACAATATAGTTTTTGTGGTATAAAGCTGAGACGGTAGTGAGGTTAGCTCGCGCGGGAGCCTGCGAATCGATAGAATCACTCGATCGATTCTATCGATTCGCAGGTAAACAGCAAAGAGGTTCTGTTTTTACATTCGTTAAAAATGTAACACAATGTAATGGCTTCTAATAATATTTAAAGGATAATTTAGAACAAATATTTTTAGTTCAAATCGTTTCATCAAGTGAGAATGTTATTCAATAAATATTAATGGCTTCATTCAATTATAGAATATTTTTAAAATATGAATGAAATTATAATGTAACGAAAGTGAAAGAAGGAACTGGAAACATCACTCTAGAATGTTCCACAGAGCGCGCGACGTTAAACGCGGCGTCATCTAGAGTTCCTGAGAGTTCGAGAAACAAGCACGCTATATAAGCGAGCGCTAGTGGCGCTGCAGGCAGTCTATCACGTATGTCCGAGTGCTCAACATCTCGTCATAAATAGTGACAGGGTGGTGTAAATAAATGTGTTAAGTGTATTGTAAATAAATAAATAGACATTGTGTTACTTATTTCCGATTCTGATTAAACCCGATTTCCTAACAATACTAAATCTATATACTAAAATATACTTTTTTTATTTTCTTGAAAGTGTGCTGATAATCCTAAATTTTTTTAATTTTATTTTATTTACGGAATTCACCATTTTACAATTAATGTTTACAACTAAAAAAAATAAATTTCATGTAATCAGAATGAATTATAAACGAGGTAACAAATGAATTACAAGAAAATAATAATTACGAATACAAAATACAATAAAAACAAAAAATCCGATATTATTTTAAATTATTTTATTTAGATAGAAATAAAATTCCACATTAGGTAAAGAAATGATTATGAATTGGAGATGTTTCTGTCGCGATGGTTCGTAGGCGAATGTATTTTACTATGTTGATTCTGCGATTTCGAACTCCCTATTCCAATATACCGGCCTGTATATTTAGTAGGCTCTCATCTATTTAGATACAATGAATAAATATTTGAAACACGAGGTCTATTTTTTTATTGTCTAATGATATCCTCATTTACTTCCTCACTCACTTACCTAACATTATTTATAACCCACTCAACTAATATATCAAATGGGACAAAAGCTCTCCGACGCTTGCGAAAACTTCAACTTTAACTTTTCATAATAGAAATGGTTAAAACAGCCGTCTCCCACTCCCGACACCGCCACCACAGCACCCGCCGGCATTCTCTTTCCCTTTTGTGGCGCGCACATCCCCCTCCGACGAATTACACCCTTCCAGCGAAACTTTAAATCCCGCTTTATGCGCGAAATTGAATTAAACTCCTGTATCTTCATTTCCTGGCGTTAAAAAACTTAAATAATCTTAAGTGCTCGCCTGGCACGGCGGGGTGGTGGTGTGTGATTTATGTCGATCGCGCGACGCGGAAAGGGCGGCGAAAAGTGCAAAAAAGGAAGGGAATGAGAGGGCGGATTTATTTTTAAAGTTTTACAACTGCTATAAACCGGACCGAACCGGACGGGAAGAGACGCGAATAGATTTTATGCACGCGGGTTACGTTTGTTTTTTCGTTGCGCATTTTTCCCTGTTTCATTGTTTTTAGTGTAATTTCCGTCCGATTTTTATGAAGGCAGACTTGAATTAGAATTTAGACACGATTGATTTTCAATTAGATTATTTTATAACCCTGAAACAGAATTACGAGGACCATAATTAAAAAACTTTTCAAAAACTATCAAAAAGGTAGACATTTTTTTGAAAATGCGATAACTGAAATTTATTTATATTATTATAAATTTAATTTTAATTTATCAAAATTCACTCATTTAAATTTTTTTATATTATTATAAATTTAATTCACCATCATTTTTAATAAAGGAAATAGTTGGTGATTCTGCAACATAAACGTGGCTCATAACGATTAATGGGAATTAAATTGTTTCCACCGAATCAATCCAACGTATCTGTTTTAATTCATCGCACCATTTGATGACGTTCGCGCTGAAGTGTGCGAATCCCAGAATAGCTTTTGCACAAAAAATAGAAAGAAAGAAACAATAACAAAAAAAGCGCAGCTATATATCATTCTGATTCGAACATAAACCGCACGGACTTTTCATTTAACAACTCCTCCGTACAAAAGGAAATCGCCGTTTTGATTGCGGGCAATAATCCGCGAATCATAAAGCGGGAGAAACGCTCGTAAAAAAATCGAGAGGGGCACAAGCGGGGATTTCACGATTTTTTTTTTGTTTTATTGTGATTGAGTCGCGATGTAATGTTTCAATTGGAGACGGTGGATGAAGAAAGGAGCCGGACTTCGATGTGTTTTATGGGCAAGATTTCATCCGAGAAATTGAGTGCATGTTTATGTGTGTGTGTATTTCAGGATGGATTTTTCATTGCGAATTTCTTTTATTTTCTACTTTAATTCGAATATTTTAAATCATTCGTTAAATTTCTCAAGCAGTTTTTTCCTTTAACAAAACATATATAGGTTACATTTTAATAAATGAAACACTTTTTTACTTTGTTTGTATAACTCGGATTGATTTTATTGTTGACTATAGTTTCGACAACCTTAATCCTTAATCAATCCGTGTTATACAAACAAAGTAAAAAAGTGTTTCATTTATTAAAATTGAATTACAATGTATAACAAAGTAGAAGCCTCAACAATTAATAGGTTATATTTAACAAAACATACTTAATACGGTAAATTTGAAAATCCCTGCGCAACAGTCGAAGTAACTTTCAACATAAATTTAAGTGGCCCTGTCATTTTAGACAATCGTCTCACGGAAGACAACTACTTATTTTTTTACAAAATTAATTACACGGAGTACAAGAGGATGTTCCGTTAAACATCCATATGGAAACGTACTTGCATCAAGATTGAGCTCCTACACATTTTGCTCATCAGGTCAAGGAACATTTGGACAAAAGGTTTTCAGGGCATTGGATTGGCAGAAGTGGCCGTATAGTTGGCCTCCAAGATCTCTACACCTCACAGCAATAGATTATTTTTTATGGGGTTGTTTCTAAGTTGAAGTATATAAAAAAATAATAGATTTACGTTAGCCTTTTCATGTAATATATGTGAATATAAATCTACAAATACATTGTAAATAATTATCTAAACTATATATAAATGTTACATTAGTAGTAGTAGTAATAGATTTGTAATTAAGACTATGATTAGCCCTAATGCCATGATTACGACGATTATTATGCAACAAATAAATAACCATTACTTATTCCATCACATTTATCAAATTTCATATAATTCCAATCAAATACTCTCAATTACATCGCACGAATATAAGTTGTGACTCATATTCCACTCATTATCAATCAATTCAAAGATGATCAATGAATCCTTTATTTGCGTTCTATGCAATCATAAACAATATACGTACTTTTGTTGGATTTGAATTAGTGTTGGGCAAAATCGAATAATATTAGTAATCGAGTATTACTAAATGTGTCATTTTAAGTATTTAAAACTAAAAAGTAACTTCAAATTTATGTTTATTAATAAATGGGAAGTTATTTCTGATATATTTATAATAAGTAACATTCATAAAATTATAATATACTGAATTTAGAAATAATAAAAGATCGACTTTGCCCATCACTAATTTGAATTATAAATACTGGCTTCTCGAGAAGGAAAAAAGAAATAATAATATCTTTTTTAATAATATCTTTATTGTTCAACAGGTTAACCCAATTACAGAACAAATCAAATTAGAATATAAATTCATAAATGATTCAATTCCGGAATGAGACTATTCCCGCGTTTGTTGTGTCTGTGCGATAGCCAAAGTCGCAGAAACGAGTTTTGCAACTAATTCATTTAAATTGAAAACTTGGCTTGTGTAAGGCATAAATTTACAAAATGTAAAAAAAGGCTGAAAGACCTTCGGTCAAAAGCCAATTCATCTTCAGAATATAATTCCAATTTTATATATTATTGTACATGCATCTACACGTTTGAATAAGGATGTTTAGTTAGTTAAGAATTAAATTCAATATAATGATTCGTGATTGCTTCTGTACACATGTTTTCATTAATCATGCAATAGATACGACGGAGTGATCAACAATGATTGTAGAAAAGTTAAATTTCCTTCTGAAAAATCTTGGGAGTTTCATCGCTACAAGTTCATATCAAGGAAAAATTAATGAAATAATCGAGCTTGTCCATCACTAATCTTGAAGGAGAGTATTTTGATGACTAAAGTGGAATTTTTTTAAAAAAATAATGTTTTTCCTAGTTAGACAAGAGAATTTTTGAGTGAATATCACAGTATTTTGCGATCATCTAATTTTATTCAGGGCTATTTCGTATGGGTAATGTTAAGATTTACATGTATGTTATTAATTAAATTCACATGCTATGAACATATATCTATTATATTAGCTGGTTAAACTGTGAGAATATTAATTAACGTACATGCTAACTTAACATTTCCTTTACAGAATAGCTCCGATTATCATGCTATTAATCATTTTTACAAATTTTTAATTTTTGTTCGTATATATTATTGTTTTCATATGTATACTTTTACTAAACACTCTTTTTTGCTTTATTATTATTTTGTATTATCTGGGCTTACACCTAACGGTAGAAAGGAAAAAGATTAAAAAAAAATATATATCTGGGCTTCACTTGAACTCTCGATATGCGTAAAGCAAAAACTAAATCACGGCCATTAGCACAAAAAAAGTGCGAAAGAGCAATGATTTGGAGAGTTTATCAATTAACCTCAATTTTCATTTACTGAAAAATGTTTAAATTACACGAGACCAACGCAGTATTGTTGAATTAAAATTT
The DNA here is from genome assembly GCA_963082785.1 of Philonthus spinipes. Classification (NCBI taxonomy): domain Eukaryota; kingdom Metazoa; phylum Arthropoda; class Insecta; order Coleoptera; family Staphylinidae; genus Philonthus; species Philonthus spinipes. Next base: position 16,868,069 of record OY720315.1, read on the forward strand.
AAAGGTAAAAGATATAACTATTTGATCTTGCAAAAACTTATGAAATTGCGGCTTGTATTTACCAACTATTTGCTAGTTTCACGAAGATCTCCTTTTCACACACTTTTCACACAGACTCGCAATATTATTATTAAAGCAGATTATTAAGGCAGATGCAATAAATAAACCTTTTTAAAACTTCACACTCGAAGTGTATTGTTTCTAGTTTATTTTCTTTTGCATGGTCTTAATTGATCCAATAACGCCAAGTACTCACTATTGATATTTTTTAATCAAATTTTACGTAATTATTATTTTTGTATATTTTACTTTATTTCTGTTTTATATTAAATTAATTCAAACCAACTTTCCCGAATAGAAATCCGACGTAAACGAATCCACTCCCGGCTGCCGGCAACTTTATCAAAACGCATTCGAATATTTCTTAAGTGCAGTTCGTGATTAAGTTCGTGAGTTATGCAGCAATCAAACGGAATATTTATATAATGATACATTGCATCGGTGCGAGCGGAACGCCGGCTCCGGCTAATTCGGAGCTATGTTGCCGGGGTTCATTAACATACATTAGTGAATTTTGAAAGCGGACGCGAACGCTGTTTTATGATGTAGGATTGTTTTATTACGATGCCGATTAAACGTAATTAAATTCCAAGTCGCGGGATTGCTCCTAGTTCTTAATTAATGAATTAATTAAAACCGTTTCGATTTTAATCCGGCTGGAGAATGTTCGTGTTTGTTTGAATTTGGTTCTTGAATAATTTATTAAATTTAAATTGATTCAACTCTAATGATAAAATACTTTAAGCTTTAAGTATATTTATTTATTTACCGAGCGATTAATTTCAACTTCAAGTTTGCAAATAATAAAAAATCCAAAATTCAGTCATTTAAATATTTCATTCTTTACAAAGAAATTACAATACAATGTATTTTCTTCACCCAGGTCAGGTTTTGCCGTGACCATGTGCCCATGGCTCTAAGTCTCTTCACTGACAGCCTTGCTATTTGCTTGATATGAAGAAGAATAGATGGCAGGCAGAGTATTGTTTCCATCGCAGATGTAGACGCTGTCCAGAATATCCCTGTTGTGCACATGCTGGCAAGCCTTTGAATATGATCGAGTTTCCTCTTTGCTGTATTTTTTTATATGTCCTGGGCCATCATACAATGGCCGTATTCCAACATCGTTTTTATTATTCCAGTGTAGATCCATAATGCTATTTCTAGGGACAGTCCCCATTTGGTTCCTACGGCTCTTTTGCACTGCCAGAAGGCTTGACTTACTTTGTCCGTTTTGTGTTCTACATATATTTATTTTATTAAAGAAAAATAAATAGTGGATTTTTTTATATTTTTTTCTTATAAAAAATTAACCATTGTTGGCGACACATTTTTTGCAGTTTGTTTTTTATTGGCTATTTAAATAATTTATGAAAGAAAATCAAAAACAAATGGTGAACTTTCCTAGTTATGAATTTTTTAATCGTCAGCCAAATTAAATGCACGCGAGCGTCGGCAAATAAGTCTAAAAACAACTGAATAATTATTGACCATACATTGGTGACTGTTGATATTTATTGTTTATTGACACATTTTACGAAAGTAAATTAAAAATAAATAGTAGAGTTTCCGAGTTATAAATTTTGTAATCGTTCGTGGCGAGAGCCAGCAATATATCTGATAACAATTAAACAATTGTTGATGACACATTTTGGACAATTGATATTAATTTTCTATTTGCTGTTTACACAAATTATGAAAGAAAATCAAAAATAAACACGAGACTTTCTGATTTACATTTTTAATTTCCGTCATATTGAATGTTTGCGTGAGCTAGCAATAAGAGTGATAAAAATTTAGCCATTGTTGGCGATATATTTTTTGACAGTTAATATTTGTTGTTTAATAATTGTTCAAAAATATTATAAAAGAAAATCAGAACAAAAGAGTGGACTTACAGAGTTATAATTTTTCTCGTTAAATTGAACAAATGGGCGAGCTCGCAATAATTCCGATAAAAAAATGATTATTGGCGACACATTTTTGAAGATTAAATATAAATCTTAATTAACTATTTATGCAAAATAATAAAGAATATATATATATATATATATTATCAAAAACCCTTGTACCTTTACCTTTTTAAAGAAAAACAAAAAATTGGGTATTTCGGAAAATATAGACATTTTAAAATTTGAATTTTTATATTTTTTAAAATATCATTAAAGTTGTTAGAAAAGATAAATATTGACGCAGCTTTTCACATTTCGAGTGCAATATTGATTCTAAACAGTGAGTGTGCAAACGTTTTGAATTCATTTTGTGTAATAATCAAAATGATTATTTTATTAACAATTCATTTTGGTGGATGCGCCGGTTTATTGCTAGAGTTGTTACCAGCTTCACATACATAAAATAGTAACCATGAATGGATACATTGGATAATACATCCAATAACAAACCTTTCGAGATTTCAGCACACACAATTCACATTTCCTTCTTTCATTAGATTATGAATACTAATTATAGCCATCCGCCGGGCCGAATTAATCCAGGTGAGGGAAATGGACAGTATGTTTTATGTGCACGGCTCCCGTATTGCCCAATAAAAAGCTTTACGGCGTCGTTGTAAATGTATTTCTGTTGTTAACAGTGGGAAATGTATCCGCGTCATCCGCGCTGCAGCCGTCATTATTTACACGAACACTCTCTGGTACATACATCACAAGAATTATCTCCCGGTTGTGCGCTGGAAGCAAAAGGCAAAAGGGGCGAAAGAGGGAGTTTTGAAAAAAATAAAAATAAAACGCGGCTTTTGAATAAATTATAAATAACAATTTATGTTCGCGCGACTGTATAATTCAGCTGTATGAATGTAGAAATTTATTGTTATTATATTACAAGGCATTTATGATTTCTTTTTTTGTTGTTAGAAAAATAATGGTTTTAAATTGTATTAAAACAAGAATAAGAATAATAAATACGTATTTGAATTAATTTCTCATCCGACATTTGGTGAAACATATTACGCTATGTAAAATAATTCAAAGAAAAAGCATTTGATATCGTTTCATAGTTTTAATCTGTGAAATAATACCAAGTGTCTTTCCTTTAAATTGCTATACATAAAGTTCAAAATAAATTTGTTAACTAAAATAATGTTCATAATAAATTAAATACGACACAAGCGCCACCTTTTGCCTAATTTCAAGTGACATCGTCAACGATTTGGGTCTACAAAGTAGACGACCGAGAATCATTGTTTCGTCCACTAAAGGAAGGCGAACTTGTTCTGTTTAAGCAAACAAGGAAAACGTAATTCACATTAAACGATTCATTAAATGTAAAATAATGTTATTCGATTTAATTAACCGATTAATTTTGAAATGTTTGGATTATTGTTGCTTTAATTTAATATAATAACAATACTTAAATTAAATTGTTATTCCTTTTAAATTACATGTATATCTATGAATTGTAGAAATTTTCAATGTACAACATCGAGGTATAATTTAAATTTAATATAAAGTGGAAGTTGAAAAAGTGTAATAACAATACATTTTTACTTAAGTGTTCAGCCAGCATTTATCTAGCGTATGGATAACTAGTGATGGCCATTTCGGTTTTTCGAACCTCATCAGACCAGTGTGTTCCATGTGCAATTGCTTGATGAAGGCGGGTGACCGGATTTTGTATTGTGGTTATATATCTGATATTAATCATAATAGAAACCGTCGATAATGTTCGAGATACCATATTTCCATTAATCAATTGTTTTTTGTTTGTTTATTTACAGTTAATACTACATGAATCTCACAAAAGTCATAAAGCTGACATGATCTGGTATGCCGTTCCTGGTTGCCACGAAAAGAGGCAATACTTTGGGTAAACTTTTCATTTATCAGAGCAATCGTTTCAGGCACCGTCTTGTTTAAACCAAAAATGAGGCACCATCGCAATTTTTGCTTGTGTTCTAATGAAATGTCCTCTTTTATTTATATTTGCAACAGATGTCGTGATCACAAACTAATATTTTTATTATTAAAGAAACTACAGTGTTCTTCATACCAAAGCCACCTGGATCCTAATAGGAAGGATCTTATATTATTCCCATTAGCACGAGGGAAATTCAGTAATTAGGTTACAACCTAATGCGAGAAAGCTAAAAATATCAGTTAGTTATTTTCCTATGTGTTAATAGGTGGCAGCACAGCTTTATACTCAAGTGACAGTTTCTGCGTGCATGTTTAGGAAGTTTTAAAATTATGCTTGCCGTATTCTGGGATTATCAAGGAGTGATCCTAGCCCATTTCCAGAATAGAGGTTAGATCATTAATGCTGCATCGTACTTTAGAATTTTATTCTTTCCGGAATACAATTGGAAAAAACTATTCATGTCCATTGATGAGAGGAATATTGTTGCATCATGATACTGCTAGCCCACATGCAGCCTGATTTACCCAAGCGAGAATTGAAGAATTAGGATGGCAACTTCTTGAACTTCATCTGTTTAGTCCACTGAAAATAAATCTTGCCGACGAACATTTCGAGGGTGATCACGATCTTCAACAAGAGTTATTTATGTGGTTCAGACGGCAGAGCTCTGAATGTCAAGTACCCCGGTAGCATATACGCCAATACTTCAGCTGCCTTAGTGAAGACCGTCCTGTAGGCTCTAATAGATCTTAGTGCTCCGATTCTTTGTAGCCCCCTGATTAAGCCTGCATTCCTCGCCACCTCCACGACTTCACTCCAGCTTGGTGATGTCTCCTCCTACCCTATCCTGGGCCTCCTACGTTAAGTAGGATGCGGACTATCATTGCTTCCATTCGGGTAGCAGCTTCTACTGCCACTCTAACTACGTGCGCTACGTATTGAATATGATTCAAGAACTTCCCCTGGATATTTGATACACTTTCCCACCCTCACTGGATGCCCCCCGACATATATTTATTTATTTATTAAACGATAAATATCTTTACAAATTGAGAACATAATTAAATTACAGGGAACTGAGTATACTTAAAGATAATTTTATAAATGTCAATACTACAAACAAACAAAAAGAAATACTTTCCGATAAAGAATTTAAACTATATGAATGAAAAACATAATATTATACATAAAAAATATATATTATATAAGCTACCAAACAGGAGACTTAAACTAAATGAATAATGAATCCAGATCAATGACCAAGACCGCTCTGCAAAAGCTTGAGTATTTACTAACAAATAAATCAAATATATAACCTCATTCAGTGTTCTTCGGGTCTATAGCAACCTGGCAGCCGTCTTCTCTAATGCTACTTGCAATCCGATCTGGGTCATCTTAGTGATGACGAGGCCCGTTGCCTCAACCAAAAGATCTTTTAGTGTGTCTATACTGCGGTGCCTCGCCAGTACCGCCAAGTAGTCCGCAAAGGCGATCATCTCTACTTCCCCAGGATCAGAATTCCGATGTGGATCAAGTTCCACAAAGTCGGTCCTAGCACCGACCCCTGTGGAACCTCCATATTTATCTATCTGGCATTGTCCCAATTTAATGTATTATATACCATATGACTCTAACTTAGGAGATGCGACTAAGTCGGCAAGTTCTGGAGGTAATCTGACCCTCGCTGCCGCATTAATACATCGCCAAGGTATTGAGTTAACAGCGTTTCTAACATCTAGTGCCACCAGAAGGTAGTGACGTCTCTTTCTCATTGGCTACCTTTGCCATGGCTTTTACCTATCTGATTGCTTGTGTGGTCGATTTCCCTCCACAGAAACCAAACTGCCTTTTCTAAAAGCGTCCTGTGTCGTCAATGTAATTCATTATGCTTTCGTTCACAATTTTCTCTACGACCTTCGCCAGTCCAATTACGAAACACACTGGTCTGTACCCGGAAAGTTGGTCTGCCGGTTTACCGCTCTTCGGTAGCAAGACAAGTCTCGCAACTTTCTAACTCGCCGGGAACTCCTTTCATTTAATCAAGCATTTATTGCTTCTAAGAATACACTCGGTTTTATGTTGGACGCGTTTAATAACTTTATTTGGTAGTCTTTCCTACCCCTTGATAGCTATTAGTAATGCATTCAATTGCACTGCCTATCCCTGCGCGTGTGATTATTACTGGGGAGTTATCTTATAGAAAGTCTCTGCATCCCCGCACCTGCCCGTCCTGGTACAATCGCGTCCCTTTTCTTTAAACTTGTTTCTGACAATTTTGTAAGGTCTCCCCCAAGGATCCCGTTCTACTTTTTCACAGAGTGAATTACAACATGCCACTTTACTTCTCATTATCACTTTCAGAAGAATATTTATTGCGATTCATCAAATCTGAACTTGCGTAGTAGTATCCTCGTTTCTTCTAATGGCTCTGATCAATTCTCTTATAGTTATTATTGTTGCCCGCCTCGCTTCGGTAATGGCTGGGCACCAGTAAGTCGGCTTCTTACCTCCCCAGTCCTTAATCTTTGGCGTGGAGCTTTTGCAGGCCCCTTCAATCAGATCCGTAAGGACCAATGTCTTTACGGAGCTGATTGAAGCGCCAGTTTTTCCCTCCAATGCCGTTGCGGATCTCTCTTCGTTGAGTCTCGAGAGACACCACCTTTCCAGGACCCGACTGTAAAGGCTATAAGCCAGTGGTCGCTCATAGTTTCAGTATCTATTACTCTTCACTCTTTTATCGCTCTGGCGTATCGGGCATCCACTATCGTCAGTACAATGTATGAAGATGTGCCATCCATTCTTACAAACGTGGGTGCATCGCCCAAATTTACCACTACTAATTTCATTCCCACACAAGTTTGCCCCTCTGATTAGTCCTCGGCTAGCCCTAGCAACTTGACGTAACTTTAAAATCTCCCGTGATGATAGTAGCGTTTGCCCTTTGTACGCTGACGTGCCTCCTCAAAACTTTAAGCAAGTCTACAAAATCAATCAATTTTTGCATTCCTGCCACGTACTAGGATAGCTACATCCTCTTTAGAGCAATCGGCTCATCTTTTATCTTTGCGTCGTTTGGTTCTGTTGGCATAACAAACCTGAAACAACAAAGGCATATGACAAAATGTTGCCAAAATCAAATTGGTCCGCTCTTCTTGAGCACTCTTTATATTGTTACGAAATCGGGTTTAATCAGACTTGGAAATAAATAAGACAATGTGTATATATTTATTTATAGTACACTCAACACATTAACATCAAACTGTCACTATTTATTTATAAATAGATGATAACGTTCGTGATAGAATCCCAGCCTCGCCACTAGCGCGCGCTTACATAGGGTGCTTGTTTCTCGAATTTTCCAGAACTTTCCATGACTCCACGTTTACCGTCGCGGTCTCGGTAGAACATTGCAGAGTGTTCTTTCCAGTTGCTTCATTCACGTTCGTTACAATATTACTTCACTGTTGTGTCTTACAATTTGATTTTTTTGTGAGAAATTTGGAGTTTAAATGTTGACATTTAACAATATAGTTTATGTAAATTAATAAATAATAATTAGTCTTTTGTTTCAGTAATTATCGACTTCACAATGAATGCCGTCGTCACTCTCTCAGAGCTTGCGTTTTTTTTTTGTTCGCGATATAGAACATCTGAGAAAAAGTAGATTGAAGGAAAATTTTTAATTTTGAATTAAAATAAAATAATTAAATCTTTCCACAATCAACATTCAATTACACGTATTGAATGTTGATTGTGGAAAAAGAAAGAAAACAATAATCAAAAAAAAAAAACAAGTGGTAAGAAAAGAGAGAGAGAGAAAAAATCGGAGAGACTGATTTTATGAGTGTGGTGACAAAATGAAATTTATTTATAAATTGTTTGTAAATTTTTGTAAATTGTGTAAAAAAATTAAATGTTAAAAATAATTAAATCTTTCCACAATCAACATTCAATTACACGTATTGAATGTTGATTGTGGAAAGATTTAATTATTTTTAACATTTACACGTATTGAATGTTGATTGTGGAAAGATTTAATTATTTTTAACATTTAATTTTTTTACACAATTTACAAAGATTTACAAACTATTTATAAATAAATTTCATTTTGTCACCACACTCATAAAATCAGTGTCTGCGATTTTTTTTCTCTCTCTCTTTTCTTACCACTCATTTGTTATTTTTTTTTTTTTGATTTTTGTTTTCTTTCTTTTTGAACACGAGGTCCACTTATAATAGAATCACCTGGGTAAGAGTGGATCGAGGGGCGATTTCCAACAGAATTTAAGTGCTCCTCCGCTCCCTGATGTATAATTCAGGGGTGGATCCAGGCGGCGGTGCGCCCTTGTTTTTGATCGCTGCAAGAGCCGCTTTTAAGGGTCCGAAGGAAAGAAAAAAATAAAAGAAACGAAAAGTAACGTATTTTTTTTTACGACTCTACACGAATGTAGGATGGGTTTAACATCATTTCTTTTCAAACCATAATCTGTCTGTTTTATTTCATTTATTTATAGCTCAACAGGAAAATGTACTTTAATAATTAAAAAAGACAAATAACAATAAAAAAGTGTAAAGAAAGAAAAAAATAATTTTAAGAATTAAACAAAGTGTATTATTCAAAAACTAATATAAATGAATATATATAGTATTATTCATACTGAAAAAATATAAATAATTTTTAAAAAAAGTTTTATTTTTGTTAATAATAGGAAAAGGATTTATTCACTTGGTCGCAGTTATTTAAATAAATTAAATAAAAGAATTTGAAAATTAATTAATTAAGGGTGCGGTTTAGAAGAAAGAGATAGCTATACAAATATGGGCAATCACTAATTTGAGTTAGATTGTTGTTGTGATCAATGAACAATAATGTATTATACGTTAAAATAATCTTAAAATAAGCAGGAATTTCTTCAGATAAATTAAAAATTATTTTAATGTTTAGTTTCTGTGAAAAATAATTATGAAAAACAATAAAAATTGATCAAATTTATAGCAAATTTTAAATTAAATTTTTGCTAATAAAAACTTGTGCAATTAAAATTTAAAGCATTTCAATAAATTCTGCATTCAAATAACTTGACCTATTAATTTCATTATATCTTACAATTTTCTTTTCTAACTTAAACTAGTAAATTGACGTAATGCACGAAAATTAACGATTTATTTTTTATTTAGACTGACACTTTATACTTGGTAGATAAAAAATGTAAATACACATTCATATTATGAAATCCAAAAGAATATCTCTATTTTCAAACGATTATTTCTATTTTACTATATAGCTATCTCTTTCCAACCGCTACCTTAATTATTTTCAAATTCTTTTATTTAATTTTATTTTTATTTTAATAATAATTTATTTTTAACTGTTTGGTGTTGTAGGCGTTCACTTTGTGGTATATCTTAAATACACTTACTATATTTTAATACAGTGGTTAACCAAAGTAAAAAGTGTTTTATTTACAAGTATAATTTATTTAAATATAAATTCATAGAATATATATATTTAAAAAAATTAATACATTTTTTAATTATTTATTAATTTTGATAATAATTTATAGAAATATTGAGTCAAAATGGAACAATATTTTTTTTGTTATTGCTTATACGTTTAAAGTATTATTATAATTTCATAATTAATTTTTTGATTCAGTACTTCCTGACAAGTATTCCTTTTAAACCATAGACGCGTTTCAGACTTCAAAATCCTTATCATTCATTAGTACTCCCTTTAAGCATAACCCCCATTGCTGTGCTTAAAGCAAGTGCTTCATGAAATGCCAAACGATATTTCATAGTTTTGAACACCACATCATAATCATAAGCAAAGGTTTATAGTGCTCTTAAAAATACCAAATAAAACAAAACAAAAAATATTAATAATAAATCCATCATAATCTTCCATGAAATATTACATCGCCTACTACGCTCTAATCGAAATGAATCGTTGGTGAAGTATGTCACGTACACCAGTTTGAAAATGTGACAATTTGATATCAGAAATGTGAATTAAATGATTTATAATAACAATGATGATGAGAGGTTTATTTAAAACCTATGAGTGCGAGTGAGAGGAAATCCAGACAAAAGAGCCCCCGCTTTTGATTTTTTCTAAAAAATATATATCTAAAAATATTTAACAATTCTGCTCTAAATTCATTAAAAAAAATTATACAAACATTTAAAGTGTGTCCCTTATTTTATGATAACCTGGACGAAAATCAATGTAACGTTGATTTGTTAGAAATCTTGAATTGTGACTCATGACCCTGCTAATATTAATAAGGTTTTGGGATTCAATGCACCAATTAAATTTTATATTTTATTTATTAGTTTTTTTGTAAATGAAGTGTATATTTTAATATAGAGATTCCGCAAATAATTAAATAAAATGTAGAAATTTAAATGTACAACGCTAAGGTATAATTTAAATTTATTTAAGAATAAGTTGCAACTGTTCATTTATTTAAATTAAATTGATATTCCTTCTAAATTATATTTATATTTATGAATGGTAGAAATTTCAAAATACAACATTCAGGTATAATTTAAATTAATTAAACATAGAGTGGAAAAGAAACATCTCTAATGGCATTTGAACCCAAGTCCCCCGATTGCCGGTAGAGTGCGTTACCAGCTACAAATTGACCTGAAATCGGGGGACATGGGTTCAAATCCCATCAGAGATATTTCTTTTCCACTCTATGTTTAACCTGAATATTGTATTTTGAAATTTCTACCATTCATAAATATAAATATAATTTAGAAGGAATATCAATTTAATTTAAATAAATGAATAGTTGCAACTTATTCTTAAATAAATTTAGCGTTAATAATAGAAAACATAAATCGTAATGTCACAGTAGCTAAAGGGAAAATAATTAATCAATTATTTTTAAATTCTTTTTATTTACTTTAAATATAACGTTGTTGAATTCGTGAATTTTATTGTTTACAATATAATCGAAAATTATGTCGACTATTTCATATATTTTAACGAGATTCAAGAGCAGATATTCCTGATAAAAATCCTGAATATTAATACGGGAATTAATGGTATGTGAAATTATTTTCACATAATTATTTCTATTGGCCAGTTACAATTTATGTTTTTATATACTTCAATAAAAATCCTATTATACTGTGATAACATATGAATTTAACTATGTTGTATGAAAATATATTGTACGGTATTATTCGAGCATAGATGGATGTATTGAGACGAATTCTCTTTTTGTAAGTATCATTGCGATTAACCAATCATGGCATTCGTGCTAATCATATTAATTATTCAATCAAAATTCTTTTCGTTTCAAACGATTAAGCCTTGATATTTGTTTAACCTAACAATATCTTGATTAGCGACCATTTAGAAAATAAAAAGGTTATGATTAAAATAAAACAGAGATTGATTGATAAGGTTGATAATTATTGAAAGCTATTCTAAATAAATATATAAATAAATAAATCAACTTTAAATTTTGTTTATTTATATAAAAGTAAAACTGAGAAGACTTGCAGTATAAGTAATTTTTTCAGTTGAAACAAAAAGGAATTGATTTTTTTTTTTATCATTGCCAGAAATTTTCATTGTTTAATTTTATTTTATTGCGTTATTTAAATAAAGAAAAAAAGATGGTCCATTGTCTTAATGAACATGTTAATATGAGTAGTTTGTACATTTTATTTTATTCAAGGATTAATTTAATCTCAATCATCATCCTCGTCCTCCTCTTCATCCTCCTTAATAATCCCCAAAGTCTTCGCCACGCGCTTGACATTCGCGATAACCTCCTCCTGCACCAAATTAAAACTCATCGCCAGCAAAGCAATTCCAAACAGCAAATAAAGCGAACAAAACGCGATGTTCTTCTTAAACTCGTCGGTCTTGACACGTTTTGCCGGCACGAAATCCCCGAAGCCGATCGTCGTCAGAGTTATGAAGCAGAAGTACGCGGAGTCCAGATATTCCCACCCTTCCCAGTAGCTGAAGAGGAATGTCCCGGCGACGATGTAGCTGTAAACCAGGAGAACGCATAACCAAATTGGGACGGGTTTGATTCTCGGGGAGCGGTTGTCCATGTATTCGTCGTAGAAGTATTCGTCGTCGGAAGGAGGGTCGTCTAGATATTTGCTTTTGTGGGCGAAACCCATTGGGCTCATTATTCTGGGGCTCGAGTTGTAAGATCCTTCTAAAATTTGAAGAAAAAAAAAAGAAGAAAATAAGGTAATACATTTTTTATGGGCAGAAAGACCTATGGTCGATAGCCCATGACAGACTACTAACACAATTGTACATATTGTTATAATAAATTTTGTAAAATGTTGTTGTCACTTTGTCTGAATAAAGATGTTTGTATACACATTTTTTAAAAGAAATGTGTTTACAATAATACACAATAATATATGTCATATAATTGGTGAAGATTACTTATTAATCAATCTATATCGGTGTTTCTCTATTTAAAATAATATTTAGTAATACATATCGCTTCAAGGGGTGATGCCTACATGCAGGGTAAAAAAAAATGATTATTCGGAATTTTTCTCGAAAAGGAAACTAGATAACTAAAATCACATCAGTTTGTTTGAAATTTGTCATCAATTTAGAATTTTTCGACTTCTCCGAAGGTCCTGAGGGCCCGTGACACAGTTCCCCGTGTAAGACGTTTTATAAAGGACTTATGCAGTGACGGCTCCTGAAGTTCTGCATCTCCAGGAGCCGTCACATTTTAAAATAAAAATCCCAATTGCGTTGCATTAAGAATGAGTAAAACCTATCGTTAATCGTTCGATTTTGAGAATAGAAAAAGTTTGACAAAATGGCGGCCTTCTGAGTAAAAAATGCTTTTTTGGGTCTAAAAATCTGTCTTTGATGTAAATATAAAAAAATAATAGGAGAAATCCTAACGATCGACTACAAAAAATTGTTTAGAAAACGAAATAAACAGCTGAAGGACGAAAATAAGTGAAAAGAAATAAAAAATTATAATAAATGGAAAACGACGTAAGCGCCATCTTTCGCCTAATTTAATGTGGCATCGTCAACGATATATCCCGTTATTAAATATATATTTGAAATAAATAATAAATGGTACTGATCCTTCCAGATAGAAAGATCTTCAGTATATTAAATAAAAATGATTTTAAAATAATTAATAAATTATTTCCACATTTAGCTCTGTGACTTTTGACTTACGTTACGTAAGTACGTTAAGTTAAGATCTTCAGTTTTATATTTACGTTTTCTAATTTTTCTTCCTTCGTTTTCATCCCGAAGAGATGAATCAGCCGGTGAGGAGTCTCTCGGTGGTTCCAAATAATTTTGACTACGCGGCATTGAAGCGGCCCTTCGTCCAGGAATTTGCGGTGATGGTTGACGTCTTGTGCGTTCTTCATACGTAATACCTGAAATTGCTAATATCAATAACATTTAATTACAATGTTAAATAGTTTTAAAATGAGGTTCCTTTACAAAATAATTTGGGTCGGTTTTGCAGTTGTAATTTAAAATGCCGCTTTATTAAACTGCAGATTTCGTGGTAGCGTGAACGTATGTGAAAGTGCTCTCGTGTTAATTGAATCAAATTGTGATTTAAAGTTAACGAAAAAAAAAAAATAAAATAAAATAAGATAAGTACTAAACTGTTCGTCTTAAAATACAGATTAGAATGAAACATTTTAAAACAATAAATGGTCTATATATTTTATGATAATTGCAAATTAAAATTAAAGCTATTCCAATGACATCTTTATTTTTAATTATTAATATTACCAGGAATGTGGTTTCCCAGAAGTTCTCCTTGATCGACTACGTAGCGGTTGCAATAAACCGGCGCTTTCGCCATTCCGGCAAAATCCGCTTCGAGGCCTTTCGGCACTCTTCTTCTATCCAAGGAACCCCCCCTTGGCGGCAGTTTTTGGTTGGGGCTGTGTCTTCTGAAGGAAGGGGGCGCGTCGTCTGAATATCTAGAACGCTGAGAGGAAGCCTGCATCCTTGGAAGACTTTGCCCTCGCTTGGAATTGGCGATTTCATCATGATACCTAAATAAAATATGTTGAAGTAAGAAAAATACATATATTTAAGTATTTAAAGAGAATACTCTAGGTTTGATAAGGACAAGTTAAAATAGTTGAAACTATAGTCACTAAAGAAAATTAAAGTTATGCAAACAAAGTAAATCAGTGTTTTTATTTAAAACTTAAAACAATGTATAACGAAGTAAAAAATACCTAAATAAAATATGTTTAAGTAAGAAAAATACATATATTTAAATATTTAAAGAGAATACTCTAGGTTTGATAAGGACAAGGTAAAATAGTTGAAACTATAGTCATTAAAGATAATTTAAGTTATGCAAACAAAGTAAATCAGTGTTTTTATTTAAAACTTAAAACAATGTATATCGAAGTAGAAAATAAAGTAATATTAGTAATACATATCACTGAAATTAATGAGATTTTTATTACATTGAAACATTCAGTATTCTGTGTCGTTTTTTAATTAAACTAAAAATCACGTAATAACTTTATTTCCAAACAATAACAGTATTTTAAGCTGTCCTACTGTATATGTCGTTGGCGATCTTGATATTTAAATATAATGATCGCTAACGTCGGTTTTATTATTCTACTGATGAATTGTAATGAACTGATGGATCATAAACAGAAGAAATTTATGTGTGGTTAAGGGTAGTATTATGGAGAATACAAAGTTGTTTGAGGATTTCCATCGTATAAAAGTTACGTAAATTTTATTAAACGTTATATTAATTAAAGTAAAAGAATATAAGCTGTAATTATTTGAATTAATACTAACTTATTAATATATATAATTCAACGAAATAAAAAACACGTAAGTTTTATTTACAATAAATTTCAGTTAATTAATTGAATTAATATCACTTCTAAAATGGACAAATAATTTTGCTAATTTTTAATAAAACTTTATAAGCGGTCATTGAAATTTATGCAAATATTAAAAAAAAGGGGCAGAAAGACCCCAGGTCGATAGCCCGGACAGACTAAGATAATAAAGCAATATGTATTTAAATGGACTTACCGTTAATAAACAATAAACAATATTTATTCTTGTTAAGTAAATATATACGAGCTTATGTAATGTTCACCATAAATTGATTTTTGAGTGAAGTGTTTTATATCAATAAATTATAACTTGGTTTATTCATTTCTTCACTGTGAAGAAAGGAATAAACCAATTTATTGTTATGTAATGTTGTCTGAATAAAGATGTTTGTATATATATTTAAAAAAATTAAGATATATTGAGAAAAAATGAAATTATATTCATTTAACTGCGAACAATTCCTTTCTAATTTTATTGATTATTAGTACGTTATCAGACAACAATATTTTAAAAGAATGAATAATAATTCATATCTTCATTCTAGTAACTTCTAGTAACAAGTTCAGTACTTTTGGGATCTAAAGAAAAATTTGAGATTGATTGCAGTGATTCATTTAGGGTTGGAATATTACAGAATTCATAAAGGAGTTTATTTAGAACGTCGTCTATAGGGTTGTTAGCGTGTCTGATTTTGATAAGCACTATCGTGACTTCTGTGTTTTCTTACCACTTTTAGACGAGGATTATGATGAAGGATATCGGAATTATTTCCAGTTAATTAAAATGATTTCTTTTTCCTTCTCAGTATTTCTTATTCGTTTATAAAAAAATCCACAATCCAATTGAGTGGCTTTGGTTAATTTGCAATTATTTTTTTTTTATATATATACTGTGTAGCGAAACAAATTGAATTTTTTTTTTCGTTACACAGTATAAAATAAAATAACACAGTATAAAATAAAATAAAATTGCAAATTAACCATTTTTTTGAATGAAATAGATATGAATAAATTATTAAAAATCAACCAATAAAACACAGATTAGATTGAATAACTTTAAATTCTCGACTAGTTTCGGGTTATTAGCCCATTTTCAAGAGAATTTAAAATTTGTTTTATTAAAATTGTGTTTTATTGGTTGATTTTTAATAATTTATTCATATTTATTTCATACAATATGAACTACCAATGTCTAAATATTAAAACCATTAATTACATTTTTTTGTAATTTAAAATGAATCTACGTCACGCATTTTTTTCCCTCTTGTTAACTCTCACTATCTTTGAGATAGGATATTTTTCTGACGATGTTATATTTAGTAACATATTTTAGTTTCACAAACATTTTACTAAATCATTTTCATTTTATTTATTAAAATATTCCCAGAAAAGCCTGAAAATAATCCCTGATCTGCGTTCGCGGGATACACAAGAATTAAAAGCAAATTCCAATGTCCGTGTGTATATTCTTTGTAGGGTATTTCAGAACGGAGGGAGTTCTGAAATACCCTACAAAGAATTAGAATTAGAGTAAGTGATACGAAACGAAAGAGAAAGCCCAATTTAAAAAATAAAAATTAAAAAGAAACAAGTAAGACGTCACTAATTATTTTCTTAGCCAATTAAGTATCATTCTTTCAATCAGTCTGTGTATGTATTTTTAGAAATAATAATAGTTAAAGCAATCATAATTAATAAATATCACTGCAATCGCCATTTTTAACGTGTCATCTAAGTTATTTAAACCTGTTTAAATTACGCTCATTTCCTTTATATTTACATTCGAGTAGTTTTGTTAAACTGTTACCTAAGTTCAGTGTCTGAATGCGAAGACGGCGCCAAATCCGACAAAGCAAATCCGCTATCCGCTGATCTCGTTGACGTCCTGATCCCCCTTTTAAACGAAGCCGTTCTTGATCTCACGTTCCTACTCCTAAACAAACAATTGAAAACAAAGTGGAATTTTATTATTTATTACGTATTTTATTAAGAGTCTAGTGAATGTAAAAATAGGCGATTGTTGTTTTATTGGATATCAAAATCAATAAATTTGATAAATAGAAAACATTTTTATTTAGTATATTCAATAAATTTGAATTTTTATTTATTATTGTATAAATATTATGTCAAAATAGTAAAAAAATGTATTATTAATAATAATAACTTTATTACGGTAATCAGTTTTTTACAACTTTTACAATTAATTAAATATAAGTTTATAAATACGTTTAATAATAATAATAATCTTTATTAACAGATATATACAGAAAGTATACAAAATAAGTAATAAACATTAACAAACTCAAATATATAATTTATATCTGTTAATTGGCTATCGACCAGTGGTCTTTCAGCCTGGTTTTTCGTATTTATGTCCTACTCTTGAAAGAAGTATGATGATACGTTTAATAAGTGTAAATACGGAATATAACAATGTAATAAGAATATATGTAAACCCAGATGCTTTAATAAGAAAACAAAAATTGTATTCACTCAATTATGTAGAAATTGATGCAGATAATAAAATTAATCATTATCTCTATTTAGAATAAATTGTTTTAATAAAAATATAAACGTTAAATATATTACATAAATAAATAGATGCAACTAATATAATAATTGAAAGATAACGCTGGATGAAAGGTGGTTGAACATTCTATTAAAAAAATTGATCATAATAAATTAAAGACGACCACATTTTGCCTAATTTCATAATAAAATAGATTATACAATTTTACGTAAATAAATTTTGTGTATGCAAAGACTAAAAGTAAACTAAAGAACAGTAAACTATTTCATTCAAGGAAGTTATTGGTTAATTTCTGATAGGAAATTTATGTAAAAAAATATTGTGTTTTTCTTCATAACGTCTCACGAAGCAGAAATATTAATCTTTCGTGTGGAAATTCGTATTTATAACTTGTCATTGACGTCATCCATAAGATTGTTACTTTTTGTCACAGTGGCTAAAAGTAATATGATTATTAATTATTTATTTTTAGGTTAATTTTATTAAATTTATTATAGAGTTTATTTCTATATAATGATGAGAGGATATATTTATATTCTGAAGTAAGCCCTAACAAAATCAGAATTACAATTGTACACCTACAAAATGGAAAGTATATTTGTATATAATTAATAAAGAATTTGTTTTGAAATTAATTTTTACCTCATTATTATATTTGTTTTGATAAAGATTTATTAATCAACTGAATGTATTTAAATGTCCAGCCTTAAAGTAAAGTCATTACAGAATTAAACATATAAACACAGTATGTAAATTTTAGTTCTATAAAAAAAGGAATTTTGTTATTCATTCATAATAACCTAAGTTCTATTGATTTTATTCGAAATATAATTTTGGACACTTTTCTTATAAAATTTTTAATATGTAATTATAATTGTAATTTGGAAATGGAGATTCCGTTAATAAAGTAAATTGAAATTGATATCATTACTTAATTTAATCAACGCCCTAGTAACATTTAAAATATGTAAATAATATATTTTGAAAAAATCAATAGAACTTACAATAAAATGGACATAATTAAAATTCCAACCAATGACATGAGTTATAAACAAATTGGAAATATCAACAATTTTATAAAAAAAAGTAATTTATAAATTGTTATTTAAAATTATTTCAGAGTAACCCAACAGCTTTTTGATATCAATTACAATAATTATAGATTATTATATTCACTATAAATTTAAAGACTGTTATTCCTTACTTCATTCACAATTTATTTTTATGTTAGATGTACATTTCGAGACACAAAGTTCTCATTATCAGTTTGATAATAATTACAATAAATTGTGAAGTAAGGAATAAGTCTTCAAATTTGTGATTAAACACTTCACGGAAACTCAAACAAAAAAAAAACATTCATTGATTATATTTACTAATTGATTAAAATTAAATAAAAAGGAATTTGAAAATAATTAATTTACACGATTGAATAACTAATTAATTACAGATAACCTTATATTACGTAACGTTTTGTTATGTTCTTTGCATTATTCTTGAATGAAAAACAAGATGCATTATGCAACCATTTTTTGATGCAACCGCAAATATCCATTGTGTCTGGCGAGGTATTTGCCCGAAAAATAGTTGTTACAATGTATATTTGATCTTTAAAAAAAGTTGCTGTAGTTAAATGAAAATATAATTAATTAATTATTCAATTTTGTGAACTAATTATTTTCAAATTTCTATTTATTTCATTAAATATAAATAATTGCAATCAAGTGAATAAATACTCTTTTTCAATTATCACCGATTGATTTATATACTAATACTTTGTACACTTTTTTTATTTTTTTATTTAGTATCACATATGCATCTGGTACTAAATAAAAAAAATGAAGAAAAGTGTACGAAGTGTTTCATATATCTATGAAACCTTCATCCAACTCACATACTATTAAGAGTCCAATTTATTGTTTAAAAGATTTACTTTACTTTTATATATATATATATTTCAAACATGTACTTCCTTTGAGTTACAAGCAACAAAACAATAAAATTTTCGTTAATATTCTACTCGAAATTATCCAATGATAGAGAGGTTTATTGGTTAATTTCTAGTAGAAAATTAACGAACACTTTATTGTTTTGTTGTTTGTAACTGAAGATTGTCGCTCCTTTTCCAGCAAGCTTGTAAAGTTAGAGCAAAAATGCGTTTCTATTACAATTAATTTATTTTTATAAGAACATCAAATGAAAATAAATTCTTGGCCCTTTGAAATTCATTCATTGTAATGACATTTCATCAAAACTAATTGAAATATAAGAAATATGGCAGAAAGACCTCCGGTTGATAGCCTATAACAGACTACTAACCCATCAATAGGTATTTTAAATATAAATATTTGTAAAGAATTGTAATTCTGCTGTCTGAATAAATATGTTTGTATAAGAAATAGAGTGGAGTCCGATGGATGCATCCCTGTTAATCATTTGAGATGGGAGTGATTGGTATACTGAAAACAAGGAATAGATCAATGTCCAATTTGTGAAATGTACATTAATTTATGTTATACAATTGTTATTTCATGTATTATACAATTAAGGTGTAAATAATAATAACAATAACAATAATCTTTATTAACAGAGATATACAGCAAATAAATATATAAAATGGATAATAAAAATTACAAAATCGAATGTTTATTAAATAAAAATGATTTGAAAATAATTAATACTTTTTCAAAAGTCACAGAGCTAAATGTGAAAATAATTTATTAATTATTTTCAAATCATTTTTATTTAATATATTTAAATAACTGTGACCAAGTGAATGAATAAATACTCTTTTCTATTTATCGAATGTTTAATTTATATCTGCCATTTGTCTAGTGACAATATATTAATATATTGGGCGAAAAACCACTGTCGCCCATATATAAATACATTTATGTAAATTCGAAAATTAATACATTGGTATATATCTAAAACAAAAATCAAGTTAAATAGTTAACCATTTTTTTTAACCAAAATAAGAATGGGATAGAATAATAGAAGGAATCGGACAAAAAGTACATATGTTGTGGAAGCTAAGGATCGTTTCTTTGTTGCCATTATTTTAGAAAATAATCGTTGTCATCTTATTGTAAGGTTATCACCAATAAGTCTGCTGTCCTTAAGCCCCACCACCCCGGAATTTGGAATTTTAAAAACCCCCGCCAAAAGCAGTCCTGGTGTTTATTATTCTAGTGAGTTTCAATTATATAAAGTTTTTATTTATATCTCACCCTTGCATTCTAATTGTCCCTCCTCTGGCAGATCGCGATCGTTTCGGTCGTTTCGGCTTCTTCGTGCAGACGTAACAACACACCTTCCAGTACAGGAACCTAAATGATGTCGCCATAATGTCTCCAATGTTGGATAAGCAGAGAAGCATTAATGGAATCCCTAGAATGGCGTAGAATATCGTCACTACTTTTCCTAGGGTGGTTTTCGGAGCGATATGTCCATACCCTGAAATAAATAATTGAACAGAATAAGCAAAATCTACAAAATGACAAAAACATATAAGACAGACGGGTACTCGTGTCATGTTGCGAATACTCAGCGAGACATAGGTTTACAGCACAGCATAAACCCATGCGCGACTTTAGCCTGATGATCCATTAAAAAAAAAAACCATACGATATTGCTGAAATATTGTGTAGTCCCTCACCCTTATCCTTAAAAAAAAAAAACAACAAACCATACGATATTGCTGAACTATTGTGTAGTCCCTCACCCTTATCCTTAAAAAAAACAACAAACCATACGATATTGCTGAACTATTGTGTAGTCCCTCACCCTTATCCTTAAAAAAAAACAACAACAAACCATACGATATTGCTGAAATATTGTGTAGTCCTTCACCCTTATCCTTAAAAAAAGAACAACAACAAACCATACGATATTGCTGAAATATTGTGTAGTCCCTCACCCTTGTCCTCATCTAATGATGAGTTCCAAATGCCTTCGTCTAGTTCATTCACCAGAACATCGACCAAAAAGATTTTGTTGAGTCAAAATCTGAAAATGTTTCACATAAAAAAATCACGATGAAGTACGAAAAGTAAAAAAAAAAAACAGTAAGTTGTTTTTCCTCCTAAGCAAAAAATTTGAGCAGCACTTTCTTCCGAACCTATTCTAGAGTGAACGAACTGTGATATTGTTTGGCCATACGGAATGGCAGTTTGCACTGGCCCCATTACACTTTTATAAGTTATAAGTCAGTGGCAGCATGCGCTATTGTAACACCAGAATGTTTTCTGCAATCCGTTGTAATATGTAAATAAATAATTAAAATGTTTAATTATCTGAGGATGCTATTTCTACTGTCAACCTTTCCGACCGTAAAACATTATTCGTTTTGGGAGCGGTATCTAAAGCTTTTCTCTTAAATTTAACGAATTTTTCTAGTTTTTAGTTGAAGATTGCTAAAATTAGAACACAGACCAGACAACTTCTTTGTATTTTTCATACGTGAGTTTCAAAGCTTCTTTTAAATTTTCAGTATGAAGATTGTTAAAATTGGCAGATCTATAAAACTTGTTTGATTCTTCCATTCGTGAGTTTTAAAGTTTCCTTCGAGTTTTCAGTATGAAGATTGCTAAAATTTAAACACAAACTCAGACAGCTTATTTGTAGTTTTCATTAATGAATATCAAAGATTTTTTCTAGTTTTCAGCACGTTTTCAAGACTGCCAAAATTGGAATTCAGAACTAGATAAAATCTTTGCATTTTTGATTCGTGATTCTTCGTCTTTTTCGAGTTTTCAGTATGAAGCTTATTAAACTTGCAACACAGCAACGTTTTTTCAATTTTCATTCGTGATTTTTAAAAATTCATAGACACTCAGAAAGAATGGCTGGATTCGCTACCGGGTATTTATTAAATTAAATAACAAATGGAAATAAACAATATAAAATTGAATTTCATACAAAATCAATGTACAATATAAATTCAACAATTACCTGACACCCGTTATTTATTTTTACAATAATTATTTCAATTTGTGAAACATATTTCGAATATGAATTACAAAATGTAAACGTCGATTTTTAAAATCCTAAAATGCAGAAATGTAAATACAGAACCGTTAAAAATGTTGGCAGTAGTATCTATGTTTTGTAACAGCAATGCAATTAATCGAGAATTTTACTAAAAAAAATTGAAATACCGAATATTAAACAAACACGAGCAGATATATCAATATTCGCAACACGGATGCGTTGGACTACATAAAAAAATAACACAATTTGTTTTGTATATAGTTTACTTTCACTGTAACTAACATTGTTTTTTTTTATAAATAATCATAAAAAAATTCGCTTAAACTTAATTTCAAGTGAATTGTTTTGCAAATTAAATTTGTTTTGATAAAGATTTATTTTGCTTATAAGATTTATGTTGTTCTTTTAATTTATTGTATATTTTATTATATTTATATATGTAATTAATCTTTGTAGATCTATGTAAAAGGAGATTCCGTCAATAAATAAATAAATAATCTGAATGTTCATAATAATTCACATGTTGAATAAATTATTTAGTAAGGGATTTCACAAAAAATATAAAAAAAATTACCCCCAAACCACTATTCATCAATTCCTCTCATCTCTCATTAACGACTAACCGACTTACTAGACATATGACAAGGACTACTGGCTGAAAGACCAAAGGTCGATAGCCATTTATAGGTTTAGATCAAATATTTTGTATAATATATGTATATGTAAATACCACAATAAAGATGATTGTATATATATAAAAAAAATGTATATTGTTGAACGAGTGAGAAAGTTGGCTATTATTCATGAAGATAAATGTTAGATTTAATTTCTCATTAATTCACAGATTTCTCGATTATTTTCTTTTGTGAAGAATTATTTATAATCTCTGTGTTTGTAAATGACCAACACTTTTATAATTTCGTAACGATAATTATATGCATACATACAAAATGTATTGAAATTAATAAAATAATTTTTGTATTATTATTTATAAACAACACTAATGGATAGCGAATTAAAAGATTCAAATAATATATTTGATTTTCCACCACAATCCTTGCCCTAATATCCTAAAAAACTTGGAAGTCGGTGAACGCTCAGCCCTTAGAGTGCTTACAAAAATTAGACACCCTAATAATCCTCTCCACAATCTTTCCAATACTTCCCTCTACGAAACATGCAAAATTCCCACTATTAAACACAGACTTAAAATTCTTTCCTTAAAATTCGCCACAAATCCTCACATAGCTCCTATTATAAAACACCTATGTATACCTCGTAATCCTAACATCAATCCCAAATATGCCTATCCTTCACTAACAATTCATCAATTTATTTCAAATAATTTAGAGAACTTAAGAGAGTGGCGTTAGCAATTATGGCGATTGAATAAAAAGACAAGAGCTGGACAAAGACAGGCAGAAAGACCGATGGTCGATAGCCATTTTCTGAGGCTTAACTAGAGGTTTACAATCATAAACCTCTAGTTAATATTGTGATGTAATTTCTCAGAAATAAAGATTTTCTATATATATATATTTAATTTTTCAACTTTTATTATTTATTTTGTGTATTTTGTTATTTAATTATACACCAAAACAAATATAATTTTCAGGTGATTTGCGTGAAATTAATTTTATGAGAATATATAACAAAATAGTCAATAACGTAAACATAATTTCACATAAATTACCTCAACATTATTTTGTTTTCAAAAAGATTTATAATCTGGTTGTTTGTAGAAATTCAGCGCTTGAGTATTTTCATTCGATAATTATACACATATACAAAATATAAAGATTATAAAATAGAGAAAAATATTTACTCACATGGTCGCATTTATTTAAATTAAATTAAACGAAATTGAAAATAATTAATTATTAATAAATGTTTTTTTTTTCACGGTGGTAAGATGGTATTTAAATTAAATTAAACGAATTTGAAAATAATTAATTATTAAAGAATGTTTTTTTCACAGTGGTAAGATTAATTAATTATTTTTAGATTAATTTTATTAAATTTATTATAGATTTTATTTCTATATAATTATGGAAGGATATATTTATATTCTGAAGTGAGCCTTCACGTAATCAGAATTGCAATTGTACACATACAAAATGTAAAGTATATTTGTATATAATTAATAGAGTAACACCAATTTCCGAATTTCGTATCGATAATGTAATTACAAACATTACGGATAATGTAAGACAGTATGATATAATTCCGACGGGGTTTTCCCGATGACTTGGCTCAGATTATAGATCTCAATTTAAAAAATCACAATGATTCATATCAATTAAAATTTCGACATTTTAGCGATAAAAATTTTTCTTTATTTTCAGAATATTTTCGTAAAGAAACCTGGACGGATTTATATCATAAGTCAGACGTCAATTCGAAATTCAATTTATTTATGAGTATACTCTCACGACGTTTTAATATCTGCTTTCTTTTAAAGATATATAATAAAATTAACAAAAAGAATAAAAATTGCTACTTCGAATGAAACAAAAATGTGTAAAAAGCAACTTGACATGTACGCTACCCTATTGAATTACTTCCCTAATTGTAAAGATACTTATAAGTACTACAAACAGGAGTATAATAAATTGTTATTAAATGACGGAAAAACATATTATAATAATAAAATAATATTATTCACAAATAAAAGCAAAACTTCTTGGTCAATTATAAAAGAATTAAGTGGTTCTACGAATAAACGGTCTCGTGACTGTGAATTAAATGTTGATGACTTGAATAATTATTTTGTTAATTCTGCAATGAGTATTTTGGGAGGAAACTCTGATACTATTAATAAAAATAATAATCTGGAATTTAAAAATGATCACTCGATATTTTCCCATCCCATAATGATAAGTGATGTTGAGGGTATAGTTTCTGTTATGCCGAATAAAAAAAGTTCTGGTGTTGATGAATTTTCAATGTTCCTATTAAAAAAAAAATATTAATTTAATTAGTGAACCTTTATGTTATCTCATTAATGAATCGCTAGCTAATGATGTTTTTTCTGAAGCATTAAAATTAGCAGTAGTTAAACCTGTACATAAGTAAGGCGACCGTGATAATGTAGAAAATTATAGACCAATAAGTATTTTATCAACTTTCTTTAAAATCTTTGAATATTACGTCGCTAAACAAAGCAATTTTTTTCTGAAAAAATATAAAATTACTTTCACTCTATATATTTAACAAAAGATGAATTTTATTCATTCGCATAATCATTATTTCAAGATAATTCACAAATTATTTGAAAATTATATTTGTTTTGATAAAGATTTATTTATAGACTGAATGTTTGTAAATGTTCAACCCTTAATTAAGGTTATTGCAAAATTTTATATACACGTTCAATATGTAAAGTTTAGTTCGGTATAAAAAAGGATTTTTTTATTATACATTTACTTTAATCTAAATTCATGTTAATTCATAATTACTTTTCTTTTCCACTTATATTTAACAAATTTAAATTAAATCTAAATTTTTATTGTACATTGGAATTTCTTCAATTCATTGATGTTCTCATAAAGATTTATCTATAATCTGAATATTTGTAAATATTTAGCTGGTAAGTAAATTATACACAAATTACATTTTTGTACAAAAGATTGTTCATTATTTATTCACCAAAACATTATTTCACGTTATATATGTTAATCAGGCGGAAAGAATTATTGTAAATAAATAATATTTAGTTTTGTAAATTGACACGAATAAAGATGTTATATATATATATATATAAGTTAATCATAAAGTTTTATTTAAAATCTAGACCTTTGTATATAAGTAGCCAGGGAAAGTATTATGTCCATCATGGTACTTTCCCTGGTGAATACACCATTTTCACCATATTTTTTTTTTCTCTATACCTAATAAAAACAATTTTTTTATTCATTCACGTAAACCTGTTTTCACGTTAATTCGCAAATTATCTCAAAGTTATATTTATTTTCATCAAGATTTATTTATAATCTGGGTGTTCGCAAATGTTCAGCCCTCACGTAATTTCGTCAGAGAATTACACGCAAACGAACAAAAATAAACGCAGAATTGTGTACATACGCGTAATCCGGATATATATTTTTTTCACGCAATGCGTTCGCCGGATTTCCCGGCTAATCGAGGCGAATTCTTTCTAATTACAGGAGGAAAGCACGCACGTAAACAGCGGCAGGGATAACAGGGATCGTACACGCTAATTTGAAGTGAATGCGACGTGTATTAATTTTCATCAAACATACTTTGTGGTTTTGTCTCTCATTGTTAACTAGAAAAGTGTGTTAATTAAGGTCTTTTTTACTCAACTAAATAATTAATTAATTCTTCTTTAGGTAATTTTTGCATTAAATATTCTCGAATTAAAAATTATTGCATTATACAATAGTATTTTGTTATTGAACAGCAAATGTCCTTTGTGTAATGCAATATCTGGAGGGGTATTTTCCCGAGAAGTAGTTGTTTAAATGAATATTTGTTTCAAAATACTGTTACGTAAGTATTTTGAAACAAATATTCATTTAATAGGTGGAAGCAGCTAAAGAGAAAATAATTAATTAAAAATTTATTTGAGTAAGTTAATTCTTTAAAAATATTTTCATTCGATTTAATTTTAATTAATAAGCTTCTTTGAACACATTATTAAATTTTGTATTCTCGTGTTAATAAACAAGCAACCAACACGATTAAATATTATATGGAATAACCTAACCTTTTGGAAGTGATACCTAAATCAATTATCAATACCCTTATCCCTCGTTTATTACATCCGGTGGCGTTCGCAGGCAAATGAACACCCATAAACGTCACGTCCAGAGGATAAATCGTCCTTCTCGCAATTACCCAGAAGGTATTAATCCCGTTTGAAATTCCAGAAAGGTTCGCTCTCGTGTCCCGCTTTTATATATTCGCGTTTCTCTTTTTTTATTTATTTCACACCCGTTGGATTAGTTGTTCAATGGAACTATGGATTAATCAAAATAAATTTATTTAACAAAAGGTATGTATAATGTTCACACGTATTACGTATGCTGTACTAACATAAATTAATTTAGAGATAAAATTATAATTTAAAATAGGTGGCATAAATAATTACAAGATTAATTAAATTAAGGTTGCAGTATAATAGAAAGAGATAGCTATATAGTAAAATTGACACAATAGATTGAAAAAAAGTGCCATTCTTTTGGATTTAATAATATAAAGATGTATTTACATTTTTTTATCTACCAAGTATAAAGCATCGGTCTAAATAAAAAATAAATCGTTAATTTTCGTGTATTACATCAATTTACTAGTTCAAGTTAGAAAAGAAAATTGTAAGATATAATGAAATTAATAGGTCATGTCTGCTAAGTTATTTGAATGCAGAATTTAGTGAAATCCTTTAAATTTTCATTGTACAAGTTTTTATTAGCAAAAATATAATTTGAAATTTCGTATAAATTTGATCTATTTTTATTGTTTTTTCACACAAACTAAACATTAAAATAATTATTGATTCATCTGATCAAATTCCTGCTTATTTTAAGATTCCTTTAATGTATAATACAATATTGTTCATTGCTATCTATCTTGAATTAGTGATTGCTAATATTTATATAGCTATCTCGTTCGTCTAAACCGCACCCTTAAACACAAAGAAACAGTTTTAATACCTTACTGTTTTTGTGTTGTTTATATCAAAAATACTTTTTATTCAATTATCCCTACCAAATTGGAATACTCGTCAGTACCACAATAAAAAATATATGTAGGTTTAATTAACAAAAATCACGCAATTTCTTCAAATAATCCACAACAATACACAACTTCATTTTATTGGCCACAAGGTGCATTCATTTCATTCTCCGCTCGGCCCAAGGTCTTGCTGAAAAGTGGGCCAAGTTCGCCGAAATTTTCGCGCGCTCTCTCGCAATACAAAAAGCGAACACTCTTTCACACACATTCACAGCCGGCAAACAAAAAAAAAGTCCATTAATTATGGATGGGTGGGTAATGGATATATGGATATAGCCCGAGAGGATAATTCAACAAAGTTGGGATAATAATTGGATGAAAATTTGTGCAATACCAGGTTTTTTTATTGCTGCCCGCGCTGATTAATTATGAGGATTGTAATATAAAACATATATGCACGCGTCATTTGCGAATGAAGGATTGTTAGCGATGAATAATTGAAAATTTTGTTGATGCGTGTTTTATAGTTCGGCTTACGGAATTAATAACGACGTAAAAAAATCTGATGCGTCCATTATGGAACTTTTTCAAAAATCTATTAAATGAAGTCAGGGGCCTTCAAAATGTGTATATTCGATGAAATTTGCGATTTGAAAATATAATGTCCGAGGAAAGTAAAAAAAAACATGAAATTGTTTCCGAAGATTTTGAATTCATTACAACAATTTCCCTTTTTTTCCAACACCCCGAATAAGACATCATAGTTTCATTGTTATTTGTACAAAAATAAGAGATTCTTGTATGTTTCTGGTTGCAATGTTTACTCTACCGAAATATAAATTAAAAGGTCCTGGTCTCGAAAAGTGTTTTCATATAAGTCAGAATTTAAAGTAAAATGGAAAGCGATTCCGTTGTGTGCTCCACCCGATATTGTTGAGTAGGCAAATAAGACTACACTAGAGCTTTTGCCGACAAAATCAAAACCATCGAGGGGTGCTACATAAGATTTCTTAATTGAAGTACAACTGCTAAGGCATCTTCATTTTCTGAGAATGTAATTTTAGCACATTTTTCTGATTTTTCCACGAATTTTAAGCCATCTACATTGTGTGGACATTACTCGATTAGGTTAAATATGAAGAACGACATTAATATTAAATTATTCAAAAAAAAAAAAAATCTCACGCAATATCCTGTCCAAATAAATAATAAAATTAGTGTTTAAAGCGAATATATTAGTACTACGAACGAACGTTGTGGTGTTACCAACGTTCGTAGTACTTATATATTCACTTAACTAAAAGTAATCATCCTTTATTTGCTTTTGTTCAGTTTAATAATCGCACATTTCATTATTTACATAAATAAGTGAGTGTTAGTTTAAATCATTTTTTGTCTGAAATAAATATGAATAAATTATTAAAAATCAACCAATAAAACACAGATTAGATTGAATAACTTTAAATTTTTAAAGTTATACAATATGAACTACCAATGTCTAAATATTAAAACCATTAATCATTTTTTGTCCTAATGAAACAAATATCTATATTGATTTCCTAGATAAAAAATCCTACAAATAATTACAAGTAAGCAACCCCATTATCCGTCCGAAATATAAACACCCTGCCATTACAATTCATCAAATCACATGTAATCTGCAGGATAGAGATAGTGTCGTTAGTTAACATGCCATTTGAACATGAAAACGACATAGATTAAACAAAGACAAATAAATTAGCTATCGATTGGAGGTTTCTCTGACAAACTTCGTGAATATTTGACATTTTAACAGAATTATGACTTTCGCAAAAAAAATGACCAAAATGCTGGTTAACAATCTTTAATCGTAATTGTTATGTAATGATAAAATGAAGAGGACTTTCAAATGCTTCATTTTGCAGAAATATCAATTCTATGCCTTTAGTTCTTTTTTTAAGATTATTTGATAGTTGACGGCTTCAAACGCTATATTATTCTGAAAAGTTAATTCTGTACTCTTAGATTTATTAAGATTAAAAATAAAAACGTTTAAACCGGTTAAATTGGCCATGAGTTTAGTTTAATTATTCAGTTTGTTAAATGTAACTAGAAAAAATCTAGAAGCACAAATTTATTCTTTAAGTGTATCGATCTGAAATTTTTATACAACAATATTATTACTATTGCTCGTTACAACAGCACATCTATATTCTTTTAACTTTTATTTAAGTGGTATTACCTAAAAAGATGTTATTTCAATGAGCACTTGGTTGTAATCTGCCATTCCTGAAACCACTTTGCTCTTCTAAAAGAAACTGTTCATACATTAAATAGTATTAATTATTATTACATAATTACTATTTATTATTACATTAATACTATTTAATGTATGAACAGTTTCTTTTAGAAGAGCAAAGTGGTTTCAGGAATGGAAGATGCATCCAGGATCACGTATTCACTAACAAGAACATCATAAGCCTAATGTATTGCTTTTGATGATACATTAGGCTTATGATGTTCTTGATTGTGAATACATGGTCCAGGGTGCATTTGCAAGGTCAGAGTCAGTTAACTTAGCATTCATAGACTTGGAGAAGCCATTCGACAATGCCGAGAGAAAAGATTTGAGAGAGTCTAAACAGGCGGAATGTAGACCATAAACTAATCAGAATTATAAAAAATCTATAGAAATAAAAAATGTGTAATTAGTAGGAACAATAAGTCCGAAAAATTTGTCACTACAAAAGGAGTAAGACAAGGAGGCAGCCTCAGCCCATTATTTTTTTATAATTTATATGGATGATCTAATTAAACTGGTTAAGTAAAGAACAAGGCCACCAAATTTAGGATACCGAAACTTGGAAAAAATAAGTTTAGAAGAATGTGCCTTTGCAGACAACATAGCTATAATTACGAAGAATGCTATAGACCTAGAAGACAATCTGAAAGTATGGAACGATGTACTGGAAGCGAATGAAATGAAAATGAAGAAAACAAAAATTTTGGTAGTGTCAACAAAGCAGGAAAAGGTTTATATAAAGGTAGGAGGTGAGGTAATGGAGCAAGTAAACAGCTATCAATACTTGGGAGTAACAATTGATAAAACAGGAAAACAAGAAGCAAAAACTAACAAAACACTACTGAAAGTAAATAGCAGTGAACAAGATACCATTAAGCAAGAAAGAAATAATAAAACAAAATAAAGATGAAAGTACACAGAACAGTGTCATACCTATCATTGCTTACGGATGCTAAAGATAGGTACTAACGAGTAAAGAAAGAAGTAAGATTAGGGCAGCAGAAATGAAAGTCCAAAGAAAAGTGAAGAGAATAACACTGAGAGATAAGGTACTGATTGACCGGACCAGACAGGAGCTTCGCATTGAATCAATCGAAGAATACATAAAAAGAAGACTGACAAGAAGACACATGAACAGAATTAGCGAAACAGCACTAACTAAAAAATATGGGAAGCCAAGGCGCAAGGGTAAAGGAAAAGAGAGAGACCGCAGGTTACGTGGAACAACACATACTGGAGAAAAAAGGAAAGTCATGGAATGAAGTAAAATAAATGTGAATGGACAGAAAGAAATGGAACAAATTAATTAAGGACCAATACACGGCCAAACTATGTGTATGTTTAGTTGCCTATAACACGCAACTAAACACATATGTTAAACGCTAAACTTCAAATTGTGTGAAATGGATTAATTAATAAAAATAAATGTCTTATCCTCCTCTAGTATTGTTGGAATTGTAATACACGCTTGAAATTCGACTTTCTTTTCTTCATTTGTATACATTTTCGACGAAATATGTCACAGAATTTGAAGTCTAGCACGATCGATTTATTTGGCATATGTTGCGTGTTATAGGCAACTAAGCACACATAAATCAATACGTTTGACTCGCGTATTTTGCAGGGGAAATGTATACATATAAAAAAGTTCTCTTTATAACTATATATCGAGCGTATAACAAAAATCAACGACGAAGTTGGCGTTGGAAGTCTCTAGTCATATCTGTACTAAGATCGCACGCGTGACTTGTCAACATGACAACTAGTACTTTAGACGTGCGCGTGTGATTTTAGTTCAGACATGACTTTAGATTTCCAATGCCAACTTCGTAGTCGATTTTTGTGAAACGCTCGATATATCTATTGTATTCCTTACTTTACTTCTTAATTTTTTCTTAGTTTGACAAATATAGAAATGGAGTAAATAAATTAATTGATTATTAATTAATTAAACATTAATTAAAGTAAGGAATACAATAGATATATCGAGCGTTTCACAAAAATCGACTACGAAGTTGGCATTGGAAATCTAAAAGTTCAGTATATGAACTTGTAATCATAATGAACGAAAGACAACGCAAGCGCCATCTTTCGTCTAATTTCATTTGGCATCAACGATTTGGTTGAATCATTGTTTCGTCCACTAAAGGAAGGCGAACTCGTCCTGTTTATGATGGCTGAACATTTTATTATATGAACATTTGCTGAACAAATATCTATACAATACTTTGTTAGGTTATTCGGAAAGTAATTTATTTATTTAACGGATTTACCTTTTTACAAATCTACAATATAATTAATAATATTTATGTATAGTGGATTGTAGAACAAAAATAAAGAAATAACTATTATAGATTATTTCGTTTTTTTTTTATATAAAAATGTAAGATGATTTTCTTAAAGTGAAGTAATATTTTGTACAAATAACTTTTGTATATTTCAATCGAACCACTTTGCCATTTTTCTGGTAGTAGATTGATTCCACACTCATAACATATTTGTTCTTTGCTGTAAACAAAAATCAAAGGAATTTATGACCATCTCATTTGAATTAAAGGTTTTACTCTCTAAACATTTTTTTAAATTTTTAATAATCGCAAGGAAGCTATGATAAGCGTGGTAATATATTCCATCCAAGCTCTAAAATCTTTTGCCGAGTGGTCAAGCTTTTACTTCGATTCGCATTGAGACACCATACATTTTCTATTATCCAATTCTTACCTTTTTTATTTAAATCATTAAATTTATCTAAGTCATGATAGTACACTTCAGAATCGTTGTGTTGCTCGGTAAGAGCACAAAATGCCTTTTAAATCCTCAAAAATAGAGAACCTAGCACCTTTTTATAATAAAAATTCGACAGCTGTGGAAGTGCTTTGAGCTAGTTCATATTTTCTACTACAGAATGTTTCACGTTTGACATTTTTGTAGATAACTCATTTCTCGTCATCGGATCATTTTCTTTACATTTGAGAAACAAATCACAAATCTCAAAACTCGACATATGGTTAAAAAAATGAGCCGTCCATTTTTTAACCATATGTCGAGTTTTGAGATTTAACCAAGCCGTTTTAAATGTTCAGGAACGGTAGAATTTTATAAATTTAATCTCTCAGCGCTCTCACAAACTGTGATTCGCCAGTTTGTATCAATTAATGCCTTTATTTTATCTTCATCAGCTTCAACTGGCCATCTAGAACGTGGTACATCTTCGAGATTAAAACTGAAATTTTGCAAACCAAATTTGGCACTAGCGCTCGCTTAACACATCTTTTCCATACACATCTGAGCAGAATTTTAATCTTTTATATAATAAAAAAGTAAGACATGTCTTCTGTGTAGAATCAATGGTTGTTTTTTTTTTAGAAGCAAAGCTATATATAGTTATGTGATTTTAATGTGAAAAAAATATAATTAACTCCTATGTTATGAAAAAAAAAAAAAAAAAATCTTCGAAACAACCCAATATTTGTGATTTTTAATTGAATTGCTTAATACAATTCTTAAACTCTGCCTAAAACGAAACCTAAATATCCCTCCAAAATTTCGCCATCTTAAATCCATTATTCGTACATTCATCTCATCATTCATCGAGGACTAAAAGACGGACATGACACATAAGAAAGTGACTTTTGGCTGAAAGACTGATGGTCTGTAGCCACCTTAGAAAAAAATAAATTGTATTATCAAGTATATAGTCACAATACAAGATTTGTTCAGTCGCCTTCATTAAGGCATTGCACATGGAACATACTAGTCTGATGTTCGAAAAAAATGAAATGGCCATCACTATTTATCCATTCGCAAGATGCATGGTGGCTGAACATTTTATTAAATTGTATTACATTTAACCATGTATAAATGATTATATATATAAAATTCTTACTCAGTACAATTTTATGGATCTACGTAATATTAAAAGTATGCGTAATTTCAAAAATTTAACGAAAAAATAAAAACAGACAAGTTAATTTGTTTTAAAATAAAGTGACTCGGAAATAATTACCAAATTTCCACACAGCCAGCTAATCGAAGCCAACGAACCGAAATCGCCGTAAACTCCGAAAACGCGCCGACGATTTCCTGTTACAGAAATTTCCCGATTTACAAACACCGTTCACGTAACATCCACTCGCGCAACGCATCGATTAATTAAACGCATTTACTTAACGTCCAATTCTTCAGAAAATCCGAACCGAAAAAAGAAAAATAACCGGTCACGCTCGAGCCTCCATCTGGATTTTTGTCTCTTCGTCTGCTTCCTTCCGGCGCAGAACCTTCAAACAAAAACGCAAACAAGCAACCTCTCGTTTGTTGGTTGTATAGAAAAGCGCACACCGGATATTTTAATAATACGTTCTTTTTGTATTTCTGAATGGATCGCCGAGTCAAACAAAAAAAAAGAATAATCAAATAAGGCTGCAGCCTTCTGAAAGAGCGAGGTTTTATGGTTCCTAATTAATTGTGGGAAATTCCGCGGATTTTGATTTTTTTTAAAATGTTATTTCGCAAATCGGCCAATTGATGAAAGTATCAGATAATTAGTACAGATTTATTACTCACATAAAATCAGAGTTGATATATATATTTTTTTAATAAAATATAATCGTTTTTAGTTTCACAGTTTTTTTAAATGTAGAAACGCTGCTACAAGTATTTGCCAACATTGTGGTATCATCTTGCCGATAATTAATTAACATTCAGAACTATTAGATCTACCTATTAAAATCAGGATAAAAATTAAAAAAGTGACAAATCTCAACATCTTGCTGAGCAGTTTATTGTAACACATTCCGGACTAATAATGTTTATTTTATTTATAAATACTCTAAGTATGGCATTTAGAAATGCGAATTCCTCTTTTCGTAGATGATTTGAAACTGCCTAAATCAATTGATTGTCCCATTGATCAGGGCTTACATGAAAAGCTTGTTAAATGGTGCGATTTTAACGACTTAAATATTAAAAAAAACATTTAAATTCTTTCAAATTCTCACGAAGGTTCACTACAATTTACTTTAATTAAAAATTTTGTGTTTCCAATCTAATGTAATGACATAGATGTTATATCTTTTAATTTATTTAACATCTCTGTTAAATATATAATGATATAGATGTTATATATTTTAATTTATTTAACATCTATATCATTACATTACGTTGGAAACACATAATTTATAATTAAAATTAATTGTAGTGGACCTACGTGAAAATTTGAAAGCAATTACATTTTTTTTAATATTTAAGGCTAAGTCGAAAAAATAAAAAGAAAAAAAAATGGAATTTTCTATCTTCTTCAAAAGCATATTTTCAATTAAAAAACTGTGGTCTTTTCAACACTTAAACATCTTGGATTTAGAAATTACAAATCTTTATTTAGCAACGATTGGAGTTGTTCGTTCTTCAGTGGTCAGTATGAGCTTTGGTCAAGGCGACAAGTGTTCACACTTTGTTCAAATTTGTGACTCACACAAAACTTCTACAGACTTCTAAACCATTTTTGAAGGCTCTAAATGTTATTTGTGCACGATTTAAAATACTTGTTTATATGAAATGCACTTACTTCACACTTTATACAAATTTTTGTCTCACACAAAACTCTTACAGACTTCTAAACCATATTTGAAGATACGAGGGGATTTGCCCTCAAAGATGGTGTCACTTTATTTAAGTCCAAAAGAGGTAGAGAATAAGAGAGAGATCCAGGTATTTGGCGGGAAACGCGCAACGCCATCCAGTGCTGAAATGGAGAATTATTTTAAATATTCCCTTTGAGACTACATAGTGCTCAAGTGGACAACTATTCCCGTGTTTCACAATGTCAAATATTATCCGATCACTCTGGATCATACTCACTTTGTGGCAGATGGGTAACGCTTTAACAATCTTATTTATTTATTTATTTAAAGAGACCATTGAGGAATTATTACTAACGATTCATTTCACCTTAAATTTTCGACTAAGAAAAATAAATAATTAACCTCACTACCTCAATTTTAATAGTATTTAATTTTAATTCGGGTAGAGAGGTAGAGAAATTCAATAATTAATCACACCTTTTTTTATTCTGCAACAAAAATCAATAATATTATTTAAATTCTACAAACAGTATAAATATGCATATTAATAGCGAAAGTTAATTCTGTTTAATTTAATCCAGCCCGCCGTCGACGTCGCTGTTTAAATATTTCACGGCAGATCTGAGGCAGTTTATTTTAATTACCGGTGTCGGAAGAGTGGCGTCCTCAGTTTAAGTTTCGTTTCGTATTAAGCCGCCCCCCTGGTTTTCCATATTTACCGGGCGTAATTAAATATCATTATGAGTAATTATAGTCGTTTCGTTAGCGCCTCGAGAAGGACTGACTCACGTTCGTGGATCATGCTAAAGAGGTTCGTTCTTTCCAGGATAATTGAAACCGGTTTAATCCTGGGCAATTTGTCACCTGTTGGTGTTGTTGCGAAATCTTTTCGTGTTTGTAATGCATATGAATGAATGAATGTGTGTGTTTTTCCCACTATTTTGCTTTATATTTGTTTGGAAATTATGGAAGTATTTAATAATTATTCTGAGTATACCTTTAATTTGATTCCATTCATCCATCATTTAATATTTATTCTGAGTATATCTTCAATTTGATTCCATTCATCCATCAGTTGATGAAATAAAAACTAATTATATCATTATATTTTTATTTCATCAACTGATGGATGAATGGAATCAAATTGAAGGTATACTCAGAATAATTATTAAATGCTTCCATAAAATCCAAACAAATATAAAGCAAAATTAATCAATTAAAAAATTAAGGCAATCAGTATTTTTCTCTTTTTTTTACTAATTTCTTCTTGTCTGTAAATAAAAACTATGACGAAAACAGAAAAATAAAAAAAATATAAGTCATATATAATTAATTTAGGGATATTAAGAAAACAAGAAAAAAACTTTACGATGGTTTAATCAAATGAAAATATTATCAGATGCTTACATGAATTTTGATCAGCGACTCCTGTAAATTAAAATACGAAGTATAAATGCAAACGACCTAACCTAACCCTTTAATTCGATAGATTTAACATTTCTCTGTGTATAATAGCAGTTTTCCTTTTAATATTATTGACTTGTTCAGTGTGTATACATGCTTATCCTGGGACGTTCAATTTTTCATTTTCATATACATGTATTTTGTTGAATCTTTTATCTGGTTCTCATTAATCACTTCATGAATCACGATCACAATATTAATAGGTTGATAAATACACTTGATTTATTTCACCATTTAATTTATTTCCTCTGATTAATTTTGACTCTCGTCATTATCCGTTATATTCCTTCATAATGACGAGAGTCAAAACTAGTCAGAGGAAATAAATTAAGTAGTGAAACAAATCAAGTGTATTTTCAATCATTACGAAGGATTATAACGGATAATGACGAAAATCTAAACTAGTCGGAAGAGATAAATTAAGTAGTGAAACAAAAAAAAAATATTACAAATATTTAGAATAAAGAAAAGACTTAATATTAATTTTTACCACTTAATCGTTAAGGAAAAGGAAATTATTGAAGAAAATATTTTTAATTCTTGTATTTTTGAAATGTTCATTTCGTCGTACATTTTATTAGGGTAAAGAACAGACTTAATAACTTATTTATATAAGTCTTTTCTTAAGACTTAATAACTTATTTATATATTAAGTATTTTCTTTACCCTAATATTGAAAATGTACGACGAAGTGAACGTCTCAAAAATTCAAGAATTAAAAATATTTTCTTTAGTAATTTCCTTTCTTATTTTCAAGTAATGTAACATCAAGAAAACAATCACGCTTACTTATACATTTTTTGGTAGGCTTCCATTTTTCTCGTATATACGAGTATATATTCAGTCTATATACTGAATATATACTCAGCAACTAAATCAACAGAATCTACAATATTGTCGATTTAAAATTTTTGTTTTCTTAATATGTACCATTAAGAAAACAACAACAAAAAATAAAATACAAAAAATATCTATGAATGATTTTTTGTATTTTATTTTTTTTGTTGTTGTTTTCTTAATGGTACATATTAAGAAAACAATCACGCGTCCCCATTTATTCATTTCTTTTTGTAAAAGTAGTTTAAGGTTGTAATTGTCGTTTTTATTCACCTTATATGTATATCAAAATTTACCCATCGTTGCAAAATTCCTCACATTCGTGATGAGCAAACAAAACAGAATGCATAATGAATAATATTATGTAAATTAACTTAAATCTTGAATGTCGTTTATATTTTTATGTGTTTGCGGCGAAAATGACCAATGTAGTCGAAGCGCCCTAAAACTCCAATTCAATTGAATGTCGTTTCTAATTAAAACAAATGAAACAAATTTTGATCCGAGAAAAATTCTTTAATGCGAAAACAACAAAAGGAACGTTACTTAATTTAAGGCCATCTGCAGACACGTGTTTCGGGATCTATCCCTCGTCAGTACAGCTATGCCTTACATAATTTACATAAATTAATTAAATTAATTCAAATACAATCAGCAAAATTAAATCAATTATATTAAATCAAATTAAACTAAATCAATTTAAATTAAATTAAACCAAATTAATTCAATTTAAATCAAAACCGAATAAAATTAAACGAAAATAATTGATTCAAACTAATTAAAAAGAGCGACCCTCACCTGCCGCGGGCTGTGATAGTAATGACGGGCAGAGAGGTCGTGCGTTCTTGTATTGTTGTTATCGCAAATTCACAAAAAACTTCTCTCGGCTCGGATTTGAATAAATGCCTCGCTGGCTATTAATATAAATAGAAAAGAGTATTATTCATTCCACTTAAAACAAATGAATATCATTAATCTTTAATGACCAAAAAAATAAGGTAAATCAAATAAAAATAAATTTGATAATAATTACTTTATAAAAATTAAATAATTATTTTGTCTTTAACTACTGCAATGTTTGACTTATATAAAGCCAGACAACGCAATCTCATAGAAAATTATAGGGGTGTATGTATAAAGTCCGTAATTCCAATGTTTTTGGATGCGATTATCGCAAATCAGCTATCATGGATGTCTTTTTAAATAATATCTTCACATCAACACGGCTTTATTAAGGGAAGTTCTGCTATAACAAATTTGCTTTTTATAAACAATTTCTGTCCGATGCAAAGCAAGACAACGCAATATTATAGAAAATTATAGGGGTGCATGTATACAGTCCGTAATTCCAAAGTTATTGGATGCGATTATCGCAAATCAGCTATCATGGATGTCTTTTCAAATAATATCTTCACACCAACACGAATTTGTTAAGGAAAGTTCTATTATAACAAATTTGCTTTTTATAAAATAATTTTAATAAATAATTTCTGTCCTATGCTTTGGAGAAAGGTTTCCAAGTTGATGCTATATAAACAGATTTCTACAAAGCATTTGACACTGTTAACCATTTGATTCTATTGAATAAATT
This sequence comes from Philonthus spinipes, assembly GCA_963082785.1. Taxonomy (NCBI): domain Eukaryota; kingdom Metazoa; phylum Arthropoda; class Insecta; order Coleoptera; family Staphylinidae; genus Philonthus; species Philonthus spinipes. The sequence goes on from OY720315.1 coordinate 16,907,845, forward strand.
AAAACATTTAGGGTTTAACACTGTAACAATTTCTTGGATCACGTCATTCATAACGGATCGTCGCTTATGTGTGAAATCTGACAATTATGTGTCAGAGGATTTCAGTGCCACATCGGTTGTCCCCCAGGGCTCCCATTGTGGTCCTATACTATTTTTGCTATTTATAAATGATATTTAGTATCATATTAATTAAGCATTCTAAGTTTTCAATTTTTGCTGACGACCTTGAAATATTAAATAAAATTAAATTTCCAAATGATTATATGAACTTACAAGAGGATTTGTGCAGTGTTAATTTTTGGTGTAAAAATAATCAATTATTATTGAACTTTAATAAGTGCAATTCAATATCTTTCTCTATGAATTATGCATACACACTGAATGGCGTGACTCTAAGCAAATTAAATACAGTTTTTGGGTATATTCTTTGATACGTAATTGAATTTCAAAAATCATATTTATTCAATGTGTGCGAAAGCGATGAAAATGTGGGGCTTCGTCCTCCATGCATGTTAAGATTTTAATAGTCATTGTTTAAAGGTGGCAACGTATAAGAGAACAAAATAATTCTCTTTTACGTTGCCACCTTGAGTACGCTTCTCCAATTTGGACACCTCAATCACAAGTGGATATTCATAAAATCGAGAGAATCCAAAATAAATTTTTACGCACTATGGAATGGAAGCTTGGTAGAAAACATACGTCTGGCTCATATTCTGAAATAAATGAAATTCTACGAATACATTCCCTTGAAGATCGAAGAACTTTCTTAGATTTATGCACTTTATTTAGAGTAGTAAATAATCTAATTGATTGTCCGGAACTTCTACTACTTCTTGATTTTTACGTCCATCCTCTAGCCTTAATCTACTTTACACGCCGTTATTGCGGATACGCACTTACGAATCAAATATCGCCTCTGATAACAGTATCACATGAATAATAAATACAGCTAATGATTTCAATAAGTATCACTGGTTTCAATTATTTGGTAATTCATTGCAATTTTTTAATCATAAGTTAAAGATCAATACAGCTTATTAATATCGGTTATATATGTATTGTTTTATAAATATTTTTATTATATTACGCTTGATTGTAGTATATTCACACCCAAAGATATTTGATTATATTTTGTAAGTTTTAATGTTATGTTTATTTGTTTTTTGATCTGTATTTATATATGTAATTTCTCTGGAATGGAGTCTCCCGTAAATAAATATTATTATTATTATTAATAATATGTGATAAAAAATAATAATAATACGCACGATTTCTTTAACTACTTTATGCTACATTTGTTTCTTATTTGTATATAATTAATTACGCATGTTTGTAAAACTTACAGTGTAAGTAATTTTTTGCAGTTGGAAAAAGGGATTGATCGAATTTTATTGATCAGTGCCAGAATTTTTCCGTTTTTAATTTCATTGTAATTTCATTATTTAGTAATTTTTATATTTTGTGTTATATTCAGTTAAAAAAATGTCAGCTACATTTGGAAAATACTATTTTTCGATGTATTATGAATGAAATGTAAAAATAATATTTTTTTTATTTACGCGTCAAAAACCATTAGCGAAATATATCTATAATTTTTACTTTCCCCGGACCCCCTGTCCAAGGGAAAGTATTGTGATCGTGAAAATTTTCGAACCGCCAATTTCAACAAATATGCACGTTTTGAGGTCCCCTGAGTCCATTCCATCGAGTTTTGAAAAATGTCTGTGTGTGTGTCTGTGTGTGTGTCTGTGTGTCTGTGTGTCTGTGTGTCTGTGTGTTTCCGCGATAGCGCCTAAACGGCTAAATGGATTAAGCCCAAACTTTATATCTAAGCTTTAAATAACAGTGGAATGATCTGAAAAGCTTTTGGTTAGAATCAAAACTCATTAAGTGCAACTTTACTCTTAGCAATTTTTAATTTTTTAATTCGGATAGAAAAATGTTTCAAATAAAAGTTTTAGATCTTGGAAAATAAATAATTTCTGTTATAAAACTTTTATTGTAGGACCTCCGGTTTTCATTTTATAAGCGTTTACCTGATAAATTCCCTTAGCGATTTTAATTATTAAAATAATTATTTTAATGACAATTAAAACGTCAAAGTGCCGTCGTATTCAGCACATTCGCAAAGTTTGAAAAAAACGAAGAAGAGTGTGGATCAATGATTTCAACACATTGTAAGGTAAGAACTAACACACATAATTATAATATTCTTCTCAATACTCGGTTTTAACTTTGAAAGACAACAATCAATGTTTTCTATTAATCATTTTGCTTTCCTATTAAATTTTCAATTAGAAACTTATTTGACCGTATTCACCGGGGAAAGTACCATGATGGACACATCACCATTTTTTTAAAAATACCGCCTTATTCTAGTATTTTTGAAACGTTGCTAATAATTCTGATAACCTACCTTTTATTAAAAAATTCTGTATTCCGCGTAACCCTAATATCCTTATTAAATACAAACATCCTACAATTACGATTCATCAATTCATTTTCGCAAATAATCAAGACAGTTCAGATAGCTACCATAGATTTTTCTTTAACTTCATCATAAATTCATGACAGGGCAGAAAGACCTCTGGTCGTTAGCCCAGACTAACACCTACATGTATTGTAATTATTTATGTTATATTGTTAAAATTATCTGTATAGTCTGAATAAAGATATGTATATATGAATATTGGCGGATTATTTATAACAATCTCTGTGACAGATTCCAAACTTTTAAACATTGTGCAAGAATGCAACGACCTAAAATCGAAGTTAATAATAAAGAAATTATAATTGCGTTAGTGTTAATTGCCGCGGGTTAGACTCCATTTTAATGCACAATACGTGGTGAAGGTGAAACAAATCTCGGAATTTCCGACATCCATAAACGGCACGGACGCACCCTTGACACTCCGAATTACAAAACTCACATCCAGAAAGTAAACATGACGACGAAACATGTTTAAATCGGTTTGATGATGATGATAATAATAATTATATGTTTCTATTGCATTCTATATCATTCATAACTTCTAACTTTATTACAATAAATGGCAAAATAATTTGATTAATGATTAAAGATTAATACAATTTAATTATAATTAATGGTTTTAATATTCATGGTAGACATTGGTAGTTCATATTGTATGAAATAAATTTGAATAAATTGTTAAAAATCAACCAATAAAACACAGATTAGATTGAATAACTTTAAAATCTCGACTAGTTTCGCGTTATTAGCTCATTTTCAAGAGAATTTAAAATTTGTTTTATTTAAACAAATTTAAAATTAATAAGTTTCGCTAATAACGCGAAACTAGTCGAGATTTCAAAGTTATTAAATCTAATCTGTGTTTTATTGGTTGATTTTTAATAATTATTTTTATTTTGTATTTTGTCGTAATTTGTGATTGGTAATTTGCCTTTTTTTATACATATGTTTTGTAATCTTTTTAGAGCGTCACACTGTTCTTATAAAATTTTTAATATGTAATTATAATTGTAATTTGGAAATGGAGATTCCGTTAATAAAGTAAATTTAAAATTGAAATTTATTCATATTTATTAAAATTTTAAAAAAAACAAATTTTAATTTGTTTTATTAAAATTTTAAATAAAACAAATTTTAAATTCTCTTGAAAATGGGCTAATAACCCGAAACTAGTCGAGAATTTAAAGTTATTCAATCTAATCTGTGTTTTATTGGTTGATTTTTAATAATTTATTCATATTTATTTCATACAATTTAATTATTTTCTTTTTGTGCACTGCAACAATGGAAGCCTTCACTGGAAGGAATAAATGGGAGAATACAGACTGTTTGAATATTACATATACAATATTTTAATTTTTTCTTTTTTTAGATTACTTAACATTATTTTTTCTTGTTTTTTTTTTCGGTCTTTAATTTTTTCATTATTACTCTTATTTTTCAATAACGTATACATTTGTTTCTTCATATTAGTATTCAACTTAAATTTTTATTTCCTGATCATACTATTTGGGGCATATTTTATTGCCAGAAAGGAATATGGAAAATTATTTTGAAACTGTCTCTAAAGGTTCAGCTAACTTGCTTAATCCTGTCACCCTGGTTTAGTCCATGTGGGTCAATACGCGTTAAAAAAACAAATTTTGTAAATTACTTTTCATTAAAAACAAATTTGTTTATGTTTTTCAAAAGATTTATTTTTAATAAAAAGTAATTATCGATTTTCGAAAATTAATTGTCTCAGTAATGAAGGATATTTTGTAAATTGTTTATAAATAAGTTTTATTTATAAAATTGTGTTAGTTCTTTTTCTACAGACAACTAGATTTTTGTAAAATTTTAAAACGATTGTTAATACACCCGTAGAGCACAATTATTTTTCCGGGTTAATAAAATATTAACACAGAAAACAAGCAAGACGAATCCTCTAAACCAGGAGGAAAGCACATTCGCTCCCACACTAACAAATATTGGAAAATTTTCTGATGACTAAGCTATTAAACGTGATTATAATTAGGAAATAATCGCTTGTTTTTCAATTATACTGTTTGCTCCAATTGATTTTGGCGACTACTGAGGGTGGAATCGGACATCCATTCCACTCCCACAATACAGATAGCAGATGCTAGCTATATTTTTAATAATATTCAGTATAAATATCCATCGAATCAAGTTAAAAAAATCATGGATTTTCAGTATTAAATTAATATACAAATATACTCAATTATGAAAATGACCAGGATTCCGTTGATAAGATATTCGCAACAAAAAATCTAATCAAATTGAATGTTGAACATTGTGACGAATATAAATAAAAAACAATATTCATTCACTTGGTCACAGTTATTTAAATAAATTAAATAAAAATGGTTTGAAAATAATTAATTTGACGAATGCTCCGAATGAAACAATTATATACCTGACAAATATTTCATCAGTTGTTGGATTACACAATAAATATTATTGCGTAATGTTTTTTTTAATGATAAGTATTATTTTATAACACTGCATTGTACTTTTAGTGTAGAGTAGATGCCATACAAATACGGTGTATCAAAACAATTTTAACAGTACACCAAGTCATAGGAAATTTAAAACAAACAAAAAATATTTTTGATCGTTTTTATTGAAATTGGAATTCACTTAAAGTAGAAAATGCTAAATAAGTTGAAAATTGACATTAAGTAGGATGATTATGTAGGTTAATTAAAAAGTATATCAGTCAGATTCTCTCAAATGTAAATATTATGGAAATTAATCATCCAATATGATTAATTAAAGAATAGGCTATAATTTTATGAATTCTTAAAATAATTATTATTATGAAAAATAATGGATTATTAATTTTAAAAAAGGACAATTACTATATGTTTAATTAATTTCTCACTTAACCCGTGGTGAAACATTTTTGAATTAATTCAGGATGATTTAATTGAAATTAAAACACTTGGTTTATTTCATAAGTGAAACAATTAAATCATCCTGAATTATGACAATTACTGTTGGAGCACCAATAATTTCTGGGGATCAGAAATGGAATGGGGCAGTTCCCATTTTAGTTAATAAAACTGAATTGAAATTGAGATTGACATCTTGATTTGATATATTATCGATTATACTTGAGATGTAATTATAGATAAAGTAATTGAGAATAATCAATCATAATATAATCACTAAATGTATGTATTTATTTATGGCTACATACAATACATAATTGTGGTAAAAACATATTAAGTTTTTACCACGAATAAATATTCGGTGATTATAATAACAGAATAGTTGATGCCAAAGCCTGAAACTTTATTTTTTGCAAAAAAATGTTTATTGTAACCCATAAACATTTTTTTTGCAAAAAATAAATTGCAAAAAAATATTTTAAAATTATTTTTATTTAATTTACATTAATCATCAAAAATGTTTATTGTAACCCATAAACATTTTTTTGCAAAAAATAAAGTTTCAGGATTTGGCATCAACTATTCTGTTATTATAATGATGATTAATGTAAATTAAATAAAAATAATTTTAAAATATTTTTTCGCAGTGTAGTTGAAGAGGAAATAATTTATTGTTTATTTTCGATTTTTTTTTTAAATTTAATTTATTTAAATAACAGTGACGAAGTGAATAAATCTTTTTTTCCATTATTATAATTAAATAATTTAATTTAAATTATATCAAATAACTGTGACCGAGTCAATTTATATCCCCTTTTCTATTACGATTTATTTAGTACGCTCAAAAAAAATCACATTCTTCAGAATATTACAAGTCTTTGATTTAAAAAAAAAAATACAGTTGGTTTGTTTCAGAAAATGTTAATTTAGTTTCGACATTCAGTTACTCTCATTCTCAAGGAATAATATTGTTTGTCATTCTCATTCTTAAGGAATAAAATTCCTTGAGATTGACTGAATGTCAAAACTAGTCGGAAAAATAATTATGACAAATTAAGTGTGTTTTTTTTTGAAAAATCAAAGATAATTTAAAAATATTTTACCAGAGTAAGTGGTTAAGTGAGAAAGTAATTAAAGATTTAAAAAGTCAATTCAGAAAAAAAAAATATTAGTAAGAATAAGTGGTTAAGTGAGAAAATAATTAAAGATTTAAAAAGTCAATTCAAAAAAAATATTAGTAAGAATAAGTGGTTAAGTGAGAAAGTAATTAAAGATTTAAAACGTCAATTCAGAAAAAAAATATTAGTAAGAATAAGTGTTTAAGTGAGAAAGTAATTAAAGATTTAAAACGTCAATTCAGAAAAAAAAATATTAGTAAGAATAAGTGTTTAAGTGAGAAAGTAATTAAAGATTTAAAAAGTCAATTCTGAAAAAAAATATTAGTAAGAATGTTTTAATTTAGTGTAATTTAATTAATTAGTTTTAAGTCATCTCCTAAATTTGAATTAAACAAAGATACAACATTGTATATTCATAGGTATTTAAAGGTTTCAAGACACAGTTCTATTAATATTGTGATATTTAAAACAAGACTTTCCTTTTGATCCACTTTCCTAATAAAATCTTACTTTCCTATTCATCGACTTCCTTGTTTAAACCAAAACAATTTTCCAAACCGAAAACAAAAATCGATTCTGTTTTTGGGACGAATAATTGCATCGGCTCCCACCATTTAAAATTTAAAAAACACACACATACAAATTAAAAAGCCCTCCTTCTTTCGTCTGTGTTTTGGTTCGTAACCTCCACGTGCGTATATAAGCGCAGACTGTTATGAAACCGGCGGTTATGCAATTCCACGTTCACTCGAGATCGCATATTACGAGTCGAGCAGAGAGACATTACCGGTTCCATTGAACATTGAAGTGCGTGAGGTGCCCGTGCAAACATGACACTGTCGCTACAAATCGGTGAGTTGAATATTGATTCACTTAAGTAATTAAATGCACAGACGAGTACACGTTACTGATTGACATAGATAAATCGTAATATTAAATTTGTATTGTTATTTCGATTTAAACTTTATATATGTTTGAGATAATGAATGTTGTTATTTTATACGGTTTGAAAAAAATTCTTAAAATCACTATTAAGTTTTTGTTTAATTAATTAATTAATTCTTTATTTACGGAAAATCACCTTTTTACAATTCATGACAATCTGTAATTACAAAATACAACAATATATTCAATTGATTTGATAAAATTTAGACTAATAACTCCTTGATCAAGTATAACCATTGAGTTTTCCAATCAGAATCCATACACACAATAACAATAATGATGCACACCGTGAATAAACGGCTTAGTTTTAATTTGGAAAATATAATAAATTTATTGTTGTATTTTGTAATTACAGATTGTCATTAATTGTAAAAAGGTGATTTTCCGCAAATAAAAAAAATAATTAATTAATTTATGCTGATCAATCAGTTTTAAATATTCATTAAGTAAATTTTGTCCAACCGAATAAAATAATAAGTTTTACAATTACAAATATTTGAAACTAGTTGACATACATATTTTTTAGTATAAATAAATTCTTGTCATAATGAAAATTATTGTACGGTAAAGAAATTTCGGCTAATTTTGGTAAATAAATATTTATATTTCTGGGTATTCTGAAATTTAACATAATAATTAGGTCGCTGCAATCAGACACATTTTATGTAAAAAATTAAATATCTAAATACTGTCTTCTTGTGGAAAAAAGGCTCAATACCAATTTGATTTAATATCGTTGATTACTGAGGCACTTATGTTTTGAAAATCGATGATTGCTTTAATATTTGTTTATTAAGAACAAATTGAAAATAAATAGTAAAGAGTATTCATATAATTTTAATTTTTATTTAACAAATTGAAAATGTAATAAATCTTGTATATAAGTAGATGTTTTCGTAAAAATGTAGGTATTTAAATTATTCACCTGAAGAAGCTACAGCGTAGTGAAACAATTATAGTGAAATTAATAAAAAGTTAAAAATCATAAACAAATTTGTTTTCGATAAAAATTAATTAGTGATTGTTAAAAATGAATTGCCTCAATAATAAACGATGTATATATTTTTAATTTTTCTATAAATATTTCGAACCGCTGTAGCTTCTCTAGACGAAGAAGAAGCATTAATATTCTTATATTAAATTTATTTTTGCTACCTTGCTACCTTCATTTACAAGCCTTTAAAAAGGTTGAATAGAATTTTGCTCGCTTTGGATATTTTCGAAGAACACACTGCAGCTTAATAGATTATTCTTTAAGTGATACGTAAAGAAATCAGTTGAGAATCTAATGCTTTAATCTTCAAAAGTTTATCTGATTTGAGAATAAAGATATGTTAAAATTATCGACATCACGTGAAAGAGCCTCAACTAAATTTTGATGCCCAAACGTTTTTTTTTGTTTGTTTTTTAATAAGAAAATTTATTTAAATTAAACTCTTACAAATGTTAACAGTACATTTGAATAAATGTGAGATGTACAATTCTTTTGTAATATGATTAATTATTTAATAAGCAGAAATTCGCATCTCGGCCGTTGTGCGATAACTCAGGATGTGCATCTCGGCCAGATTATAAGCGGTGGCTCGTTTAAACCGTTTCAATAAGACCCTATGTAATAGAGACTCACCACTAAAAATATGCATAAATTATTAAAAATTTATTATTTAATTTATTTTGGTATAATTTTAAGTTCTGCCGCAAGTTTAGGATATTTTATCAAAATTCACTTTTTTCCTTGAGAATATTCAAAATTCGATGATTTAAAAAAAAAAATACGAAGACGTTTGATGATGTTGAAAAGTGGATGGACTCTAAATTATTTTATTGTCGAAAAAAAAAATAATAATAATAATAGAATGAAAATAGTCCATCTACTTTTTAACATCATCAAACGTCTTCGTATTTTTTTTTAATTTTTTATCATCGAAATTTGAATATTTTCAAGGGAAAAGGTGAATTTTGATGAAATATCCTAAACTTGCAGAAGAAATTAAAATTATACCAAAATAAATTAAATAATAATTTATTCATATTTATTTCATACAATTTTAACTACGAATGTCTAAATATTAAAACCATTAATTAAATAAAATTAAATTAAAATAATTTAGTTTATACAGAATTGTCTGCAGAAATAAATATGTTATATGCATTAATACATAAATTATTTATTTTGAATTAAATTCTCACTCATCCCGTGGTGAAACATTTTTTAAGTAATAATTGTGAAATATTTTAATTAACGTACTTTATTATTCGTTTCACTAAATTTTATTTTTGAGTTCCGACTAGTTTCGACGAGTAGCCATTTTCAAGGAAATAATTAAATTAAAAGTACAAACATTTGAAAAATGAATACTCGTCGAAACTAGTTGGAACTCAAATACAGGGTGGCCAGAAAATGTGTGATAATCTACAGTTAAAGTGGTTCGTTAATAAATTTTAAGCAAAAAAAAAAAACAAATAGAGAAGTTTTTAAAATAAAAAATTAAATTAAAAAATTAAAAATTAAATTAAATAAATCACAAAAAAATATTGGATAATTATTCAATAAGCTTTATGGGGCCGTTAATATCCTAAATATGTGACTATAATTTCTTTTTAACATTTTATGTATAAATATTGCTAATAATAATCATTAAATTATTAAATAAATAAATAAATAAATATCCTACGCCTCTTTTAACATAATCAAAAATCTTTATGATGTATTTTTTCCAATTTTTTTCCTAAAATAGAAAATTATTACAAAAGACCCTATTTAATTGAGAATCACCATTTAAAAATATACCCTAAGGGATTCGAACTATTTTATTCTAAAAAATAATCTATCTGCTTTTTAACTTCAATCAATGTCTTAACATTTTATGTATAATTATTGCTAATAATAATCATTAAATTATTATTATTATTATCATTAAATAAACATTTGCAATATTTACCTGGATGTTAATAGAACTGATTATAATCAAAATATTTCAAAATAATTACTGATTTCTAGTCACATATTTATTATATCAATGGCCTCGTGGGCGTTAATGAAGAACCGTATAATATCTTTTTACTTACATTTTTTACTTGAAATTAATCATTGAACCACTTTACCTGAAGTTTATCACACCTTTTCTGGCCACCTTGTATATAATTTAGTGAAAGGAAAAACCAAGTGTATTAATTGAACTAATTCATAATTATAAATTATTTATTTTTTTCGTTAATATTAATAATCTTTAATCAACTTTATGAAAATGTATATTACTATTCCATCCCAACTAAGATTACATTATTTCAACTTTAAAATCGTGTCTACATTCGAATTATTTATTATTATTATTTTTATCAAATATACTTGTTTGTATGTAGTAGTTGTAGCTGTATTAAACAAGTGATATTATGTGGAAGGGTCACGTTTTTCGAGCGGACCGTTTGGCATCGATTCAAAGAACGGTCGGAGTGAATTAAAGGCGCTCAATCGGCATTTCTTTCAACGCCGGACGTTAACTTTTCAGTGTCAAAATTCCGACGCGCGTCCACAACAAAACATACGAAAATACAGACACAAAAAAATTAACGAAATCCTTTCAACACGTCATATTAAAGATGTATTATCACCTTCAGCACGACAGCTTTCATCTCTGTAAATATTATTAACAGAGCAAATGTATTTATATTTAGAAAAATAAACAAAATTATGCAGTGAGGATTTTATTTCATTGGATATAGTCCTAGCCTCAATGTGATAAAGTTGAAAGTCTTCGGATCGATAGCCATTTTACAGAGATTAGGGCTGTTAAAAAGAAATAATTTAACTGTTTTGAATAAATTAATTATTTTCAAATTATTTTTATTTATAATTTGAAAATAATTAATTAATAAATTATTTTCCCTTAAGCTACTGTGACATTTTTTTTCTATTAATATTAACTGATTTGATTTAACTGTCTATGTCTCTGTTTTTGCCATTGCCATGAAGCGATGAAATAAAATAAAATATAGCCCTACCTTCAATATAATATATTTGTATCTGTTATGTATTTTTGTGTTATATATTGTATTATTCATGTAAATGGCACGCCGTTGAAATAAATAAATAAATAATAAAATCCGTGTTCCTTGATTGAAAAACCTAGGGTCGATTGCCATTTTACGGAGACAAGGACTGTTACAAAGGAATAATTTAATGACTATATTGGTTCTATATTTAACACGGTGAAACACAGAATTGACAATCGAGCACTTAAATGTTCTTCTTTCTTGTAATTTCTGTTTTGTAATACACTGTATGAAGTCTTATAAAGCGTTAATGTGCTGCAATAAGTGATTTGAAACACTTGTTGTGGATATTTTCGATAAGATACAAGAAAACATACAAAGTGATCTGTTAAGTAGCGTCCAAGTCCATAATTAATACATGGAGTAGTAAAAGTATAATGGCATTGTTTAAAGAAAATATGAAAATAAAAACCCGAGGGCAGAAAGACCTCAGATCAATGGCCCATGATAACACCATCAAGAAAATTTGTAATTGTATTATGTAGCTGTATATTAAATGTAATGTTTTTATTTAAATAAAGATGTATATATATATACACTTGTTAAAATTTATTTTCAGTTCTTGTGTTCAATTTTTTTTTAATTATTTTGTTTCAATTTTGTTTTCATGCCGTAAGTGAAAACAAACAATTCTGTGACAGTGTACATGGCCACTGTCACAGAATTGTTTGTGGTCAATAAATTCATAATTTCTTGATTGGTATGCTGATTCATTTTAATATTACTCGAATGAAGGTTTCAAAAATATTGACACTTTCGAAATTAATTTTTCCACATTCAATTCAGTGAATATTGACAGTAGCCTGCTATGGAACACGCGTGAATAGTACAGGAATTACTCAATTGTGGAAAAATTTTGAGAGGAAAGAAATTTCGAAATAACTCAAAAACTACTTGTTCTAAATAGAGGGATGTATATGTTTAAAATTGTCTTGTCAATCGTCCTATTAGATGAAATATTGGTCATTCCATTTGAAAAAAATGAGTTATGATGTCTTTAAGAGGGCACTTTTGAAATACCTACTGTCAAAATTGACAGATGTTAATTTTTTGATTCTAGATGGATCTATTAATAACCATTCAAGATGTCGCTGATGTTATAGGCATTTTGCGAAACGTCAATTTGAGGTTAAAATTAGACAAATAATTTTTATCTCAAAAACCGTAGGAGTTATGTAGTTATGAGTGATTAAGCTAGGAATTCGTAAAACAATTGAAATATAGGGTGTTCCATTTAAAATAACAAAGTTGGTAGTAATTTCCGGCACAATCGGACCACCTCATGGAAAAATGGAAAATATGTTTTCCATGAGGTGGTCGCATTCAACCGTGCAATGTAGTTTTTTTTTAATTTTTTTCTGGTCAGAAACTAGGGGGGGGGTCAGATAATATATGAAATTGGGAAACACGGCTTTAGTTGTCCACTTGAGCACTGGAGGCGCTGAAGTCTCAAGTGGAAAAATTAAAATACTTTATTTTTGGGTTTTTACAATGATTTATTTATTATTGGTGACTTTTGTCGCCCTATAAGGTATATTTCTTAAACATTTATACTTTTAATTAAACATTAAAGATGTTCTAAATAAGAATCAGTTTGCCATATTTCAATTTGATTGATGTAAATCACATGAATTGTTTTTGACAGTTTTTTTTGTATTCGTCAGAAGTTTCTTCACTTTTTCTTATAAAACTACAACTGGTTAGTTATTATTTGTAGTTTAAAAAATGTTTGCTTATTAATTTCTATGAATTGTATATTTTTGAAAGAATATACTAACTTAAAATTATGAACCAATCGAGCAATAATTAATTATTAATAAATATGATTTATTTCCCACATTCTCAAGATATGTTTTCGGTTTATAAATATTCATTTTTTATTATATAGTTTATGCTTTCTACAATATTTTCCATCAGAAAAAATATATTTAACGTAGACGTTTTTGAAGTAATATTTACATTCATATTTTTCTAGATTCTTTAAAAAAAGGAGTTCAGAAAATTATCCAGCTGGGAGATATCAATTAACTCAAATTATAATTGTTGTTAACATGTTTTAATTAATATATGAATGTAATAATAAGTTAAATGATACTTTTATAAGTTTAATATATTTTACTTAAAAATATTGTTGTTTTTATGTTATTTTTTATGTATTTTTTTTCAGATAATTTTATTAATTGCAATTTCTTATTTGCATGATCTACTCGTATTTTTTTTCTGTAAAATAGCACATTTATAGAAAAAACTTTTATATAAATAATTTGAAGTAAAATAGTGAATAAAAAATTATAAATAGAAAAATGTTCAAAAGTCCCGCCATTAATATTATAGTGTGTATATGAACCTAACCTCAAAAACCTTATAAAGGTGTGAAACTTGGAAAATAGTTGTCCACTTAAGCACTGGATTGCGTTGCGCGCGTTTCCCGCTAAATACATGGATCTGGCCCTCTTATACTTTATTTCTATGTCAGAAACCCAGAAAACTTTTATTTTTTTATACGCTGTATATAAAATATATTTTATATATATTTTATATACAGGGTGGGCCGTTATTCGTGGCCCACTCTGTATATAAAAACATGATTTCTGTATTGAACACAAAAATAATACAAATATTTATTAAAAATTAGTGAGAATTACGATTTCATCACTCAATAAATTGGTTTAAGAAAATGAATAATACGTTTGTTGAAACGCATTTTTCGATAATATAAATACTACAATCGAGTTAACTGAAACACGGATAATTTTTCCACTTAAACCTAACACAACACACTAAAACCAACAATAAAGATTCACCCCTAAATGCACAGGTAACACCTGTTATTCCAAACTCCGACGAGCTTTATTTACGTGCTGTCTTTATTGACGAAACGTTGCCATTAACGAAAGGATAAACTTTTTCACTCTCCGTCCCTCTCTCTTTCCATCCTTGCGAGAACGTATGATACATGCCGGGAGAGATGGATTAACTGTCCGGCGTTCCGGGGCTTAACTGCAGCCGAGGGCCGTAAAACATTTAAGATTCCTCGTAAAACCGGAACAACAGATGCCGGAGACGTGATTCCGGGGGACGACTCGGATCCGCGTCCTGTTGCGTAAGTCCATTGATCGAAATATAATAATAATAATAATTTAATAAGAAAAATAGTTTTAAACTCGCTGTAGTTCGCTAAATGAATAATTATCATTAATCTCAGAAAATCCAAACTGTTTGTCCCTTACCATAAGCCCCGAATTATTAAATTTTATTACAAATAAATTATACATAATAATACGGTTCTCATAGTGAAAGAGAGAATTTCTGCCAATTTTTGTTCACAAAAAATTGTTGAACTTTTTGTGACCGGTTGACTAATAAAAGAATGGGGATGTGTCTATCATGGTACTTTCCCCGGTGAATACGGTCAAATAAGTTTCTGATTGAAAATTTAATAGGAAAGCAAAATTATTAATAAAAAAAATTGATTGTTGTCTTTCAAAGTTAAAACGGAGTATTTAGAAGAATATTATAATTGAGTGTGTTATTTCTTACCTTACAATTGATTAAAATCATTTCTCCACACTGTTCTTCATTTTTTCAAACTGTAGGCATTTGCGAATGTGGTGAATGTGACGGCACTTTGACGTTTTATTTGTCATTAAAATAATTATTTGAATAATTAAAATCTCTAAAGGAATTTATCGAGTAAACGAAATTCTTTCGCTTATAAAATGAAAACCGGAGGTCCTACAATAAAAGTTTTATAACAGAAATTATTTATTTTCCAAGATCTAAAACTTTTATTTGAAACATTTTTCTATCCGAATTAAAAAATGAAACATTGCTAAGAGTAAAGTTGCACTTAATGAGTTTTGATTCTAACCAAAAGCTTTTCAGATCATTCCACTGTTATAAAAAGCTTAGATATAAAGTTTGGGCTTAATCCATTTAGCCGTTTATGCGCTATCGCGGAAACACACACACAGACATTTTTTAAAACTCAGGGGACCTCAAACCGTGCATATTTGTTGAAATTGGCGGTTCGAAAATTTTCACGATCACAATACTTTCCCTTGGACTGGGGTCCCAGGAAAGTAAAAACCATCCTGGTAGGAACATTTGATATAATTAATTATTGCAGAAATTAGAATTCTCGACACCCAATACAGGTAAGAGAGGATAACATTAAGAAAGAAAGAAACAAACAATTACTAAACAAGGTTAGCGCAAAACTCAGTGTATTTGGATTTGTCCCGAAGGTATCGGACATGGGTATATTATTCCAGACACTGACTTTTAACATTTTGTACAGACACTGACTGTCGGCTATATGTTTATTTAAGAGTCCATTTTGTGGTACATTTTAAATACACATATAAATATTCAATAATTTTTAACAGCAAACCGCTGAGAGCTGGCTCTATGGACGCCAAAAAAGTAATAAAAAATTTGAAAATTGTAATATTTTAATTCGAGTATATTTCACCAAGCGTTAAGTGAGAAACTTATTAAACATATATTCTGTAGTTATTATTTCATTCTCTTTAAACGATTGATTTTTGACTGGCGATTTTTGTATCAATTTCGAAATTGAATTTCACGGTCCATTCGAACCCGACAGGAAGAATGGATTCGCTCGGTTTGACTTCCTGCGATCGGCCCGAAACAGAATTAATAAAAAAAAGCAATGCGGAAGTTCCGCTGCAACTTTCTTCTTGCAACATTCAGTTCGAAATACGCCAGGTTCAACCACTAGAAAATCGATTAATTCCGATTAATTAATTGATTGATGAAATAAATATTAAAAATCAACCAATAAAACACAGATTAGATTGAATAACTTTAAATTCTCGACTAGTTTCGGGTTATTTAAAATATTAAATTATCTTGAAAATGGGCTAATAACCCGAAACTAGTCGAGAATTTAAAGTTATTCAATCTAATCTGTGTATTATTGGTTGATTTTTAATATTTTATTCATACAATATGAATTACCAATATCTAAATATTAAAACCATTAATTAATTGATTGATAATTACAAAAAAAAATAATTTTGAAATATTTACTAACACACTAGATTATATATTATTATCTAATAAAAATATTTTTATAAATAGGTTGAAAATTTTAACTAAGTTTTTGCCAAAAGAATGTGGAATCCCAGTATTGAAATAGAATTTATTTCATAATTGTTACAAAATAAAACAAAAATAATCCAGGTGGCTGATAGTTGTTGAAAGTCCAGGTTAGATCCTAGTATACGCACTACACCTCTTGTTTCGTTGTTTTCGAAAGAAACGGGTATTTTTATGATGAATGATGATCTTAGAAGTTGATTTTTGGTGGTTTTCGGATGTTTAGACTTGTATTTTTTTTCACAATTCAGCTCGAAAGTCCGGAGGTTATGTCACTGATTTTTTGTATTTCCATCACCATAAAAACCATTCTGTTGTTATTTTCCGCACCTATTTACACTAGTGTTACACTTCAGCACGCTTTTATCGTGTTAAAACGGCATTTAATAAGGAAATTATTGAATTTAATTTTCATAAAACTACGACATCCGCACGTCATTCATTGAGCGTACGTTCGACGGTGAACTTGCGTTTTGCGTTTTCATTTGTACATTAGTTCTCAACACAGACCATAGATGGCCATCCAACGGAATGGTGCTCTACATTTTTCTCTCTAATTTAGTTTAAACTGTTAAATATCCTCCCCCTTTTTTTTCGTTTAATCTATGCAATAATAGATTATTAACCCTTTTTAATGTTCGCTTTCTATCTTCAAAACCTTTAATTTTCCTAACCTATAGATCGCCTTTTTTATGAAATAATCCATAATATTATTTATTAATTATAATAAATAATAATATTTAATCTAGAGTGACTCGTAATCGCCATCTCGTGGTCGTAAGTCATATTATACTGGCTGTACGTTCTTGATTTGAAACGTCTGATATGAGCGCTGTAACGCGGCTAACTTCACGGTGAAGTGTAGCACTTATACTAGGATTGAGCCGAAAGTCCATATTCATTACTTTAAAGTAAACACGTTTATTATAACTTTCAAATTATGTTTGTTTTTATATTTCACTACAATTGTTTCGCTACACTGTGGCTTCTTCACTTGTTCTTCACCTCAAGAAGCCACAATTTTAGTGAAATACAAAAATAAACATAATTTGAAAGTTATATCAAAAGTAATTTAAAAAAATATTCCTGAACATAAATAAAAAAAAACACAATTTCTTAGCCTGGACAAGCCACTAATAGTAAATTTGAGCATTTAAAAAGCTATGCAGGAGTATTGAATGTTGACCAACTCAATTTTGTTTTCAATAATTCATTGAGATTACGGTTTAGTAGGAAGAGATAGCTATACAGTAAATAGAAATTTTCATTTAAATAAAGAATTCGTTTAGATAGACATGCATGGAAATACAATTCTGTGATGAAATTAAGAAACTGAGCAAATACAACAAATCTAACTTCCTACGAGATATTCAGAACCCAACAACGCTGACAATCATTAATGATGAAGAAGCAATAGCAGACACATTCACAAATAATTTTGAATAATCATACTTAATCACAATGACAAAACACCTTTGAATAAATTAATACCTGCAACACTTATTTTTTTGCAACACCTACCTGAAGACTTAAATCATGGTTTTGCTATCCATTTTTACGTTTTATCAAAAGTACTTATGAGGAAAGTTTCAAAGGATATTTGGGTTTTACTCGCACTCCTCATCTAAAAACCCATAAAAATAATAAAAGGTTTGCAATATGTATTTCAAGGAGTTCAATGATTTTCATTACTAATATTACGAATTGCTAAAAAAATATTTTTAATTCATCTCACGAAATTCCTGCATGTTTTAAGATTACTGTGATGTACAGACAAACATATGTATATATATTCATTACATATATATATATATATATATTGTTTATGGTATATGGTATAATATAGTATTGTCTATTCACCAGGACATAAATGCAACAATAATTAGTGACTGCCAATAACTATATAGCTAGTCGAAATTAATCGGAGAAAATATAAATAAGTGAAACAAACCAAGTGTTTTCATTTAAATTAAATTATCCTGAATTAACTATATAGCTATATCATTCTAATAAATCGGACTCTTAATGATCACATGACGTCATGGCCAATCCGTTGTATTCTCTAAATGAATCAACAATTAATTAAGGTTGCGGTTTAGTAGAAAGAGATAGCAATATAGAAAAATGGAAACAATCGTTTGAAAAAAGAGCCATTCTTTTGGATTTAATAATATGAATATGTATAAACTATCAGTCTAAATAAAAAATAAATCGATAATTTTCGTATTTTACGTCAATATACTAGTTCATCAAGTTATAAAAGAAAATTGTAAGATATAATGAAATTAAAAGGTCATGCCTGCTAAGTTTTTTGAATGCAGACTTTAGTAAAATCTTGTAAATTTGCATTGCACAAATTTTTATTAGCAAAAATACAATTTGAAATTTGCTATAAATTTGATCAATTTTTATTATTTTTTCACACAAACTAAACATTAAAATAATTTTTAATTCATCTGATGAAATTCCTGCTTATTTTAAGATTCCTTTAATGTATAATACAATATTGTTCATTGATCACAACAGCGATCTAACTCGAATTACTGATTGCCAATATTTATATAGCTATCACTTCCGTCTAAACGGCACCCTTAAATGATTTTTTTTCTGGTATCATAAATTGGACAAGTTTGCCTTTCTTTTACGAAGGAAACATAGAATTATATCTAGACCCAAATTAATAAACTTTGATTAAAACACTTGGTTTGTTTCACTGATTTAGTGAAACAAACCAATTGTTTTAATCAAAATCTATTAATTAAATATGTTTCGCCACGGGTTAAGTGAGAAATTAATTCAAAATAGATTCAAATTTTTGACGATGCTAATTATTAATAAGCCAAAATATGACACTTTGTTCAATTTTGCCAGATGATTGCTATTTGGTAAAGTAGGACAGATGTATCCACAGATATTTATGCCGCGTTGCATTTTTACAAACTCATTCATCTTTATAATCATACAGCAGATGTAAAAATTGTGTGGCTTGCTAAAATTAATAATTATTAATTTTTTCCGTTATAAATTTTCATTATTCTTATCTTGTTTTTTTTTTTTTTCTTTCTTAATGTTCTAAACAAAGGCTTTCTGTAATTGTGATAAAACCCGCCGATTTAAAACACAATCAACTAAAATTTCCGTGAAATTGTAATAAAGCCCGCCTCTTTAAAACGTAATTAACTACCTATAAAAAAACAACTTCAACGAAATTGAGATAAAAAGGGTTGTTATCTCAATTCCGTTTCAAAACGATTTTTTTTTTTGTTTCAATCCTAAAACAGACAAATCGCTTTTATATTTTTCCTTGTTCTATTTCGCTCGGGGGCGCAAAAAAAAAATTAAGGTGATCGCTTTATAATGGTAATGAATGAATGAAAAATATCGCGAAGTAACAGATAAATCAATGTCGGAACAATTAAGTCGGCAAATTAATAGGCAACTTAAAAAGAAATTAAGCCAGCCAGCGCGCGGCCGCGTCCATTAAAGAAAAACAAATGAATCGCGAACGCGAGGGACGGGAAAGCCCTTCCGCGCGCGGCCCGTAAACGGTTCGAGTTAATGACGCTTTTGAAATTGTGATTAACTTTGTGCTTTTTTTTTTCGTATTCTTGTTAGGGGTGGGTGCTATTCTTGTTCATTTTCGGGAGGTTTGGAAATTTCACGATTTAATTTACTTTAACGATTATTGCTCAATCAAAGCGTGTTTTACACTTAGTTTTATTTAAATAAAAAAAAATCTGTTAAAAATTTAGAAAAATCAAATGAAACATAAATAACTACTAATGCTAGACACAAGGAGAGGCTGAAAAATCTCTAATCGAAAGTAATTCCAAAACAACATAATCATGTTTTATGTTTTTTTTTTTTTTTTAGATCGACCAATCTGTAATTGATCACTCGAAACATCAATTATCTAGCTGCACATTTTTGTCACAAGCTGAATCGACTACGCCGAAATAAACGATCCGAAAAAAAAAGATCGTTTATTTCGGCGTGGATTTAGCTTGTGAAATATTCAAATTAAATACAAATAACAATTTATCTATAATTATTTAAACAAGAATATTTCTTGCTATAAAATAGACTTGTACAATAAACTGTACATTTTATTAGATTAGTGTTATAATCAAGCTAAACGGAAAGATCGAACTTGAGCTGCCAGGCAATTGAAGATCAGATCGAGCCGACAGGATCGATCATGAAAAGTCGTTCAGATAATTTTTTTGGATTGATATTTTCCAACATCGATTCGATCATTCAGTAAGATCGATCTGATCGATTACAAGCAAAGATCGATTTGATCGATTACAAGCAAAGATCGATGTTTTCCCCACTAATGTACACTTAGATGTGGCAGCACTTACAAAAAAAAAACGTTTAATTTTTTACATTTAAACAGACCAATCAGGGTGTAGAAATTACAATGTATGGGAATTATCAGTTTATTTAATGAACATTATTAAGCGAAAATGATAAAGGTATACACTAAAGATAATGCATTTCCGAAAAATAAACTTAATAGAGATTTGCGGATAATTGTAAGAAATGTAATAATTTTAGGTTTTTCTAATAATCCGATCCCTCTTTAAATATACCGGTAACTTTTGTAAACGTCATTAGTTAACTATTGATAATGAATACCTAGTGTTCGAAATGTGTATATAGTGTCAAAATAAAACAGTGGAGAAAAGAATATAACTACGTTTTATTTATCATTAACAGAGATTAACAGTAAAAATGTCATTTTAATAGGATTTCAATACTTTGTATTGCTTTCTCTAGCAACTATTGCCTGCATTCGGCGGCCGATGCGACTAATGAGCTCACGAATATTATTCTGTGGAATATTCTTACATTCTTCTTGAAGCGCCACGCAAAGATCATTTATTATATTTTTAGTATGCTGGACCAAAAATATTATACCCAAAACTTTGAGTAAAATATTGTTGCTTTTTCGCAATATACTATTTGAATTTCGTCCAATAAGTGAATGTATTTTTTTTAATAGAAATTCTTGTTATTATTAGTATATTCATTGGTGATTGATCGAAAAATTGGTTAGGTGTCTCAAATCTATGCCAAGGAATCGCGTGGGCATTCACATTGGAGAACGGCATTGTGGGATGCAAATATCGCGAATATTTAATTTGCGGGCCGTGAAGTGTCCGAATTATATCGGAAATCCCAAACGGAAACTCATTTCCTTATTACATCAGGAAATTGCATCAATTAAACTTGAAATAACTTAAGTTTAGGTCAAATGCACGAAAAAGCATTCAGTATTTGCATATTTTATGCATTATTGAAATGAATTCAAGCTGAAACGTTGCGTTAAAGAAATATTGATAAGATCAACATTATAAATGGAAAATAATGCAAACGCCATCTGAAATGCACACCACATGGAACACACTAGTATAATAGGGTTCGAAAAACCGAAAAGGTCATCAATAGTTATCCATACGCTATATGAATAGTGGTTGAACATTTTATTAAGATCAACGTTTTTCATCAATATTAGAAACCTGAGGTTAAATGAGAGAACCTGGAAAAATAAACTTTATAATAAATTTGTTGTTGAATAACAAATTGATGAGGCTGATAATTGTCGAAAGTTCAAGTGTTTCAATTCATTGAAGAGAAATTCTGATTAATTGAAGTTTTTTCAAAATCATTTACAAAGTCGATTTGAAAAATCATTTACAGAGCCGATTGGAAAAATAATTTACAGAGTCTATTGGAAAAATAATTTACAGAGTAGATTGGATTTGAAAATATTGATGAAAATTAAATCATATTTGAAACCACATATAAATGCAATAATAATATTAAGATTGCATTGATTTAACTCAATAAAATGGAATTTTTTCAAGCAATATTTAACGTAAGCAGAAAGAGTATACATTTACTCGGTCACAGTTATTTTATTAAATTAAATAAAAAAATGATTTGAAAATAATTAATAAATTATTTCCACATTTAGTTCTGCGACAAGTACTTTAAACACATACACATTAAAACAACTACAAATATTATCTAATATTATCTAAGCAACATTTTTTTTTTTCTTACAGGTGTATTCTGCGTGTTGATATCGCTTGTTTCTCCCAGAGAAGACAATTGGGTGTGGAAGAACAATGGCAGGAGCGCAAGTCCTAGGTACGAAATTTACGAGGAGCCTGATTATCCGGGACCCGGAGTTGGAGGATTCGGTGGACCCACTGGAAATGGATTTAATCGTCCACCTTACAATAGGTACAACAAAATTAAATAATAAAGAAAAAACTTACAAATAAATAATCCACTTTTTCAGCTACACTCAATGATTCTTAAAAAAAAGTATTTACATTGTTGAAATAATGTATTCACCATTGCTTTTTGCAAATTTAAACCATCTTTTAGGCAGTTGATGAATTCTATCTCATAGAAGTATTGCGATCTAGGACATGATAAAGTAGACAAGCCATTTCGAGTCTCTCACTGATTAGAAATTCATATAAAACCAGACATATTGCATCACCGGAGCAAATGGTAACCAGCAGATTTTCCAGGTGTTACAAATTTTTCCAGTGATGACTCATTATGATGTCTTTTTATTCGAAGCAATATATGGTTTGTTGTTGCCTTGCAAAATGTTCACCAAGCTCGTTCGAATCTTGACTCAGATTTAATTAAAACTCTCGCTGGCTATTAATTTATTTTTATTGGTTTCAATAGACAAATGCGAAGCATTTTTTCTTATTTGAGAATCGGGATTGTGAAACGTTTCCTACAGCACTTCTAATTGTTGTACAAGTTCTTTTCGGGTTTGTGCCGAATTCTCAGCAAGGAGTATTTCTATTTCATTTAAATTATTCTGATTATTCATTTATTTCTATTAATTTATTTTTATTTGTTCCGATGGGATAATGCAGAATATAATTAATATTATTTAATTTATTTAAATAACAGTAAATAAATCTTTTCAATTTATAAAGAGGAAATAATTATTTCCTTATTTCTATTTCAGAATCTTGACCATCTAATGTTGATATTCGAGAATAATTTCCTACGTTACTTCCAACTGTTATGCAAATTTGTTTTTCGTTTGTGTCGCATTTTCAGCAAGAAATCTTTTCATGTTATTTAAATTATTTCGTTTATTCATTTGTTCACAAACCCCTCACTAACCAATAGTTATTATCGTTTTTATATTTCAGGCCTCCTGGTGGATTTGTAGGAAACAGACCGCAGAGGCCGTACCCTGATGACGGTTTCATCGGAAACAGACCACAAAGACCCGGAATCGACAGACCCTATCCTGAAGATGGATTTGGAGGGCGTCCAGGTTTAGGTGGATCGAACTACCCGGGCTACGGGTCAGGTTTCGGAGGAAGGCCTGGTTTTGATGGAAGACCTCCGGTTCAACAATTCGACACGTGCACTTGCAGTGAGAAATTCAACTGCAAAAGCCCTGGAATCTCATACGTAAGACGTTTTTAATATTCCTTAAAACAAATGCACATAAAGACAACTACTTCCCGGGCAAACACCCACGCCGGACATTGAATTACATAATGTACACCTGCTGTACATTATTATTGTATTGTTTTTGTATGAAATTTTTGTCTCGGATCAAAATTTGTTGCATTATGCAATATTTTATTGGTATGCAACAGCAGGTGTACATTATGTAATTCAATGTCCGGTGTGGGTATTTGCCCGGGAAGTAGTTGTTTTGATGTGCATATGATAAACGTACTTACGTAACGTAAGTCAAAAGTCACAGAGCTAAATGTGAGAATAATTTATTAATTATTTTCAAATCATATTTATTTAATGATGTAATCGTTTATTCTTTCATTTATATTAAAACAATATTATAATAAGTTTATATTTCCATAAATTTATATCAGAAATATTAACTAGGAGGTTTTCGGGAACAAATATTTATATTTTCCTGATAATTAATGATTATTTTTATATAAATTATATTTTTTAAATGTTTATTTTTAATTTTCAATATAGTATATTTTATTTATTAGTCAAAAAATATAAAATGTTTATGTATTCATTTTTGTTTTAAAATATGTTTTAATGCCATTTAACTTAAAAAACATGTGGTTTTGGGGGTCCGCCACCTTAAAGGTAATCTCGATTGGAAACAAAATTGCAATTGTCCTATTGCAGTGATTAATATGTGTTATGATGTTTGAATGGAGGTCCTAAACACATTTTTAATACCATTTCATTATAAAATTAACAAACGTAAAGATATCCATTACACAGTACAATTGAAAACAGAGGTCAGACTGATGTGATCTATACAGATTTTTCACGTGCCTTTGGTAGTATAGATCATCACCTATTATTAAACAAGCTTTCTAACTTTGGTTTTAGTATTAATACAATAAGATTCATTGACTCATATCTTAAAAATAGAATTAATTATGTTCACTACAATGGCTTCAAATCATATGAGTTTGTTTCAACATCAGGTGTACCTCAAGGATCGAATCTGGGTCCCTTGTTGTTTACAATCTTTATTAATGATTTAATTATGAATATTGATTGTCACGTGTTGGCCTATGCTGATGACCTGAAGATATATAGTAAAATTAATAGCTATGATAACTTATTCCATATGCAATAAAACCTAGAACGTATAAATCATTGGTGTACTCAGAATAGGCCTACCTTAAATTAGAAAAAAATGTATTTCTGTATTTCTGTTAGCTTTGGTAGTGTGATAAGGTTTTCTTATTCTTATAATATAGACGGTTTTCCTCTCCAGAAACATGAAGAGGTGAAAGACCTTGGTGTTGTGTCTGATAAACAAGTTACATTTATCCGTCATATAAACAATACATGTAAATATGCGTCTAAAACATTAGGTTTTATTATGAAATCAAGCAAATATTTTAGTAATATGGAAGTTCTCAAATCCTTATATATTGCATTGGTCAGAACTAAGTTGGAATATGCTTCTGTTGTCTGGCATCCACATTATATAAATTTGTCCTTATGTATCGAAAATGTACAAAGGCGCTTCTTGAAATTCATATCATTTAAAATTGATGGTATTTATCCCTCGCAGGGTACTGATCACGCAGTATTGCTAGCAAGGTTTGACCTCGAATCTCTAACAACTAGAAGAGAAATGTATAGTGCTAAAACAATGTACAAAATCATAAACAACATTATTATCTTGAATAATATTAATTTTTATATACCAAGAATAAACTCACGTCATAATTATACATTTTATAATCCTTTAGCCAAATCTAACACATTATACAAATCTCCACTATTTCATATTAGTAAAAATGCCAAT
Source organism: Philonthus spinipes (assembly GCA_963082785.1). Lineage (NCBI taxonomy): Eukaryota > Metazoa > Arthropoda > Insecta > Coleoptera > Staphylinidae > Philonthus > Philonthus spinipes. The sequence continues at coordinate 16,933,789 of OY720315.1, forward strand.
GTTCAATATGAATTTTACTAAAACTAGTTGAGAATAAAAATTATGACCTTTAAGCAAACCAATTGATTTTATTTAGAAAAACCATACAATGTATTTGAATGAACATAATTTTAAATGTATGACCATGACAGCTTATAATATTATACAACACTTCACATTACTCAACCTAAGTTATTTAATGACAGCTTATGTTATACTTCGAATTTACAAAAAAACACGTGTTTCTGTGAGCCATCAGAAACAAGTGTTTTTCTTCGACTGCTTAATTTCACATTTCTGTATTTAAAGCATAAGTGTGAAGCTAATGAAACTTATAATTTCAGGGTCATTGTGATGTTGGGAAATCTTACTGTTGCTTCAACAAACACGGCCGTCCGGAATACGAACCGGCGCCGAGCAGGCCGGTGCATTCCCCAGAAAACGGCATCCTTGTAGGGCCGGGACACGGAAGCGGCGGCTACGGTAAACCCGGATACGCTTCCCGACCGGGACTGGGAAGACCAGGACCTATTGGCCCCAATTATCCCGCTGATGAAGGGATCTTAGTCGGCCCGGGAGGCCCAACTGGAATCGTCGGAAGGCCAGGTAATAATAAAATTTTATTAAGTGTGCATTTCTTTGGTCTTTTTGGCTCACAGCCTAGAAATTTATGAATTTATGCAATGCATTGATAAAAAGTAGATATAAAAAATGGTTAACAAAAAAGAAACACTAAAATAAAAGATTAACAAAAATTATTGGAACTGTATAAAATTACATTTACATTTAGATTAACTATAACTATTTAGATTATTTCGGATGCAGAATCACCAAATTGTATCTTGAAGGTCGAAACCGCGTAGCAGCATATCCTTGGGTATTGCCTAGCATTAAAAGTCCAGTAAAAGACCCACAATAAGTGAGGAATGCCCAAAAATAGCGAAAAGCAGACGCCTATCTTGAAGAGGTAGGCTGGTCGTGCTGATCTATAGTCTCAGATACCCTATAGGGAGGAAGTATTAAAGGATTAACAAGGTCTATGTGTGGCTGCGCACCTCCCACAAAACCTTAACCTGTATATTTAATTTCTATTTTATTATCATTATGTAAACTATAAACATTATTATTTAATTTCAGGTGGTTATGGAAGTCCCGAAAACGGTGTCCTTGTAGGTCCAGGTGGTCCCTACGACAGGCCTTTCGGCCGATCAGCAACGAATGCCAAAAATAAAGCCTAGTAATTTATTTAGCATAATTTACACACCTCCCTATTTTTAAGTAAGAACAAAAAGTTTAATCCAGAAATAAGATTTTTTTAGAGGAGTAAATAATGACGTTTTATGTTATTATTTTGTGATCTCTATCATTACGTTCGGTAATTTAATTTCTTATCTTAGATTTTGAATATTTATTTAATATGATTGTTGTACTTTGTGAATTAATATCAATCGCTTAATTTATTTTCGCTTTAGCAATAAACACTTTGATAAAAATGCAGCAAAAAAATGTTCTGAGAAATGAGAGTTTCGGTTATACTGAAGGATTTATAATTATTGAATTCTTGAGGTGGAATATGTATAGTTATGATATACAACTTGCAATCTTTTAATAATTTAGTTTAGCTAAAGAAATCCAATAAACAGAAAAAAATGTCGAATGCTGCAAAGCATTGAAATCTTTCAAATCTTGATTTCTTGTTTGTGAAGTTCAAGAAAAGCGGGGACTTCAATTCAAATCCCTGAAACGGTTAAAGAATGAAAAGGAACAAAGAAAAGTGTAATTAAAAAGAAGGTTTGATTCACACAACCAATTTGTATAAAAAAAATAAAAGTATCTTCAGGAAGATCTCGAGACGAACCGCTTTTCAAAATCCGTGAAATTAAATCTTGACAATTTTGTTCCGAAGTGGAATTGATTTAGATATAATATACAACTTATAATTTTGTTTAGTTAAATAAATCAAATAAACAGAAAAAAATACCGAATACTGCAAAGAAACGTAAGCTTTCAAATCATGTTTCTTTTATTGAATTTCCTACATTAAATAAAAGTGGCAATTTCAATTCAAATCCCGCAAACGGTTAAAAAAAGAAAGGCAAAAAGTATAATATAGAAGGTTTAATTCAGAAAACCATGTATAACGCAGAATAATTATCCTCGATAAGATCTCGAGACGAAGCGCTGTTCAAAATCAATGAAATTACATCTTGACAATCTTGCTCCGAGGTGGAATAGGTTATATACAACTTATAATTTTGTAATAATTTAGTTTAACCAAAAAATCAAATAAAAGAAAAAAAAAACGCCAAATGCTGCAAAGCAGCGTCAGCTTTCAAATCATGATTTATGTGTGAAATTCAAGAAAGTGAAATTCAAATTCCGGGCACAGTAAAAGAAAGGCAACGAAGAAAAGCGTAATAAAAAAAGATTTGATTCACACAATCAATTAGTATAAGGCAAAAAAAAATCCTCGGAAAATTCTCAAGACGATGTCAGAAAGGCTGCTGGCCGATAGCCATTTATCAAAATAAAAATTTACTACTTATTGTATTATTTTAAATTATTGTACAAATGTATGATACTAAAAATATTTACTACTACTCTCAAAACGAAGCACTGTTTCAAATTAAATCTTGACAATCTTGTTCCGGCTTTTCCCTCCGAGCAAGATGATTTTGCTGGAAACACCAGACGATATTATTATTTTTTTGCTTGCAAAGGACGATCTGAATGATTTCGAAGTGATTTGAAAATAATTAAATTACTCAATAGAATAAGTAATTAATTCGTTTAGCTAAACACCTCAAATTATTGAACTGACTCTTTACATTGTTAGAATTGTTGATTTTTGGATTAAGCCGTGGTCTGAAGAGTTTAATGAATTGTCTCATTTAGGACTTGACCATCTCAAAATTCGAATAATTATACCAATATTGTAATCCATACTCTAGGAATATTATAGGGTATGGATTATTAGATTTTTAATAATTTTATTTATAAAAATGACAAAATACTTATATATACAGACAGCTTTTTTTATCAGTATACATTCCCCCTATGTATACATGCAAAATACGCGAGTCAATCATATTGATGTATGTATGTTTAATTGCATATAACACGGAACTGAACACACATATACCAAATAATCAGCACTAATCGGTTTATTGCGTGTGACTCGCGTATTTTTACAGGTATACACTTCCCCTAATGTATACTGATAAAAAAACTCTCTCTCTCTCTCTCTCTATATATATATATATATATATATATATATATCAATTAAATAAAATAAAATGAATCAAAGATGATTCACACATTTGCAGTTTTTTTAAATTACAATGAAATTATACAAGAAAAATTTCTGGCAATGATCAATAAAATTCGTACAATACAATTTTTTTTACAAGAGTAAGTAATATTTTGCAGTTGAAAAAAAGGGATTAATCGAATTTTCTTGATCATTCCAAGAAATTTTCCTTGTTTACTTTTATTGTAAATTATATATATATTTTTTTATTCGTTATTCAAAAAAAAACTTGTCTCCAATCCCGTCTTCGAATAATATTTTTTGTTGTATAAAATAAAGGATTTACCTTTATTCAGTTATTCTTGATTATAATCCAATTTTTAGTATTCATCGTAAGTATGTAGTATTATAACAAAACTGGAACGAACCTTTACATGTGATTATAATCAAGAATACACGAATAAACGATTATAGTAATTTTTATATTCCTTTCTTCATTTTTCTATTTTAAAATCCTATATAGAGAGGGTGTGCAGTTTGATGGTGTCACATGTGGAAAATAAAATCGAAGCTTGAGGTTACAACTAAAAAACTTAAAATGATAAATAAAATGTGATATCATATTCGATGTGAGCATAAGATGTTGCTTAATTATATTTATATATTTTCAATAATAAAGTAATTGCAGGTACTATCGAAAATTTACTCGTCAACTTCCTGTTATTTCCGGGAAATGGTTAATGATGGATAATTTTTTTCTTTGATTTTGTTTTTATCATTAAACATTGGCCTAGGTTCGCGAAAACAGTTTTTCTATATTTCTTAAAATAAAAAAGTTTTCCACTAAAATGCATTTCGAGCACGATGTCCTCTTTATAAACATTTTTTATATTGAATTGAAAAATTAATAAACAATAATATAATTAAATATACAAATATGATGTATTTGAAAATCAGATTTTCCTTTATCTGATTTTCAATACATTATTTTAATTAAATTATTTTTATTAAAGTTTGATTAATTTTAATAAATTGTTAGTTTACAATAACGTAACAAACATTGATTATGTATCACACAAAAATTAATTAATTATTAAATGGCTATCGATCAAAGGTCTTTTTGCCAATAAATTGTTATTTAAGGGAGTTAAATCAAAGTACAAAAGTTTACTCGTTTTTTTTTGTGCATCTCAATTGGTTCTATTAAAAAGACTTCGCGTACTCATCAGAAAATGTATTGAATAAAGGATAAATATTAAACATCTAAATTAGTAATTATGTAAAAATTAAACACGTGGTTTATTTCACAATAAATGTTTCACGTGTTTAAATTTTACCTAATTGTTTCACCAAGTGTTAAGTGAGAAATTAATTGAAGACTTATCTGTGTTACTGCTTTTAGTACAATATTTTTACAATATAATATAACATCAAATTATTGAATTTGAAATCAAATAAAGCAGGAATCGGCTAGCGGTCTATAGTCTTTCTGTTAATGAATAATGGATTTTCAACAAAAAATAAAATTCGAATACTGGATTGGAGTTAGGTATACGGAAAATTCGTGAAATTCAAATAATATTATAAAATCAAGATATATTCGAAAGCTCGCTGAAATTTATGTCACCCATAAAATCCAAATTAATTTCAATATTTCTTTATATTTTTCTTATGGTGTGAAATATATTCACTTTCTCAGAAATAAAAACCTCAGCGTTCCCCATCATCTACTTTATTATTTATTTCGACATAACACACAAAACAGGAACGCGCTTTTATTACTATTCATTTTTTTGCTAGTATTATTTCTTGCTCGTATTATTTCATTATTTTTTTCCTTCTTGCTCGCTCGTAACGCGGTGGAAACTTGAAAGCCCGCCAGAAAGGATAAATCATCCGTTCGAACTCGAAATAAATCCGGAGTTTCACAATGACTGCCCGAAAAACGCCAGAATTAAACCGCCCGCGAATGTTATTGGTTAAATATTGTCCTTATTAACGGCTGTAATAGTCCCGGCTCGATTGAGTTTAATCGGTGAGGTTTTGTATGATTTTGAAGTGTTTTGAAAGAGCTTCGAAATGTTCGTAACAATAAAACACTTTTACTTATAATAGAAAAGAGGAAATAATTTATTGTATTAAATAATTATAAATAGATTATGAAAAATCAACTTCGTTGGATAATTTTTCATAATCTATTCATAATTATTTAATACTATAAATTATTTCCTCTTTTCTATTATAAGTAAAAGTGTTTTATTATTAAAGTTATTCAACTTAATCTATGTTTTGTAATAATAAAACACTTACTTATAATAGAAAAGAGGAAATAATTTATTGTATTAAATAATTATGAATAGATTATGAAAAATTAACTTCATTGGATAATTTTTCATAATCTATTCATAATTATTTAATACAATAAATTATTTCCTCTTTTCTATTATAAGTAAAAGTGTTTTATTGTTACAAAACATAGATTAAGTTGAATAACTTTAAATTCTCGACTAGCTTCGGGTTATTATCCCATTTTCAGGAGAATTTAAATTAGTTATTCAATCTAATTTGTGTTTGTTATTTTATTGGTTGATTTTTAATAATCTATTCATATTTATTTCATACAATTTAACCTCTAATGTTTAAATATTAAACAATTTAAATAATTTATTAATTATTTAAAAATTCCCTTTTTAATACGGACAAAATATATGTTTGTCTGTGCTTTTACTTTTAACTGAAAATTTTATTAGTGACGCGTTATGATAATGACGTGTTAGTATTATCCAAATTATAGTCATCGTTAGAAAGCAATATTACTCTCTTTCTCCCTAAGGCTTCCTTGTCTCCTCGCGATTAAATACTTGCTTACTGAATATGATCACTTATAAAAACCTAAATAAAATTTTATTTATTACAAAGACTGTATTCAGAAATAATACCATATTTATAAAGTTACCATTTATTTATTATTTAATTATATGTATTTTTTTGTTCCCGAGCGTTTCATAAATTTTAGAACCGCATTCCTCTTTGCCCCCGTAGATGTGCCTCTCGTTATTGTCTACTATCAAAAATATAAAATAAAATTACAAAACTACAAAGACTGTATTGAGAAATTTTTCCATATTTATAAAGTTACCATTTAGTATATAAAGAAAACATTTTTTTTATATACCACAAATCCAAGTGGTATAAAAAAGTAATTTTGTTTTCTTTATGTAATATATTGAAACTGTACCACCAAGTTAACGCCGACATAATTAAAGAAGTTACCATTTATTTATTATTTAATTATATTTTTTGTTCTCGAATGTTTTATGAATTTTTGCATAAAGTGATTTCTTGTTGTTGCGGCATTAATTGTTTGAAAATTCATGATAACTTTAAATGATACTATTAAGTTTTTGAATTTCACTTAGATTTTTTTTTTGAATAATAAATCAATAACTTGATGGTTTCAATTATAGTTAAAATGATTTCGTGCAGTTTAATGGGAGAGAATGTGTTATTACATTATATAATCTGGAAGAATCAGAAATGTTTACGTGATTGAAAATACTGTTTCTTTATAGTTTTAAAATAATGTTTGCATATTCAAAAAAATAATAAACGTAAATTTTAAAAACAGATAGAAATTTTCGTGATATTTTATATACTCTATATATAATTTTTGTGAATCGCTCTGAACTTATCTTAATGTAATATTATTATGTAAAATAAATCGATGTATAAATAGAAATGATTATTTTATTACCTTATGTCAAACTCAATACATATACTTACTTTAATATTTAAAAAAATGTTTTAATTAAAGTAAAACAAAAGGAAATTAATCAAAAATTTTCTTATTAAATAGTATTTTAACTGACTAAACACAGATCGTTAAAATTAATTTCACTCCAAAACAAATGCAAATACATTATCAAAAATCGGTTCATGTTTGATAATGGCAAGTTGAATTGGCCAAAAGTGCAGTCACAAATGAACGTAATTTTTTTTACAAAATAAAGTTTCGAAGTGTTTTTATTAATATATTTAGAAATGGTGATGTGTTCATCAAGGTATTTTCCCCGGTGAATTCAATCAAATAAGTTATTGAATGAACATTTTAGAGAATTATTAAATGATAAATTAATTCTTGCCTTATAAAAATATTCAGAATTGGTGCGGTAAAATCAACGATAACTCGCTTATTTTGACAGTTAGGAATAACTTTATTAAACAAAGGACGCTCCAAATGAAATTCTCTACAGCTTTTGTTTGTAATATTTCTACGCAACGGGAAAATCGTTTTTTTAATAACGCTATTATTTTGACAGCAAGGAAATATAGTTTTAAATAAACTTTAATGAAATGTTCAGCCACCATTCATCTAGCTTATGGATAACTAGTGACGGCTATTTCGGTTTTTCTAACTTGAAATTAGGCAAAAGGTGGCGCTTGTATCGTCTTTAATTTATTATGATTAAATAAACTTATTGAGAATTTAACTGTTTTGTACTAATTTTTCGTAACTGCGGAAACAACCGAGATATCGAAGTTTTAACTATCAAAATATGTGAGTTATCCCGTACATTTCGAGGTTATGTCGTTGTTAATAAACAAATTAATTCGCATTCTGTTCACTTTTGCGTCTGACATATAAAACTTACAGACTTCTAAACAAGTTTTTAACGCTTTTTTTAACGACAGTTAAAACGATTCTTTTCAAATAAAAATGACGTGCAATTATATTTTGGGCAAATTTGTTTGAAAAAAAATATCGTAACTGTCAAATTAAACAAATTAATTTTACATAACCCCACTTTTTCGCAAACTCGCTTATTTTGACAGTTACGACAAAAGTTTCTAACAAAAGTCGTTCACTTTTTTCATTCTTAAGGTTTGTTTTTCATACGGAAAGTTTTATTTTGTAACCGCCTACGTTTTTACTTGACTTGTCCAAATCATTGATAAAAATGTTGTAACCACTACAACACATTAAATCTACTATTGTAGCATCTTTTACTGTGGTTTACCTTTACTTCCTAGAACAGTGTGATTGGAATTCCAAAAAATGCATTCCTTAAGACTTAAATCTTCTAGTTATAAATATGTAATGGGTTCTTATTTGGAATCTGTGGAAATCAGACGTGTTGTACTTTATGAAATTGTTTATATTAGACAATTTTTAAAATTCGAAAACAGAAAGTCTAATGAAATATACAGTTTATGTTTTGATTGTTGATCAAAAATCGAAATTGTGGATGAACTTCGTTTAAGAATCCTTCTTTATTATTAATATTTTTTTATTAAAATCACATACATTTCTTCATATTACAACATAATTACATTTACTGGCAGAAAGACCGATGGTTGATGGCCATTTTCTGAGGCTTAACTAGATGATTGTAATGTTGTAAATTTTGTAATGTAATTTAATGTATCTCTCAGAAATAAAGATTTTCTATATACCGTACAACAATTTATTCACGCAACATAGCAAAATCCATAGGTTAATACAGTACGATAGGATTTTCTGAAATGAGAGAAAGATAAAATATCTAGCAGTCGAATCGTAATAGTTGTTATTACCATGACTTCGAAAATAAACATTATTCTGTTTATCAAATTTTGCTTCAAATTTGGAAGGGCCGCGATGTCTTATACTCAGGAAGAGAGAATACAAATTATTAAATGAATATACGGTGGCAATTCGATGAGGGACACCGTTTATTTATTTGTGGCAAATTTTGAGAACCGTCCCGCTTCCTCCTATTGTTTGTGTAAATAATACTCTCCAACACATAAAAGCTATGTTGCGAGAATTTATTTTAGATCGGTATATATTATATTTACTGCTATAAATTGGCTAATTTCTAATAAACATTTGATAGAACCTTAAAATAATAAATTTGACTTTCCCTTTATTCAAAATCACATTACGTAAAAAACCCTGGTTGAGTTTAATCGCTTTTAAAAGAGAACTCGCAGAAAGCGAAATAATAATAAAAAATACGACGAAGAAATTGAGGCGGAATAGTGTCTCTTTATCCCTTAGGATTTTCAAAGCGGTTGCCCGCAAATCCCCCATTCTCTCCCTCCCTCTTCCCCTCCTGTTCCTTTTTTTTTCTACAGTGGCCTCTCTGCTCCGCCGCTTGTTGTTGGGAAGATAAACAAATGCGATTCCAGTGGGCAATTTCTTTCTCCACCTTCGGCGCAATTATCCCCGAGCTTTATTGCCCGTTCTGGCCCGTTTGAATAATGAGCCCGGATCGGGGATTATTCAGTAAAACCGGCCGAATTTACTCGCGAATAAACGTCGAAATGGTAATAAAGGTTATAAAAAAAACGGCGCGAAGGATTTACAGTAGGAGTGGTTTTGTTTTTATTGTAGGAATTTATTTTAATTATTATTTGTTGGAACTCTTACTTCATTAGGTATCTTATTTTAAAATAAATTAATGAAGCCGTAATAATTTCTTCACCGTATACTATTTGTAATAATAAATATGATAGAGATAAATAAAGATTGTAATACATTTTCAAATCATATACTTAGAAATAAACACACTTTTCCAAATTAAGATGGTACAACAATTTCTCCTCATTGTGAAAAATATAAAAAATGTATATATTGGAATCAATAGAAATTTATTCACAAAATACAGTCTCATTTTTTTTTATTAAAGTAACATATAATTATATAAATGGAGTTACGGAAAGACTTCTGATCGATTTCTCAGATAAATTATCATTTATGTATATTGTATATACAGTGAGGATTTTATTTAATTTAATATAGCTTTGCGCACTACTGATGGCAGTTTTTAATATTCCAATGATTACTTAAATATACTTACAATATTTGATATGATTCTTGAATCATGCAGGCGTTCACTTTGTGGTACATTTTAAATTTTGATGTAAAGAAAACACTAATTACATATCTCTTATTGAATAGACTTATTATATTAATTTCTGCGTATTTTAAATCGTTTTCTCCGCAACATCCGCTTTTACTCTCATATATAATTAAGTACGCTTATTGTAATATTAAGTTAAGAAAGAGTTATTGTATCGAGTAGACGCAAGTATTGTATTAATTAAATAAAAATGTTTTTTTTTTTTTAATTTAAATAATTTTGTCAAAAACGTAATTGGCGCAGTCGTACGAATAAGTTCGAGTGAAAAATAATTGCGTAAAAACAAAACCGAAAGAAATCTGAGGATTTTCACATAAATAAAAGTGAACCGAGAAATAATGGTTAAAAGCAGTCACCGAAGAACTTATGAACCATGGCATAATTTCCACAACGAAAGAACCAGAGGCATAGTTCCAGAGTTCGACAAAAGAAAAAAGAAAAGGATCCAAGACATAGTTCCCATAGTCCACAACGTCTAACAACAATCAACTCTTCTCTTCAACTTCAACCACTTCATCTCAGCAACACCAGGAGAACGTTTTTTTGAACATAAATGAAAATATCATTATCAATGTAATTCAAATTTAAATTTTTACATTTAAAAAAAATCATATTTCAAATTCTACTAGCAGTCAAAATTTATATCCATCTTTACCACCTTCTCCTAATTCATACGAAAATAATCGAGATAATTATTTTGAACATAATTTATTAGATTTACTTAACAATTTACAAGTAAACGAAATGGCTTAACTTAGCTCAGAATTTTTAAAATGCATTCCAGAATTCAGTGGAAATTCGAATGAACTAAACCAATTTTTAGCAATGTCACAGAAAATTGTTGATTCATTTTATAATAACCAAAATAATTTTATTTGGAATATTTTAAAAAATAAGTTAACTGGTAGAGCTAAATTAGTAGTTAACGTGAATACGGTAAATAATTTTAATGAATTAAGAAATGTTTTATTAAGAAATTTCTTCGATCCGAGAGACGAAGCATGTCTCAACCCAGAGTTTAAAACAAAATCAAAATGAAATGCGTACACAATTTTATGAAAGATGTCTTGAAATGTTAAATATAATTTGCTCATACGTAAATGTTCACGAACTGTTATTAAATAATCGTAAATTGAAAAATGATTTGTACAAAAATTTAACTTTGAAAACATTTTTGGCAGGATTAAAAGATCCTTTAGGAAGAGTTCGTTCAATGCGACCTGCTGACTTAGCAGAAGCATTACAATTCGTTAAACAAAATATTTATTATTTGCAATCTCAAAATAGACAAAGTTTTAAAATAAACCAAAATAATAATTTTTCAAAAAAATATAATAATTTTAGATATAAAAATTATAATAACTATAATCATTGTAACAATAATAGATTTAAAGCTCCGAATCAATTCTGATTTAATAATTACAACAATCAAAACTTTAATCGTTTCCCAAGTCAACCAATTAATATACAACCGAGAAACATAAATCACGTTTCCCTACTAATAATCAAGTATTTAAGCCGCAAAATGTTTGGAAACCAAGAAATCAAAATAAAAATTTTGTACCTACACCAATGAGTGTTCAAACTAGAAATACCCAAAGAACAAAACAAAGTTATCAACAAACGCCTATGAGTATTCAGACAAGAAATACAAACATGAATAATCCTAATTTTCAAAATTATAGACCAAGATTAAATTATATTGCTGAAGAATTATATAATACAGAAACATATAATTATATAATACAGAAACAACTGATTATGATAATAACAACCTTCAACTAGTAGACATGTAGAAGACAAAAATATAAATTTTCACTTGGCTCTAGAGAAGGAATTACCAATGTAGAAAACCTAACATTGAAATTAAAATTATTTAAAATTCTAAATAGATTCAGGTTCAAGTGAATCTTTTATAAATCCTCAAATTGCAAAAAAATATTTTTATGATAAAATTATTGAAGAATCTTTTGTAGTTTCAACAGGATTTAATAAAACTTTTCATTAACAAGTAGTTTTCCCACTCCATGTGAATTTAATCTTTCGAATAGTTTTTCTAAATTTTATTTATTTAAATTTCATAATAAATATAATAGTTTGATTGGCATGGATTTATTAACTAAACTTAAAGTAAAAATTGAATTTGAAAATTCAATAATGTGTACCTCTCAAGCTTTTGATAAAGCCTATTTATGTTTTAGCTACTAACTTTAATAATAATTATGTAATATATAATACAAATATAGATTATAATGATAATGAATATGATGATAATACTGATGTTAAAAGGAATATTACTGACTTTACTCCTGTAACAAATGAAAATGAAATAGAATTTTCGAGTAAAATTCAGAAAAATGATAAAAATATAGATAAAGAAATAAATGTGTGGACTATTATTTTATTTATTATTGTATTTATATGCGTATGTTGTTTTATTGTTTATAAATATGTTATTTTACCATATATTGTAAAAAAGAATTTAAATGCGAATATTGAATAAAATATAAATTTAGATAATCCTTTATGTTTACAAAAAAATATAAATAATTCTCTAAGAAAGAAGGAATTACATACAGAGAGATTTTTTTATTAGTATACATTTCCCCTATGTATACCTGCAAAAAACGCGAGTCAAACGTATTGAACCGATTAATGCGTGTATGTTTAGTTGACTATTTGGCATATGTGTGTTCAGTTGCGTATTATAGGCAACTAAACACACATACATCAATGCATTTGACTTGCGTATTTTGCAGGTATACATAGGCGAAATGTATACTGATAAAAAAAGCTCTCTGTATATCTTAATGAATAGACGACTTATTATATTAATTTCATATCGTTTTCTCCCCAACATCCGCATTTACTCTCATATATAATTAAGTACGCTTATTTTAATATATATATATATATATATATATACAATCATCTTTATTAAATAGAAAACAAGTATTCATTCCATCGATAAATAAATCCAGTAGTTGTTTTAATGTGCATTTGTTTAACGTACTTACGTAGCGTAAGTCAAAAGTCACAGAGCTAAAGGTGGAAATAATTTATTAATTATTTTCAAATAATTTTTATTTAATATACAAAATTTTTGATCTAAACTTATAAACGGCTATCGACCTTAGGTCTTTCAGTCAATTATTTTAATATTAATTTAAGAAAGAGTTATTGTATCGAGTAGACGCAAATAATGTATGTAATTAAATGAAAACGTTTTTTTAACTTAAATAATTAAGTGCAAAACGTAATTCACGTAACTTTTTTATACCATTTTTTTACTGCCAAAAAAGTAGTATAAAAAAGTTATGTGTTTTCTTTATATCAATATTTAATATAGATTATTTTAAATTAAGATGTCAATGAAATAAAATTCTTGCTGTGTAAATATTCATCTCATGTATTTATCTAAATAAAACGTTTAAATCAATAATAATAAAATATTCACTTACAATTGATAAAAAGTAAAAATAAATCTAAATGGAAATAATATGAAGCTAAAGAAAAGTACAAGAACGTACCTATTGTGGTGATAACGATAATGGAATAAAACAAGGCGCCGGCTAAACTCCATTGGACGTTTTCGGTGTTCTCATCGCCGTCCCATCCGTCTTTCGTGATGGCTTTCAGGAGAGCGGTCTCGAAATCCTTCAGCCGATCAATCACCGACCGTGTAAAGTTCTCCTCTATCAGGACGTGATCCTTCGTCGTCAGCTTCCACAATTCATCCGTTATGTTCGTACGCATCTTACCGATATTTCGTTTCACCTGAACACAGAATGTAACAATCACAAAATGCATATTCATAAATAATTAAATTATATAAAAATCGTTAAAAAATAATGTTTTAATGAATTATTATTCCCACTCTATAATCCCTTAATTTTATTTAAACGTACCAATATAATTTCAATGAAGGGCAATAGGGCAGAATTGTTTCCCTAACCAACATAATTATGATGTCCTATAGAATTTTGCATTACTAGAAATAATAAATTCCGAAATCCGCACCGAAAATATCGTATACGTGAATATTGTGGGATACAGGATATCTTAGAGGTAAGCTTTCTTCCGGATTAAAGGTTTTGCAAATTTTAATGCCGATCGATCGATTGGATAAAAAACTATTTAAGATATTTATGAGATGTTGAGGTATACACACTACGTGGCATTTATACAGCACGCCTCGATGTTATATTTAATCCTACATTTTTCTTATGTCTAGAAATAAAATTGCGTTTTTTCTGCCTTTGAGTTGTGTTGTTTGGTAGTTGCAGGTGAGGATTGTCAAGGTTAGGGATATGAAACGATGCTCGATTAAACCAAATTGATAATGAGGAATGAGATTTTAAATTTTAATTTTCTCGCGATAGTAAAAATGGTAGTACGAAATGCGGAAATATTATGTAAGAATTTCTTACTGGCGTTTAACCATTTTTTTTATAAGAAGCCATTGACAATTTTATCAGGGGGATCGGGGTATATATATATATATATACATATTTTTGTATAAAACAAAAGATAGAGGGAGTAGAAGACCGGCAACCCGGCGCGGAGGTGGTTAGACAGTTGCACCCTTGAAGGCAGACGTGTTTTATTAAAATTTAATGAAAACAATTAAATCTAAAATTCGTTGAATCATTCAAATATTAGACATTCTGGAGTGTTAGGAGATTGGCGATATTTAGTCTCGCTGAATCATTCTCTCATTTTTGGGGCTCAATCGCGATTATTTGGAAAGTTCATTCCACGTTATGCCGAGATAGCAAAACCACAATCAGATTTATTGAAGAAAGATGCAGTTTTCAAATATACGGATAATGAAATGAAAAGATAGCGTTCCAGACATTAAAAAATGATCTTACAGTAAGTCCAGTCATTCACTTGTATAAACCAGGTTTACAAACTGATTACCTAAATTTATATTTGGTTCAATATTCACATTTAAACTCTTTTTAACAATATATGGTAAAATAACATATTTATAAACAATAAAACATACGCATATAAATACAATAATATATAATGTAATAGTCCATACATTTATTTCTTTATCTATATTTTTATCATTTTTTCTGAATTTTATTCGAGAATTCAATTTCTTTTTTATTTGTTACATGAGCACGACAAATGACGGATGCGGAGAAGAAATACTCCAATTATCAATTAGAAATCATGGCGGTAATTAGCTTTATCAAAAAATTCCGAGTGTATCTAATAAGACAGAAATTCAAGACAGTAACATATTGTAATGCATTTAAGAAGACAATCTACAATAATAGACGCTTATACAAAGTTCACGTGGCTATACCCTATGAAGTCAACGACCACTGCAGAAGTAATATTGAAATTCTATCATCAAAAAAAGAATTGTGGCACTTCGAATCACATCGGACAAAGAACCGGCCTTCAGAAATAATGACTTTAAGCGATTTTGCGAAAAGGAGAATATTGAACATTGTATAATCATAACAGGGCTTTCCAGTAATATTTCTAGAGGAATACGAATAAGTAATCGAACACCGACCGCAAACCAGAATGAAACAACTCGATTGTTTAAACATATATCTCTTCATTACGATAGTGGGCGACATACTGTGCAAAATAAGGAAAGCTCAAGATGATGACACCACTTAAAGACGTTGAAAGAAGTTTTGCAAGATAAAAAGAACATGGCAACTACGGGATCATCAACAATGTGCTATACAGAATTAAAAATGGTGTAGAGCAGTTAGTAATTCCAGAGAATATAGAGACGGCCATAATTAGGACAAGTCACGAACGACGACAATATTCGGAGAAGAAGACGAAGGATGTAATTAACCAGGATTATTCTATTAAGAATTTGCAGAGTAAGTAAAAAAGCTCATTACATGTTGCAGTCCGTGCATTTTAATGAACAAAAAAGGAGGAAATGCGGAAGGCTTCTTGAATTGCGCAAATTTCTCAAAAGTGCACACATTTATTTCATTAATGGAAGATTCTAAGGAAAATGCGCCATTGATATCATATCATATTCAGTATTTAGGACCTTTGAACGCGTCCATAAGATCTACAACCACATCTCTGCAATAATAGACGTTTTTACGGAGATTACGTGGCTGTACCCTACGAAGTCAACTACTGCAGAAGTAATAAAGAAATTGGATCTTCAAAAACAAAAAGAACTTTGGCAATATATATATACAGAGAGGTTTTTTTTATCAGTATACATTTCCCCTATGTATACCTGTAAAATACGCGAGTCAAATGTTTAATGTATGTGTGTTTAGTTGCCTATAACACGCAACTGAACACACATATGCCAAATAGGCAACTAAACATACACACATTAATCGGTTCAATGCGTTTGACTCGCGTTTTTGCAGGTATGCAGGGGAAATGTATACTGATTAAAAACCTCTCTGTATATATATATATATATATATATATATATATATATATATATATAAAATGACAATCTTATAACAGTAGGTGTAAGGTAAATAAATGTATTTTATAAAATTTCATGGACAAACTTGTTCTACGTTTTTTGTTATTGGCTTCGTTCCACTATTTTTTTTTTTTTTCAAAGTGACCACAACTTCGTCATTATATGATTTTTTTCTATCTTCCTTGCGATAATTTCCCTTAAGCTCTTACTACTGTTCATCCAGCAGATATAGCCGAACCATCTTAGCTGGTGTTTGGTACTAAACTCGGTAAATTTAAATACGCATTGACCAATAATACAGCTCCATCAAACATTTATTCCTTTTTAGCGAATCACCTTTTTTTCTCTCCCTGATTGCCTTATCGAGGAGAGTCGACATCCACACGTGGACGCGTTAACACGTACGACCAGAGTAGTGTCTCTTCGAGTAGGTGCTAAAAAGGCATGCTCTTCCCCGAAGACGTCTTCATCGGCAACACGGACTCCAGGAGAACAACTTAAGGTCGGTCTCTCCACCCTTTTTTAACCTTCCCCTACTCAAATGTTGGTTATTGCGTAACTCCTAGGCCCTACGTTTGTAGGGCACGTTTTCTACCCAACAGCTGGTTTCTTTGAATAACTTCTCATTCCTGATTTTTTCCCTCTTAGTGATTCCTTTAACTTTACTTAAGTAAAAGATGGCGCTTCAGTAATATTTAGACTATTCATATGCATCCAGCGTTTGCTTCCATATGTTAATAAATATCTAAATATCGTTTTGTATATCTTTTTTGATTTTCTGCTTTCTTCTTTCCTTCCTATGAACGATCCGCTCTTCTTGCACTCTTTCTTTCTTCTTCTTCTTCTTCTTTCTTTCTTCAATTTCATTTCTTAAAGTTTCCTGTCTCTCTATAGTGATTCCGAAATAGTAAAACCAGGTTTCACTTTGGGAGTACATTATTAGCTTCTTCTAAACGAGACTGTCTCAAATGTCGAACATGTTCTTCACGCCAAGCTTGTTGTGGAGTAGGTATTTCTATACAGGGTTTCAGCCTATCTTGGTGTACCACAATGGTACAATTCATAATGGCCGCGTCTAGAATTGGCTTTGCGAATGAGCTTTAGCCGCAGAGACAGGCGATTTTCACTTCTCAATTCTCACATTTACGATGCCATTTTTAACATCTCGCTACATGTTTGGCCAATAAAAGCGGTCGTGAAATTTGGCCAGCGTTATTTACACCCATGGTATACACTCATAATTTCTTTCATCATTATCTTGGATAAGATTACTCTACGCTTAGACAACTCATCCATGGTGGCCAAACAAAGGACCCCATTGTCAGACAGTTCTGATTGCGCTGCCTGCGATTAATTGCTTCTTGTCAACTCCTTTTGCAAATATCGTACTACAGTATTACAAAGTTCATCTTTTGCCTGTTCTGCAAGCAATCTCGATGATTCCGATTTCAATGAATTCAATTCTCCATTCTCGTTCATCTCGCAAACATACCACATAATTTAGAAAGCACTTCAAAACCGCGATCACCATCCATCTCCCAATGTGAATCTCCGGGATAATCCATCAGCGATCCCGTATTGTTGTCCAGGTCTTGTTGTATTTCCATATTATATTCACTTCAATTTTTTAACAAGCTAGCAGCCTGGCTTTCCTGAAATCCTCGTAGACCACTAAGACAATTATAGTCTGTTTGTACACAAAATTATACGTTAAAACTAACGTTGACTATGAGAGCTAGTACGACACAATATCGACTTTCTCCCTTAGTTAAAGTTTGGTTAAAATAGGCTCACTCTTATTCTGCATATAACTCAGTAATGCATCAATTCCCGTGCCACTTGCATCTTTGTCTAGAATGAACGGTTGATCCATTTCTGGGTATGCTAGAATCGGAGCAGTTGACAAATGTTTTAATGTAGCGAATGCTATGCCGCACTCGTCGCTCCATAAATATTGCTCTCCTTTATTTAAAAGTCGATAAAGTGGAGCTGCGATGATTGCAAATTTCTCAATGAACCTATGGTAATATGAGGCCAGCGCTAGAAACGACCTAAGACTTGCAATTTTGATGGAATTGGCTGGTCTCGTACAGTACAAACCTTATTCGAATCAGAAGTAATCCCATGATGACTAACAAGTGCGATAAATTCCACTTCACGATGAAACAACATGATTGACCTTCAATCCTGCAGCTGTGGATTGATCAAGGGCAGTGGATAAACGTTCTAAATGTCCTTCAAATAGCTTCTCAAATACAATCACGGCATTCAGATATATCAATGCGTTTTCCCAAAGAAGTCCATCCAACATAACATCCATAAGACGTTGAAAAGTAGATCCATAAAAGGAAGTACGTTACATTTATAGAGTCCATCCCCGATTGAAAAAGTTATCTTACGATCCTCAGAGTTTACTTCGCATTGCCAATAACCTGATTGAAGGTCCAATACAGAAAATAGTCTGGATCCCGTCTTTTATGGTCGCATTATTCAATTTACGAAAATCATCGTAAAATCTCATTGAACCGACTTTCTTTCGCACCAAAACTACTGGCAAGCACCAAGATGAATTAGACGTTTGAATGACACTAGTGTTTAACAAATGCTGTACCTCCTTGCGCGCGTCCACCCTTTGTGCTCACTTCTCGAAAGTATTTGAACATATGTTGTATAAAAACATATATTCACAAGTGAACCAAATTAAAGTTCTAAATTACTTATACATAAAAAAATGTATTTATCTACACTCATTAATCATTAATTCTGAGGAATTAAAGAATAAACATCAAAAATAATAATACGAGCAAAGAATAAGTTAATGGCGTTTACATAATTCATTTCTAAATCAATCAAAACCAAGAAACAAACCTCCTTTTCGTTCTCTTCCTCCAAGTGCCGGAATGTAAACGCCCCCAAAATGCAATAAGACACGACCATCGTCACCAGCGTGATGTGGCTGAAGAGGCACGTGATCGTTTTCCACGTGTACCTGAGGAAATTCGCACACGCGCCGGGTTTTCCGCCACTTTCCAGCATCTCCGGGTCCGAATAATATCGCGTCGACATTTTTGTCACGATTTATTTACATACACATCAATTTAATCGATTGATTAAAACTTGAAATAGAACGTAATGGACTTAAGGTTTTAAATACTGAAAGAGAATTTAAACAATTATTAAGAATTGAATTAACTAAAATAAAAACAATCTTTATTCACGGAACATGTAAATTATATATCTACATGCATTGTAGTAAATTGGCCATCGAGCAACGGTCTTTTCGCAATTTGAATTAACAATTTTCTATTATGACAATATAACAATAAAATTTGCTGATTTAAATATTTAATTAGTGCTTGGATGAGAGAGAACTTTATAAAGTTATGAACTCGTTATTTAAATCTTAGTTAAAAATAATGTTTCAAGATTAAATTTTGCACTAGATTAGGTTGGAGTGAAAAGCACGCATATTTTAATACACGTCGAAAATTAAATCAAAAATTAGTTAATTTGTATCCTGACAGAGGAATTCATTACATAGATCTGCTTGAGAGGCACGATTTTCAATCCTTGTCTAATCGAAGGGACGCCAATAGTGCTTGCTTTATTTATGTACAAGTTGTTAAATAATAAGATTGACTGTGCTGAATTACTGTCTCAAGTGAAGTTATATGATCCAAGATTAAAAACCCGAAAACTAAATTTTTCCTTTCTGGAGAATTCAGCCCGATATCTGGTTTTACAGCAATATCTCGAATTTTCGAATATTGATCGTTTATTGTCATATCTGTAGCATTTAAATAGTGTTTCCCTTAATTTATATAATTTTATAGTGCTACTATAACATTATATAATTTTACTATTATATAAATTTATATAATTTTATTGAGCTAATATAAAAATAATATAAATTGAGAAAGATTCTTGATCGCGTAAATAATTGTTTAAATATTTAATTAATGATTCCGTAAGATAAATTTCTTAAGCTATTAATGCGTTATTTAAATCATATTGATTCAAGGATGCAGCATTTATACCACGCATTAACTAATTATTCAAACAAGTGGCGGATAATTTAAAATATTTATTTATTCGCAACTTAAAATTATATATATATAGAAAATCTTAATTTCTGAGAAATACATTAAATTACATTACAATATTTACAACATTACAATCATAAACATCTAGTTAATCCTCAGAAAATGGCTATCGACCATCAGTCTTTCTGCCTACTTAAAATTATATACAAATATATACTCAGAAATCTTTATTAACAGATAGAATCAATAATTTTGCAGACATAATACACATAGTTTCAATTTACAATTGTGTGTTAGTCTGCCATGCGCTATCGATTAGTAATCTTTCTGCCTTGTCTGAATTAATGGTGATGGATTAAAAAAATCTGTACTAGCTAGCTGAACCGTCCGGAAGCCTAATAGTGACAGTAGAATTAAAATTATAATTTAATAAATTGATTATCTAGAGATTAAAATAAATTTTAATTTAGATTTAAATGTATAAAAAACATTGCATGAAATTTTTAAATTATAAAAGGTATACGTATGCAAAAACTAAATAAAATTATTGATACCGTAAAGATTTTTATTATTTTAAATAGAATTATTTTTATTTCTAGCATATATTTAATGTTAATAAAAGATTAACAACAAAATTAATAAATTAATTATGAAATTATCCAAATTCACATAACAACTAAATTAATAAATTAATTATGAAATTACCCAAATTCACATATGTAAATATACTCAAGTAAATTTAATAAGAGTCCCAGAATTTCTTACTTCACAAATTAGTGTTTTTTTTGCATCAAAATTTTATCAATTTTTCTTCTTGTATAGAATTTGTTCAGTTACAAGATTTTAGCCAAAACAGTTAATACAACAATCAATATTTTCATTTATTAATTTTTTATTTGCTATTAAATGTTCGTTCAAAAACTTATTTAACGGAATTCACCGGAGAAAGTACCGTGATGAATACATCACCATTGTTATCTTCTATTCGTATTGAATATGAGTACGATATGAGAACAGTCCTCAATTTATTTACTGTTGACTTATCAATCGATTAATTTGATGAGTGCTTGTTGAAATTAAGACTATTAAAAATCTTACGATATAATTCACTTAAAGTTTTTATATCGCCAATTTACACACTCTGTTTTTAAATAATTTAAAAAAAAAGTGTACTTTGAGCCTTTAGACTCATTGCACTTTACAATCGTAAATTTTCTGAACACCAAAATAAAGAACTTCCATAATTTTGGTTTATAATTTTAGTAACTAAATTTGATTTATTTACACACCCACAGAATTTATTCTCCCCGTATAATTCACATTTTCTTGCTTTTAATTATGTTTATTTATTTTTTCTCACTGGATTTTATGCTTTTGGCGTACTTTTTTTGTACTCAATCTGAATTATTTACATGCTTCTGCCGTTGCAGAATCAGCACTAGAAGAGAGACCGTTTTCTCCGAGAGAGTTAATTTTAACCGCGCGCACACAAACCAACATAATTCTTTATATTTAGAAGTTACTGACTTACATTCGGCGAACCTTCTGTTTACTGTTATTTCCCCCCACAAAGAGCGCACGTGCACGAAATTTAAGAGAGAAAAAAATGGAAAAAGTTTATTGCCCCTTATAATTTTTTTATTCGTATTATTGGATGTGATTTCATCCGCATTTAAGTTGTAAACAAATATAAATACTTCGGCTTTTCAAGCCCTTAATTTTTGTACCCGAAATTCTAACATAAACATCTTTATTTCTGAGATTGGAGTATACAGTTACAATACAATATTTAACAATACCCTAACGTTCACAATATAATTCTAACTCTGAAACTGGCTATCGACCAGTGGTCTTTCAGCCTGTCTTTGTCCAGTCTATGTCTGCTTTTTAAAAATTGTGATCGCTAACGTCATTGTCAAGGTCCGGTTGATGTAATGAGATGAATTGATGAATGGTTGAAGTGGGATATTTGAATTTGGGTTGGGTGTTAGGGTTGCGGGGTATCGAAATTCTATTTTGTGAAGTTATAATATTCCTGACTGATATTTTTATTCACTTTTATTGTTCTCATTTAGATGTACCGGTAATTTTAACTAACCCTGTATATATAGGGTGTTTCAAATACGAGTCTTATTATGGTGATCTCGCTTTTTATCAGAATTAATGAACACTGACATAAAAGAATTGAAAATTATCTAGTAATCAATTTAAATTCATGATTTTTTTTATATTATTTTATCTTTTCTTCGAATTCAATATTTAACACTTTTTCAGAATGTCATACTGATAAATATTCCATTGAAAAAATTAGGCTCGGTTTCTTGTTTATCAAGAAATGAATTTAAAAAACCTTTATCATTTCTTATGTATATAAATGTAATATTTACAGATAGGGTTATAATTACATGTAAATAATTCCCCAACCGTATGAATTAAGACAAAAGCTTCAAATAAGAGCTTTTTGCGTATTAAAAGCTTTAAATATATGTTTAATATGCAGACATTGAATTACATAATGGAAAACTCTGTATATTTACCCATTTTTGAATTATAAAAACAAAAAGGCATAAGAAAGGGACTCCAGGAGAAGAAAGACGTCAGATAAAAAAAGAGTAGAGGAATAAGATCATTCTGTATGAGGACAAGGAAGTGAAGGGCAGTGACTGTGTGTTGTACACAACAAGCCGAAAAAAATATATATATATGGATAATATAGCAATATTGCAGAAGAGAGAGGATGAAAGGATGAAGAAGAATCGTATTTAATTGTTGGGGAAAACTTGCAACCAAATCATATTAATGATGAAAGAATATTGGTAAAATCTAGACAATCTAATGATAAAATAAAAACGAAAAAAGTTGAGGAGTGAATAAAATGGGCAGATGAGATTAGTTTGGAAATTCTAAATGGTTGTACGGAAGGAAATTGGGAAGGAGAGGTGCCGATATAATCGGACCACGTGGTAGCTCATTAATTGTCCACGTATTGGTTGGAGAAGAAATAAAGGATACATTCAGAATGGAATATTGGAGTGGATGATATCACTGGTCGGTAGCAGTTAGGATAGGGAGAAAGGACAAGGAAAAGAAACGAGTCACGGAAAATAGTACTGGCATTGGGCAGATTGAGAAAAATTTTGAGGGAGTTAATTTTAAACCGGCAAAAAAACGAAGATAAAAAATACGATGATGAGAAAGAAGACGATATGTGGAGGCGCGAGAAAGAGAGATTGGTTTGATAGTCACTGTCAAGAGGCAAGGAAAGAATTAAGGAAGGCTAGAGAAGGAATAGAGTCAAGAGAACACATACATACATACACACATAGGTATTACTTTCCTTGTCTCCATCCATAAAAAAATGGACGGAGGCACGGGCCCAAACCTGGTGGACGAGCACACCAGGTCTTAGGCAGGCGAAGGCATTCCTCAAAGGAAGAACGCCAAAACTAACAACAAACCTCCTCAAGCAAGACAGGAAAATGGTCAGAGCGATTGTAGGTCTACTGACAGGACACTGCAGGCTAAACAAGCATATAAGCAAGTTAGGCCTATCTGAAGATTGGATCTGCAGATTCTGTGAAGAAGAGGAAGAAGACCCCCTTCACATTCTGTGCCAATGTGAAGCCTTATCCGGTATTAGATATCAACAGATAGGAGACACAAAACCCAGTCCAGAAAAGTACACCCAAGACTCACTGTCAGGGCTAATTGGGCTAATCAAGGATGCGAAGCTAGAGCTAATCATCTGAGATACATGGGATCCACAATAGATCTGAAAAGGTCGCGGTGGTACAGGCCATGAGGCCACCCAAATATTATCTACCTATCTATCTATCTTCCTTGTCTCCATTCCTTCTCTAGCCTTCCTTAATTCTTTCCTTGCCTCTTGACAGTGACTATCAAACCAATCTCTCTTTCTCGCGCCCCCACATATCATCTTCTTAGAGTTAGTTCCACTGAATGATACTACGAGAAGACAGCGCGTTTTTGATTGAGTTTAAGCGCTTATGCTAAAATATAATCTCCCACTGCTAAACTTATTTTTCGTGGCGACTAATGGTGCTTCGATGTATGGAAAGAGCAAAAGCTTCGTAGCATTAGTACGTAAGCAGCAAGCAGAAATTGCGAAAAAACGGATCTTCCATCAAACGCGTTGCATCATCCATCAAGAATATTTATGCACGAAGGTAATAAAGATGGATAATACTTTGTGATACGTGAAAAAAAAGTAACAAATCACGTAGATAAAATCAGCGGCAATTTTCAACGTTCCATAGCGAAATAGAGAGCAATTACTTCGGGCTCTCTTACAATGCAGAGGTAGCCAGCTGATCTCGTACTTCAGGATACAGAAGCATTTCTGGCAATTCAAAGATAAAATTCATCAATTTATAAAATCAAAACCTAGTTTTATGACCCAGTGTGGATGCAATATTTCGCATTCACATTACTGAGATTGGAATGATTTAAATTTATCATTACAGGAAAGGCAACAACGGATAACAAAAATGCGGGATAAAATTAAAGCATTCAAATGTAAGTTATTTTTATGCGAAAATAAAATTTGACGTAATAGTATTTTAGTTTTACTGTTTTTATGCAAGAAGAAAATTTGACGTAATAGTATTTTAGTTTTACTGTTTGTTTGTTTTTTATTATAGAAACACTGCTACAATGCTTTCGCTAACCCAATGGAATCATATTCTTAATGAATGAGCAGTGTTTCTACAATAGTGAAACTAAAATACTATTGTGTTTTTATTTAATTGTGAATATATAGTTTCATCAAATGGCAACCTCAACCATTTTTTTTTTAATTTGACGCATTTTCCTACATGTAACATGTACATAATCAAGTTAAAGTAGCACTGCGCGTTATCAGAAATACGTTCAAAAGGTTCAGAATCTTAAAAGTGTATTTGAAGCAAGATCCGAAAATTTATTTGAAATATTTGTTGGCAAACCAACTTTATTTCTATTTATTTAATTGATATAGAATTAGTACATAATGATATTAGACATTCATCAATCTAAGTACTTTTTATATAAATCATTTAATTTAGCTGAAAGACTAAATTTCAGTATAATTACATTTGTAAATAGAAAAAAGTATTCATTCACTTGGTCACAGTTATTTAAATAAATTAAATAAAAATAATTTGAAAATAATTAATAAATTATTTCCACATTTAGCTCTGTGATGTGCATTTGTTTAACGTACTTATGTAACGTTAATCAAAAGTCACAGAGCTAAATGTGGAAATAATTTATTAATTATTTTCAAATCATTTTTATTTAATTTAATTACATTTGTATTGGATGTTACAATTAAAACTGAGAGATCAATAATCTCAAATATTTTATTTCTTGAAAATGGGGTCTCATCCAGCAAATGATACTGAAGGGCATTGCATTTCAAGAAAATAAAACAAAAAGTAATTATTTCCATCTGTAATAACATTAACCCTCTATAAGTATTTACACGCGCGCACCAATTCTTCCTAAACGAGATGAAAGTCAAAGGGAGGAAATCAGGCCGGCCGCTGCTCCGTAATAAAAAAAAATCCCGAAAGTAATCTGCATAGTTGGGGGAGTTTTATGTGGGCTCGCGAATTTTAATTTAACAGCAAATCCCGGTTATTACACCGCAAATTAAAGATAATTAAATTCGAATCGCGCTGCGCCGACTGAGTAATTGGAATGCGGTTCCAGGGAGAGGGAGGGAGAGGGGAGCGATTCCTGTCTTTCCCATACTGTCACTGAAATCCCTCCGCGGAATTGAGACAAGGGAATTAGATTATTAAAACCGCGTTTGTTACCCGGCGTCAATTTTCGCAAAGCGTTTGATTTTAGTTTTTTACAAGACTCAATTATCAGCAGCTTAAATAAATTTGTTGCTTTAATAAACATGATTTTGATATCCCAGCGTATCGCCTTAAGAAAAAAAAATGCCAATAATCCTGATAACCTATCCCTTCTTAGAATATTCCGTACTCGCCGTAACCATAAAACCCTTCCTAAATACAAACATCCTTCCTTCACCATTCATCAATTAATGTTTGCGAATTATCAGGACAGTTCACCTAGTAGATTTTTTTTTTGACTTCATCATAGATTCATAACAGGGCAGAAAGACCTCTGGTCAATAGCCAAGACAGACTAACTCCTATTTGTATTGTAATTATTTATGTTATATTGTTTGTTTATTCAGACAATAGATAATTTATATTATCTGATCTGATGTAATAGTTCTAGCCGAAGTGGGCGCAAAATTTATAACCGTTTGTTATAATGAAATCACTTGGTTTTGTTTTACTAAAATTTTGTTATGATTCATTCATTCATTCTTGAAAATGGCATCTAGCCGAAACTAGTCGAAAATATAACAAAATTTTAGTAAAACAAAACCAAGTGATTTCATTATAACAAACGGTTATTAAATATGTTTTACCAAGTGATAAATGAGAAAAAGGTATACAATATGCAAAATTTATATTTATAAAAAATCGAAAATATTAAACGAAAAACACGATTTAAATTTTATATTACGCTGCGAATATTATTGATTTTTTTAGTTGTAATTAAAACGTGCGTATAGATTTATGAAAATAGTAAAGAATAGATGAAGGCCATACGAATCCAGAAAGTCACGCCTTCAACTCCAGGTTGTTTAGTCTACGAAAATTGAAGTGGAAGAAAGAATGCAAGCTTGCGTGAAGATCTGGATTCGGATGACCATATTTGGCAATGTTTGGATTATAGGGACAAAGAATGCACGCTTGCATGAGAATCCCGATCCGGATGACCATATCATATTTGGTAATGTTTATATTATAGAGAGAAAGAAGTCACACTTGCGCGAGATGCTGTATCTTTAAATTAACTAATCAAAAATTGGTGGTAAATTGTAAAAGAAAATCGGGGAAGTCGATTGGCATCCGTGAACGGATGAGAACGTGAATTAAGAAATAGGGATTTTGCGAAAATGAATCTTGATCGCGGTTGTAAAGATTTTTGAGAAAGGGGATACGGAAGTCGATCGTTGGGGTGAACGGACGTGGGACGAATGTCGCGAATTAGTTAATGTAGAAAAAGTTAAGATCGCTATAAAATTAAGAAAAAAAGGTTCAAGCAAGTCTAATGAATTTAAATTGAATTATTTTTTTAATTTAAATATTTAAGTGCTGTATTTACATGCGTGTAATAGACGCAATTAATATAGCTACAATGTAGTTACTATGTAAAACTATATAAATTTCTTCTTGGCATGTAGAATTAGTACATAATGATATGCAAAACGAAGTAATAGACATTCATCAATCTAAGAACTTTTTATATAAATCATTTAATTTATCAGCACTTAAATATTTAAATTAAAAAAAATAATTCAATTTAAATTCAAAAGAAGGAAATGAAATCCCGTTAATTGATTACGATTCACAACCGTGCTTGAGCCGAACTAACACCATTCGTGGTAGATTTGTTTCACTTTGTCAAATTTTATTTAATTTTTTGGTAAATTATGAAAATTTATAATGTAAATTACACGCAACCTCTCGTAGCGAATGTGGAGCAAAAGCTAACTACGCTTTTAGTTTTAGTTTAAATAAAGAGCAAGGGACAGATAAATTAAGTGTTAGCCCGATTAGGCGGTTATAGTTGTAATTGATATATTCCAATATTATTATTTTAATCTTGATAGTATTTCCTGCCTTAACATAACAAAGTTCGTGCTGCTTAATTTAAACTCATTTCATGACTTTTATTTACTATTTACTGTCCACCATTATATTTATTTTTACAGAAACACAACACAGTAAGTACTGAAAATGTAAATTTACGCAAGTGGTCTCAATGTTTCCGCCCGTCCTTTGCGAAATGCATCCATCTTTCATATACCGTTCTACAGAACATATTATGCAGTCGGCTATCACAGGCATGTTAACGCTAATGAATTTATAAAAGTATCCAGCTTTGACATGTTTATAGAGTCTGTAAGTTCTTTGCGCCGTATACTTGGTGCAAAATAGTATCGACCTGGGGTAGAATATTTCTGGGTTACAATTAAATCACAACGTAGGGCCTAAAGCAAATTATAATAAGCACAATACCGGAAATGGTATCATTTCAATGTGTATATATAATTTTGAAAATTAGCAAACTTTTTTTTTAAATTAATTAAATTGCTATTCCTTTTAAATTATATTTATATCTATCAAATTGAAGAAGTTTCAGTAAACAACACATAGATAAAATATAAATTAATCAAATATGAGTAGAAATGAAACATCTCCCATAAGATTTGAACCCACGCTCTCCAGGTTTCTGTTTCTGTATTATTTATAAATTATTTTTTATTTATATTTTTAATATTTAAATATTGGTGGTTTATATTATAATAACAAATGTAAATAATTATTAAAAAATACCAATAAAACCATGGAATAAGGAACATATAGAGAGGCAACCAAAAGAGTTTTTTTTTTCGTCACGCTAATTTTGGAGAGGTTGTACGATAAAGCAAGTAAAATAATTGCTTTTTATTGAGTAAAATTAGACCTAAAGCTATTTTGAACATTTTTTGTAATTGTCTTATATTTATATATATACAAATATTTATATACATATATATATATATATATATATATATATATATATATATATGTGTGTGTGTGTGTGTGTGTGTGTGTATCTATATTTCTGTCTTATGTAAAACTTGTACACCATTATTGATAGCACCAATAAATATATTAATGTCATTAATATTAATATTGATATTTTTATTATTATCTGATGGTTCTTCAGTTGGAATTTCGGTTGGCTCTTCTGTTGGTTTTTCAGTTGGCTCTTCTGTTGGTTTTTCAGTTGGCTTTTCAGTTGGCTCTTCTGTTGGTTTTTCAGTTGGCTTTTCAGTTGGCTTTTCAGTTGGCTCTTCTGTTGGTTTTTCAGTTGGCTTTTCAGTTGGCTCTTCTGTTGGTTTTTCAGTTGGCTTTTCAGTTGGCTCTTCTGTTGGTTTTTCAGTTGGCTCTTCTGTTGGTTTTTCAGTTGGCTCTTCTGTTGGGTTTTCAGTTGGCTCTTCTGTTGGTTTTTCAGTTGGCTCTTCTGTTGGTTTTTCAGTTGGCTTTTCAGTTGGCTCTTCTGATGGTTTTTCAGTTGGCTTTTCAGTTGGCTCTTCTGTTGGTTTTTCAGTTGGCTCTTCTGTTGGTTTTTCAGTTGGCTCTTCTGTTGGGTTTTCAGTTGGCTCTTCTGTTGGTTTTTCAGTTGGCTCTTCTGTTGGTTTTTCAGTTGGCTTTTCAGTTGGCTCTTCTGTTGGCTTTTCAGTTGGCTCCTCTGTTGGGTTTTCAGTTGGCTCTTCTGTTGGTTTTTCAGTTGGCTCTTCTGTTGGTTTTTCAGTTGGCTCTTCTGTTGGTTTTTCAGTTGGCTCTTCTGTTGGGTTTTCAGTTGGCTCTTCTGTTGGGTTTTCAGTTGGCTCTTCTGTTGGTTTTTCAGTTGGCTCTTCTGTTGGTTTTTCAGTTGGCTCTTCTGTTGGGTTTTCAGTTGGCTCTTCTGTTGGTTTTTCAGTTGGCTCCTCTGTTGGGTTTTCAGTTGGCTCTTCTGTTGGTTTTTCAGTTGGCTCTTCTGTTGGTTTTTCAGTTGGCTCTTCTGTTGGTTTTTCAGTTGGCTCTTCTGTTGGGTTTTCAGTTGGCTCTTCTGTTGGGTTTTCAGTTGGCTCTTCTGTTGGTTTTTCAGTTGGCTCTTCTGTTGGTTTTTCAGTTGGCTCTTCTGTTGGGTTTTCAGTTGGCTCTTCTGTTATCTCTTCTGTTGGTTTTTCAGTTGGCTCCTCTGTTGGTTTTTCAGTTGGCTCTTCTGTTGGTTTTTCAGTTGGCTCCTCTGTTGGTTTTTCAGTTGGCTCTTCTGTTATCTCTTCTGTTGGTTTTTCAGTTGGCTCCTCTGTTGGTTTTTCAGTTGGCTCTTCTGTTGGTTTTTCAGTTGGCTCTTCTGTTGGGTTTTCAGTTGGCTCTTCTGTTGGTTTTTCAGTTGGCTCTTCTGTTGGTTTTTCAGTTGGCTCCTCTGTTGGTTTTTCAGTTGGCTCTTCTGTTATCTCTTCTGTTGGTTTTTCAGTTGGCTCCTCTGTTGGTTTTTCAGTTGGCTCTTCTGATGGTTTTTCAGTTGGCTTTTCAGTTGGCTCTTCTGTTGGTTTTTCAGTTGGCTCTTCTGTTGGTTTTTCAGTTGGCTCCTCTGTTGGTTTTTCAGTTGGCTCTTCTGTTATCTCTTCTGTTGGTTTTTCAGTTGGCTCCTCTGTTGGTTTTTCAGTTGGCTCTTCT
This sequence comes from Philonthus spinipes, assembly GCA_963082785.1. Taxonomy (NCBI): domain Eukaryota; kingdom Metazoa; phylum Arthropoda; class Insecta; order Coleoptera; family Staphylinidae; genus Philonthus; species Philonthus spinipes. The sequence goes on from OY720315.1 coordinate 16,964,712, forward strand.
GTTGGTTTTTTAGTTGGCTCTTCTGTTGGGTTTTCAGTTGGCTCTTCTGTTATCTCTTCTGTTGGTTTTTCAGTTGGCTCCTCTGTTGGTTTTTCAGTTGGCTCTTCTGTTGGTTTTTCAGTTGGCTCTTCTGTTGGGTTTTCAGTTGGCTCTTCTGTAGGTTTTTCAGTTGGCTCTTCTGTTGGTTTTTCAGTTGGTTCTTCTGTTGGTTTTTCAGTTGGCTCCTCTGTTGGTTTTTCAGTTGGCTCTTCTGTTGGTTTTTCAGTTGGCTCTTCTGTTGGGTTTTCAGTTGGCTCTTCTGTTGGGTTTTCAGTTGGCTCTTCTGTTGGTTTTTCAGTTGGCTCTTCTGTTGGTTTTTCAGTTGGCTCTTCTGTTGGGTTTTCAGTTGGCTCTTCTGTTGGTTTTTCAGTTGGCTCCTCTGTTGGTTTTTCAGTTGGCTCTTCTGTTATCTCTTCTGTTGGTTTTTCAGTTGGCTCCTCTGTTGGTTTTTCAGTTGGCTCTTCTGTTGGTTTTTCAGTTGGCTTTTCAGTTGGCTCTTCTGTTGGTTTTTCAGTTGGCTCTTCTGTAGGTTTTTCAGTTGGCTCTTCTGTTGGTTTTTCAGTTGGCTCTTCTGTTGGTTTTTCAGTTGGCTCTTCTGTTGGGTTTTCAGTTGGCTCTTCTGTTGGGTTTTCAGTTGGCTCTTCTGTTGGTTTTTCAGTTAGTTCTTCTGTTGGTTTTTCAGTTGGCTCCTCTGTTGGTTTTTCAGTTGGCTCTTCTGTTATCTCTTCTGTTGGTTTTTCAGTTGGCTCCTCTGTTGGTTTTTCAGTTGGCTCTTCTGATGGTTTTTCAGTTGGCTTTTCAGTTGGCTCTTCTGTTGGTTTTTCAGTTGGCTCTTCTGTTGGTTTTTCAGTTGGCTCCTCTGTTGGTTTTTCAGTTGGCTCTTCTGTTATCTCTTCTGTTGGTTTTTCAGTTGGCTCCTCTGTTGGTTTTTCAGTTGGCTCTTCTGTTGGTTTTTCAGTTGGCTCTTCTGTTGGGTTTTCAGTTGGCTCTTCTGTTGGTTTTTCAGTTGGCTCTTCTGTTGGTTTTTCAGTTAGTTCTTCTGTTGGTTTTTCAGTTGGCTCCTCTGTTGGTTTTTCAGTTGGCTCTTCTGTTATCTCTTCTGTTGGTTTTTCAGTTGGCTCCTCTGTTGGTTTTTCAGTTGGCTCTTCTGATGGTTTTTCAGTTGGCTTTTCAGTTGGCTCTTCTGTTGGTTTTTCAGTTGGCTCTTCTGTTGGTTTTTCAGTTGGCTCCTCTGTTGGTTTTTCAGTTGGCTCTTCTGTTATCTCTTCTGTTGGTTTTTCAGTTGGCTCCTCTGTTGGTTTTTCAGTTGGCTCTTCTGTTGGTTTTTCAGTTGGCTCTTCTGTTGGGTTTTCAGTTGGCTCTTCTGTAGGTTTTTCAGTTGGCTCTTCTGTTGGTTTTTCAGTTGGTTCTTCTGTTGGTTTTTCAGTTGGCTCCTCTGTTGGTTTTTCAGTTGGCTCTTCTGTTATCTCTTCTGTTGGTTTTTCAGTTGGCTCCTCTGTTGGTTTTTCAGTTGGCTCTTCTGTTATCTCTTCTGTTGGTTTTTCAGTTGGCTCTTCTGTTGGTTTTTCAGTTGGCTCTTCTGTTGGTTTTTCAGTTGGCTCTTCTGTTGGTTTTTCAGTTGGCTCTTCTGTTGGTTTTTCAGTTGGCTCTTCTGTTGGTTTTTCAGTTAGCTCTTCTGTTGGTTTTTCAGTTGGCTCTTCTGATGTTTTTTCAGTTGGCTCTTCTGTTGGTTGTTCAGTGGGCTTTTCAGTTGGTTTCTCACTTGGCCCTTCTGTTGGCTTTTCAGTTGGCTCTTCTGTTGGTTTTTCAGTTGGCTCTTCTGTTGGTTTTTCAGTTAGCTCTTCTGTTGGTTTTTCAGTTGGCTCTTCTGTTGGCTCTTCTGATGTTTTTTCAGTTGGCTCTTCTGTTGGTTGTTCAGTGGGCTTTTCAGTTGGTTTCTCACTTGGCCCTTCTGTTGGCTTTTCAGTTGGCTCTTCTGTTGGTCTTTTATTTAGCTTTTCAGTTGGTTTTTTTATTAGCATTTCATTGGGTTTTTTTTTTTTCTTTTCAGTTTGTTCATCCTGAGATAATTCTCCAGTCGCTTCACTTGTTGATTGTGTTGTTGCACTACCAGTTTTACCGCTACCCGTATCGGAACCGATTTCAGGATCCTGCGGCATTACTCCCTCATTTTCTTCTTTTCCGCGCTCCTCTTTCACTTCCTCATTATTAAAAACAAAATTTCTCTTTTCATGCATTTGCAAACGATTAACAAATCGACCGATAGAATTAATCGCGTATTTATCCTGTTCCGATGCTCCTGAATCATAAGAAAATAAAAAAATCAATAAAAAATATCAATATAAAGAGGTTAATATCTTGAGTCTCTCAAGTTATATCTTAGAGCATTGCAATTTTGATAAAATTATTAAAATATGCAAGAAGAACACAACTGAATTTATTGGTACAATACTATACAAACTATGTTTACCTAGGTTAATATAATAATCAAATGATGATATCTGATTTTATATATATTTATACTTGGTATGTTCATTTTTACATTTCAATTTATCGAAACACAATCCTAAAATTCTGAAATTATACTATTTTTTGCTGAAATCAATTATAAACTCAGAAAGGCCGGCAGGCGCACTTTTTTAGTACAATACAATATTTAACTAGCAGATTGCTGTTTTGTGCAGAACAATACAATATTTAACTAGCAGACTGATAGTTTGATAATGACGCGTTGATATCATCGAAACTATAGTGACGAATACAATTTTCAGATATAAAAATAGAGTAAAAGTGTAGGAAAAAGTAAAGATAGAATTTAGAAGTCGATCCCTTCACGATAAATGTGAATGCTGAAAGTAAATATCTCATATAGCTCGAAATTAATTCTAAAACACGTAATATATATATATTTTTTAAATAATATTGAAATTGTCATTCAGTTATCAACGAGATGTTTTTCAGGCTGTTTTTTTTTTTTTTAATTCAGTTATTGGATCTAGTGTCCCTTGAATGTCTCTGTCTGACTGTCAACTGGGATTAGATCGGCAATGTCTAATTGTTTCTGTCATTTAATAATAAAATGAAATAAAGATAATTTCATTTAAAATCTCCTCATTTTAAATGAAATAAAAAGAATTTGGAAATAATTAATAAATTATTCGCTCATTATTATTTTCAAATTCTTTTTATTTATAACAAATGAAGGACGACGCAAGCGCCATCTTTCGCCAAATTTTTATGTGGCATCGTCAACGAATCGAGTCTACAAACTAGATAACAGATAATCGTTTTTTTCATTCACTAAAGGGCGAATCGTTGACGTGCCACATAAAATTAGGCGAAACATGGCGCTTGCGCCCAGGAATGTTCCTCGGAGCGTGCGACGGTAAACGTGGCGTCAGGGAGAGTTCTAGAACGTTCGAGAAACAAGCACGCTATATAAGAGCACGCTGGCGGAGAAGCATTAAGTCCATCACGAAGGTCCAAGTGCTCAACATCTCGTTATAAATAAAAAGTGACGGTGTGATGTAAATATATATCTTAAGTGTATTCTATATAAATAGGCATTGTTTTTCTTATTTCTGATCAGACTCAGAAATAAGTAAAACAATACCTATTTATATATATACACCCGATTTCATAAAAATATGTATAATAACGCTTTTTAGTTTCACTTTTTAATGTATAAAAAAAACAATGCTACCATTAATATAATTTCGGTGTTTAATTATGAAATAAATCTCTTGATTTTAAGGAGGAATTTATATATATATATTATTACATTTGTCAAATTCAAACTAGTATTAATTTTGATGATGATCGTAACGGATCGAAATACGTGTCAGGCAAGTTAAACTAAAAAAAAACTGGGACAAAACAAGTGTTTAAATTTACCCAATATACGGGGTTATTCCATACGAGAAATGTTTAGAGAAATATGTACGTTATTAATTAACTTCACATTCTATGTATTTAAATATCTATACCAAAGTTGTTTAGGCTGTGATGATAAATAAGAACGTACACGTTAAACTTAACGTTTCATGAAAATTTCAATTAATTTGTTTCGCAATCTTTTATTTCAGTTTAATTTGTAATTTACTTCTCAGTATATTATTTTTTTTTTTAAATAAATGTATTGATCTTAATTTAAATTGGTTTGTAATTTAATTTTTAATAGATTTAAGGACTTTACCATTTCTGAAATCGATGGGTATAGAAAACGCCAAGGCAACTAGCGCTGACAGTGCGAAAACTCTCAGTGAAACCATCTTTTTAAATTAAATAGAGAAACTGATGGTGGTCACGGAACGCCGCCGGACTATATCAATCCTACTTCGTAATCAGCGGAGATAATGCTCTTAGATTAAGATACCGGCATTTGTAATAATAAGAAGAATAAAAAACACATATTATTTAAACGAGTAGTTATCTATTGAAATTCGTTTTAATTGGTATTGAAGCCATTTTTTTGAGCATTATAATAATAAAATATCTTTATTCCATACAGGCAACATTATTATTGACATATGATTTTGTAATTATACATAGAACAACAGTATTTTGTTCTGGAATTGGCTATCGACTGGAGTCGTTTCCGCCAATTTGGGATACATGTAACAGAATTATTTACATTTTATGATTTTGTTTATTTTGTGTCTGTGAATGGGGAAAATTCATTTACGGACGTTGTGTCGGATTTTGTACAGGAGACCACCGACTAGAAAACCCTCCAACTTTACCGGCGTCGACTGCCAAGGTCATTGGCGGGTCTCTAAATAAATTGACCACCATATCTACATCATATACTCTGGTCTTACCGATAGTCAATATATTTGCACTAATTCTATTATCACAGATTATGACTAATGTCATAGTAGGGACACTATCAGGGTATGGAGGCCGGAGTCCCAGACGTAACAAAACACAATAAAAGTTATACCTAAATAATTTATGAAACCTAAAAATTAACCTAACCTATATATATATATATATATATATATATATATATATAAAAGAATATAAAACTTAATTCACTATCGAGGTTGTAAATATATTTAATTGAATAAAAAATAAGTGGGAGAAAGGACTGCCTTTTTAATTAAATAATTAAAAGTCTCCACAACCAATATAAATAAGATAAAAATTTCTGTTTTATAATAATATTTATTTTTTAACTAGTGCTCTCATCAAAGATAATTGGTTCGAAATTGTGCGCCACTGAATTGTATAGTTTCTTTCTTAGAAATAAAACAAATAAACGTGTAAATCCCCGTTTATTTCGGATGTTTCATAATCCGTTGGGAAATCAATCATAATTATCATTATCAATAGAAATTAAGTGAGCATCCAGTACGTTTCCTATATAATTCATTGACTGCACTGATCTTTATCGAAATTAAAGTGATAAAAAATAATTACGTTTTTTTGTCGCTTTTCAAGTACATTCACTCAAATGTGCAATTTCACGAAATCTAAATTATATTTACTTAAGTAATTTATTCACGGAATAGATTACATTTTTTTTTTTAATCTTATCATAATATCATAATTAAGGGGAGACTTTGTATAGAATTTAAAAAAAATCAAAACAAAAAATTCTTCCATAAATCAATGTACGCCATAAAAGGATAAAGCCACACGAAGACTTTCAAAGCCATTCTTGACACAAATCCCTACGGTGTAGAAAAACAAGTATCAATAAGTGAATACCTCGGTCAAGTTGAGAAACGAATGGCCTATCGATTGCGAAACACAAAGAAGAAAAAGAAACTCAGAGGCGAGGGAAACTAACCAAATTGGTGACGCCACGCCCACGTGGATAAGAGAGGTTAGACCCCCTTTTCTTGTCCTAGCAAGACTATGATTTATAAGTGGTATGCACTTTTCAAGTAAGGTAGGGAATCTATAAAAAAATATTCTCGCATCCAATTATCACTGCCTTGACCTCTTCATCGTCCTTAAATTTCTTCCTTCAAAGATCATTTTTTTTAGTTTGGAAACAAATAATAGCCGGAGGGGGCCAGATCTGAACTGTAAGGGTGGTGGTTCAAAGTTTGAAAGCCATAAGTTTTCAGGGTAGCCATCGCAACTCGCGTAGACCAGCGCGTTGTCATGCATTTTCCTCACCATTTTACCTTTACAGCTTCTTTCAATTATTCCAGTAACTTAGCCCAGTGTGTCCCTGTTATTGTTACATTCTTGTCTTTATAATCAATCAGCAATATGTCCCAGAAAATAGTGGTCATAATCTTTCCAACCAACTGCACCACGTAAAACTTCTTGGAGAATGAGCATCCCTTTGAGCAATTGCATTGACTCTTGTTTTGACTCAGATTCATAATGATGTTTCACCCCCAGTAATTATTTTGTCAAAAAAGTGTCTGGGCCCTCGTTTTATAAAGTCAGAAACGCACTTGAACAGTTGATGCGTCGATGCTTCTGAAGCGGCGTGAGCCTTCTGGGAACCTATTTTATACTCACTTTTGACATATCCAGGGGTCCATGTAGAGTATTTAAAACAGCTGCAGCTGATCCTTTTTTTAGAGGCTGTCCACAGGGTGGAGAAATATCATCACTTCTAGTGATTATAGTAACGGACATTCTCCTTCAACAACTACTTAAGAGGAACTTTTTCGTAACGGCGTATGCTGACGATTTAACCATCGTAGTAGGCGGTAAGCACGAAGGTGCAATTTGTGATAGGATGCAAACTGCCTTTAATATATTAACCAAGTGGTGCGAGGATAATCCGACTAAAACGGAGTTAGAAGGTGTATTCCAAAGCACAAATATTATTGAATTCGATATTACAATTTCGCGAGGATGTGAAATATCTGGAAGTCACAAGAAACTAAATTGGAAAAAGCACATCGAACTCAAAGTAAATAAAGTACTTAGGGCCTTTTGGCAATGTCGGCGTGCTGTGGGGAAGTCGTGGGGTCTAAATCTAAGCACGACGATGTGGCTATATACAGCTGTCATAAGACACATGCTTACTTATGGCGCAGTAGTTTGGTGGCCTAGAACTAAAATAGGCTCCACCACTAAGCGTTTTATTGTTGAAACCATTCAGTTGTGATACATTTTTATTTCCATTATGAAGGTAAAAAAATTATAAATATACTTCGACTTTCGACTTAGTACAAACCGATAGATAATGACTGTACGTAAATAAGTTGAAACTTATTATATTTATCTTGACTTGTGTATAACTCATGTTATTGGCTCAAATGAATAAATTACTATTATAATATTATTATTGCATTGTCCGGTATTCCACAAGGCTCGCACTGGGCACTTCTTCACTTCTCTATTTAAAAATATACAGGATCGTCCGCTGTCCACAACTTATCTTCTTATTCGTTATTAACAGTATTTGTTCAGGAATTAAGTGTAGCAAAATTGTTCTTTTTTGTTAACAATTTAAATATTTATCATATAATCAAATTCGCACCTTCCCAGACCAACAACAGCTTCAAAATGAATTAAATAGCATTGTATTATATTGCAGAAATAATGATATCAATTTAAATTTGAATAAATGTTCTTCCATATCTGTTTGCCGTAGTGCAAGGAAGCATTACGATTCCTCATATATATATTGAGTTAGAAAAATTAAGGATTTGTATGTTATATTTACTCAAAAGCTCGATTTTAAAGAATTCATTTTACTCTTTCATAAAATGTCATTAATAGTGCTTAGTTGCATTTTACTATTTGAATTCCTCCGAAGTATTATAAAGAAATGTTACAAAATTTTTATATTCAAAATTTATTTTATTAAACAAAAAAAGCATTTCATAAGTAAAAACCAAATAAAATATATTTACATATATTTAATTACAATAAAATACAAAAAATAATCGCGCACTTTTTCTTTACTTAAAATAATAACGCTAGTTATTGTATATATAAGTTGATTAAATAACCAAACGTCATGCTAAAACTCAACAATTTCCTTTTTTATTAAATAAATTATTCAACTACCACCGCGATTACGATCTTACGGAACTCGTCAGATCTGTGTGTTGCATTAATTAGGCAAAAATATGATGTACTATTATAGTTTTTGAAATTTCTTTTTTGATTAGCCTTTTAATTGGTTTACATAAATTACCTTCGTTTTATTGTAATTTTTTAATTACTTGACTTTTTTAATTCACGTATTATTTTTTTAAAGTTCGTTTGACTCCACCCAGCGGAGTAAAATAGACTTAAACGTAGCATCAATGTTACATTAATGCAACGTTTACGTCAACCTACATTTTGCTCCGTAATTCTACTTTTTTAGACCTATTTTCATCTGTATTTTAAATATGTATCAAAAAAAACCTAAAGGTCAAACAAACATCAACATTACTACATTGATTTAATTAATTCAATGTTAAAATGTTGTTAAATTTGTAATAATTCCAGATTTAATTAAATTTTAGAATTGATTTTATTTATCGTTTCAGGTATAAAATTTTGCTAAAAAATCGGTTGATATTTAAATTCGACTTTTGTTCGATTTTAAATTAATAAAGTCGAAATAGGAGGATTAGTGTTATGACAAGGATTGCCATATTAGTAGCAGCAACAGTGCTGGTTCCCGTCGGATCATCTGTCGCTGGATTTTCAGTTGGTTCTTCTGTTGGGTTTTTAGTGGGATTTTCGGTTGGGTTTTCTGTTGGTTCTCCTGTTGGCTTTTCAGTTGGCTCTTCTGTTGGTTTTTCAGTTGGTTTTTCAGTTGGTTTTTCAGTTGGTTTTTCAGTTGGTTTTTCAGTTGGCTTTTCAGTTGGTTTTTCAGTTGGCTTTTCAGTTGGTTTTTCAGTTGGCTTTTCAGTTGGCTTTTCAGTTGGCTTTTCAGTTGGCTCTTCTGTTGGTTTTTCAGTTGGCTTTTCAGTTGGCTTTTCAGTTGGCTCTTCTGTTGGTTTTTCAGTTGGCTTTTCAGTTGGCTCTTCTGTTGGTTTTTCAGTTGGCTTTTCAGTTGGCTCTTCTGTTGGTTTTTCAGTTGGCTCTTCTGTTGGTTTTTCAGTTGGCTCTTCTGTTGGGTTTTCAGTTGGCTCTTCTGTTGGTTTTTCAGTTGGCTCTTCTGTTGGTTTTTCAGTTGGCTTTTCAGTTGGCTCTTCTGATGGTTTTTCAGTTGGCTTTTCAGTTGGCTCTTCTGTTGGTTTTTCAGTTGGCTCTTCTGTTGGTTTTTCAGTTGGCTCTTCTGTTGGGTTTTCAGTTGGCTCTTCTGTTGGTTTTTCAGTTGGCTCTTCTGTTGGTTTTTCAGTTGGCTCTTCTGTTGGCTTTTCAGTTGGCTCCTCTGTTGGGTTTTCAGTTGGCTCTTCTGTTGGTTTTTCAGTTGGCTCTTCTGTTGGTTTTTCAGTTGGCTCTTCTGTTGGTTTTTCAGTTGGCTCTTCTGTTGGGTTTTCAGTTGGCTCTTCTGTTGGGTTTTCAGTTGGCTCTTCTGTTGGTTTTTCAGTTGGCTCTTCTGTTGGTTTTTCAGTTGGCTCTTCTGTTGGGTTTTCAGTTGGCTCTTCTGTTGGTTTTTCAGTTGGCTCCTCTGTTGGGTTTTCAGTTGGCTCTTCTGTTGGTTTTTCAGTTGGCTCTTCTGTTGGTTTTTCAGTTGGCTCTTCTGTTGGTTTTTCAGTTGGCTCTTCTGTTGGGTTTTCAGTTGGCTCTTCTGTTGGGTTTTCAGTTGGCTCTTCTGTTGGTTTTTCAGTTGGCTCTTCTGTTGGTTTTTCAGTTGGCTCTTCTGTTGGGTTTTCAGTTGGCTCTTCTGTTATCTCTTCTGTTGGTTTTTCAGTTGGCTCCTCTGTTGGTTTTTCAGTTGGCTCTTCTGTTGGTTTTTCAGTTGGCTCCTCTGTTGGTTTTTCAGTTGGCTCTTCTGTTATCTCTTCTGTTGGTTTTTCAGTTGGCTCCTCTGTTGGTTTTTCAGTTGGCTCTTCTGTTGGTTTTTCAGTTGGCTCTTCTGTTGGGTTTTCAGTTGGCTCTTCTGTTGGTTTTTCAGTTGGCTCTTCTGTTGGTTTTTCAGTTAGTTCTTCTGTTGGTTTTTCAGTTGGCTCCTCTGTTGGTTTTTCAGTTGGCTCTTCTGTTATCTCTTCTGTTGGTTTTTCAGTTGGCTCCTCTGTTGGTTTTTCAGTTGGCTCTTCTGATGGTTTTTCAGTTGGCTTTTCAGTTGGCTCTTCTGTTGGTTTTTCAGTTGGCTCTTCTGTTGGTTTTTCAGTTGGCTCCTCTGTTGGTTTTTCAGTTGGCTCTTCTGTTATCTCTTCTGTTGGTTTTTCAGTTGGCTCCTCTGTTGGTTTTTCAGTTGGCTCTTCTGTTGGTTTTTCAGTTGGCTCTTCTGTTGGGTTTTCAGTTGGCTCTTCTGTTATCTCTTCTGTTGGTTTTTCAGTTGGCTCCTCTGTTGGTTTTTCAGTTGGCTCTTCTGTTGGTTTTTCAGTTGGCTCTTCTGTTGGGTTTTCAGTTGGCTCTTCTGTAGGTTTTTCAGTTGGCTCTTCTGTTGGTTTTTCAGTTGGTTCTTCTGTTGGTTTTTCAGTTGGCTCCTCTGTTGGTTTTTCAGTTGGCTCTTCTGTTGGTTTTTCAGTTGGCTCTTCTGTTGGGTTTTCAGTTGGCTCTTCTGTTGGGTTTTCAGTTGGCTCTTCTGTTGGTTTTTCAGTTGGCTCTTCTGTTGGTTTTTCAGTTGGCTCTTCTGTTGGGTTTTCAGTTGGCTCTTCTGTTGGTTTTTCAGTTGGCTCCTCTGTTGGTTTTTCAGTTGGCTCTTCTGTTATCTCTTCTGTTGGTTTTTCAGTTGGCTCCTCTGTTGGTTTTTCAGTTGGCTCTTCTGTTGGTTTTTCAGTTGGCTTTTCAGTTGGCTCTTCTGTTGGTTTTTCAGTTGGCTCTTCTGTAGGTTTTTCAGTTGGCTCTTCTGTTGGTTTTTCAGTTGGCTCTTCTGTTGGTTTTTCAGTTGGCTCTTCTGTTGGGTTTTCAGTTGGCTCTTCTGTTGGGTTTTCAGTTGGCTCTTCTGTTGGTTTTTCAGTTGGCTCTTCTGTTGGTTTTTCAGTTAGTTCTTCTGTTGGTTTTTCAGTTGGCTCCTCTGTTGGTTTTTCAGTTGGCTCTTCTGTTATCTCTTCTGTTGGTTTTTCAGTTGGCTCCTCTGTTGGTTTTTCAGTTGGCTCTTCTGATGGTTTTTCAGTTGGCTTTTCAGTTGGCTCTTCTGTTGGTTTTTCAGTTGGCTCTTCTGTTGGTTTTTCAGTTGGCTCCTCTGTTGGTTTTTCAGTTGGCTCTTCTGTTATCTCTTCTGTTGGTTTTTCAGTTGGCTCCTCTGTTGGTTTTTCAGTTGGCTCTTCTGTTGGTTTTTCAGTTGGCTCTTCTGTTGGGTTTTCAGTTGGCTCTTCTGTAGGTTTTTCAGTTGGCTCTTCTGTTGGTTTTTCAGTTGGTTCTTCTGTTGGTTTTTCAGTTGGCTCCTCTGTTGGTTTTTCAGTTGGCTCTTCTGTTATCTCTTCTGTTGGTTTTTCAGTTGGCTCCTCTGTTGGTTTTTCAGTTGGCTCTTCTGTTATCTCTTCTGTTGGTTTTTCAGTTGGCTCTTCTGTTGGTTTTTCAGTTGGCTCTTCTGTTGGTTTTTCAGTTGGCTCTTCTGTTGGTTTTTCAGTTGGCTCTTCTGTTGGTTTTTCAGTTGGCTCTTCTGTTGGTTTTTCAGTTAGCTCTTCTGTTGGTTTTTCAGTTGGCTCTTCTGATGTTTTTTCAGTTGGCTCTTCTGTTGGTTGTTCAGTGGGCTTTTCAGTTGGTTTCTCACTTGGCCCTTCTGTTGGCTTTTCAGTTGGCTCTTCTGTTGGTTTTTCAGTTGGCTCTTCTGTTGGTTTTTCAGTTAGCTCTTCTGTTGGTTTTTCAGTTGGCTCTTCTGTTGGCTCTTCTGATGTTTTTTCAGTTGGCTCTTCTGTTGGTTGTTCAGTGGGCTTTTCAGTTGGTTTCTCACTTGGCCCTTCTGTTGGCTTTTCAGTTGGCTCTTCTGTTGGTCTTTTATTTAGCTTTTCAGTTGGTTTTTTTATTAGCATTTCATTGGGTTTTTTTTTTTTTCTTTTCAGTTTGTTCATCCTGAGATAATTCTCCAGTCGCTTCACTTGTTGATTGTGTTGTTGCACTACCAGTTTTACCGCTACCCGTATCGGAACCGATTTCAGGATCCTGCGGCATTACTCCCTCATTTTCTTCTTTTCCGCGCTCCTCTTTCACTTCCTCATTATTAAAAACAAAATTTCTCTTTTCATGCATTTGCAAACGATTAACAAATCGACCGATAGAATTAATCGCGTATTTATCCTGTTCCGATGCTCCTGAATCATAAGAAAATAAAAAAATCAATAAAAAATATCAATATAAAGAGGTTAATATCTTGAGTCTCTCAAGTTATATCTTAGAGCATTGCAATTTTGATAAAATTATTAAAATATGCAAGAAGAACACAACTGAATTTATTGGTACAATACTATACAAACTATGTTTACCTAGGTTAATATAATAATCAAATGATGATATCTGATTTTATATATATTTATACTTGGTATGTTCATTTTTACATTTCAATTTATCGAAACACAATCCTAAAATTCTGAAATTATACTATTTTTTGCTGAAATCAATTATAAACTCAGAAAGGCCGGCAGGCGCACTTTTTTAGTACAATACAATATTTAACTAGCAGATTGCTGTTTTGTGCAGAACAATACAATATTTAACTAGCAGACTGATAGTTTGATAATGACGCGTTGATATCATCGAAACTATAGTGACGAATACAATTTTCAGATATAAAAATAGAGTAAAAGTGTAGGAAAAAGTAAAGATAGAATTTAGAAGTCGATCCCTTCACGATAAATGTGAATGCTGAAAGTAAATATCTCATATAGCTCGAAATTAATTCTAAAACACGTAATATATATATATTTTTTAAATAATATTGAAATTGTCATTCAGTTATCAACGAGATGTTTTTCAGGCTGTTTTTTTTTTTTTTAATTCAGTTATTGGATCTAGTGTCCCTTGAATGTCTCTGTCTGACTGTCAACTGGGATTAGATCGGCAATGTCTAATTGTTTCTGTCATTTAATAATAAAATGAAATAAAGATAATTTCATTTAAAATCTCCTCATTTTAAATGAAATAAAAAGAATTTGGAAATAATTAATAAATTATTCGCTCATTATTATTTTCAAATTCTTTTTATTTATAACAAATGAAGGACGACGCAAGCGCCATCTTTCGCCAAATTTTTATGTGGCATCGTCAACGAATCGAGTCTACAAACTAGATAACAGATAATCGTTTTTTTCATTCACTAAAGGGCGAATCGTTGACGTGCCACATAAAATTAGGCGAAACATGGCGCTTGCGCCCAGGAATGTTCCTCGGAGCGTGCGACGGTAAACGTGGCGTCAGGGAGAGTTCTAGAACGTTCGAGAAACAAGCACGCTATATAAGAGCACGCTGGCGGAGAAGCATTAAGTCCATCACGAAGGTCCAAGTGCTCAACATCTCGTTATAAATAAAAAGTGACGGTGTGATGTAAATATATATCTTAAGTGTATTCTATATAAATAGGCATTGTTTTTCTTATTTCTGATCAGACTCAGAAATAAGTAAAACAATACCTATTTATATATATACACCCGATTTCATAAAAATATGTATAATAACGCTTTTTAGTTTCACTTTTTAATGTATAAAAAAAACAATGCTACCATTAATATAATTTCGGTGTTTAATTATGAAATAAATCTCTTGATTTTAAGGAGGAATTTATATATATATATTATTACATTTGTCAAATTCAAACTAGTATTAATTTTGATGATGATCGTAACGGATCGAAATACGTGTCAGGCAAGTTAAACTAAAAAAAAACTGGGACAAAACAAGTGTTTAAATTTACCCAATATACGGGGTTATTCCATACGAGAAATGTTTAGAGAAATATGTACGTTATTAATTAACTTCACATTCTATGTATTTAAATATCTATACCAAAGTTGTTTAGGCTGTGATGATAAATAAGAACGTACACGTTAAACTTAACGTTTCATGAAAATTTCAATTAATTTGTTTCGCAATCTTTTATTTCAGTTTAATTTGTAATTTACTTCTCAGTATATTATTTTTTTTTTTAAATAAATGTATTGATCTTAATTTAAATTGGTTTGTAATTTAATTTTTAATAGATTTAAGGACTTTACCATTTCTGAAATCGATGGGTATAGAAAACGCCAAGGCAACTAGCGCTGACAGTGCGAAAACTCTCAGTGAAACCATCTTTTTAAATTAAATAGAGAAACTGATGGTGGTCACGGAACGCCGCCGGACTATATCAATCCTACTTCGTAATCAGCGGAGATAATGCTCTTAGATTAAGATACCGGCATTTGTAATAATAAGAAGAATAAAAAACACATATTATTTAAACGAGTAGTTATCTATTGAAATTCGTTTTAATTGGTATTGAAGCCATTTTTTTGAGCATTATAATAATAAAATATCTTTATTCCATACAGGCAACATTATTATTGACATATGATTTTGTAATTATACATAGAACAACAGTATTTTGTTCTGGAATTGGCTATCGACTGGAGTCGTTTCCGCCAATTTGGGATACATGTAACAGAATTATTTACATTTTATGATTTTGTTTATTTTGTGTCTGTGAATGGGGAAAATTCATTTACGGACGTTGTGTCGGATTTTGTACAGGAGACCACCGACTAGAAAACCCTCCAACTTTACCGGCGTCGACTGCCAAGGTCATTGGCGGGTCTCTAAATAAATTGACCACCATATCTACATCATATACTCTGGTCTTACCGATAGTCAATATATTTGCACTAATTCTATTATCACAGATTATGACTAATGTCATAGTAGGGACACTATCAGGGTATGGAGGCCGGAGTCCCAGACGTAACAAAACACAATAAAAGTTATACCTAAATAATTTATGAAACCTAAAAATTAACCTAACCTATATATATATATATATATATATAAAAGAATATAAAACTTAATTCACTATCGAGGTTGTAAATATATTTAATTGAATAAAAAATAAGTGGGAGAAAGGACTGCCTTTTTAATTAAATAATTAAAAGTCTCCACAACCAATATAAATAAGATAAAAATTTCTGTTTTATAATAATATTTATTTTTTAACTAGTGCTCTCATCAAAGATAATTGGTTCGAAATTGTGCGCCACTGAATTGTATAGTTTCTTTCTTAGAAATAAAACAAATAAACGTGTAAATCCCCGTTTATTTCGGATGTTTCATAATCCGTTGGGAAATCAATCATAATTATCATTATCAATAGAAATTAAGTGAGCATCCAGTACGTTTCCTATATAATTCATTGACTGCACTGATCTTTATCGAAATTAAAGTGATAAAAAATAATTACGTTTTTTTGTCGCTTTTCAAGTACATTCACTCAAATGTGCAATTTCACGAAATCTAAATTATATTTACTTAAGTAATTTATTCACGGAATAGATTACATTTTTTTTTTTAATCTTATCATAATATCATAATTAAGGGGAGACTTTGTATAGAATTTAAAAAAAATCAAAACAAAAAATTCTTCCATAAATCAATGTACGCCATAAAAGGATAAAGCCACACGAAGACTTTCAAAGCCATTCTTGACACAAATCCCTACGGTGTAGAAAAACAAGTATCAATAAGTGAATACCTCGGTCAAGTTGAGAAACGAATGGCCTATCGATTGCGAAACACAAAGAAGAAAAAGAAACTCAGAGGCGAGGGAAACTAACCAAATTGGTGACGCCACGCCCACGTGGATAAGAGAGGTTAGACCCCCTTTTCTTGTCCTAGCAAGACTATGATTTATAAGTGGTATGCACTTTTCAAGTAAGGTAGGGAATCTATAAAAAAATATTCTCGCATCCAATTATCACTGCCTTGACCTCTTCATCGTCCTTAAATTTCTTCCTTCAAAGATCATTTTTTTTAGTTTGGAAACAAATAATAGCCGGAGGGGGCCAGATCTGAACTGTAAGGGTGGTGGTTCAAAGTTTGAAAGCCATAAGTTTTCAGGGTAGCCATCGCAACTCGCGTAGACCAGCGCGTTGTCATGCATTTTCCTCACCATTTTACCTTTACAGCTTCTTTCAATTATTCCAGTAACTTAGCCCAGTGTGTCCCTGTTATTGTTACATTCTTGTCTTTATAATCAATCAGCAATATGTCCCAGAAAATAGTGGTCATAATCTTTCCAACCAACTGCACCACGTAAAACTTCTTGGAGAATGAGCATCCCTTTGAGCAATTGCATTGACTCTTGTTTTGACTCAGATTCATAATGATGTTTCACCCCCAGTAATTATTTTGTCAAAAAAGTGTCTGGGCCCTCGTTTTATAAAGTCAGAAACGCACTTGAACAGTTGATGCGTCGATGCTTCTGAAGCGGCGTGAGCCTTCTGGGAACCTATTTTATACTCACTTTTGACATATCCAGGGGTCCATGTAGAGTATTTAAAACAGCTGCAGCTGATCCTTTTTTTAGAGGCTGTCCACAGGGTGGAGAAATATCATCACTTCTAGTGATTATAGTAACGGACATTCTCCTTCAACAACTACTTAAGAGGAACTTTTTCGTAACGGCGTATGCTGACGATTTAACCATCGTAGTAGGCGGTAAGCACGAAGGTGCAATTTGTGATAGGATGCAAACTGCCTTTAATATATTAACCAAGTGGTGCGAGGATAATCCGACTAAAACGGAGTTAGAAGGTGTATTCCAAAGCACAAATATTATTGAATTCGATATTACAATTTCGCGAGGATGTGAAATATCTGGAAGTCACAAGAAACTAAATTGGAAAAAGCACATCGAACTCAAAGTAAATAAAGTACTTAGGGCCTTTTGGCAATGTCGGCGTGCTGTGGGGAAGTCGTGGGGTCTAAATCTAAGCACGACGATGTGGCTATATACAGCTGTCATAAGACACATGCTTACTTATGGCGCAGTAGTTTGGTGGCCTAGAACTAAAATAGGCTCCACCACTAAGCGTTTTATTGTTGAAACCATTCAGTTGTGATACATTTTTATTTCCATTATGAAGGTAAAAAAATTATAAATATACTTCGACTTTCGACTTAGTACAAACCGATAGATAATGACTGTACGTAAATAAGTTGAAACTTATTATATTTATCTTGACTTGTGTATAACTCATGTTATTGGCTCAAATGAATAAATTACTATTATAATATTATTATTGCATTGTCCGGTATTCCACAAGGCTCGCACTGGGCACTTCTTCACTTCTCTATTTAAAAATATACAGGATCGTCCGCTGTCCACAACTTATCTTCTTATTCGTTATTAACAGTATTTGTTCAGGAATTAAGTGTAGCAAAATTGTTCTTTTTTGTTAACAATTTAAATATTTATCATATAATCAAATTCGCACCTTCCCAGACCAACAACAGCTTCAAAATGAATTAAATAGCATTGTATTATATTGCAGAAATAATGATATCAATTTAAATTTGAATAAATGTTCTTCCATATCTGTTTGCCGTAGTGCAAGGAAGCATTACGATTCCTCATATATATATTGAGTTAGAAAAATTAAGGATTTGTATGTTATATTTACTCAAAAGCTCGATTTTAAAGAATTCATTTTACTCTTTCATAAAATGTCATTAATAGTGCTTAGTTGCATTTTACTATTTGAATTCCTCCGAAGTATTATAAAGAAATGTTACAAAATTTTTATATTCAAAATTTATTTTATTAAACAAAAAAAGCATTTCATAAGTAAAAACCAAATAAAATATATTTACATATATTTAATTACAATAAAATACAAAAAATAATCGCGCACTTTTTCTTTACTTAAAATAATAACGCTAGTTATTGTATATATAAGTTGATTAAATAACCAAACGTCATGCTAAAACTCAACAATTTCCTTTTTTATTAAATAAATTATTCAACTACCACCGCGATTACGATCTTACGGAACTCGTCAGATCTGTGTGTTGCATTAATTAGGCAAAAATATGATGTACTATTATAGTTTTTGAAATTTCTTTTTTGATTAGCCTTTTAATTGGTTTACATAAATTACCTTCGTTTTATTGTAATTTTTTAATTACTTGACTTTTTTAATTCACGTATTATTTTTTTAAAGTTCGTTTGACTCCACCCAGCGGAGTAAAATAGACTTAAACGTAGCATCAATGTTACATTAATGCAACGTTTACGTCAACCTACATTTTGCTCCGTAATTCTACTTTTTTAGACCTATTTTCATCTGTATTTTAAATATGTATCAAAAAAAACCTAAAGGTCAAACAAACATCAACATTACTACATTGATTTAATTAATTCAATGTTAAAATGTTGTTAAATTTGTAATAATTCCAGATTTAATTAAATTTTAGAATTGATTTTATTTATCGTTTCAGGTATAAAATTTTGCTAAAAAATCGGTTGATATTTAAATTCGACTTTTGTTCGATTTTAAATTAATAAAGTCGAAATAGGAGGATTAGTGTTATGACAAGGATTGCCATATTAGTAGCAGCAACAGTGCTGGTTCCCGTCGGATCATCTGTCGCTGGATTTTCAGTTGGTTCTTCTGTTGGGTTTTTAGTGGGATTTTCGGTTGGGTTTTCTGTTGGTTCTCCTGTTGGCTTTTCAGTTGGCTCTTCTGTTGGTTTTTCAGTTGGTTTTTCAGTTGGTTTTTCAGTTGGTTTTTCAGTTGGTTTTTCAGTTGGCTTTTCAGTTGGTTTTTCAGTTGGCTTTTCAGTTGGTTTTTCAGTTGGCTTTTCAGTTGGCTTTTCAGTTGGCTTTTCAGTTGGCTCTTCTGTTGGTTTTTCAGTTGGCTTTTCAGTTGGCTTTTCTGTTGGTTTTTCAGTTGGCTGTTCTGTTGGTTTTTCAGTTGGCTTTTCAGTTGGTTTTTCAGTTGGCTTTTCAGTTGGCTCTTCTGTTGGTTTTTCAGTTGGCTTTTCTGTTGGTTTTTCAGTTGGCTCTTCTGTTGGTTTTTCAGTTGGCTTTTCAGTTGGCTCTTCTGTTGGTTTTTCAGTTGGCTTTTCAGTTGGCTCTTCTGTTGGTTTTTCAGTTGGCTCTTCTGTTGGTTTTTCAGTTGGTTTTTCAGTTGGCTCTTCTGTTATCTCTTCTGTTGGTTTTTCAGTTGGCTCTTCTGTTGGTTTTTCAGTTGGCTCCTCTGTTGGTTTTTCAGTTGGCTCTTCTGTTATCTTTTCTGGTGGTTCTTCGCTGCTACCCGTCCCGGAACCGGTTTCAGGATCCCCCTGCGCCTCTTCCTCACTCCCTTTTGCTCCGGGCCCCGCTGTCACTCCCTCCTTATTAAAGCCATTATTTCTCCCTGCATACACTTGCAAACGATTAACAAATCGATCGATGGAATTAAGCTCGTATTTATCCATTTCCGATGCTCCTGAATCACAAGAATAAAAAATAAATAAATAAAAATACGTCAACACCTTCAGTCTTTCAAGTTGTACTGAAAAACACAGCAATTTTGATAATTTTAAGTTAAAATATACAAGGAGGACAGAAGGTAGCAGATTTTATTGGTAAAATTCAATACAATGCCATGTTTACATAGTTCAATATAATAATCAAATGCTATAATCTGATATTATATATGCTTGTACTTGATTGTTTATTTTTGCATTTCAAAGAACTAATTTGTTGATTCAAACGCAATAATAATTTTATGAAATTGTGGCGGCTGACGGAGAAATTTTGTTTTGATCAAAACATTCGTAAGAAGAACAGATAAGGACAGACTTTATTAATGCACTGATTTATTTAATGCAATAATTAAGTATTCAACTGGCAGATGGCTTTGGCGTATTAAAGTGTATGATTGCGATATGATTAAGTCTTGGAAAATTTATTTAATTTCGTATCCCAATTTAGATTTCTAAAACATATTTTCGACAATCATCAAACAAACCTAAAAAAATATATAATAATAAATAATTTATTTATTTATAATCTCACAATAAATAAAATAAAAACACAGAGATGAAAGACAATTACTTTAATTTGTGCTTTTTTATTATTGTATTAAATTATTCATAATTATTATTAATACGTTAATTATTTTCATAAAATTTTCTTAAATCAATTTTGTTTTCAATAAATTTGATGATCTTCATTTAATTCATT
Organism: Philonthus spinipes; assembly: GCA_963082785.1. Taxonomy (NCBI): domain Eukaryota; kingdom Metazoa; phylum Arthropoda; class Insecta; order Coleoptera; family Staphylinidae; genus Philonthus; species Philonthus spinipes. The sequence goes on from OY720315.1 coordinate 16,984,912, forward strand.
CCGTATTTTAAAAAGGAGTGATTTAATCAAGAAAAAAAAACTTATTAAAATAATAATTTCTATTATGTCCTTATAATTATTCATTATTCAATTTAATTTGTAAATTAATTCTCATTACTTTAATTCGATTTCCTGAAAAAAAAAATCGGTCAAATTGTTACTATACCGCCCAGTAACCTTAGCAAATATTTGTAATTTCAAATTAATGGATAATCATCCAATTCATACTACGATCAGACCTGTCTCACCAGGAAAATATAGTAGTAGATTTTTTTAATAATTTGTTCGTAATTGTTATTAATCCTTAAATTATTTTCTTTAATTAATTTAAATTTAATAATTTAAAATGTTTTGAAAATAATTAATAAATTATTTCCACAGTTAGTTCTGTAATAATTTGGCTTAAGTTACGTAAGACAAAATGTCACAGAAGAAAATGTGGAAATAATTTATTAATTATTTTCAAAACATTTTTATTTAATTTATTTAAATAACTATGAACAAGTGAATGGTATTCTTTTCTCTTGATTATTTTCACAAATTCATTCAATTTAATTTGTAATTTTATAAATTATTGCAATGAGAATTGCATAAATTTATTAAATAAATTGATCTGTGTTTAAATTAGTTTGCAATTTAATTCCATGTAATATAGTCTTTAATAAATTTAATGACTTTACCATTTCTGAAATCGATGGGTACAGAACACGTCAAGGCGACGAGCGCTAATAGTGCGAAAACTTTCAGCGAAACCATCTCTGGATTTTCCGAACAGAAACTATGATTGCCGCAGAACAGCGCGGGATTA